>VDFB02353493.1:154689043-154852662 GCA_007258455.2 Sequoia sempervirens | reverse complement strand
TTTTTGAAGCTTTTTGAAAAATGACAAGAGACGAGTGCTCGAGGGGAGGATTTGAGGATCAAGATCACGCATAAAAGAAAATTGAAACTTACCTCGTTTTGCATGCTTAGAGTACATGGGATACAAAACAAACAAGTTTCCTAGGGGTTATCTCATGAATTGAGTGCGCTAAATTTGAGGATAACAATTGGATCTAGTTGGTTCCTTCAATCATTCTTTGAAATGATTGAAGGGAGAAGAACTCTAGAATCTAAGTTCCTTTATCCATCCATTGGGCATAGAGTCAGGTGACAAAAAGAAAAAGACTCAAAAGACTCAAAAATAAAAAGATGTGCAGACTATACAAATATTTACATGATACACCTGTCATCTTATTGTGTAAAGTGTTTCAGATGCTATCCACTATGTTGAAGTGTGAATGGCATACCATCCTCGTATGCCAAACGAAAGCTATTTTCACCATGGAGCTGATGTATGTTGAACATACCTGTCTATAGTGAATCAAACTTGTCGTGCATACCTTTTGGTTCCCTTCTCTTTTCCCACAAGAGAACTAGATCACCAACCTGGAAATCACGAGAATTTTCCTTCTTGTCAAAGAACTTCACTTGTTCCTGGTGTTCTGTAATATAGTTTTCCACTTGAACATGCTTGTCTTCCAATTCAGAGAGATACATGATATGCTTATCAACTAAACTTTCAAAAGTCTCATCCTCAATGGCCTTATCCAACTTGAGGGTGGGTAGTTCTAGTGTGATGGTAATTTCAGCATTCAACCCATACAAGATTTGAAATGGGGACATGCCTATGGCCCATTTTGGGATAATCTTGTTGGCCCACAAATCATCATACAATTCTTTGTGCCATAATCACTGATTCTCATCAACAAGCTTGTGAATGATGATCACTAGATTCTTGTTGCTTGATTTAGCTTGACCATTACCTTGTGGATAATAGTCGGATGAATGTGATAGAGTAATTTTGTGCTTAAAACAAAACTCTATGATATCACTTGAAGAGAAAGTGGAAGCATTTTCTGAAACAATCTTGTTTGACACATTGAACCTAGATATGATGTTCTCTTTCAAGAAATTACATACTACCTTTGAAGTAGCATGCTTTACTGGTATTGCCTCCACCCATTTGGTGAAGTAGTCGGTAGCGGTGAGGAAATAGGTATGTCCCACACTTGAAGGTGGATTCACTGCACCAATGAAGTCAATGCCCCACTGTTGGAAAGGATCTTCAATGATGACATGTTTCAAGGGTAGAGCATCCAACTTTGGCTTACGTATGAACTGTTGACATAGTTCACATTTACGTACCCAAGAGTACGCATCTTGAAAAAGAGTAGGCCAATAATACTTAGCCCTCAAAATATTGTGGGTTGTAACTGGTGCAAAGAAGTTTCCTCCATAAGCTAAGTCATGAAAATATTTCAACAACTTTTCTTGTTGTGCTTTATCAACACAATGCAAGAAAGTACCATCCAAGGCACGCTTATACAAACCATTGTCCCATAAGACGTAATTTTCTGATTTAAGCTTGATATTTATTTTCTCCTTCAGTGTAAGGTGATTTGAACATTCTCCTATACAAGGAAATGAGCAATGTTCAAGTACCATTCATCATTGGTACTAACAAACAAAACCATTGGAAGATCATTAGCACTCACCTTCTCATCTAAAAATTCTTCATTAGGATTATTATCGGAAATAAGATGACATAAACCTTTCCCATGTACCAACTGGTAGGCTTGATATCCATGTTGTATTCTTGTATCTTGGCAATCCAATTGCCCCTTTTTGTACCAAATTCCTACTACGTTAAGATAGACTTGACAGTTGAATCTAGAACCAATGCTCTAACATGGCTATTAAGGATGTAATACATGAAATGCTTCACTTCCTTAACCATAGTGAAAGCATGTTTCTCCATTTGGGAATATTTTAGTTCATGATTCTTCAATGGATAACTCATGAACACAATTAGGGATTCAAATTCCTTGCTATTCTCCTACACCAAGATTGCTGAAAGTGTATGCTCAGAAGCATAACTGTACATGATAAAATCCTTTGTGTAGTTTAGACAAATTAACACTGACACATGAGAAATAGCCTCTTTGATATCATCAAATGTAGCTTTTCTTTCCACATTCCAATGAAAAGTGGAAGTTCCCTTCATCATATTAACAATATGACAAGTCTTCTCTATGAAATTAGATACAAATCTCCACAAAAAGTTCACCTTTTCGAAGAAGGAATGGACCGCTTTCTGTCTTGAAGGAAAAGTAAGAGCTTGGATAATTTTGACCCTTTCTAGATCAATTTTAATACCTTCTTTGGACACAATGTGACCAAGAAGCTTACCTTTGGTAACCCCAAAAATTGACTTTTTGGGATTTAAGGAAATTCCATGTTGTTAGCACCTCTTTAAGATTTTCCTCAAATGGTAGAAATGTTCTTGATGCTTTTTAGAAAAAAATTGTAAGATCATCAAGGTAGACTATGATGAACTTACCTAATACATCACAGAAAGAAAAATCCATTGCACATTGGAATGTGGCACCAACATTGATAAGATCGAAAGGCATCCTATGATATGCAAAGGTACCCCATGACGTTTTAAAGGTAGTATTGTGTTGATCATCTGAACTAACCTCTATTTGATTGTAATCAGAGAAACCATCTAACGTAGATAGCATATCAGATTCGGTCATCGTTCAAAGAACTTGATCCATCATTGGAAGAGGATAGTTGTCCTTCAGTGATAGCTAATTTATATTTTGAAAATCCACACAGATGCAAATCTCACCATTCTATTTGCAAACATAAACGATGTTAGCTATCCATGTTGAATGGTGAATAGGAAATATGATACGTGCATTCAACATTTTCTATTTCTCTGAAAGAATAGTTCTAGAAATTTTGGGGTTGTATTGCCTTTGTTTCTACTTGTAAGGCAATGCTCCTACTTTGAGTGGAATTTCATGTTGCACCTCTTTTGAATGAAAGGACTTCAAATTTTCATAAGAATATTCCAACATGTCCATGTATTATCATAGTAAGTCAACAAAATATTCTTTTTCCTCGGTTGTGCAACACTTTCCAATATTCACCATCTTAGGATCTACTTCAGTTCCTAAGTTGATTTGCTCAACTTCCGTGGATGAATCAGAGTTGGAATGTTGCTTTTTGACATAACGACCATATATTTCAAAAATTATTTCAAGAGATACCAACCCTTTGGGGAATTATTTCCTTTGAGTTGTAGAAACTCTTTTCCTATTACCGGATCAACTTCAGAGATAGATTCTCAAGTTGGTGAATCACTACCTTCAAAGTACAACTCATCAAAGTTTTCTGCCTTCTCCATAAAAGCTATGATGTGATGATCGTCATTGAAAATTTTCCAATTGTCTGAGTTGTTAGGAACACTTGGGAGAAACACCAACTCAATGGTATAAGCAGGACTATGAAAATCCTTGTGTGGTATCAAGAGCATGGCTGAAATTGATAAGGAATCAAACCTGTCATTATGCTCTCTTGGAACTACAGAAATGTCAAAAGCATCAAACTCTTCAATGCAATCCCATACAAGATTACGATAATGCCTAAGTCTGTCATTATTGGTTTGATACAAATTCCTTATCTGGTAGACTACCAACTCATCATCACCTTGGGCGTGGAGATTATTGATTCCTTTTTTGCTTGCAACTTGCACACCTAATAACAAAGCTTCATATTCGACTATGTTATTTGTGTTATCAAATTGTAATTTGAAATCAAAAGGAAAGATTTTCCTTTTTGGAGAGACAAAGAAAATTATGGCTCTTGAACTAGTAGAAGAATAGTTGCCATCGAACTCAATTACCCAAACATCATTTGGATCACCAAGGTTTGCAGTATCAAAATTTGTGGCCTCATCGTCTGATGAAGCTTCATAATTTGAGATGGAAAAATCATCTAACGATGATTCATTTATCGATGGAGAAGAGACAAAACTTTATAACTCATGCTTAATATTCCTTGTTGAAGGTTCAACATCCTCATCCATTTGCAATTAATAAGTACAACACTCGAAGACTCAATAAAATTTGAGCTCTAGGATCATGAAACTTAGTGACCAAATTTTTTGATTCCCTTTTAGGAACCAATTTTTGCATCACACCCTTTACGGGTATCCTAGGCTTTGACATGTCCATGTTAAGTTCTCCTCCTACATCTTTACAAAAATTACGCCCAAGTAGAATACCGTAAGATACTAGAACATCCACAACTGAGAATGTCATCTTGATCTTCTTTTTTGATAAGCAACAAATGCATACCACGCATCCTTGATCTGCCCGATTAGAGGTACTTGCTTGTTCTCCATAGAAAAACAATGACCAAATGTATTTGTAAGATTCAAAACCAAGGCAGTAGCTACCTTGGTGGGCATAACATTGTCAAATACACCAGAGTGTATAACACAATTACTCAATTTAAATCCATTGACAAGCAAGGAAATGCAAAATGGATCAATCCTTCCAGAGGTAGTTGGAGGAACAATAACTAGGTTGTTTTGAGGAGGCTTAGGCTTTGGAACAATAGGAACATTTGAAGAGGTATCCCTACTAGGAGTAATTCCTTTGTCTCTAACAAACTTGACCAGCCTGTCAAATTGATCTGGATTAGCCTTGAGGTATTCAGCTTCTGACATATGGATTTTTGTCCTCTTTACATGGTCAATAATGTCAAAAGCTTAGAAAGAGCTTTGCAAAGAAGATGAGGTAACTTCAGGTATGGGTTTAGAAAAAGGAACAGTGGTCTTAGGAACCTGAACATTGGATTTTGGTACAGTAGGAATTGCGAGAGGACGAGGAACACTTGTTTATTTTTTGTATCTTTCAGTTGCCAAGGCAAAGGAGCTCCTCTTTTTACAATAGTTACCGATGACTTGTCCCTTGATTTTGGAGCATCAACTTGAGCTTGATCGAGTTGATTTTGTTGTTCCCATGTGAAAAAAACATAAGTGTCAGTTATTAGATCCTCATCATCTGACTCATTCATAACTTGCAAATAACCAATGTTGGAGTCGCCAGCTGGATCTACCCCCTCATCTTGGAATAAATCAACATCTTATTCCATAGGATATTACGGTTGTGCATATTTGTCTTGATTTTTCTTGTAATACCCCACAACTGCATTAGTAGGTGGAGCTTCTAAGGCAAGCCTTCCTTGTGGTGCAGGAAGATGATTCTGATTTCTATTTTTGGAATAATTTGGGAAGGTCCTTCTAAGAACATCCTTGTAGGAATTATTATAAACTTGCTTCTTCAAATCCAAAATCTCATTTTCCAACCTTTGAACCATGGGATCAACAAAGTTGGAATTGTTTTTGGAAGACGAAGAATTTGATGCTTGCCCTTTTCGATTTTTATTCGTTCTTATATTACCAACAAATATCAAATCATCTTTAGTGCTTGTAGCTAATTGTTGAGCAACTTCAAGATCAGGAATAACAACCCTATGCTATAAGAAGCTTACTTCTGGAAGTTTCATATTGATGAAGAAGCACTTAATATTATGGGATGTTGGTTTAGCCTGAATAGGAATCCTTGTCACCAACTTATTAAATTTGGCCATGAACTCACATATGGGTTCAGGGGCTTCTTTCCTCATGATTGTAAGTTGAGCTAACAAAGTGTGTGCATGTTTAGCAGGTTTGAATCTCTCTTCAAACTTGGTGTGGAGAGTATTCCAGTTAGTAATGTCACCAGGAGCAAGAGTATAAAACCACTCAATAGCTAATTGTAAATTTTTATCGAACAACCTTACAACATCTTTGTGTTCAACACTAAGAATATCACAAATGATGTAGAAAGAAATGATGTGTTCATCAGGGTGTTGCTTTCCATCACCATAAAATTTTGAGATGTTCTTTTGAAAAACACGTGGAAGATCATGTAAGGGGGCCTCCAAATTAAGAGGACCAAAAGCATTTCCCCAAGGTCCAGCAGGTGGTTGAGGTTGAGCCATAGTGATTTGAATAACAAGTACTTGAGCTAGAACTCGATGAAAAATAGAAGATTTAGTAGGAAGAGGTGATCTTAATCTCTGTGGAGGATAACTTGCAATACGTTGTAGCGGTGACCTTTCTCGTGGAGGAGAAGGAAGAATGTTATGACACTACAAAAACTGGAAAAATGGGTCCACCACACCTTGCACCCTTAAAGCTCGTGTATAACTTCTATTTTCCAGAATAAAGACTTGGAAATAAAATGAAGATTAGCAAAATAAGAGATATACAAAATTTTACAATAAGATACTGTAGTGCTTATTCACCTCAATCAAAAGCATGAGGCTTCGATTGTGTGTTTCGTTCCCCAATAAAGTAGCCAATAAACTATTGGGTGAAAATTCTATAACCCCTTTATAGATTACAAACCTAGAACTTTAGCCACAATTATTATGAGATATAATCTTGTTAGAGTAATAAGTTATTATGCTTAATTAATTATATCATATTGATTAATTAATTAAGTCACTTATTCCTCTTTATTACTTAAGCTAAACTTAGGCACATTAATAATTAATTAATTATTAATTATTAAGTGTGCACACTAGGGTTTCATTTAGGGTTTCTTGATCTCCTTCATAAGGATTGATCTCTATGTAATCATTGATTCTCTTAATGCATTTTTACTTGAGAGGTTTACAGAACATCTTCTTTGGTTCTTCATATCTTTTTCATGTGACAGGTATCCATCTTGCATGCAGGTGATCTTGGTTTTCTAACATGGTATCAGAGCTCCAGACCTACAGCTCTTGTTCGTGATCTGAAGATATGGCCTCTCTGTGAGTTTCAAGTGCAAGGGTTTCCATAGGCATCTTTTCGCAAAATCTGGGGGTAGCCTATTTTTTGGGGCACTTTGAGCAGAAACGGAGGTCACCATTGCGTTCGCAGCGGCCAAAACCCTAAGATCGCCCTTCGTTTCATCGATTTCTGAGAAGTTGATTCGGGGGGCAAAAATTTTTTGTCTGAGGGGTCGTTCAGCCTCCCCAGCACGTCTTTCAATGCACAAAAAATGAAAAAAATTGAAAAAAATGTGTTTTTTCGGCATCCGTGCTGGCGCGCTCAGTGCTGAATGATCTCACCACCCGGTGGCCACCGACCGGCCACTGGCACACCATCGCCGCCCAAGCGCCGCCGGGCCGAGCCTTCCCCCGCAGGCCCCCAGCAGCACGGCGACAGTCACATGGGGGACCGGGTGCTATGCGCCCGGCCCTCGCTGCTCTCAGCCCCCAGTGCAGGTCCTATGGAGGACCGAGGATATGCCCCCAGCACCAGCCGCCAGCCCCTAGTCGCCACAGGACCAAGGGCCCAAATTTTTTTCATTTTGCAGGGGGGCCGATTTTTTGCGGCGACAGCCAAACGGCCATCAATTTTATGCTCGTGAACCACTGATGTCAGCATGACGTCAACTTCCGTACGGCCCTCATATGCCCCCTCCTAACCCCAGTTTTCCCTAAAGAAGCAATTTTTTTCTTTTGGTCATAACTTGGGCATACAGTATCAAAATTGGGCAAATGAGATATCACCGGAAAGCTGGTTCCGAGCACTTTCCAGTAGTGCTGTTTATTTTACAGTATTTTTCTATTTTACTACATTTATTGCTGTTTGAAGTCAGATGTACTTTTTATGCTTCCGAGCTCATAACTTTTTGCCACGATCTCCGTTTTTCGCCTCGTTTGAAGTGTTGGAAAGGTATTGAGGAGCTCTAGGTTGCTGTCCATGCACTTTTTCTATATCTATCTTAGGTTTATCACTTAGTCCAGATTTGGCCCGATGGGTTGTTTGGCGATTACTTGGATGTTTTGGCAGTTGGGAGAGTGCATCTTGCATCTTTGCACTTCGTTTTCAGTAATACATCATTCAATAATTGCTTGTTGCTTCATAGATTCCAGGGTTGTTCCCGTTTGGAGTTTTTGAGTGTTCCAAGGCATCGGGTCTGCTATCACTTTTTTTCATGATTCCTTGAGTCAATCAGTGACTCTCATCTGGTTTCAGTAGTAGACAGAAATATATTTCCTTGCTTGCCAGATTTCGGTTCCAGTGTTACTCTATAGAGTTCTTCCAGTGCTTCTTTGCAACATGACATCTCATTGTAGGGGGGGTTTTGTCCCACTGGGTTTTTCCTTCTCTACCTCATTCTTGCATTTGTAAATGGGTACCTGATCTGGCCTAGTTGCTGAGACCCATCTTTGCTTTCATGCATCTTATTCTAGTGTTTTAGCTTTTTCCTAAGTTCATCTTAAGGGGGGTGTTAGAGTAATAAGTTATTATGCTTAATTAATTATATCATATTGATTAATTAATTAAGTCACTTATTCCTCTTTATTACTTAAGCTAAACTTAGGCACATTAATAATTAATTAATTATTAATTATTAAGTGTGCACACTAGGGTTTCATTTAGGGTTTCATGATCTCCTTCATAAGGATTGATCTCTATGTAATCATTGATTCTCTTAATGCATTTTTACTGAGAGGTTTACAAAACATCTTCTTTGGTTCTTCATATCTTTTGCATGTGACAGGTATCCATCTTGCATGTAGGTGATCTTGGTTTTCTAACAAATCTCTCCTCTCAGAAAGGGGAGGCACCCTTCCTATTGCTTACCAAAATTGAAAGTAAAATATTCTAAATTCAACGATATATACACTATACTAATCATATGGGTGTGTGTCACATTCATGATTCTCTCTTCTTTCAGAGAATATGTTTACAATGTTCCACAATTTTTATTTCCTAATGCAATACTAATTTAAATAAAACCTAAGCAGTAATTTCCAATACTACTAACTTGTCAAACCATAGTCTAGGAGTACCAGTATGATAACACATACGTAACAAGAAGGCTCATGGAGGCACAAAGTCATTCCATAGTCTTCAATAAAGTAATCAGCGTTGCAAATGAAGCACAAAGTATTCAATATATGTCACGAACAGATTCATGAACCACATGAACAATTATAAGCACAAAGTCTTATAGATCATTCACCAATATTATCAGTAATTTCATAATTCCAAGAAAAAGATGTAGCACAAAGTCTACACAAATCAACTCAAAAGCCCTTCAATTTCAATTAATAAAACACTGCCAATTCAATCTGGAATAATAAGATAAACTCATGTGAGATACATAAGAACATTCACATTTGTTGAAATTGACCCGTCACAAAGTTTGGTATGCAATTTAGTCTTCTTTATTGATTGAAAAATAGTTTCACAACATGAACTCAAAGTCTCAAAATTTCTTTACAAATGAGCAACACTTCGTTGCATAAGATAAAAGGTCCATAATACAATAGAACCCTCTCATATTTATAGATGAGAGAAGAGAGATAATCTAGGAAAAACCCTAACTAACTATTGACTTATTCAAAGGTTATGTCCATGAATGTAGGAGAACATCTCCATTTTTACATGCAATTACATTTTGTAAAATGACATGTAAAAATGTCAAGACCTATTTACATAAAGCATAGAGAAAGAATAAAACTATCATCTCTGGAAACACAAAAATATTTATGGTTCCTTTCTCTTTGCTTGGAAATATTCATATCTTTTGATGACCTCCTACATTATTGTTTTGTCTGGTCTAGAAGTGTAATCAATAATAGTGTGAAACTTCATGACATACTTCCTTGTAGTAGAACAAACCTTTTTACATCTATCCAGATGCATTTTAAGATTGTCCAAGGTTAACTGTACATCGCAAAAAGCGTACTTTGAAGTCAATGAAAAGGATTCATCTTCCACTTTTTTTTTAATAGCTTCCTTGAATATTTGATCAATCTCATTTGCTGGGAGAAATGTGTGATTGTCATCAAGAAGTTTCCCTAACAACTCCTCAATTCTGTTCACCATGACAATATCATGTCCTTCAAAATATTCTTGTACATGTTGTACATCTTTGATGAGATTCTTGATAAATTGTATGCGGTTCATGATGGATTCTTTAATCTCCACATACTTTTCCTTGTTGGGAATAACCCAAACTTCTACTAACTTGCTCAATTTCATCTCCTTCAATTGCAATCGAGAGTCAATATTTCACTCCATTTCTCTCTGCTCCATAGAAAGTGTACTTTATGTCTTATCCAGTTCTAGCTTCACCCTAGATACTTGATGCAGAGAAAGAGAGTTCATACCATCAACTTTCTATATTCTTGGAAATAATCAAGTACACAACTGAAATTCTCCATTCTTGAGGCAATCTCAATCCTTTAACCTTGAGCAACATGGGCTCCAACTTACACAAATGGACTTAAATCTCTATAAAACTTGGTAAATGATTTCAACATGCTGAGATTCATCCCAAAAACTCATTACAACCATCCAAATATCAGACAACAATGATTTAAGGCCAACCATAAACAAACTATGCATAACTTTGTTCAAACATCAAGAAAACCATGTTTCTTTGACCACTCTCCACCAAAATGAAACACACAATCTACCATAAATCATGAAAATGAATAAATGAATCTTTTTAATTTAAAGGGTTTCTCGAACATGTAAAAACAAAACTTTTCACCAATTTTTATCACTTTTTGATAGTGGAATAAAAAGATATGAATTTTTCTTATCTGCTGGAAACCCTAGTTCCTGAATTGGGTAGTATTCACCAAAATTGTCATAAATCAATCAAAACCCAATGAAAATTGATCAAAAAAAGTGAAAATGAAACTATATTCACATATATAACATTTCCAATAGATATGAGGTCTTTATTTTATCTGTAAAATCCGTACCATTTTTTGCAACAGCCTGCAACTTCCAGAGAAAACAATCCCATAGGGCTGTCAATGGTAAAATGATCATAAATTTCTCCAAACTCAATAAAAAAACACCAAATCAATTTAAAATGAAATATATTTCATTCCTCTATCAATAAAAATCAATTTCATTTCTTTAAACCTTCATACAAATCCGTACAATGTAAAAGAACAGGGCAGAACATTGGAAAATTACAGAAAAATTCATCTCTTCATTCATAAATTCTTGTTCAATCTACATTCCAACCCCCCATTCGACTTGGAGGCCCATTTTTATTCTTGTAAAATCAAGTTATGATCCAACCAACCTAAAACTACCATCTAACAACTTTTAACAAACTTTTAAAAAGTTGTCATTTAACAAGAAGAGTTGTTATGACAACATTTGCCAACTTTTGACAATGTTTTCATTTTTCAACTAAATGACACCAAACCTTCGTCTATGATTCCAAATGACTTCAAACATATATAAAATGGCTCATTAAAATTTATTACAACATTAAAAAACCTAATTTAATGAATTTATAAAATATGGCCTCATGGAGGCTTGAATGCAACAAGGTGCTCCTGCACCATTCTCCCCTTGAAGAAAAAACTCAAGTCCCTTTTGAGAGCAAAGAGTAAAGGACCTGCAAATAGAAATGAATCTTCACTATCACCAATAATCACAAAAAATTGTATCTTCATCTTAACCCATGGTTTTTTCTTCCTTGAAATTACAAACACAGGAAGAAGAAGGTATCTTCTTTCAATCTTCCCATCACGTACATGTTCAAACTCATCCACAATCCCTGCACCATGATTTTCCTGCAACCATAATGTCTCTATTTCTGCTGTCCCAAGATAACAATAAACTTCTACATGGAGAAAACTGAAAATTCCATTAGTCTCATCATGAAACAATGAAGTAAATATCTCATTCTCATACCTTGGTGGCTCAATTTGTAATTGAAAATCTATTTCACCTTTGTCCTCTTCTTCTTCAGGTGTAGGTACCAACTCTTCATCATATTCTTCTACCTTTACCATTGAATCTTCTACTTCATTTGTTGTCTTCATGTCCCAAAGGTCCATTTCTTGTGAATATACCTCAAAAACATCATCTATACCTTCACTCTCATCATTAGAGTACCATATATAACCTACATCATATCCTTGAAAATCTGCATATATCTCATTAGCAAACAAATTTGCAACATTGTCATTATCAACCTTATTATCAACAACATCTTGAGGATCAGTACCAACCTTATTAACAACCTCAACAACCTTCTCTACTTGTTCATAAACAACAATTTCATCAACTACTTGAGTATCAACAACAACCATACCATTAATCTCAACATCAACATGTTCATCAACCAACAAAGAAGTTTGTTCATCTTCAAACAAAATTGGAATATCATGCATCTCAACCTGTAACTTACTTTACTCAACAAACTTTACCTTTGCCTCATTTGATGCCATCCTTTCTTGTCTTTTTCTTCTTTGAATAATCTTTTGTATGGGCCATTCAACTTTATTTTTCATGGTCAAGTGCCAACTTGTGACTCTTTTGAGCAACTGTTCTTTCCTTTCCTCCAACTCTTTGATTTCTTGATCAAACTCCTTTTGCCTCATCTCTTTCTCTTTTCTCTTCCTCTCTTTTTCCTCTTTTTTCTTATTTTTCCTCTCTTCCTCTTCTAGCAAATGTCTTCCCAATCTTCTCACCAAATCCATCTTCACAAGAAAGTCTCTCCTTGCTTCTATTCAACTTTTCTCTGTCTTTCCTTGGCAACAATCAGGTTCTTCTTAACCTACACACAACCACAACACAAAACCACAAACCAACACTAACCTAGACCTTTTTCTGGGCTATGATACCAATTTGATGTAGAGCAAGAGAGTTCATACCATCAACTTTCTATATTCTTGGCAATAATCAAGTACACAACTTAAATTCTTCATTCTTGAGGCAATCTCAATCCTTTAACCTTGAGCAACATGGGCTCCAACTTACACAAATGGACTCCAATCTCTATCAAACTTGGTAAATGATTTCAACATGCTTAGATTCATCCCAAAAAATAATTACAACCATCCAAATATCAAACAACAATGATTTGAGGCCAACCATAAACAAACTATGCATAGCTTTGTTCAAACATCAAGAAAACCATGTTTCTTTGGCCACTCTCCACCAAAATGAAACACACAATCTACCATAACTCATGAAAATGAATAAATGAATATTTTTCCTTTAAAGGGTTTCTATAACATGTAAAAAAAAAAATTCACTAATTTTTATCACTTTTTGATAGTGGAATAAAAAGATATGAATATTTCTTATCTGCTGGAAACCCTAGTTCCTGAACTGGGTAGTCTTCACCAAAATTTTCATAAATAAAACAAAATGAAAATGAAACTATATTCACATATATAACATTTCCAACAGTTCTAAGGTTTTTATTTTATCTGTACAATCCATACAATTCTCTGCAACAACCTACAACTTCTAGAGAAAACAATCCCATACAGAAACCAATGGTAAAATGATCATAACTTTCTCCAAACTCAATAAAAAAACACCAAACCAATTAAAAATGAAATATATTTCATTCCTCTATCAATAAAAAATAATTTCAGATCTGTACACCTTCATACAAAGCTGTACCATGTAAAAGAACAAGGCAAAACATTGGAAAATTACAGAAAAATTCATCTCTTCATTCATAAATTCTTGTTCAATCTACATTCCAACCCCCTATTCGACTTGGAGGCCCATTTTTATGCTTGTAAAATCAATTTATGCTCCAACTAGCCTAAAACTACCATCTAAATTTTTTTAACAAACTTTTAAAAAGTTGTCATTTAACAAGAAGAGTTGTTATGACAACATTTGACAACTTTTGACAATGTTTTCATTTTTCAACTAAATGACACCAAACCTTCATCAATGACTCCAAATGACTTCAAACATATATAAAATGGCTCATGAAACCTTATTACAACATTAAAACACATAATTTAATGAGTTTATACAATATGGCCTCATGGAGGCTTGAATGCAACAAGGTGCTCCTGCACCAATACTTGTGAAATTCTTTCATCTACAATGGTTATGCATTGTGAACCTTTTTCTATTATTCCATCAACAAACTCATACACAATTTTACCTTTAGAATAATAATTTTCAACATTTTGAACCATGGGTTCCTCAATACTTATTGCCATTGGTTGCACATTCTCTGAAGATTTTGTGATCCTCCTCAATACTGAAGCATAGTGCTCAACCTTTCCTTTGTACATCTCTTTAGTGTCCTTTAACTTATCAATTTTTTCCATCACGGTAGTCAAAGATGCTTGAGCATCATCCTTGGCACTAGCATGAGTAATCTTTCAAAGCTCAACCCTTGTAATGGTGTAATCCTCCATGTTGAATTCACTCCTACCTTGTGGTGGTGCTACAATATCCACATACTTGTATCCTGATTTATCCATATGTAACCAAGAGTGGATTTTTGGCTTCTTCTTGCCCTTGGGTTTTGGCGGAGCTATCTCCTCAAGATTCAATTCATCAAGACAGACCACCTGCTTTTTCTATTTGGATACATGTGAAGCTAACCATGAAGGAATGAAACATTACCTTCTTGCCCCATTTTCAATTATTGTATAGCACCTACATCTATAGGAATAAATTTCGTAGTCACAATAGGTAATATTTCAGTCATCACTGCTCCTGGATTCTACAAGTTTGATGTATCAGGAAATTAATCATTCATGAAATGATCAAATTAAGCTTGAGAAGATATGTTGAATGATGGAGATGAAAAAATTGGAAACGATGAAGGAGATCCAGAAAGAACATCTATACTTTGCAACACCGACACCTTGGTAGGAGTAGAATGAATGGAATGCACATTTGGAGGAATAGTCACTTTTAGTGCATGCAAACCTGTTACAGGAGGGGGTGAAGTTGGAAGAGGAGGAGGAGGAGTGGGAATAGGAAGAGTGTGAGGTGTTGTGGTAACGATAGGCGATGATGTATGAGGGGGATCTTGAATGATATTCTCATGTGGAGACAACCACATTTCTTTATCATGCCTTTCTTCTTCCTCATCACCTTCCCCCTCTTCTTGATCTTCCTCTAATTGTTCATCATCTCCAGACTCTTCACTTTCACCTTCATCTTCTTCTTCAGATTGATCCTCTGATTCAGGCTCTTGTTCTTCCCTAGATGGTTTCTCTTCTCTTTCTAGTTGTTCTTCTTCAGTAATTTGCTCCTCTTCAACAACTTGTGTTGTACTCTTCCCATAGGTAAATGTAATATTTGGTCCTCTGCGTGAGGAAGAGGGAGCAACACCTATTTATTTTTGGTCCTTAGCTATTGTCGCCTACTGGCTTCTCCTTCAGATATCTCACTATCGGATTCCATATTGAAGGATTTTAATTGAAGTCCTTGCCTTTGTAACCATTCATTGGTATTATGCAAAATGGGAGTGAGCCTTTTCCGGATGGAAGTATTTTCTTTCATGACCATTGGATAAGAGGCAAGGGCTTGCTTGTTATCCCTTTCTCATCATAGTCAACATTCAAAATATCACTAGGATCCCCAAAGCCTTTAGGAAAATTTTCCAGATGAAGATCAAAAATCTATTCTACTGTTATCCTACAAAAATCCATTTTCCTGATGTCCTCCTTGTCCCTACAATCTTCCCATATATCTTCAAACTGATAGACATGCCTATGAATCTTTTTTCTTTTCCTCTTCATCCCTCGGTAATAAAAATCAACTCTACATTTGTAATTTTTTAGAGTCACAATTTTCATCTCATGTACTACTGCTTTGGCCTTGGGAATTGTCTATATTTAATATCTACCACTTGTGATTTGAAATTCGATTCCCGGCTTTTGAATGGCTTGGCGTTCATTGTACGTTTTGATAGCTTGTCTACATAGCTCCATCAACACCCACTTGTTAGAGGGATACCTCAACAACATATATGGATATCTAGTATAGCAACCTACTTTGATGTATGAGAATGTAGGAAACTGTAGGAAGATACGTCTGTACTTATTGAAAACTTTCCATGCTTCATCAGAAATCCTTTTATTTTCCAAGGATGGTTCAAACATACATAGTAAAGGTGCAAAGAAGGAATCGTTCACTCATCTAAAATGTTTGATGCTACCTTTGAGAGTAATTTAGGAGTAGTATTTGTACACTAGTACAAAGCTTCTATCTGCTTCTATAGTGAGACCAGGATATTGCCTCATTACTGCCGTTGCGTACACTAGGTAAGAAGTCATATAGAACTTCAATGTAGTATGCATGTTGATAAGATGCTAGTGGATTTCATCACTGATTTGAGCACCCCAGTCAATGTGGCTCTTTCTTCTCCTGATAATTTTTATGTACTGTACATCCATTCTTGGAAAGTTGATGAAGTTGGAAATCCCTTCACTCTACTTAGAAGAGTGATCATATCACATACATCCTCTTTGCAATCATAGCATGGGAGATTTTTGGGCCATCTTGAAATGGTGGCCCTTGGAGTTTTCAACCATTTTGTGTTGATCAACTGCTTGGATTCATTTTTATCTCTATCATATGCCTCTTGAGCATGTTGATTAGACATGTCTATATATTTCTCCATGGTTGGGACTTGGAAAACAACATCAAAGAACTCAACATCTAACCTCATCATTATCTATCTTGAAGAGTCTCTAACACTTCTGTCATCTCTGATGTAATGTGAGGAAACTTGCAACACAAACTCTAGACAATGTGCTATTATTGGAAAAGAAGCTACTCGATGAAGATTTCTATGAACAATGGCCTCCAAATCCTTTTCCAAGGCCTACTTCTCCATTCTTTTCATAGTCATCCATATCAAGGTGCTCAATTTTTGTATCCTTGATCTCTTCGATCTTGGATGTGACAATTGTTGGCAGATAGATGCCTTGATATTTTTACTTCATATTGTCTTTCTTCCTTGATGAAGGAGACTCCTTTATTGTCATTAAGTGCATCAAAAGACTTCTAATAAACAAAGAGTGTTTGATAGGAAATGGAGTACAACTGTATGGAAACAAAAGATCTTTAGAACATTAGGAGAACATGCATTATGGAAGTGAGCGAATGTAGGAAATCAAGTGAGCACTTTAGAGTGAGCAAGTATGAGAAATGGAGTGAAAAAAATTGAGTGAATGCGGAAGAAACGAAGCTCATAATGCATTTTTGGAGTTTTTTGAGTGTTAGTGAAATTTTCAAGATTTTGTGCAAGGGCACTGAAACTTAATGCCCTTACACCTTGGGGAATTGCACTTCATGTACTAGCACTGAAAAAGACCACCATTACATTGCCATGCATTTTTGGAGTAACTTGAAAGTACTTTATGCATTGGTGAGGAATTTTATCGCTCCTGCATCATGGGGGGAGGTCTTATGTTTGTATGCAAGGGCGACAATTTTCAACGCCTACGCATTTGGGGAAGATCTCATATTTGTAGGAGTAGTAAAAAAGTCCACTCCTACATCTTAGAATTGGTGAATAAACAAGCAATATGCAATAGCATTATTTTTTAATGGCATTACATATACAAGGGAGAACTCCATGCTCGGGTAGTGAATTTTACCGTTCTTTCACATATGGAGAGTCCATTGATGTAAAAGCTGTAAAAACTCATGCCTCAACACTGTGATGTTAGGAGGAGGGAAGACAAGCACAATAACGGTGAATTTTACCACTATTGTGCTTGAACAAACTACAAACCACTGATGAATTGGTGAGGAACATTGACATGAAAATGAGAAGAAAGAATCCAAATAGTTGGAAATCAAAGTTTCTTGAGGAAACTAGGGCTAAATCATTAAAAATAATGATATCAAAAATAAAAGAAAACATGAATATAGAAAATCCAAGATAGCTACAAACTCTAAGACCAAAAAAAAAAGTGAAGTAAAAATGCAAACCAGTAAAAAAATATCAAACAATTAAAAGAAATGATGTAAACATTTCAAAACATGAGTTAAAAGATAAAAAAAATGAGAATGGAAGAACATACTTGGAGAAACAAGAATGTTGATGACAAGTGGAAAATAATTGATAAAAACACCCTCGAATCTCCTCAAACCCACACAAAGGTGTGAAGAATGATCAACACAAGATCACACTATAGGAGAGGAGGAAACGTAGCCAAAAAAACCATAAATGAGGCTTAAAACGCCTTTAAAAAGTAATTAAAAGTCATTAATAAGGCTATATTTATGAACTGAATGTTCATTTATTTCATGCATGCGGGGGATGGGAAAGTGCATGAGCGGTGAAAAATCTCACTCGTGCATGTTTAAAAAACACCAAACATGTGATATGCGATGGCATCAAAAAAGGCCGCCCTTACACTTGGAAGAAATCAAGGATGTGTAGTGGCACTAAAATTTAGTGCCGCTACACCTTAATTTTTTTTATCAGCTCATGTAGGGGCACTGGAAATTTGCTTCCTTAGATGGGAAAGAAATTTTCTAACTCCCAGAAAGGTGAAAAATGAAAAAATACTCATTTTGAAGCTTTTCAAAAAATGATGAGAGACGAGCGCTTGAGGGGACAATTCGAGGCTCAGGATCACGTGTAAAAGAAAATTGAAATTTACCTCATTTTGTGTGCTTAGAGTACGTGGGCTATGAAACAAACAAGTTTCATAGGGGTTATCTCATGAATTGAGCGTGCTGAATTTGAGGATAACAATACTACTATTTGAGTATGTTTAATGATGTACATAAGTGGGTAAGGTTGCGCGAGAAGTGATAGTTCATTAATTGTAGCAATAAAAATATGCCAATGCCTCTTAAACCAATATCAACTAGTCAACAATTTTCCTAGTGTAGTCTTGACTTTATCAATATGATCAATCCACCATAAAGATTAGAGCATAGATAAGTTATCATGACTATCGATAACTTCACATGATGGATGGCGAAAATTCCTTTGAAAGAGGAAACTATAAAGATAATTATTAAAATCCTAGAGGAATAATAATCATATTTAGAATCCGAAATAATATCATCACAAATAATTCTAAATAATTTATTAGAGAAAATATTTCTAATTTTTCTCCAAGATATGGGATCTACTTGAAAGATCCTTCCAACTATTACCATCAAGGTAATGAATTGGATGCCAATAAAGAAAATATTTATTGGGATTATCAAAATGATCTACTCAGAGAACCAATGGTAATGGAATGTGAATCTTAAAATGTCCTTATAGGTAGACAATATTGTACTAATGAATGCACTTGGATGTATATCCTTTACTTTTCTATGTAGAAAGGAAACTAGGTTGGATGTGTCAATTGAACTTCTAACCCTATAGTTGGTCCATTAAATCAAGTTATAAGGAAATATTTATATTTTTATAAGAATGTAAAAGCTACTAAATTTATAAGGACAAAGGTAAAAAGCTAAAAATAAATTATAGGGACACTAAGAGATATCAAATGATAGTCTGGAAAGTGGGTGGGCCTTCAAAAATTTAAATTTAGTGACCTCATTCTAAAATAAGATGAATACTAGGTTAAATTAGGATACTACAAAAAAATGACACCCTATGGAGTGAATTTTATATTATTTCTACCTATAAGTAGGAGAAATTGATCCAATTATAAACTCCTAATAGTCATGACCTACTAATCCTAGTTAATGGATTTTTTTCTCAAGAATCATATGCAAGTCCTACATCCTCTAACATATGTACTTAAGTGTGTTTTCTTTTCTTTTTCTAGTCCTTATAATCATGTACCATATGTAAAATATGTTATGTTTTTCTCTAAAGTCATTCATTGAAATCTCTCCCCTATTTTGAGTTGCACAATATATTCATTGTACTCATACTTGGAGCAAAGATTTAGGGAAAAAGTGCTTCATGTATCTTTCTATATTCTTATTTTATACCTACATCATCTCCTCTCCTCGATCTTTCATGCATAGATTAAGTTGGACACACCAATTCAAACTCCTCAATAATCCTATTTATGAGGAAATCCATCATTTTTAAATTTTACTTGACTGAACATGTTGTATAGATTAAGGGGGAAAATTGGTTATAACTTAATAATCTTAGAATTTTTGTCTTCTTACTTTACACTTTATATGGTTTCATTGGGAGAACGGTGGTTCCAACTTTATGACTCCATTTTTTTTTATAAATGCAATGACAGTGATTCTTGGATTCATACAAATGAGATATGTTGATATTTTAATTTTATGATCATTTTATTGTGATTCTTGCTAAGTGTTTGTTGTGTTCACATGTGAAGATTTAAATTAGTGGCTTCATGGAAAACAAAAATAAAAATAATACATTAACAGTGTTTCCTTTGAAAAGATGTATCCTTGGAAAAAAATGTTGTTACTTTATTTATTGTCTTATTTTTACTTTAGAAAGCATGATTCATGATAGATCTATGTGAATAATAAAGTGGGGAAAATGTAGCATATAAAAGTGCATACTTCACACTTACTTCTCTTATCTTGAACTTGCTATAATATTATCAATAAGTATGTCATGTTAGTGTCCAAACCTAGCCTTATCCTTTCCTTTATCCTTTTTTATCTCAAGTGGTTTGGACCCATTTTTATCCCAGTCCTTTATTATCTTGGACACCATCACTACTACAATTTGTACCCTAGACAAATTATTAGTGCAATTTTATCTACTTTTATTATTGCTTGTTTCCTCAATTCTTGAGAAGATGATAGTCTAAATTATTAATGTTTCATGGTGGCTTAAGTATAATATTTTCAAATTAAGCACTTAGGATTTCCTATTTAAAGATAAAACACAAGGCTTCATTACGATTATCCAAAAAACTCACAATCTCTCAAAAATAATTCCAGAGTAGGAAAGAGTATTCAAGGAGAATTATCAAATCAATGACATATTTTCATCAAATTCCTTCCATTTTTGCATCCTTTTATCTATCATTATAAATTATGAAAATAACAAGGGATTTGACCAAGGCACAAGGAAGAAGTTATCACACTTCCATACTGTAGGATAACAAGTCCCTTAAAGTGTTCATAAACACCACCTTGATATTTAACACATATTTAGGAGTAAAATAAATAAAACTCAAGACAAAATATTACAAAGAAAGGATAGGATAATAGTTGTCTACAATCAAAATAACAAATTTTCCAATTGATTTGTAGAGTTTAGCAAAGTTACTTCAATTTTATAAGATGTGAGCACTAGATATATAATTCATATTTAGAAGTGTGACTATAGTCACCCTTATCTTATTCACATGTCACTCCTTGGAGGAGCTAAGTACCTTGACTTCCTTGACTTTCTTGTCTCATTATACTTTATTTTTTGTATATTAAGCTTGACTCATTTATACTAACTTAGATATGTGAATGGGGATAATGGAAAGATTGACCAAGAGGGGAAATGTAAGAAGAGGGTTAGATAAAATCACAAACCAATGAATTCATTAGATACAATCAAATAAAAGTAAACAAGAAATGAAAGCATAAATGAAATCTAATCTAATTTTTACCTCACCCAAAGATTGCTAACCCTTACTCTATTGTAGAAAATGAAAAATTATTCCTTTTAGATATGTGGATTTATCATGCTAAGCATAAGTCAATTGTGTAAAATATTGAAAGATTGATGGCTATGGAGGCTAGATCACTACGAAGTTCAAATTTCAAAGAGAGCGGTCCTTTGAATGAGGGATAAAGGCTTGTTTGATAGATCTCCATTAATTATATCAATGATCAAGATTAAAAGTTGAAATCAATGGTGGGGAGTGAATGAATCCATGGAGAGGCCATGCATGAAGAGGAAATGTTCGGTTAACTAAAGCTCTTCCCTAAATTTTAGGAAGATATTTTGAGATATTTTTGGAGGGAGATATTTTGTATTTTGAATTTGAAATTCAAATATTCTATTTGGAGGGAATGTGAAACTAAATGAATTAAATTATGGAAGAAAATTATCTAATTAAATAATCAGGAAATTATTTAATTATGTGGGAGAAGAAAAGAATAATGATTTTGTAATTAAATAATTATTTAATTAGGTAAATGTGAAGAAAATTAGAAATTAATTAAATAATAAAAATTATTTAATTAAAGATGGATATATGAAAAATGATGAATTAATCAAATAATTAATATTGTTTAATTAATAGAGGAAAAATGGCCAATTTAATCAAATAATTAGAAACTATTTAATTAAAAGGTGATAAAAGGGGATGATGAGTGATAATGATGAAAATGATGAATTAGAGGAATGCATAATGCATTAGAAAATTTTAGGTTTCTACATTTTTCCCCTCTTTGAGATAATGTACCTATTATATTATTTCAAAGACATGATAGTCCATTGTGCCCCAGTGGACAAAGGAATGGTGGGATGACACTTGGTTTCCCCCTCAAGAGGTCGAATGATTTTTTCTGGTCGGGCTAGTGATAGGAAGACAAGATAGGTTTGATGAAGACGAGGATGTAAAATGGGGTCAGGGTAACAAGGAAACTGTTCAGGATGGGTAGGGCATAAAGAAAATGGGATGTGGGAGGGGGATGGATGGAATCTAAGGTTTTTGGGTCTATATATAGGCCCTTGGGGGTCATTTTCACATCATTTGCACACTCCTAGTTGATAGATTTTAGAGGCTTCAAAGAGATTTTTGAGAAAATCCATTGTAGAGACAGTTGGTGTTCCACAAGCTATTCATTGTGTAGATCAAGTACGTCACTTCTAGAGGCTAGTTAGAGTAGCTCCCCCACTATGTATCAAACCCTTTCTTGCTTAAACACCATTTTAGATGTAATATATACTAGGTATAGGGAGTCAATTAAACATGTTGATCTAGGATCGATGCTTTTGAAACCTCATGCAACACATTTGATGGTGTCGTGATGTGTTTGAAAAGTCATGTCTATTTTGAATTTTGGTTCGCATATGATTGGTAAAGAGTGACACATTTGAAAAATGGCTCACAAATGAAATTGGTAAAGCAACACATTTGAAAAAAATCTCACTAATGATTGTGATAAAGAGATGCTTTTGAAAAAATGGCCGCAATTGATATAAAAATCTGTAAAATTAGATTTTTTCAAATTATCAACAATTTAACATTGTGGGAATTATGATTGCAAGTTGTTCTAGATCCTATATTGTCACAGGAGCGTCGACCTATAGTATTATATCAGATTTCTGATCTGAGCGAGATGGATGTCAAGTTTCTTGGAGTTGTCAAGTTATTTGACATAGCCTTCATGCTAAGATTTGGGCTCATAGAGCATTCATGACCACCCTTAAAGAGAGATGGCACAATGAGAGCTCTTCATTCAAACTTTTGAATGCAAATCCCACCATCAGGCTTGAGGATCCTGATTGAGGGAGCACACATTATCTATTATACAGATTCTGGTGTGGAGGCTTTGGAGCAAGTACTACATGATGATGAACTGTATATTGAGGATGGGAAGATATATCCAAGGATAGGAGTAGGGGTGTTTGATTACTTGATTTTGGTGATAGTAGGTCTTATTTCTAGAGTGATCATGCCAAATCAATGATCCAAGGGTTTCTTAGTTGGATGGGGTCACGTGCTGGAGAGGATGATGGAAGATTCTATCATATGTGCTTAGGGTCCATGTGTATTAGCCTACCTATACCATGATATGCACTAGGTGGTGTACAAATAAACAACAAATCTATCAACTGGGGTGATTCTATTACATGTTTGGGTGTAGGAGCACATTGTTGTCATGAGACTAGTGGGTAACATTTCTTGGGTTACAGGAGACGCTTATGTGTATAAATATGATGCATTATTGACATAATGGAGTAGGGTCATCGATGATATGGATAAGTTTATCTAGCATCCATGGCTATAGTGCGAGGCCTGGGTGGATGATGATGTTCATCTTCCATTATGAAAATAGACTCGGTGACTTATTAGCTAGATTCTACACATTTTAGAGAGGTACCTTCTCGATTGGGTTAGGAGACAGTTTGAAGAGATCGAGGATATCTTAGCTATGGATTATCGTGCTTTATTTGTGTGAACCAATATCCTATACCTGCAAGAACAAACCAAATGAACAGATTAATAAGATCAAATGCAATTTAGAATAGAGATTCCTCAAGAAATCCATTTGAATGCAAAAGAAAATGAATGAAATGAAGAACACAACAAACTTAAAGCTAAGATATCAAATCCTATTCTAAAATAAAGAAAACTCTTAATCTCTTGAGGGAGTTGGTGCCAATTTGATGTAAAAATTGGCCATTTCCCAACTCCAATGATGTGACGAAGATGATTGATGAAGATTGTGATCCACTTTGTTGAAGATTGATGAGTGCTCCAAGATAAAATCTGCATAACCTAGCTATAAAACTCAATGAGATGGATGAAGATTTCTATGAATTTGAGTATAGTAAGTTTACTCAAGTTGTGGATGATGAAATGAGGAGATTAGCCTCTTATTTATAGAATGTCAAGTTGGAAGAATGCCCAAAAGAGAGCAATGTGGGACTAAGAATCAACAAATGGCAAGATGCCACTTGTCAATATGGAGGATGTGCAAGTTTTGAAGAATGTGTCAATAAATGCATATATTTGAAATTTGAAATTGTTGAAATGACATGTAAGAGGGAAAGAAGATGCATTGAATGCCACTTGGCTCAAGGAAAAAGGACCTCTTAGGTGGAGTAAATGCCTTGTTGGAAGGACAAAGTCCACTTGGATTTTGATTTCAAATTTGAGGAATATTCCTTTATTATGCCTTTTGAGAGAAAATAGAGATTTAATAAATGAATTAAATCTATTTTCTTGTGCAAGTTGTAAACGCTAGAGGATGGGACATGAAAAGAGATTAAATTAATCAAGGTTAATTAATTTAATGAGAGGTCAAAATGATGTGACATATTGATTTAGATTTATGGATTGATTTAAATCAAATATGAGAAGAATATGATTTCAAGATTAATTAAATAAAGATTTTTTATTTTATTTAACGAAGGAGATGAAGTTAGATTTACACTAAATAAAATTTTAATTTATTTAATTAAATGGATGGAATTTAGAGATTTAATCAAATAAAATTGATTATTTAATTAAATAGGGATAATTAAATCAGGCTGATTGATTTAATTAACAAGAAAGGATGATTTAATTAAATAAATGATTTATTTAATTAAGAGAGGAAAATTGATGAATTTAATCAAATAAAGGTATTCAATTAAATGGTTAGGCCAAGGGATGATTTAGGATGAAACGGTGTTAGTGGTCAGGATCAAATGTACAATGTCAATCAATATATTTTCTATGTCTACATTTTGCCCCTCTTTGAAGCAGTGCACTCGTTGCATTGGTTCAAAGAATAAACGGTCTCGATCAAAAGCCAAAATTTTTCTAATTTTAAAAATTGCCTCATTGCTGCCTCGGAGAAGGAAATTATGGTAATATACTGCCCCCTCGAGAGATCGGATGAAAATTCTAATTTTTGGGTGATCTCGCGAAAGAAGAGGACAAGGTGCTCGACAGGTCAAGAAAGGCTCCGGGAGGTAAAACAATGAGGTAAAATGCCAAAAAATGGTGCAAAATGACCTTTAGATGGAAAAAAATAGGATTGGGGGTCCAAAACCCTAGCAGGATGGCTGAACGGGGTCAAAAAAACCCTAAATTTCAGGCTTAAATAGGCCTTAGGATGCCACTTCGAATTCATTTCCACACATAGCCTTCAAAGATTTTGCGATTTGAGCCTTGATACCCTGACGAGATGGCACAACAATAGCTCCCGTTGCATATCTCTGACTGAGTATAGATATACCAACGACCTCCCGACATTGGGGCACTGATATGTGATCCTTACTTGAGCTTCATTTTTTGTTTTACATGTTCATTTATTGCATTTAGAACTAGGTCTCTTTCAGTGGTGATAAATAGCGCAGCTCAAATTTCAAACTGGACTACTCGATCTTTTAAACTGGACCGCCATCACAAGATGGACTGCAACGGTGGAGTTTGGAGTTTGGGAACAGACCTCAAACTCTGACGCCTTCGTGAGATGGAGCGCTGGATTTCAAACCCCAACGCCATGAAAAACTTTAGAATTAGGGTTTGGGACACTTGAGCAAAGTGCACCGCCGTGGTGCAGTTTGGGATTTGAAGATGCCAACATCACTGTTTGCAAATTTCAAACTGCGATGCCTTCACAGTTTGCAACGCTGGGCTAGTTTCTTGAACGCTCAGGATAAATTTTTCTAATGATTTTAACACGGTGACCTTTCCTGATGCAGGAGGCGGTGAGGGAGCTCTATTCTCATGAGCACAGATCATGGGAGATATTCAGTTATTTGTGAGATATGACTGAAAGGGAGTAGGACCGACTTTGAGAGATGGGGCTATGGTACATTTCCTCTGTAGCACCTGTGTGGACCCATCTTGGTATGATGTCTGCGCTTGTCGAGAGATGGCACAGTGAGACATCGTCTTTTCATCTTCCCACTGGTGAGGCCACTGTTACCTTGGAGGACATGTGATGCATCCTTAGATTGTTGATAAATGGTCAACGAGTTGTTCATGATATAGATGCTAGGAGGGATGCATGCCATGCAGTCCTGGCCACAGATTAGGTCATGTTTTGTGAGGGCTAGATAGAGCTAGAGTGCCACCGGTTGCTTACATCACCATTCCATCTAGTGATTTCTACCATCATTTTAGGTCTTGTCACTCTGGATCGACGAGGTTGGTACTTCAATCTTGGTTGGGGGCTTTGTTGGGAGCAGATGGTTCATGACAGGCCAGTCCATTTTGCATGGGGTCCCATTCTTATTGCCTCCCTTTACAGGGATTTACATGAGTATGCATATTTGGATGGCAGGACACTTGGTGCATGTGTCACGCTCCTTCATGTGTGGGCATGGGAGAATATCTCCATTCTTCAGCCGCGGGTTGTTCTAGTGTCGGTCGGGCCTGATGATCCAATGGTTTGGCATTATAGGGGTGGTGTGTCTTTCACACACACATGCGAGCATGGGATCCCTCATTGGAGGAGGGTCATTGATGAGATGATCATGTTTACATGGTGCCCATACCTTAGTTGGCCCGAATGGGCCAATGGTGTACAATAGTTGTTCTTTTCCTACTAGGACCAGCTCATGCAGGGGCAGGAGCACACTATGATAGAGAGATATCTATCGGGACAAGTTCAGCGTCAGTTTGGGGAGGTACAAGACATGCTAGACGATGACTACATGGCCGTTTTTGTTCGCACAATATCATAGGGTGCCTGGGGGAAATACATTCCTATGTCTGAGGTAGTGGATAGTTTCAGGTAGCTGGTGGCCCAGCCATGGGCATATGATCAGGGGGTCGCAAATCTAGGAGTGACTCAGGTGTATAGAGATTGGTTCCAACCGCCTCTACATTTGGCAGTTCCAGGTGCACCCTCCATTTGACGGAAAGCCAAGGGGAGAGGGGCAGGTCAAGGATGAGGAGGTGGCAGTCCTCCAACAGGACAGCCAGCATAGGTCCAGCCGGAACAGGTTCAGATGGATCAGCCTCATGCTGATGTACACATGCAGGACCGAGATTAGGGGTTGGAGGGTGGACATGATGGGTACCAGGATCGAGTTGCCACACCACCACGAGCTGGGGGTGAGGACCAACCTCATGTGCAGCCTCCGCCAGGACAGCCAGCGGGTCAGCCGAATCCGAGGGACAGGTTGATACTACAGTTGCAGGCGTAGGTCCAAGCCTTGACAATAGAGATGGACCAGGCCCGTGCAGAGAGAGATCAAGCAGTTTTACAGAGGTAGACTGCAGAGTTACAGGCGGCCGCAGAGATGGGCCGTAGACAACAACTAGAGAGTATGGTGGCTTCCTCCTCTCACAACATAGTGCCTCTTCGCTCATACAAGGAGGCCATCCGGGAGGCAGATTACTATCAGTTGTTTTACCATTAGACCGTACCTAGACCAGCCTGGGCCCTAGATTACTCACAATGGACTATCCATAGACTAGAAGAGGGTCACAGTGACATAGGCGAGGGTAGCAGATAGGAGGGTTAGACCTCATTTTTTATCGAGATATTATTCTTTCGTGCCATATGGGCTCATTTTTGATAGCCCATTGGGCCTTTTTGTACTCATTGACATAGACACATGTATAGTGATCCGATTATTATTTTGTACTATGCCAGTTACTTGATGATGATATATATGAGATGATGATGTTGATGTGATGTGTCGTGTACCATTTATTTATTATGCATTTATGGATGGTTTTATTTCTATATGTGATGCAATAATGTTATGGTATTGTGTGATGGATATATCTGGATGCATTTCTTTCTAATGGTGTATGCGTTATGTGATGGTTATGCGACTAACAGATCTCTATTATGCCTCATGTGATGTGCATTTGTGATGATTATGGATATATAATGGATATGCGATATGGATGGATTTTATGATGGTGAAATCTATATGATGATTTTATGTATGTTGATACAAATGTGATGACTTATGAAATGATTTCTTTTTTGATATCTTTTTCTGTTTTGATGGTAATGATGTTGCGAATGTAGTGAGCATGATATGCGGCTATGCAATGATGAATGTATGTGATTTTCCATGTATGATATGTACTTATGATGATGTTATATAATGATGTGATGTGATGTTATACATGAAATGATATGTTATGCCAAATGGTATGGAGATGATGATTTATGGTGTATATGCAAAAATGATATGTGAGTAATGACCTTATGATGTATATGTGATGGAATAATGAATGCTTTTATGAGATGTTTTATATGATTATGGATGGATGTATGCATTTAATGCAATGGATTGTTGATGCTTTGTTTAATTATGCACTGGATGGTTATAATGATATGGGATGATTTATGAAATGTTTATGCAAAATGATTGCAGTGTGGTGATTTATGAGATGTTCTATTATGATATGGATGGATGATGGATGATATGCATGTTTATGATGATGTATGATTTATGCAAATGGATGCAAATGCCTGACCTATTTATGTGATGCGATGGTGGTTATGATTATGCCATGGATGATGTGATGGATTATTTATGTTTTCTATAATTACGTAAGAGATGGTTATATGCAAATGTGTATGTGATGTTATGATTATGAGATGCTTAGAATAACAAATATAAATTATATGCATATGAGATGATCAATTTTTCTATATGATATGCATTGTGCTAATGATTTGTGGATGCAGGATTAATGATGGTGATGATTAACTGTCATAGTACCCTATTAGCGTGAAAAGAGAGAAGGAATGAAAGAAAGAAGATATTTCAACAAGACAAAAGATGATGATGATTTTAATATCTGTCGTGGAGTTGGGATTTTCAAAAGGACAATTATCTTATGTTTGATAATACACATAAATACGATACATCAAGGTATTAAGAACCAGGATGATGTTGTATCTAGTGTGATGGACTTTGAATCGACAATCAAATAGGAGTATCCTTGTTCACACCTGACATACGAAAACCTTACTAGGATGCACCTTAGGTATTTCAGACATATCAGACCAAAACATAGGAAGGAAAGCCTTCCTATGTGGTCAACAAGATATCTAGAACACCCTTCGTACATACCTAAATAAATCAAGTATGTGCCAAATTATATTACAAGAAATTCCAACAAGCGCAACAGATAAAAAGATAATGATCGTTTCCCCATTCCTATCTCTCTAAATCCCTTTGTTGGGGACATCATTGAGAGGTCCTTGGAATGAGCATAATAAGATAAATGAAAAGACAAAGATACAGTAAACAAACAAGCTGATTTTCTTCAATACCGCTAGCCAAGACTAAACTATGGTGATGTATGATGTCGATGTCCATTGTAGGAAGGATGCATCCTAGGACATGACGATATCAAATGATTTGATATGGGACCGATTGGATGATAGGCTATTGACACAAAGAGTTGACCAGCTTGCTTATGTACTAACCTAGATTTTGAGATTTTGACGTTTTGAGTTTCACTTTTTAACCTACTAGACTTGTTTTTGACTGTTTTACCAAAGGTTGAGGATGATGATTGTTTATTATGAATGATGTTTATGGCGGGTTAAAGCGAAATAGGATGGATGGATTTTTTCAAATATTTGGATGTTTTTGGAGTTTTGAAATGTTTTGAGGCTGTTTTTGGTATTTTTGAGATTTTATAAATGTTTTGATTTTTTATTTTCAAATGTTTTGGGGTTTTCTGAGATTTTAACCAAGAGACTAACCTAAGGACCTATCCTAGGGGCCTCGAGGGCTGATCAACAGATTAGCCTTGCCTACATTATACATGCAGAGACCGTGTAGTTTGATTGATGACTTGACCGATTTACATATGAAGATATACATGATGAAATGTCAGTTTATTATGATGGACTCCTAAAGGACTAACCTAAGTGTCTTGGGGGATGATCAGAGATCAACCTTGCCTACGTTTAAGGCTCAGAGACCCGTAGTTCAACAAGATGACTCTGTTTTTTGAATTTTTGATTTTTTGACTTGTTTTGGGATTTTGATATGTTTCAAATGTTTTTTGGATTTTCTGATTTTAGGACTTCAAGAATATACACGAATTCGATCCGATGGGAACATGCCCCCAACATGATGCAATAGACTACTCCGATAAAGGCAGGACAAACTAACCTTGAGAATGGGTCAAGTAGTACTAGGAGGGATCATGATACGAACACAAGACCAAGCTATGATGTGGATGTCAAATGGATGGGTGATGGATGGAGATCTAAATGCGATGGATGATGGAGATGTAATGGATGGATGATGCAGAACAAGCCATAAAGATTCTGATGGATGGAAAGTGCTTATTTACACAAGGCACCCGTTTGCTAGGTTTTTACCAAGGTACTTGCCCAAAGTGCCACCGAAGTGGTTTTCACTAGAGGACGATTTTTCTCTTTACTGTTTTTAATCCTTTTTTTGATTTTCTTGGATTTTTTTCTTTTTGGATTTTCTGTTGTCACCAAGACGCCTGTTTGCCAGGTTTTCATTAGGGTAACCATTTTTTCAGGACATTTTCTATTTTTTTTAGATTTTTTGGTTCTATACCTTGAAAGATTAGGCATAATTTTTTTTGAGATGAGAGTTGTTCATGGGCTCTTGTAGTGGTTCCCCTTCGGGTGTTGATAACTGATATGCCCCTGACTTATAGCTTGCTATGATAACAAATGGTCCCAACCAATTGGGTTCAAATTTTCCTTTGTTGTTTGGATTTAGGATGTTCTTCTGATTCTCCTTTAGTACCAGTTCTCCAACTTGGAAAGTCATGCTTATGATTTTCTTGTTATAGCTCCTCTTGAGTTTGTTCTAATAGACTTGCAAATGATTTAAAGCATCTATACACCGCTCATCCAGTAGCTCCAGCTCATTCAGTCTTGATACTTGGTACTCTTCATCAGTGATGAGGTTTTGTAGTGATATTCTTAGTGACGGGAGCTTGATCTCAATGGGTAGTATGGATTCTAATCCGTAGACCAGGGAGAATGGGGTGGCGCCATTGGGTGTGCAGATGCTAGTTCGATGGGCCTAGAGGGCATGATTGAGCTGTAGATGCCAGTTAAGACTTGCATCATTGACTCTTTTCTTGAGGATTTTTAAAATAGTTTTATTTGTGGCTTCTGCTTGACGATTGCCTTGGGGATAGTATGGGGTTGAGAAGTGATGTTGGATTTTGAATTTTTTGCAAAGGTCGCAGACATCCTGATTCTTTAATGGTGTCCCATTATCTGTGATAATGGCTTGGGGAACACCGTATCGACATATGAGATAGTTGAGGATGAACTTTGATATCTTCTTCCCCATTATGTAGGTCATTGGTATGGCTACGACCCACTTGGTAAAGTACTTAGTGGCGGTTATGATAAACTTATGGCCATTAGATGAAGTGGTAGTTATTTTTCTGATGAGATCGAACCCCCATTGTGAGAAGGGCCATGGTGTAACAATAGGATGGAACTATTGAGCTGGAGCATGGATGAGGTCCCCATACTGTTGACATTGTAGATGTAAGGAAAATCAGATGCAAAAACAATTCTCCTAATGCTAATACCTCAGGAAAGAATGCATATACACTTTTAAATTTTTCAATTACAGTTCAACTAAGATGCACTATGAAACAGATAATAGAAATAGAGTATTTGACAATCACACATGAACACCAGATATACATGGGAAAACCCTTACGGGAGAAAAACCCACCACACCAAGAGAAATCACTTTGTATTTCAGTAACAAAGATTACATACAAAATTCTAGACTTATCTTTCTGGTGTCCTTATACAACAGCATTCACCATGAACATTCTTGTACAGGAACCTTCGAGTTACAGACTTTACAAAATAGAATACATCTACTGATCATACAACAATCTATCGAATCGACCTTTGAACCAACCGATAATCCAACCCGATCACAATCTGTAATCTCAGAGTATATCCATGGCATTCCCTGTCTATCGAACTTCCTCACAGAACCGTTACAACCGACTGTCTTCCAATTGTTCAGTTTCGGCTTCTATTGGTCCACGAGACTCCACATAGGATGGTCAAACAGTCAACATAATTCGCTTTGTGTTGGCATCATGGTGAGACACTAACAGTGTCTCGTCGATGCCTGATAACCTTCATATCGATGTCGCCAAGAGTTACCGTAGTCACCAAGATGTTCTATCGAGCTTCCAGTGTTACGCCGAAACACCAAGCAGTCGCCCAGACCTATCACTTTCGCCAGGAGATCATAGCGAGTCACCAAAGGTTATACCAAAGTCATTTGTTACACCAAGCTCCGAACACCAATCGACAGGACTTAACATTATCGCCAAGAGGTTTCTCCGAGATCACAAAGTTACATCGAGACCACCATTCACCAAGAGCTACACCGAAGAACCCTCATCATCGGCGAGACATACAACATTCGCCAGGACTTCTTCCCGAACCATTTGGGTTACCCTGATAGCCATCGGCTATCGGCAAGACTTAACAGCCTCACCAAGACCTTTCCCCGACCGCTTTGAGTTACTCCGATAGCTAACACTTGAGCCCCTGTCGGTGAGACATTTGCATATCGCCCAGACTTCATAATGAAACCTTAGTGTTACATCGATGACTCCCAAGTGTGTCCCCGTCGACATGAATTTCATCTATCGCTAAGACGTCACACCAGGACCCTTATGTTATGGCAAAGACATCAAATGTATTCCTATCGGCAAGACATTCACTATTCGCTGGGACTTCTCACCGAGCCGCTATAAGCTACCCTGAAGCCCGTGGTCGCCATGAGTCTCCCCGATACACGATTGAATGGCTTGTCGGCCAGAGGTCTCCCAAGCGCTAAGAGGTCATACCGAACACTCCTTGTCATAGCGATAGCTCCACAGTGACAACATTCAGAAAGACATCTGCAAGGTCACAACGACCTATACAAACCAGAATGAATCAAGCTGCTAGTCGGCCAAACAATGACGATGTCACACTGACTTGGCTCTAATGGAGGTTTCAGCCTGTATTGTTTGAGGCACATATTTCCAACAATCTCCCACTTGACGAAGATCATAGAAGTACCTCCAGAGCACAACATAATTTATTGAAAATCATGGGCACTAAGGCCCATTGAACCGGCACACCACCTGAACTTGTCTATGCTCACTGGCTTTGTCAATGAATCTGCAACATTCTCCAGAGTATCAACCTTTTCCAAACTGACCTTTCCATCCTCCACCATATCTCGTACAAAGTGGTAATGTACATCAATATGTTTCATCCTGGCATGGAAAGTAGGGTTCTTTTCCAGACAAATTGCACTCTGACTGTCACAGAAAATAGTTATTTCCCCTGCATCAAAACCAATGTTAGAACACAAACGTTTCAACCATACAACTTCTTTACAAGCATGAGTAGCTGCCATGTATTCAGCCTCCGTAGTGGACAAAGTGACTACAACTTTCCGCTTGCTCATCCAACTCACTGCACCACCATTCAACATGAAAATGTATCCACTGGTGGATTTCCTGCTGTCAATGTCCCCCGCCCAATCAGAATCAACATAACCATGAATTTTGAGAGTCCTCTATGATTCAACCAAGTTCCCATGGTAACACAAAGCAAAATATGAAGTTCCCTTCAAATACCTAAACACTCTCTTCATAGCATCCCAATGCGTTCTTCCTGGATTAGCCATAAATTGACTAATTACTCCCACTGCTTGGGCAATGTCTGCCCTTGTACAAACCATTGCATACATAAGACTTCCTACTGCACTAGCATAGGGTACACTGGTCATGTCCTCCATCTCACTAGGAGATTTTGGATAGTCCTCAACAGATAGCTTCATTCCATGCATGACTGGGACCACTAGCTATTTGCAATCATTCATACAAAATCTCTCAAGAACAGTCCTGACATACTTACTCTGACTGAGCCAAAGCTTTCTATTCTTCCTGTCCCTAGTTATCTCCATCCCTAGAATATACCTTGCTACACGAAGATCCTTCATTTTGAACTTAGCAGACAACTGAGACTTAAGATCAGAAATCATTAGCTTGCTATTTCCTATGAACATCATATCATCAACATAAAGAGAAATAACAAGTACTTGATCACTTTCAGCTTTATAATATACGCAGTGATCAGATTTTGATCTTACAAGTCCCAAAGACAATACAAAAGTATCAAATTTCTGGTACCACATTCTAGGTGACTGCTTTAACCCATACAAAGACTTCTTTAATTTGCATACCAGTTTTTCTCTACCTTTCTCAACAAAGTGCTCAGGCTGGGACATATAGATTTCTTCTTCAAGATCACCATGAAGAAATGCCATCTTCACATCCATCTGTTCTACCTCTAAGTCATATGCTGCTGCAAGTGACAAAAGAAATTTGATAGATGTCAGCTTTGCTACAAGAGAAAATATTTCCCCATAATCGATTCCCTCTACCTGGGAATAACCCTTTGCAACCAGTCTCGCCTTGTACTTTTCTACACTGCCATCCAGACCAATCTTTTTCTTAAATACCCATTTGTAGCCAACAACCTTTCTTCCTTTAGGCAAGGGCACCAGACTCCAGGTTTCATTCTTATCTAATGATTCCATCTCTTCTTCCATGGCTTCCAACCAAGAATCTGAATCAGACATTTTAAATGCCTCTTTCATAGTCCTAGGCTCATCAGTACTAGAAATCAAAGCATAGGCACAAGTAGAATCTATCAAAGAGAACCCATACCTATCTGGTTGTTTTCTTTCTCGGGTTGACCTCCTCACTTGCTGAGGCTGAGGCTAAGGTTCTTCTTCTTCTTTAGAACTATCCGAACTGCTTGAGCTCTCCTCAGTTTCAGGTACATTTTGAATTTTGAATTCCTCTTTCTCTGGTGAAGGAGGAATTAATGCTACATCCTTATTGTTTTTTGTCTTTGTCTCTGACTGTAGATCCAAAGTGGAAGGTTTCAGCTCATGAAATATTACACTTTTGTTGTATACAACCTTCTCTGTATCAGGATTCCAAAGCTTGTATCCTTTTATGACAATGCTATAGCTAATAAAAATACATTTGACAGCCTTGTTCTCTAGTTTAGATCTTTTTACATCCGGCACATGAGCATATGCCTCACAGCCAAAAACACGAACATGTCTAAGTGAGGGCTTCTTACCAGACCATGTTTTCTCAACAAGAGAAAAATTTGGAGAACGATTAATTAGATAACATGTAGTAGATACAGTCTCAGCCCATAACTTCTCCTCCAAGCCAGCACTACTTAGCATACTTCGTGCTCTCTCCATCACTGTCCTATTGAACCTTTCTGCAACTCCATTCTGCTGTGGAGTATAAGGTGTAGTCTTGTGTCTTTTAATTCCATGGTCTTTGCAATATCTTTCAAATTCATCAGAATAGAATTCACCGCCATTATCAGTCCTTAAGCATTTTATTTTTCTACCAGTCTGATTTTCAACAAGATTTTTAAATTCCTTAAATCTACTGAATACTTCTGATTTACTCTTTAGAAAATATACAAATGCTCTTCTTGAATAATCATCAATGAACGACACGTAGTATCTTGACTTAGACAGAGAAGGAACATTCACTGGACCAAACACATCCGAATGAATATAATCTAAGAAACCAGAAGATTTATGAGGACTGGAATAAAATGAAACACGGTGCTGCTTTCCATATATACAGTGTTCACAAAATTCAAATTCAAGATTACAATCTTCAAGCCCCTCAACCAGGTTTTTATTCTTCAAGGTTTTTAAACCTTTTTCTCCTATGTGGCCTAACCTATGATGCCAAACCATAGTCTTCTCTGTAGGAAGTTTTACTTCCATAGAGTTTACAAAATTAGGGATATTTCCCTCTTTACCTCCATGAGCAGCTTTCAGTGACTTTCCAGAGACACTGTTACATTGAACAGCCTGTGCATCCAACTTATACAGGGTACCAATTTGAGCACCTCTAGCTAGCACCATTGAACCTCTAGTCATCTTGCAGCCATTTCCAGAGAACGTAACTTGTACTCCAATATCATTCAGCATACTTATAGAAAATAGATTTTGAGCTAGACCTGGTATGTACATAACATCATTAATTCCCTTCACTTTGCCATCAGGGAATTGTATTCTGACTCTTCCATGGCCAACAATCTTTAAAGTTGAATCACTTGCCAAGTACACCTTTCCACCATTGTATTCTTCATACTTCATGAACCATTCTCTGTGAGATGTCATATGGAAAGATGCTCCAGAATCAATCAACCAAACATCATCTGATGCCTGAGTAGCCAAGGCTGCAATGAAGGCATCACCATCACTATGAGAAGAACCATTATTAGAAGAGCCCTTCTTCTTCTTTTTCTCCTCTTTACAATCCTTTCGGACATGACCAGGTTGCCCACAGTTCCAACACTTCACCTTGAACTTCTTTCTAGGAGACTTTGATCTCCCCTCTGATTTTGATTTTGATTTCTTGTCCTTCTTCTTGCCTTTCTCTTTCGGTCTTCCTCTGACAACAAGAGCTTCCTTCACCATCTCAGAAGATTTCCTTCTCATCTCTTCTGACAGCAAAGATGCAACAACATCTTCCATCTTGAAATTCGATGTTGTACTCCCAATAGCCATCACCAGATGATCCCATGAGTCTGGCAAAGAACACAACAATAGCATACAACGACCCTCTTCTTCAGTCTTCACACCAACAGATGTCAATTGAGAAATCAACATATTAAATGCATTCAAATGATTAGCCACAGACCCTCTTTCCTGCATTCTCAAAGAATACAACTTCTTCCTTAGGAATAGTTTATTCACCAAGGATTTCCCCTGATAAATAGATGCTAGTCTCTTCCACAAGGAAGAGGCAGTCTTCTCCTCATGCACATTCAGAAGCACTGAGTCTACCAAACAGAGCCTTATCAGCCCCTTAGATTTCCTATCGCAAGGTCCCAATCTTCTTGCTTCATGCTAGGTTTCCTCCACATCAATCCAAAGATCACGATCAACTAAAAGATCCTCCATCTTGAGTTTCCACAACTCAAAGTTACGCCATTGAATTTCTCTATTTCAAACTTTCCAGATGTACTAGCCATCTCAACCTGTAATCAAAAATAACAATTTTCTACAAGACTCCCACTGAACAGAATTGACTAAAAAAACCCAACGTACCCACAAGGATAACACAATTGGCCAGGCTCTGATACCACTTGTAAGGAAAATTAGATGCGGAAATAATTCTCTTAACGTCAATACCTCAGGAAAGAATGCAGATACACTTTTAAATTTTTCAATTATAGTTCAACTAAGATGCACTATGAAACAGATAATAGAAATAGAGTATTTGAAAATCACACATGAACACCAGATATATGTGGGAAAACCCTTATAGGAGAAAAACCTACCACACCAAGAGAAATCACTTTGTATTTTAGTAACAGAGATTACATACAAAATTCCAGACTTATCTTTCTAGTGTCATTATACAACAGCATTCACCATGAACATTCTTGTACAAGAACCTTCGAGTTACAAAATTTACAGAACATAATACATCTACTGATCATAAAACAATCTATCAAATCAACCTTTGAACCAACCGATAATCCAACCCAATCACAATCTGCAATCTTAGAGTATATCCATGGCATTCCCTGTCTATCGAACTTCCTCACAGAACCGTCACAACCGATTGTCTTCCAACTGTTAAGTTTCGGCTTCTCCTATTGGTCCACGAGACTCCACATAGGACGGTCAAACGATCAACATAATTCGCTCTGTGTTGGCATCTCGGTGAGACACTAACAGTGTCTCGCCGATGCCTGATAACCTTCATATCGATGTCACCAAGAGTTACCGTAGTTTCCAAGATGTTCTATCGAGCTTTCAGTGTTACGTCGAAACACTAAGCAGTCACCTAGACCTATCGCTTTCGCCAAGAGATCATAGCGATTCACCAAAGGTTATACCGAATTCATTTGTTACACCGCGCTCCAAACACCAGTCGGCATGACTTAACATTATCTCCAAGAGGTTTCTCTGAGATCACAAAGTTACATCGAAACCACCATTTGCCAAGAGCTACACCAAAGAACCCTCATCATCAGCGAGACATACAACATTCACTGAGACTTCTTCCCAAACCATTTGGGTTACCCCGATAGCCATCGGCTATCAGCAAGACTTAACAGTCTCGCCAAGACCTTTCCCCGACCGCTTTGAGTTACTCTGATAGCTAACACTTGAGCCCCCATCGGTGAGACATTTTCATATCACCCAAACTTCATAATGAAACCTTAGTGTTACATCGATGACTCTTGAGTGTGTCCCCATCAGCATGACTTTCATCTATTGCTAAGACGTCACACTGGGACCCTTATGTTATGGTGAAGACATCAAATGTATTCCTGTCGGCAAGACATTCACTGTTCGCTGGGACTTCTCACCAAGCCGCTATAAGCTACCCTGAAGCCCGTGGTCGCCATGAGTCTCCCCAATACATGATTGAATGGCCTATCGGCCAGAGGTCTCCCGAGCACTAAGAGGTCATACCGAACACTCCTTGTCATAGCGATAGCTCCACAATGACAACATTCAGCAAGACATCTACAAGGTCACAGCGACCTGTACAAACCAGAATGAATCAAGCTGCTAGTTGGCCAGAAAATGAAGATGTCACACCGACTTGGCTCTAATGGAGGTTTCAACCTGTATTGTTTGAGGCATATATTTCCAACAATAGACACCTTCTAGCGTAGTCGTTTGCCTCTCTTTCCATTGTGGGCCAATAATACCCTGTCCTCAGCAGTTTCCTGGCCAAGGTCATTCCACTCGAGTGCGAACCACAAATTTGTTATGTACCTCAGTTAAAGTAGTCAAGGCTTTGTTAGTATTAAATTAGCATAATAAGGTTCCCTCTATGCTTCTACGGTATAAGGTATTTCCTAGGATGACAAACCTAGAAGATTTTTTAATAAAATTTCTTTTTAAACTTGAGGGTAAGTCAACAGGTAAGACACCTATTCGTAGGTAGGTGTAAATGTCATGGTACTAGGGATCTCTAGGACCAAAAATTTCGTACAAAAATTTCAACTCTAGTACCTCGAATGTGGGCATGAGAAGCTTCTCTACCAAGAATTCATGTTTTAGGACGTTGCAGGGGATTTCCAGTAAGGATCCAATTGTTGCCATGGCGTCTACAACTCTGTTGTTTGCTCTAGGAAGTTGCTCGAATGTGATCTTGATGAAGGATTCCTTAAGAGTCTCCACTAGTTTCTTTTATGGAGTGAGCTTATCATCCTTAGTCTAGTATTCACCATTCACTTGGTTTATTATCAATTGGGAGTCTCTGTATACTCTAATGGCCATGATGTGCCACTGTACTACTATTTTGAGGCCTATGGTTAAAGCCTCATATTCTGCAATATTGCTGGTGTAGGGGAATTCTAATTTATATGATCTAGGTATGCAATCCCCCTGTGGGGTGATGAAAAATACACTAGCTCCTAATCCATGTTGCGTGTATGAGCCATCAAAATAAACTTTCCAGTGATCAGCTATGCTATAAGTGGATTCTCTGAATAGATTGGTGCTTTTGCAAGCTTATTTGTTATGACTTGACCTTTGATTAATTTTCGCTCCACATATTCAATGTCATACTTTGATAATATCATGATGCATTTGGCCATTCTTCCAGTGAGTATTTCCTTTGACAATAAGTACTTGAGGGGATCAATCTTGGCGATGAGTTTTATTTTGTGTGCCAACATGTAATGTCTGAATTTTTGTGAAGCAAACACTATTGCTAGAAATTATTTTTCAATGAATTAGTAGTTTAACTCATGCCCAACCATTTTTTTCTGATATAATAGATGGCCCTTTCTATCCCATTTTTGTCGTGTTGAGCTAGAAGAGCACCGAGGGCTATTGTTGTTGCTGACACATAGAGAATTAATGGCTTTCTTGGGATCGATGGCATGAGAACTAGTGGTGTAAGCAGATATTCTTTGATCTTATTGAAGGATTCTTCACATTTGTCATCCCACTTGTACGCTACTCCCTTGTGAAGTAGGTGAGAGTATGGATTCTGTTTATCTGCTAGCTGTGCTATGAACCTTCAGATGGACTGAAGCCTGCCTTGGAGACCTCTCAATTGTTTCAATGTTTTTGGTGCCTCCATCTCAAGGATTTCTTTTACCTTAGTAGGGTCTACCTCGATACCTCTCATTAACACTATGTATCCTAGCAACTTTCCTAATTGTACACCAAATACGCACTTCTTTGGATTTAATCAGACCTTGTATTCCTCTAGCCTATCAAAAATGGCACTTAAGGTTGCTATGTGACCCTTCCTTTTTCTAGATTTGGCTAGTATGCAATCAACATAATCTTCAACAATTTTATGGATCATGTCATGGAAGATTAACATCATGGCTCTTTGGTATGTTGCTCCTACGTTCTTCAAGCCGAATGCCATCATATTCTAGCAGTAAGTCCCCCATGGAAAAGTAAAGGCTATTTTGTGTTGGTTGTCTTTAGCCATCATTATCTGGTTGTATCCCAAGAAACCATCCATCAGGGAAAGCATTTCGTGTCCCGCCGTCATGTCTACGATCATGTCAATGTTAGGCAACAAGAAATCATCTTTTGGACATGCTTTATTCAAGTCGCTGAAATCTATGTAGATTTTGATGCCCCCATCGGGTTTTGAGACAGGAACCAAGTTTGACACCCATTCTAGATAGTCGATTGGTCAAATGAATCCTACGTCTAATAGCTTCTTTAGTTCCATTTTGACTAGTAAGGCGATCTAAGGGTGCATTTTCCTGAGTTTTTGTCAGACGTGCTTTGCTTTAGGGTACACAACTAAATGATGAACTACAATTTTTGGATCGAGCCTTGGCATGTCAGCATAGCTCCATGCAAAATTAACTTGTCTTTCTCTCAAGAAGGCTGCTAGGAGTTCTTGTTCCTCTGATAGTAATGACTCCACATAGAATGTGATGTGTAGGGTCTTCTCTGTTCCTAGATTAACTAGATTGCATTTTTCTGCTAGGACTGCTGATTTTTCTTGATGAAGAGCTTTGAAAGGAAGATTGAATCCCCCATCCTCAGGTGCCTCAGAGAGGTTTTCATCGTTGGATGTGTCCTTTATTTTTACTTTTTTCATGTCAGAGAGTGCCACAATGTGGTTTTCACTCAAGGACTTATATATTATTCTAAATTTCTCACTTTTGCAACTAAGGGATTCAATCATTTCCCCATAATAGGCCTGTGTATCTAACTCAATGATGAATCTTGCTTTGTGATCCCCACACATAATATTATCTCGTAGTCCCATGAATTATGAGAGCACCTCATCATTTTTGAATGTGTCAAGAATTGGTGGTCCTCGTTGGTCATAATCGATGAGTTGTGGGTAGACTAGACGAATTTCATGGTTTTGGTTTTCAGACTCATAAGATAGGGTGCTAATCATGAGAAGGGTGGTATCCTCAAAGAGCCTGGGTATGTTGGTTATGGGATCCTCATCATCATTGCTACTACAGACATTAGTTATGTCAAAAGTGAAATTATCTAAGACGCAGCCAGTGGATGCAGGTAAGCGAGTTCAGTTGGTGTTGGTTCATGGGGAGTCTTGACTGGTTTAACTGGGAGACCTCGTCCATGTATGGTTATACTTGGAGGGGTACATCTGAGGCCAATATTTCTCATTCGCGCCTTAGGAATGAGGGGTATTATAAGCCCATTATCATTTTTTCCCCAGTTTCTGGTTTCTATCATAGCCCATTGCGAGCATCATTTGTAAACCTTATCATCTTGATATAGGAGATGAGATGGGTCCTCCTCTATGAATTCTTGATCGAGATCCCCCCAACTTCTGAAGTTGGGATATTCAGGGGATGTTTGGGAAGTGGAGGCTTGATTTGATTGTAGACGTCCTCATGATCTAGGAGATTGTGGTAACTCTCCTACTACAAAGGAATTTTTGGGAATTGTTATCACTTGAAATTGCACCTTGTTGAACCTAATGTTCAACACCTCAGTGTAACATGGGAAGACCTCTAAAGATGTGGGTTTCTTGTAAATAGAGGTCAACCTCCGGAGAAGGCCGGCTTCCTATGGTGTCACCTAACTACTGATTTTGTAAAGGGAAAGGGTAAAAGGAGGATAACAGTAGAAATTAATAAAAACACTATCTTTATGGTGATGCACCGAATTCACTAAGAAGACACATAACACAGTTTACACACACAATTTCAGTCAATGACAGAAGCTTAGTTGTACAAAAATCAATCACATATGTTTTCTGCATAAACATTTCATGAAAAGGTTCATATGGCTACACTCCTAGAAGGAAGGAATAACTTCACAACTAGAGAATACTGCTTTTTGAACACATTTCACAACCTGCAAAAATATATATTGCTCTACAGAAAGGTGCTAAGATAAGACATAACCACAAGGAATCATGCAGTTTGTTAATTAGTTTCATCAATTATATGAATGCACACAATTTTAATAGAGAGATTGAAAAGGTAAAGCGCTTATACTCATTGATTTCAATGGTGAAACACTAATATACATGCCTGTCATGAGTTACAAAACATAGAAAAGCACCAGGTAAGAACTACTTTACAAAGAGGAAAAAATGCCTTATATACTAAAAGAGTGTCGGCCCCCACCCTAGGGTTTTTACAAAAATATCATTCGGCCGAAAGATCTGCCCTTAGATCTTTTGTAGGAAGTTAATGTTGCATCCCCGTTGTCCATGTCAGTGAAGATTTACTCCAGGAATGGCCTCCTTGATCTTTTGCAATGCTCGCATTAACTTCTGGTCTCGTGTCTATATTCTAACCTCCCTGTCGAGCTGCTTTGAATGCTCTTGAGCTCAAAGCAGATCCACATCACTCATTTTGTTGATCCTCCTCTCATCGGTCAAACTGCCATGGCTCTTCCTGTAGCTCACTTTGATTGGTTGATCAGATGCTTTATGGGGGCGCCAAACAGTCAAAGGTCATTTAGATTGAATCGCATGTCGGTGAGACACTGACTGTGTCTCCCGATGTGATCATGCCCTTCAGCTATTATCAGCATAGATCACTACCGTCGGCAAGAGTTCATAGCGAGCCCAAAATTCATATCAACATTCATAGTGGCGGTCACCCAGACCATCGACAAGACCTTTTGCATTCAGAAAGACCTCATGGCGAGCCCTCATCATTATACCACTATGCTCCTCTGTCAGCCAGAAACCCATGTGTCGGTGAGACCTTCTACCGAAGGAAAACACTATACCAAGACCCTTCATTGGTCAGCAGGATCTCATACCTTCGCCAAGACATCATGGAGACTCTACTTTCCTTTGCCCCAAGCTCACATCCTTTCATTTCGGCAAGACTCCCCTGCAGTCGGGAAGACCTCATGTCGAATTCATTCCGCTTTGGTGAGACCACCTTCAGTCGGTGAGACATTATACTGACCGAGCCTTCTATCAGCGAGTGAAACTCCTTCGGCAAGACTTTGCCCTATCAGCCAGACATCAGACCGATGTCTAGCTCTCTCGGCGAGGTCACTTCATCTCGGCAAGACCCTATTGGGTCGGCAAGACATCACTGCGAGCACCTTCAAGGTTTCCCAAGCGTGTATCCTTTGGCGGAGTCGGATTCAGGATGACAATCAAAACGGGACCAGAGGCAGAACAGGGGGAAAACCAAAAAGACGAATCCTGGCGAAATCGGGATCAGGACAAAATCTGCCCCTGAAACTTTCTTCAAGTTTCAGGTTCGGATTCTGACCTGGTCCTGCCCCTGACAAAATTCAAAAGAGGAAGGAAAGGACGAGAAGGAAGAAAGACGAATGGGAGAAAGCACCTCCTGGACAAAATACAAGGAACAAAGGAAAAAAGAGCAAGACCGGCAGAATTGGGACCGGGATGGAACCAGGACCTGAAACTTTGGAAAATTTTTAGAGTTCGGTTCCAGTTCTAGTTCCAGGTCCGCCAAAACAAAACCAAAGACGTGCAAGGCAAAACAAAAGAGGTGGAACTGGGACCGGGAGTAGAACGGAATACAGAACTTGGAAAGAATTCCAAGTTCAGAATCAGTCCCAGTTCCAGGTCCCCCAGAACAAAAAGAAAAAAACCCCAAAAAGGAAGCAAGGCAGGATCAGAATCAAAACCGATCCCTAGCAAAACATAGCGAGGGTGGGGGCGGAAACAAATCTGACACTGAAACTTTCCTCAAGTTTCAAGTTCGGATTCCGTCCTGAACCCGCCTCCGACAGAAACAAAAAGAAAAGGGGTAAAAACAAAAAGCGTGGAATGGGAATCAGGATGGGACTAGGACCTGGAACTTCAAAAAAGTTCTAGAGTTTAGTCTCGATTCCGGTTCCACCCCCGACAGAACAAAGGGAAAAGGGGCATGAAGAAAACTAAACAGAAGAGGGGAAAAGCAAGGCAAGGACACAAGATGGAGACCCACCCAAAACTGAACACCTGCACGCTGGGCTCAACCCTCTTGGGAGCCACATTAATCCACGTGCTGAATTAAAAAACATCATTTTCCCCTACAGTTGCACAAGAAGCAAAAAAGTTAGAAAATATGTAACCTTGATACAAATGTTCCTCCATTTGGTCTTCGAGAACACCTGAAAGCACGGGTTACCTTGCCTAATTGAGCTCGTAGGTGAAAAATGGGTAACATTTATGGCGACCTTTGCTGGATGTTTTCCTGCTAAACATGGAAACCAGTAGCCTAGGCCTATCCATTGGGGATGGAGTCATTAGGAAAACTCAGAAAAAATTAAAACATTAGTTTTGTACATAGCTCAAATGTGTCTGTAACCTATAGATCATAACAGGTTGCCCGAGACCCCAAAAATAGGAGAAACTGAAATGAAATTATTTATTGTGCTGAAACAACACTTAGGGAATGAAAACTGCATCTAAACCTACCCTACACTAACCAGTATGAAATTGGTCAAACAAAACCATTTACAAGATGACTGAAATAGCTGCCCATTCTTCTCAATATGCAATGACTGGCATGTTTAAGGACAACTGAGTAAAAATGGGACACATGAAGATACTTAACAAGATGATGTACTGCTTCTTGAAAGAGGTGAAAAAGTTCACTTACCTCACTAAATAATTCATATGTATTGTCAATTAGAGGAGGATAAGTAAACTGAACATACTCTTGTTTGGTTGTTAATGCATTTTGGATATCTTCTTTCACTGTACCTTCATATATGGGTGCCTCATTGGACTCCATCTGGGCTAAGTACCTGATTGGATAGCCTCTGGTAAGGGAAAAGCTTGAACTTTCCTTGCTAGCCTCTTGTTGATCTCTAAAGACTTCATCTTTTCCTTGAAAAGATGCTGATTGGAGGTAATATGCAAGTTGTTCATTGGCTACTAGAGTTTGATCTTCTTGAAAGATTCGACCATTATTTTCTATAGGAGGATCATCTGTTCTTTCTTTCAGCTCTACAATGAAAAAGGAGTCCTACTTCTTTTCATCGTGTATAATAGTCTCTAAAAAGAATACATTAATGTTTCTGATGGTTGGATCTTCTTGACTAAGGAGCTGATATCCCTCTTGGATAACTGAAAACAAATATTTAAACTATGGTTCCTTATGCTCTTTGTCCAAGACAAAATATAACTCCTCCTCAACAAAGTGGGGCAGCTCATCAAATAAGTTCATAGGCTACAAGACATTATCTTCTATAGCTTTTTCAATAGTCTCACTGACTTGAATGGGTTGATCACATGCTTCCCTTTCATATGTTACTAGCTCATCATCTATGTTAGAACAAAAAGCTTCTATGATATCATCTAACTCATAATTTTGCATTAAATCTAGATGAGTGTTATCATTTAGTTGCTCCATACTAGGCATAAATGTTATCATGCATGTGAGATCTTCATCTTCATCAACAAACTGAGTAAGTTCATCAAACAAGTCAGCAATATTCTCTGGCTATCCCGAATCAACTGGTGAATCAGGAACCTGCATGCTCTCTTCAACTTGCTGTAAGATCCTTTCCCTTTGTTCGAAAAAGTAGGGAAACTCATTAGACATCAAAGAGACAATTTGATGGTTAACATGTTCCTCTTGCTCCATAACCTGTTGTCCAGGTAAACCATGCTCAACTATCTCTTGCGATGGATCTGATTCCTCCTCCTGTTTGAGCTTTTCTTGCTGTAGTCGGTAACATGCTACAGCTAAATGCATTGGATTTACTTTGCTGATCCTTTCCATGAGGAGTAAATCATCTGGATCAATGGGCTACTCTTGAGGGATGATAGACTGATCTTGTTCAGGTGCTACATTCTCTTGCATTGAATTGAATCCTTTAAAGCTTGGAATTTCAAACTGAGAAGACTTACTAGGGGATTCGAGAGGTTGAATTTTCCTAAAACTAGCAAACTTGTATTTGGGAACCTCTTGTTTGGAGAATTTTAGCCTCATTTCTACATCCTTTGCAGCCAGCTGCTGGACAAGGCTCTCTTCAACTTGCCTCTTTTTGGCCTCCCAATCCTCTTGACTTGTCTGAGCTTGGTAAGCTTTTTGTTCTTGTTGCCAATCAATCTCCTGCTGTCCTTCAGTCTCCAACATTTGTCTTTGAAAATCAGTGATTATGTCATTGATGCACATGTTGTTAACTCCTTGAAATTGGGCATGTGAACAAACATGTTGGTTGGCATTATGATGGTTTTGCTGAGACTGTTGTTGGACATATTTAGGCTGATGCACAAACTGAGCAGGGGTGGGAGGGTGGAAAACTTGTGGGGAATATTGATAATCTCCTGTAGCAAAGATACTTGGACTAAAAACAACTGCATACTCACTTTGATATGGCTGATAATTGGGTATATAAGCAGAACTTTCATGAAATGAGGGATGAATAGTAGTTTCATGATGAGCTAGATGATAGAACATGTCTTCATAAAATGTAGACATTTTGGAGCATTCATAGAAGCTGGAAATGCATTGAAATTTCTTGCAAAACAAGAAAACTAGGTTTGATTTTCTAGAAATAAGAACATACCAGCACTTAATCTGCTCGAAACTAGTTGTTATTCTCCCGGAGTTGCCAGGTATGTAAATAAAATGCCTCCAAAAGGCTGAAACTACTATTGCACACACCAAACAACAGCAATAAAATGCATAAACATGAATGGAGAAGTAGTTCACAGTCCCATCGGGCATGCCAAAAATTATTATCACCTGAAATTGCACCCTGTTGAACCTGATGTTCAACACCTCAGTGTAACATGGGAAGACCTCTAAAGATGTGGGTTTCTTGTAAACAGAGATCAACCTCCAGAGAAGGCTGGCTTCCTATGGTGTCACCTAACTACTGATTTTGTAAAGGGAAAGGGTAAAAGGAGGATAACAATAGAAATTAATAAAAACACTATCTTTATGGTGATGCACCGAATTCACTAAGAAGACACATAACACAGTTTACACACACAATTTCAGTCAATGACAGAAGCTTAGTTGTACAAAAATCAATCACATACATTTTCTGCATAAACATTTCATGAAAAGGTTCATATGGCTACACTCCTAGAAGGAAGGAATAACTTCACAACTAGAGAATACTGCTTTTTGAACACATCTCACAACCTACAAAAATATATATTTCTCTACAAAAAGGTGCTAAGATAAGACATAACCACAAGGAATCATGCAGTTTGTCAAGTAGTTTCATCAATTATATGAATGCACACAATTTTAATAGAGAGATTGAAAAGGTAAAGTGCTTATACTCATTGATTTCAATGGTGAAACACTAATATACATGCCTGTCATGAGTTACAAAACATAGTCTCTCTTCCGCAAAGAACTCCACAAGTTACAAAATGCAGAAAAGCACCAGGTAAGAACTACTTTACAAAGAGGCAAAAATGCCTTATATACCAAAAGAGTGTCAGCCCTTGCCCTAGGGTTTTTACAAAAATATCAGTCGGTCGAAAGATCTTCCCTTAGCTCTTTTGTCGGAAGTTAATGCTGCGTCCCCGTTGTCCATGTCAGTGAAGAGTTACACCAGGAATGGCCTCCTTGATCTTTTGCGATGCCCGCATTAACTTCTGGTCTTGTGTCTATCTTCTAACCTCCCTGTCGAGCTGCTTTGAATGCTCTTGAGCTTAGAGCAGATCCACGTCACCCATTTTGTTGATCCTCCTCTCATCGGTCAAACTGCCACGAATCTTCTTGTAGCTCACTCTGATTGGTTGAATAGATGCTTTATGGGGGAACCAAATGGTCAAAGGTCATTCAGATTGAATCACATGTCGGTGAGACACTGACCGTGTCTCCCCGATGTGATCATGCCCTTCAGCGGTTATCGACATAGATCACTACCGTCGGCAAGAGTTCATAGCGGTCCAAAAGTCATATCGACATTCATAGTGGCGGTCACCCAGACCATCGGCAAGACCTTTCGCATTTGGGAAGACCTCACGGCGAGCCCTCATCATTATACCGCTGTGCTCCTCTGTCAGCCAGACACCCATGTGTCAGTGAGACCTTCTGTCGAAGGAAAACACTATACCGAGACCCTTCGTTGGTCGGCAGGATCTCATACCTTCGCCAAGACCTCATGGCGACTCTACTTTCCTTTGCCCCAAGCTCACATTCTTTCGTTTCAGCAAGACTCCCCTGCAGTTGGGAAGACCTCATGTCGAATTCATTCCGCTTCGATGAGACCACCTTCGGTCAGTGAGACATTATACCGACCGAGCCTTCTATCAGCGAGTGAAACTCCTTTGGCAAGACTTCGCCCTGTCGGCCAGATGTCAGACCGATGTCTAACTCTCTCGGCGAGGTCACTTCATCTCGACAAGATCCTATCGGGTCGGAAAGACATCACTGCGAGCACCTTCAAGGTTTCCCGAGCTTGGATCCTTTGACAGAGTCAGAGTCAGGATGAGAATCAAAACGGGACCGGAGGCGGAATGGGGGGAAAACCAAAAAGACGAATCTCGGTGGAACCGGGATCGGGACCAAATACGCCCCTAAAAATTTCTTCAAGTTTCAGGTTCAAATTCCAACCTAGTCTCGCCCCCGACAAAACTCAAAAGAGGAAGGAAAAGACGAGAAGGAAGAAAGACAAATGGGAGAAAGCACCTCTCAGACAAAATACAAGGAACAAAGGAAAAAAGAGAAAGACCGGTGAAACTGGGACCAAGACGGAACCAGGACCTGAAACTTTGGAAAAGTTTCAGAGTTCGGTTCCAATTCCGGTTCCGAGTCCACCAGAACAAAACCAAAGATGCGCAAGGAAAAACAAAAGAGGCGGAACCGAGACTGGGAGCGGAACGGAATATAGAACTTGGAAAGAATTCCAAGTTCAAAATCAGTCCCGGTTCGGGGTCCGCCGGAACAAAAAGAAAAAACCCCAAAAAGGAAGCAAGGTGGGATCAGAATCAAAACCAATCTCGGGAAAAACACAGTGGGGGCGGGGGTGGAAACAAATCTGACATTGAAACTTTCCTCAAGTTTCAAGTTCAGATTCCGTCCCAAACCCGCCTCTGATAGAACAAAAAGAAAAGGGGTACAAACAAAAAGTGCGGAACCGGAACCGGGATGGGACCAGGACCTGGAACTTCAGAAAAGTTTTAGAATTCAGTCTCATTTCCGGTTCCGCCCCCGACAGAACAAAGGGAAAAGGGGCATGAAGAAAAATAAACAGAAGAGGGGAAAAACAAGGCAAGGACACAAGATGAAGACCCACCCAAAACTGAACACCTGCACACTGGGCTCAACCCTCTTGGGAGCCACATTAATCCATGTGCTGAATTAAAAAACATCTTTTTCCCTTGCAGCTGCACAAGAAGCAAACAAGTTAGAAAATATGTAACCTTGATACAAATGTTCCTCCATTTGGTCTTCGAGAACACCTGAAAGCACGGGTTACCCTACCTAATTGAGCCCGTAGGTGAAAAATGGGTAACATGAATCATATAGTTTCTGTAACCATTGTATTGAATGATGACTTTGATATCAGAGATGGTGGGGATGGCAGGAATGGCAGGTGTCTCTGTTGCACAAGTGGAGGTGAGAGTAGTTGGATCAATGTATGGTGTTGATGAACCTTCATCATTTTTAGGTACTTGAGGTATTTTGTAGTATTTTGCCTCAAGGTTCTTTTAGTAGGAGAATGGTTCAAGATCTCCATGGATGGTGACCTCTTGTCCTTCATATGTGAATTTGACACACTGATGGAAGGTTGATGATAGTGCTTGCATTGCATGGATCCATGGACGTCCTAGGAGAATGTTATAAGGCAAGTCGAGATCCACGACCTGATAGGTGGTTTCCATGATAGCTGGACCTACTTGAATAGGGATTTGGATTGTGCCTTGGGACACTCTTTCTTGATCATCATATGCTCTGATTGTAATACCTTTTCCTTTGTTGATGGAATCCTCTGAGATTTTTAGGTTCTTAATGAGCTTGAGGGAAAAAATATTCAAGCCTACACCTCCATCCACCAAGACTCGCTTGACTTTTTTCTTTGCACTAGAACCTCTAAATGGAGTACACGGTTATGAGATGGTTGAGCGAGAAAATATTGGTTGGAGAATGTAAGGAGATTCAGGGTAATGATGTTTTCGACCATAGCTTAGAATTGTTCCACATCAAGATCTGCGAGGATGGTGGATGAATCCAATGCTTCCTCAAGGATTTTCTTGTGGGCGGATATGATTTTTAATAACTCCATGATGGAGATTTGTGTTGGGGTTCTTTTTAGTTGATCAAGGACATTGTAACCATTGGGAACAAATCTAGGTGTAGGTACTCTGTTAGGCTGGGATGATCCTGCGATGGTAATTTTTCCACCTCTTGTGGTGACTCCACAATCGGCATGGGCTCCTTTGATGGTAATGGTAGCATAGTAGTCATCCAGGGATGCGACGACATGGTCATGCACATGATTCACATTCTTGAAGGTTCCTTTCCCCTTATCAGTGTTATTGTTCTCTTTATTTTTATGGTTAGGCATCAGATTCGTGTATATTTTGAGATTCTAATTCCCTATTAGTTGTTCCACATTTATGATTCTTTGATCAATGAGGTCTTGGAATAGATTTTTTAACCTCATGCAACTATTAGTGGTGTGCCCTTTGATTTTGTAGAAGTCATAGAGCTGATTTTCATTGTACCAAGGAGGTTTTACATCTGGTTCTTGGTAGTTCTCATAGGTGGGAGCCTTGATGAGGTTTTCGTTTATCAGTTTCTTCATGATGACTTAAAGTGGCTCCCCAAGGGTAGTGTACTTCCCCTTGGTGAAGTTATTGTTTCGCTCGGATGGTCCCCTTTGATCATTGATGTTATTGATCGCTTGATTGTTTGTTTGTTGTGTTGTTGTGTTCGCTAGATGGTTGTTTTGATGATGGTTTTGGATTTGTTGTTGTGGTCCAGGTATGTTTTGTCGAGGGGAACTGATGAAAACTTTGGCATCAACAACACCATCATTGGTAACATTTTTGTGTCTTGCCCATGTGCAAGGTTTTTCATTATAGCTTGTATATGGGCAATTGTTTTGTTGTTTGGGATATGAAGTTGATCCTCCAAGTTGTGTCATAAGGGCTCATTTGATGCTGAACGCCTTGGAAATCAATTAATCGTACGTGGTGATCCCTTGAAATTTGAGGTGGAAGGCTAAGAGGCCATCAAGGTTGGATATGATAGTGCACACTTGTTGTTCCTCGAGCATGACCCATTTGCTCTGATTGGCCTTGGATTGCCATCATTGTAGGAATGAAGCAAATGATTCATTATTACCTTGTTTCAGAGCCGATAGTTTCTCTAGACTAACATCCATGGTGATATTACATGCGTAGTTTTTGATGAATGTGTCTATGATTTCTTGGAATGTCTTGATGCCTGTAGGTAGGTGAGAGAACCATTCCATGGTGTGGCCAACCAAACTTCTAGGAAATAGCCGCATCAGATAGGTATCGTCATACACAACTTCAATGCAATGAACTTGGAATTCCTTGATGTGATCTTCAGGGTTTCCCATCCCACAGTACTTGTCAAACTTGGACATCTAAAATCCATTTGTGAATGGTTTCATCAAAAGGCTCCTGTCGAATGGATAAGGACATAAGTTGCTAGATATTTTTGTGGTTCGCCCTGATTGAAGATCGAGCACTTGTTGTGAGAGTAATTTGATTTGTGATGCAACATCATTTTGTGGATCAAGAGGTGGGATGAAAGTATTCTAAGGTGGTTCGCTTGTTGATGGGATGGGTGGATTGGTTGATGTGTTGATTGGTGGTATTTGCACATTCTGTTGAGCCATGTATGCTTGTACTTGCTGCTGTATCAACAACGCTTGTTGTTGGCCTTGTTGCTATTGTGCCAAGATTTCTTGTTGTTGAGCCTGTTGTTGTTGTTGTGCCAACAACGCTTGTTGCTGAGCTACTAATTGGGTTACTTCCTACTATTCTTGATATTGCTTTAGCACTTGCTGATGTGCTGGATGTTGCACTGCTTGTTGTTGTGCAAGATACTACGCTTGTGCTTGTGCTTGTTCTTGATATTGGACTTGAGCTTGAGCACACGCTTGAGCTCGTGCCTGAGCTTGAGCTTGAGCTTGAGCTTGAGCTCGAGCTCGATCTTGTTCTTGTGTGGCTTGAGCTTGTGCAACTTGCTGTTGTTGTTGCAATAAGATTTGGGCTTGGGAAGCCTGTTGTGCTTGTAATGCAGCTTGGGCAACTTGAGCAGCTTGAGCGGCTTGCTAAGCAGCTAGTTGTGCGGCTTGTTGAGCAACTAATTGTGTGGCTTTTTTTTTTTGTACTTGTAGGAATTCCTTTTCATAAGAAGCTTGTTGAGCGGCTCGCAGTGCAATACTGTATTGGCTCAATGTATTGGAGCTTGGTGGTGGTGGTGGTGGTGGATTCAGAATGGTGCTTGTTGTGGTGGTGAGAGGCGTTGTCCTGTTGGTGATTGGGGTTTGATTGGTAGATGGTGTGATTGATGTGTTTGGTCCTTGAGAGACCGTGTTTTGAGATGTTAGGGGGGTGGTTGATTATGTGATGGTGGTTGTATTTGTTATCGGGGTAGTTGTCATCTATTGTTGCGATGTCGATGACAAGTTTTGAGAGTTTTGCGTGATGCCTTGATTGATGCTCGGGATGTTGGTTTGATTTTGATTGATATTTGGTAAAAGGGGGAAGCCCTAAGCCAAGAAGTGGCGTGGATGATGATGGAAATGGTGGAAGTGGTGAAAAAATGAGGGATGTGATCTCTTGAGGAAATGGTGTAGTGTTGAAAATGCCCCCTAGTCCAAACATGTCACCTTCTCCTTGTGAGGTTATGGGGAGAGAGGTTTGGGGTGTTGCATGAAAGGATGATGATGATGGATCATTGGGATCATGGAAAGTGAGAGGGACATATGTATGTAATGGATTTTGGGATACGGTTTTCCCCAAAATGGTGTTTGCATCCAAATCTTGATTATTGACAAGGGGGTGTTTTTGTAAGGCATTGACAAATGCGCTTCCCTTGTTAATAGTAGGTTGAGTTGGAGCAATGGATGATGTGATTTGTGGGATGTTTTGAGTGATAATTTGGGATGGTGGTGTAGATGAGATGGGGAGTGTGGATGAAATTGGAGGAATGACCTCCAAGGATGGTTCCACTATAGAACTCACATCAAAATTAGAAGGTAGTTTGGCCCCTTATTTTGCTAATTCGAGCATGTATAGTGAAGGGTTGAGTCTCATCATGATATTGATAATTTTATGGTTCTCCAGATTTTGAATCATTTCAATGATTTCCTCGTGTGACATTCCAAAGGGATTATTGGTATGATCCTCTACCTCCTCTTGAGGGTTTTGTGATGATGTAGGAAAGTTGATTAGAGGATTACTTGATTCAACGAGATTTGTTTCAGATTTTTTTTGACTTAGGTCACTTGTAGTGGATGTTTCTTTGTTGTCTTCCATGTTCCTCTTGTGTTGAGATCTAGTTTGCACCATAAAATAGGGATCAATTTTAAAGGATATGGGAGATGAATCTCTAATTCTTTGGATTGATCTAATCTTAGGCACAAAAAGAGAGAATTTAGGATGTTCTTTAAGGATCAAAGGTGATATGACGGGGATGATGTAAAAGATGGATGATGTGGATGTTTGAACTTTTAAGAAATCTTGAGGGGATGCTAGACTTTTTAGGACTTTTGGATTTATTTTTGAATTTTGAATTGACTTTGATTTGATTTTTGGTTTGCTTTGTTTTTGGATTTATGAAAAAATAGACCCTAATATGTTGGATGATTATCTAAGAGGTAGATTTTCTCAAAGGATGATAATTTGAATATGTGTAGGGAGAAGGATGCATCTACCCACACCTATTCAAACAAGATGATAATTTAACCAAGCATATGAAGAAGGATGCATCTACATATACCTAGCTAAACAAGATGGTTTGATAATTTGACTAAGCATATGCAAAAGGATGCATCTACACATACCTTACCAAATATGATTTGATGTTTTTGATTCAAAGATTTCAAGGATTTTGCTTGATGATTTTGATTTTTTCCAAAAAATCCTAGCATGGAGGATAATTTGAAGATTTTTCAAAAGGTGATGGTGAGGTGATTTTGGTTTGATGTTCAAGGATGAATGAAAAGGTTCGATTTTGATCCTAGAATGTACCTAAAAAGACACTTGCTTACTAGACCTCAGTATTGAAGAACATACAATACTTCTAAGGACCTCTATAAGCAAGAAGTGGTTCAAACTAAGCATACATTTCTGGATTGTTCAAAGGAATGAGTCTATAGAACCTTGTGAATTTTTTACTTATTTTGATATGTTGCTTTTGATTGCACTTCCTAATGTATTTCTTGATGACCTTTCGAGTGTGACTGCTAAATTTTGAACTTTTGCACAAGGACTTTTGTTTTGGGATTTTTACTTTCTTGGAAATCATGAGGAACTAACACGTGTGAGAACCAATCTTTTTATCTTTGCTTAGTGATTTTGTTTTATTACAAACACTTCTTTGATTACATTTTCAAACTAGATGTCCAATGTCCCAACTTCTTCGAATCCCACAAAGTATGTTATGTGGAATTTTGATGAAATCAAGGCAAGGGTTACCTATTGTTTAACTTTAGTAGGAAAATTGAGATGTAAATTCAAGTGTTTAGAAACCTCTAAGGATAAAATCCCAAGGGAAAGCAATAACACATGAGTTTGGTCAATTGTATTTTCCTCCTAAAGCATTTGAAATTTTGATGATGATGTTAAATGTTTGTTTCCAATTGTTTTCAAACAAGAAAAGTGTTTTGACTTACAAGAAATATAACATCCTAGCTTAATTGATACATTTTTCTTGGTGGGCTTGCCTCATGCCCTTCGTAGTAGAAGAGATGATTTTACATGCAAACAAGAAAAAATATAAAGGTATGTTAAGAATGAAGTCTTAACCTCTTTATTTTAACCAAGATCGGACATGGCAAGTAACTTCTTGGAATCTAAGTTCCAATGCACCACTTTGATAAAATCGTTGGATGGACTGGTTGGCTACTAAAAACAAGGTTATTAATGATGGGACATCAGGGACATGGCACCTTGCGAGTGTCCAGCAAGCCACTAAAGGCTTTAATCAATCCTACTAGGGGCGCTTATACTTTTTACGGTAGTACCCCATTCTGAAAGACACTGTATGGCTAAGGCCTACATACCATGAGGATTTGACAGTTTAGTCTTATCCATTTATATACCGGCCCGAATGAAAAATTGGTTGGAGTCACCTTCGAGTTCTCCTTTCAAATGTGTCTCTTAGGCAGGCCCATCTAAAGGTAAACAACAACGAGCAAGCATATCCGTAGTTCGATCGACCTTTGTTTAGAAACAAAGGGAGAACACACACGATATACCTTACTCACACTCACAAGCTTTGTTCAATTTTAATAACCCAATTGAAATGTGGAGGCAATTAATTTATCCCAACCTAAGACCACCAAAAAGCCTCTTGATTCTCAAGATCGTCGTGAGGTGCAAGAGAAGCGCATACGTCTTTTCAATAGTGTTAGTTTGAGTAAGCGATCATGAAAACAAAGTAGCATATGTTCTTTTTAATCCAACAAAGCAATAATGACTCCGTTTTATAGCACCAAATGAAGTGTGATAATTTTCCTTGTTCAATTATTAGCCCCAAACAAAATCTAGTGAGTTTGTGTCCTAAAATTCATTTTAAGCTCCCTTTGTAACAAGAATTTAAAAAGTTCTTTTTAGAGCCCAAAATGAAATTAGTAAGTCCTAAGCACAAAATATAGCAAATTTTTCCTTAAGAGGAATAGTGAATCCTCTAAGAGTGTTGAACAAACACTAGAGTGTTTAAAAACACTTGGTATCATGAAATGAGGTCATCATGCTTCTTTTCCTCTTCACCTTTGATCAATCCAACCTACAAGAAAATTAGTTAGATTCTATAAAAATAGAGGTCAAGAAAGCAGAAAATAGACCAAATAACCATAATTTGATAAAAAGCACATGTTAAAAACAAATTTTCACTTGCTACTTCCCTCTAGCGGTGCAATCCATGAAGGCATCGCAGTTTGAAAACACCAGCGGTGCTGTATAGCACCGCTTACCAGTCAGTGTCACTCTATAGCCAAACCAGTGAGCATGAAGGCATCACTATTTTGGTCAGCGGTGCAGTTTGGATTTTGAAAAGATTCTAGCGAGCCAGAAAGATTCAGCGGTTCTGTTTGAAAATTTGAATTCTGGGCGAGAAGTAGGGAGCATCGCAGTTTGAAGTTTACAGAGGTGCGATATGGTGACGCTGAGTTCTTAGTGGTGCTAAACAGTGACGCTGAGCTTCCAGTGATGGATTTTCCTGTAGAGACACAAAAAACATGAAAAAGCATGGAATTTTCTCAAAAAACATGATTTGATCTTCTAGTTTTCCCTCCTTCTAGCGCCAAAATGTGAACCAATATCCTATACCTGCAAGAACACAACAAATGAACACATTAATAAGATCAAATGAAATTTAGAATAGAGATTCCTCAAGAAATCCATTTGAATGCAAAAGAAAATGAATGAAATGAAGAACACAACAAACTTAAAGCTAAGATATCAAATCCTATTCTAAAACAAAGCAAACTCTTAATCTCTTGAGAGGAGTTGGTGCCAATTTGATGTGAAAATTGGCCCTTTCCCAACTCCAATGATATGACGAAGATGATTGACGAAGATTGTGCTCCACTTTGTTGAAGATTGATGAGTGCTCCAAGATAAAATCTACATAACCTAGCTATAAAACTCAATGAGATGGATGAAGATTGCTATAAATTTGAGTATAGTAAGTTTACTCAAGTTGTGGATGATGAAATGAGGAGATTAGCCTCTTATTTATAGAATTTCAAGTTGGAAGAATGCCCAAAAGAGAGCAATGTGGGACTAAGAATCAACAAATGGCAATATGCCACTTGTCAATATGTGAGTGGATGGAGGATGCACAAGTTTTGAAGAATGTGTCAATAAATGCATATATTTGAAATTTGAAATTGTTGAAATGACATGTAAGAGGGAAAGAAGATGCATTGAATGCCACTTGGCTCAAGGCAAAAGGACCTTTTAGGTAGAGTAAATGCCTTGTTGGAAGGACAAAGTCCACTTGGATTTTGAATTCAAATTTGAAGAATATTCCTTTATTATGCCTTTTGAGAGAAAATAGAGTATTAATAAATGAATTAAATCTATTTTCTTGTGCAATTTACAAAAGCTAGAGGATGGGGCATGAGAAGAGATTAAATTAATCAAGGTTAATTAATTTAATGAGAGGTCAAAATGATGTGACATATTGATTTAGATTTATGGATTGATTTAAATCAAATATGAGAAGAATATGATTTCAAGATTAATTAAATAAAGTTTTTTATTTTATTTAACGAAGGAGATGAAGTTAGATTTACACTAAATAAGGTTTTAATTTATTTAATTAAATGGATGGACTTTAGAGATTTAATCAAATAAAATTGATTATTTAATTAAATAGGGATAATTAGATCAGGCTGATTGATTTAATTAACAAGAAAGGGTGACTTAATTAGATAAATGATTTATTTAATTAAGAGAGGAACATTGATGAATTTAATCAAATAAAGTTATTCAATTAAATGGTTAGACCGAGGGATGCTTTAGGATGAAATAGTGTTAGTGGTCGGGATCAGACGTGTAATGCCAATCAATATATTTTCTATGTCTACAATTTTCTCACACACAATAAGAGATCAGAGAGTGGGGACCTATGGTCACTCCTTAGTTGGACGCGATAGAGTTTATCCATTTAATGTTGGTCCAGTGGACATGTAATTTTGGTGCACATGATGTAGGGGATACACCTAATTTTGATGCATGGTGCGTAAGGAAAAGAGATTTGATATTCACCCATCTAGATGGTGGGTCTATTAGGAAATAGAGGAGAGAAGTGGAGAAAGGTAGGTATTTTTTATAATGATAGTGAGTAGAGGTAGCTGCTAGGGGAGGAGGAGGACAACAAACAATTTGTCAGCAGGTGGTAGTACCAATTATTGCAATAATAAGAGAGGAGAAGAGAGTTGAGCAAAGGGGGGAGGATGAGTTGCAAGGAGGAGAAAAGGGGATGGATGTTAGACTATAATTTTCACTACAAGAGCAAGAGCAATCTTGCTAAGAGAGACAATTATAGAGCAAAAGGGACAACCTATCAATCCAGGTTGCTTAGAGGATAGTAGAGAGAGATGGCCTCTTTTTTCAACTTGCATAAAGGATGGTAGAGTGGGATGCTGAGATAGTCTGTCACCAGTAGGTAGAGGCACAAGTGATATAACTAACTTGAGAGAGGGGCACTGAGTGGAAATGACAATACTAGGTAGAGGTGATTGGATAGGGTATAGTGGTCCTTATGGACCAATATGTGAGGGAGATGAGGGTCCTCACACATGAGGCTATTATTTATAGGACCTTGTATGAGGTCTTAGTGCTAGTTGAGAGGAGAGCTCCCAAGTTCTCAATGAGGAGTATAGTAGTAGGATAGTTAGGGAGATTTGATAGGGGAGCAGTGGGGCACCCACCAACAATACCACCTCAGCCTCAATAGTGAGGGTAGTTAGGGGATAGGTTCCTGGGGAACACCAAGTGGTAGGTCAGAAGGTTGCTCCTCCACATACTCCTCCTGGTTGGGAGGAGGAGAGGGGGAGTTCCATGTTGATAGATATCTTTGTATGTATATTGTACAAATATTTGATGTAAACTGATATGCTTGTGGAAGATTATATATATTCATGGCTCTTGATAGCCCTTTTGTACAAATATTTTGATGTATATGTACTTCATATCATGACATGGTTTTGGTGATGTATATATGAGATGGGACTAGATTTTTGATGTGACTATGATATGATGTTATGCATTATTATAGAGGTTGTAGACACTGAAATCTGGTTTAAGCCTGCGACTTCAATATTCGTAATAATTCGTATTTCTTCCATGGTCATGATTAAATAATGTCAATTATTTAATTAGTTCACTTTAACTTTAATTCCTCTATTAATTAAATAATCTTAATTATTTAATTGATTCACATTTTCTTTATTCTATCTGATTAATTAAATAAACGCTTTTTATTTAATTATGTTACTAATTAACCGTATCCTTCTTGTCAAATTAAATAAATTCTTATTTAATTTACCTTTATCATATTTCAACTATAATTAAGTAAATCCTTAATTTATTTAATTATTCATTAAAATCCCTTCATCACTTAAATTAAATAAATCTTATTTATTTAATTATTCTTCCAATATCAAATCTTGAATTAAATGAATTATTTAATTCATATATCCTATTTTAACGCATTCCTCTATATTTAGATAATTGTGCAAATTATCTAAGTATTCACTTTTACTCGACTCAAAGATCTATTTTAATCACTTAGTTAACTCTTGATTTAATGTCTTAGTGGTTTTCTCGAGTAATCTCTTCATCAAATCATTCAATCATCCAGTGCTAACTCAATTGTGTGTACATGCAGATAATTAAATATACCTATTTAATTAATTAAATTTTGTGTGTGCATTCAAATAGAGAGTTGCTTTAATCAATCTTTATCTTTTTCATGCAAAGACTATTCTTCTATTTTCAAATACCATACTTGAAGATTAAATCATTTATTTAATCTTTAATTCTATTTCTAATTTGTATCACTCATGTCACTACTAACAGTGATCATAATGCATGTCTAATCAGTCAATCTCAACCATCCGTTGATATTTCGATCCTAGCCTATCATTTGAATGATCAATTTTCTATAAATTGATTTGTCATTCTTCATTCCAATCTCTCTCGAAATCTTATGACTTTTTGGAGCAACTATCTTGAATCTTCGATGTTTTGCTAAATCACTATCATAGGCTATACTTGCACGAACTTTGAAAATCTAAGGGCCATTATACTACAACAGAAAAATGGAGAAGGGCAATCGAGATGATACATGGAATTACGTACATATTGGGTGAGATTGTTCAATTTACTTACGTTTTTACTTTCCTTTGTTCTCTGTTGCTTAGCTTAGATTGCATTAGAGTTTTAGGTTGCATTGCATGTTTTCTCTGATCTGTTTCTTCTGCACTTTGTAGACACTACATTTGGTGAACCCGATGTGAAGACACCATCTTTGCGTATCCATAGACTTTTATTTCATTTTGTAGGTTTTTGTACAGAACGACGCATCTGCTTGATGAAACGCCACAATTGACATTAAGAGACACATCAACTTGACGAAACGACGCAATTAACATTCCTAATCACATATGTGAATGGAAATGACGCATCTAAAAAGGAATCACACATCTGTCATTTTTTGAGCCGCAACTGACTAGTAAAATACCACGATGCATTTGATAGAGAAAATGATGCATTCGAATGGTATATTTTTAGGTTTAGGCTTTTAATTTATAGTTTCCTTTTGTGTTTTTATTTTCACTAATCTTCTATTTTTCAGCGTGTGTCTTGAGGAGTTAATGAGTTTTTGTAGGATGATTGACGAAGACAATACTGAAAACTACTAATGAATCTTTCTACAGAATGCATGTCAAAGACCCTAGTTAAATTTTTGAAACAGATTGTTTGGTAGTGTAGCAAATCTTTCATTTGGATTAAAATTAACAAGTGTCTACTGTGTTTGGTGCGAAAGCACAATTGTGTAATTACCCTCATGATTTGGTATATCGAAGTATCCTCTCCCCTTGTGCATTCATGCAATCTTGGGTGTAAGAGAAACTATTACTAACTCTAGAATTTGGGCCTGTTCTGGTGGGAAAAAGTACTCACCCCAAGATGACTCAGACCGGTAGCACCCTGAAGCTGAGGGACTTCCAGCCGGTATATAAAAGTGGATTCTTGGGGAAAGCCCAAGAATCACGCGTATGGTTCCGATGAGATGGATCTGAAAGGGGACTCTCACTGCATGGATCATGCCCTACGAACGGAATGCCCGTACTAAACACCTTTTGTTTTAGAGGCCAACCATTTTTCAGTCGTTGCTTAGTATAGTGCAGGGTACAATATCATGCCTGAAGACACTCACTACTGATCCCCTTGAGTAGGGATAGCAGTTATTGGGAAGTCACTACCCAAGAATCTGAAGTTGGTGTGCTCGAATGACGTTAATGAGCCGTGGAGGGGAGCCAATGCCACCAAACTTCTAAGCTATCCGCTCTCGAAAAGGAAAGGTGTTTAGCACCAATCCGGGGTATATCGGTGGGCTATACCAAGTATAAAAACCCTTGGCCTATTGGCCTATTAGGATTGTACTTTTCTTATGTACGCTTGCTTACACCCAAAACATTGTGCTTGTCAAGTGCTTGCCGGATTTTTCAACATTATTCACTACATTTACCCTAGAGTCGCCACTATTCACCAGAAAGTCATAATTTTTCTGTCGAGTCGCATTTGCTTTGTCAAAAACTGCATCTGTCTTAGAAAACCACAATTGTCATATTCTGTGACGCATCTGACAAGGTGAGCCGCAAATGCAGTCTCAAATGACGCATTTTCCACTGTTGCAAATTTTTTACCAATGCGTAAGTTTAGGAAAACCACATTTGATACAGTCTGAGTCACAATTTCCATTATGAGTCGCATCTATGAGAAACTTAACCGCTTCTACCAAATTCAGACACTGAACTTTACTAGAAGCACGCAACTAATTGACAGAAATCCGCAACTGTGAAACATAACCGCATTTGATAAATTCTACGACGCATTTTCCAAATTATTAGAAAACCAGAATTCAAGGTCACTGTCCAGTCAGCACTATCATACCAGTCTTTGATCTGTCTTACTTGTCCTTGGAAAGAAACCTAAAATGATTTGCTCAATTTTGCATCCTTTAGGTATCATTTAGTCATTACTATAGTCGTTTTGATTCTGAGTTTTACTTTCATCTTGGAGTACATATTGCCTTTAGATTTAAACTTCTAGGAAAGTCAGTTTTACAAACTTTAGGATAGGTCCACCATCTACACTCTAGAAAAATCATAGCATCAACGAAATCTGTCATTGAACCTAGTCCTATCATCTTATCCTTTGTCCTACAAAGAGTCCTCCTAGCTCATCAGTCTAGTTAGGAAACTCAACTTGTCTTTGATCCTTGTCCTACATTGGTTCCTTGACTTAACTAAATTTATGCCTTGGTTAGAATTTAGGTAGTTGGTCCCCCCGTCTCAGGTTTACAGAATTAATTACCTTAGAAGTTTGCTTAGACTTTGCATCTTTAGATATTGTCATATTAGATTGGTGTCATCTTAGAACATTCCTTATTTTTCATTCAAAAAATCCCAAAAACATAGACTAGAGTCATATTGTCCATAGACGTAGTTTTGCATTCCTTGCATATTGAGCTTATCGTACATGGTTGAAACTAGGTCTAAGAAAAGAGAGAGAGAAAAGATGTCGAACCCAAAAAAATTCATCAATCCATTCTCCACAAGACCTCACAGGACTTTATTAGACAAATTCACCACTAGAAACACTCAAGGACACATTACAATAGAGGACATAGAGGCTGCGGCACAGGACCCTGAGTTTGCCTCTTTTGTAGATGAGTACCTAGCAAAAGATCGACAATGATACTTAGCCAAATTGCTAGTTGAAGGCGCTACCTTACCCACATGATTCAATATTAGCACCTTACAAACTCAACCTACACAAGGGACGAATACAATGACTTCCAGTACTACTATACCTCAGGTAAATACAACCATACCATCTGGCATACCTACACAGAGTACGACAGTCCATACGTCTCCATTTGGTACTATGATATCCAAATGTTTTACCTATTCTAAGAAACTAAAATGCAATGGAAAAACACAAAGAAACACCTCAAGATTAGCCTAAGAAATTTGTAAATGCAAAGAGAAAAAGTGTAAAATGATTTCAAGTGGTTATACCTCCCCTTTGCAGCTGAAACTCCTTGGTTGGCCCTTGATTTTGATTTGGTTTATATGCTCCTTGATGGCTCTTGATATAACTAAATGAAAGATTTGACTATGTGCTTGAATGCAAATGCAAATATATGAAATTGATGGCTAGATGAGTGCACAAAATGGCAGCATTTAGTTGCAAAATGGCTAAGTGTTATAAATGCCTTAGAGGATGGGGTATTTATAGGGAAACTTGAATTCTCTAGAGAATTCAATGGTTGAGATTTATCCAACAAGGCCAAGATGAAGGGCTAAGGTGAGTTGAGGACTCACAAGCCCTCACATTTTGACATGTGGAATGTGAGATGGCTAAGGGTGAGATGATGTGTAAGTAATGTGGAAGGGAGGTAAATGATGTGGAGGAAGGACAAGTACCTTGGGGAGTGAGAAGATTTCCTCAAAAAGGAACTTCTTGTCCCCAAGTGAGAGTGGAAATGACATTTGAAGAATTTTGGAATTTCTCAAAAATCTCCATGGGAAAAGAGAAAGTGGTTAGAGAAATAAATGTGAATTAAAAATTCACTTTCATAGGAGAATCTAATGGATAAGAGATGGTCTCCAAAAAGGTGGGAATTGGTCACATGTGCATGAGGTGACAAGTCAAATATTCTAGAAGCCTTGGAAAGATAAAATGTGAATTAAAAATTCACATGGGGAGGAGAGAGACCTAGGATGAATAAAAGTGAATTAAAAATTCACATAGGAAAGAGGGTCAATGCCAAGAAAGGAAAATGGAAAGATTGACTAAAAGTGGTGCTAAAAGTGGCTAATGACTTTGATTAAAGTTGTGCAAATACTTGATTATGATAATTAATGGAAGATTAGAGACAAGTGGAAAATGTAGGAGGATGTGACATTAATCCTTGATTAAGAGGATGCACACCCTAAATATGAATTAATTAAATTAATCCAAATTAGAGATGGATTATGGAGGATGTGACAAGGAGAGAGAAAAGAAGAATTTTAAATTGATTTTAATTCAAAAAGATTAAAATGACTAAATTAAATAAATTGGTGTATTTATTTAATTTAGAGAGGAGAAAGGTACCAAATAAAGTGTTTAATTGTTAAATTGAATACTTTAAGAATCTTATGTGGGAAATGTAATATTAATTAAATAAATTAATATTGACAGAATGGATGAATAAAGAGGTAAATTTGATCATACGGGAGTGATCAGATTTGGGTGTCTATAGGTACGTGTGGCATGACATCAGGATTTAATTCCACTGTGGGGGCATCATCTTCCACTCCCTTCGGTCCTCTTGTTGGGAGTAAAAGATCTAAAACATTAGCTTCTACACCACATGTCAGTGTCATGAGTACATACCACAGTCCACAGTCATACCTAGTGTTCACGTCGCAGGTACCATACCTAAGTCAACGGCCACACCTAGTGTTCAAACCACTAGTACTATACCATAGATTACACAAACAAGAGGCATTCCCTCATTCCAATATGGAAATCAGAATCCATCTTCCCAGATCGGCAGTCAAAATACATTCACACAGATTCCAAATCAGAATTCGTTCTCCCAGATGGGTAATCAAAACCCATTCTCCTAGATTCCAAGTCAACACCAATTTACACAGATTTTGAATCAGAATCCCTTCTCCCAGCATGGTACTTAGAATCCGTTCGCACAGATCCCAATTCAAAATCAATTTATGCAGATTCTGGACTAGAACATGTTTACCAACATTCTGAATCCAAACCCACCTCAAATACCAATGTTCAATCGAAACCCATCACGAGACCTTGGATTTTAGAATACATACACAAATCCCCATAATCCACCCAACACATCATTGACCCAGGTTAACGTCTTGCAAACACAAATGCATGCACTACAAACACAAATGGACAACATGGCGGTGTCAACTAAGAAATCCTTTTCAAGAAAGGACATATGCCCATTTCCCTTTGATAGATCATTGTACATGACCCATTTCCCTCAGGGGTATGTCATACCGAATCTCCCTAAGTACAATGGCAAACAGAATCCAATAGAAAATATAAGGGAATTTTCTACCATATGCATAGATGTCGCTTATGACCCCATGTATCTTATGAGACTATTTCCAAGAAGTCTTGTAGGGATTGCACTAGAGTGGTTTTCAGGTCTAGACTATGCCATCAAATCTTGGGGTGAACTGGTTGAGAAGTTTGTTGAGCAATTCTCCTTCAACATAGACCACGAGATAAATATAGCAACCTTGTGTCACACAACACAAGATGAAGGTGAAACATTTATCGCTTTCTTCCAGAGATGGAGGACTATAGCTAGCCAGTGTCCTATCGAGATACCTGAAAAAAAAAAAGTTACTATGTTCCAGGAAAACCTTCATGCAAAACTAAGGAGTAACTTAAGGGTACATTGTTGTACATCTTTTTCAGAACTAGTGGAAAAAGGGGTTATAATAGAAAAGGATGTCATTGAAAAAGGCGAACTTAAGACATCAACATCCAATAGAAATCCAATCGTGCAAAACACCCCCAATGACAAAAAAAAAATTTGGTCTCGCAACAAAAACGTCACCAATGATGGGGTAGTTGATGCTAAAACTGTATAAGCATGACCAATCATCAAATTACAAGGACCTCACACTTCTGCCAACACGCTTAATGATGTCAATCAACCTCCCAACATGGTCCAAAATACTCAATGTCCGCAACAATAAAGGAGGTTTCAAAAACATGAGTTCACTCCCTTAGGGGAACCCATTGAGTCTGTATTCAAGCAACTATTACAACATAATCTTATACAACTGCAAGAGCCAAGACAATATGATCCAAGACAATTTAAACCAGTTTGGTGGGATGACAATGCCTTTTGTGATTATCATAGAACTAAGGGACATAACCTACAAAATTGTTGCCAACTGAAAAATATCAAACAAGATCTTGTCAAAAGGAGAATAATTGAATTTAGTGGATAGAAACAAAAGTCATCAAACACTGATCATCAAGTCTTTTCTGATCCGCTACATGACCATGGGAAATGAACTATTCCCAGTTCGAGTACTAAGACCAATATGTTAGCCAACTATGCGAGTATCAAGCATGATTATAATAGTGGAAAAACCATTCATCACCTTCGCATCACCGATGAGAATATCAATACCATTACTATCAATACAAATCCTGAGTGCGCGGTCAATACTTGTTGTACTAAGATCACTATCCAAGGCCCTCCATCACAACAAACACCACATCCTTCCAAGTCACAATATAACCTACTTGACCAGTTGGGGAAGACCCCAACCCAAATCTCAATCTTGGAACTGCTGCGTATTTCCCCTGAGCATCGATCTATCTTGGATAAAGCTTTACAAAAAACCACTATCCCAAATGACATTGATGTCAATCATTTCCAGGAAATGGTGGGATACTTGACCAATAATCATCATGCCACATTTTCTGAACAAGACTACACAACTGGAAAAACAAACCATAACGACCCTTTACATCTTGAAGTCCTTGTTGATGACACCAAAGCTACACAAGTTTTGGTAGATGGAGGAGCAGGGTTAAATCTGTGCACTTTAAAATTGATTAAGGCATTAGGTTTCTCAGAAGAATGTGTAGACACAACCAAAAGTATTGTCATTAAAGCTTATGATGATGAGGAACGAAAATCAAAGGGGGTGGTAACACTTCCTATCAGAATTGGCCCTGCAGTAATGGAGACAAAGTTCCAGGTCTTGGATCTCACCCTTCCTTATAACCTTATGTTAGGAAGACCATGGATTCATGTCATGAAGGCGGTCCCTTCCACATATCATCAATGTCTCAAATTCCCTTACAATGGCACTGAAATAACTATAGATGGTGACCCATATCCATTCCAATATTGCACCAATCTAAAAGAGATACCCCAATGCCAAGTGCCAGTAAACCAAGAGGCTTCATCGTCAAATCCATCTCCCTATGTCGATCCATCCACACTCACTCAAACATCTATTTCACCTTCAATTCCTACCACTCCTAGGGTTGAGATCCAAGACAAGGGTTGTGGAGAGTATTACATGAAGACATCTTATTATGTTATCCATCTGATTCCTCCTAAGTCATATGGTTTACCTACATCAGATAGGAGACAATCTATGGTCACTATACACGTTCCTCCCACAACAACTTTCACTAAATGGGGAGAATTAAGCAAAGAGGCCGTAAATACAGAAGATGTCACCTCCTGGCTGTATAGAGAAGATGATGAGGAACCTCTCTTACTTGCTCACATTCCTACAGATCTATATGGAAAGGGTTTCACAATCATGCAGAGCAAGGGATATAATGGACAAATTGGTTTAGGCTTAAATCAAGACGGGAGGATTGAACCAATCTTTGTTTCTCAGTGACCAAAAGGCGTAGGGCTTTGGTTTCAACTGATCCAGATTGGTGATCATAGTACCACATCACCCTTAATTGAGGAAGTAAGTTCTTCAGAAGATATTAAGACACCTCACAAACCATCGAACCAATATCACTGTGACTCCCCTGACTCCAACGACTATGAGTGGGATTCCCTATCCTCTACCTCTTCCATGGACCTTGACAAGCTATTTGGAGAACTTGACTTAATGTTAAGATCCTCACCAAATCCATTGAATTCATGTCCACCAAAGAATATGACAAAGGAGGAATGCTTTAAACACTACTATTGGGAATCACTTGATCCTACCTCTTGGCAACCTGATACATCTATTTCAGATAACCAAACCTTAGCATTATGCCCACCTCTCAATCCACCTAGATCTAAACCTAAGAGCAAAAAAGACTTAGTACAAGACTTTTGTGACCATATGAATAAATCAGTCCTTACCTTGACCCCATTAAACTTTGATAACTCTGATGATGACATGCCCCTAGTCTATCCCCAACTCATTGATTGGTACCAACAAGACACACCCGTTTAGACATTTTTGAGAACGACGAAGCAATTGTTGAGTTCCTGGGATTACAAGAAGGCATACCTAGCGGTGATCACAAGGCTGGTTTTACCATTGACTTGGACAACAAAGCATATTTTGGGGAATTTGTTCAACCCTCCAGTCACAAAAATGAGAAAATGAATAAACACGATAAAAAGGACGAGTCTCTAGGTGAAAACTAAAAGGCACCTTTAGACAATGAAAAAGTAAAAAGAAAGGACACATCCAAAGGCGAAAACCTCTCTGAGGCACCTAAGGATGGAGGTTTGAAAATTCTCCCCATTACACAGGAAAATTCGCCCATGCTTGTTGAAGAATCAGTCGAAGTCAACATAGGCACAGGAGAGAATCCTCGACTGGTTTATTTTGCAGCATCATTGACAACAAAAGTGCAACCAAAATTCCATAACTTCTTTGCATAGAGACAGATAAATTTTTCCTGGTCATATGAAAACATGCCTGGGTTGGATCCTGAACTTGTTCTACATCACTTACCCTTACAACCAGGTGTCAAACTAGTAAAATAGAAATTGAGGAAAATGCATCCACATATTGCTTTACTAGTCAAGGCAGAACTCAAGAAACTGTTAGACGTTGGTTTCATTAGATCAATCGACTATGCAGATTGGATTTCCAATCTTGTACCAGTCACTAAACCATCCACATCTACACAAATTTCAGAGATATCAACAAGGATTTCCCTAAGGATGACTTCCCTTTGCTTAACATAGACATGATAGTGGACAGGACAGTAGGGTATGAGATGTTGTACCTTATGGATGGATTTTCAGGGTATAATCAGATCAGAATTGCAATTGAAGACCAACCTAACATAACATGGAAACTATACTTTGATGGCTCACATACAAATCATGGCTCAGGGGCTGGTATACTATTTATCACACCATAGGGTGATTCCATCCCTAAGTCATTCAGGATTGCATTCCCATGTACTTAAAACATAACAGAGTATGAAGCTCTAGTGACAGGCTTACGCATTGCAGTCACGTGGAAAATTAAGAACCTATAGGTATATGGAGATTCTCAGCTAGTAATCAGATAGGTAAATGATGATTATGAGACTAAGGATGAGAAGCTTGCTCCATACAAACGCATGGCTGATAGCTTTAAAGAGTACTTTGACAAAGTCAAATTTCATCAGATACCTCATGTTTTAAACAGGGTAGTAGATGCTATGGCTACAATTGCATCACTTCTCGACATTCCTAACAACGTGCCTAAGTTTGAGTTTTTGGTAGAACAGCTTTTGGTCCTAGCCTATGATATCCCAAATTCTGAAATGGTGTGTGACATTGTTGGTCCTGATTCCCCATGGTACAGGGAAATCTATGACTACCTTCATGCCGAAATCATACCCACTGGCCTCTCAAACAACCAACGCAGGACATTCCTCCGCAAGTTAGCCAAATACACCATCGTCGGAGACACCCTATATAGACGCACCTTAGATAATACCTTACTGAGATGTATTGATTCTAATGAAGCACAAGTAACCTTGCGAGGGGTGCATGAGGGTATATGTGGTTCCCATTCTAGCGGTCCTACCTTAGCCAAAAATATTATGAGATTGGGTTATTATTGGCCTACTATGGAAAATGACTCATATGTCTTTGTAATGAAATGTCATCAATGCCAAGTTCATGGAGACTTGATACATGCACCAACACAGGAGCTCCATCCTATAACGTCACCATGGTCCTTCGCCCAATGGGGACTCGACCTCATAGGTAAGATCCATTCCACATCATCTAATGGCCACAAATTCATCATTACTACTACTGAGTACTTTACGAAGTGGATTGAGGCTATTCCAATGACATACATTACCAGCACACAGATCTCTAAGTTTATTCTGAACTATATCATATGTCGGTATGGTGTCCCTCAATCCATAATCACCGATAATGGCCGCCCATTTAAGAATCAAGAATTTTTCCATCTTTGTGATGAATTTCATATTCAACATCACTTTTCCACTCCATACTACCCACAAGGTAACGGCCAAGTAGAGGAATCTAACAAAACCATCATTAGAATCCTCAAAAAGATTGCCAATGATGTTGGTCATGAATTTAATTTATAACTTAATCCCAACTTATGGGCTTATCACACAAGTATTTGTACTCCCACTGGTGCCACTCCCTATTCACTAGTATTTGGTTCTGAAGCCATTCTTCCTATTGAGGTCGAGATTCTTTCCCTGAGGGTATCCTTGAAAGGGCACATTGATGATGAAGAGTACCAAGTATCAAGACTCCATGAGCTAGAATTCCTAGATGAGCGAAGATAGAAGGCACTAGACCATCTCCAAGCATATCAGAATCATCTTCGTCGTAGCTATAATAGGAAGGTCTTGAACAAAAACTTTGACATTGGTGACCTGGTTTTAATGGAGAACCCGAAGAATCAAGCAGAAAGAGATAAACGAGGAAAGTTTGAACCTAACTAGTTAGGACCGTATATTGTTACAGAATCCTTTGGATCAGGAGCGTACCAACTCTCTACTCCTGAAGGGGAACCATTGTCTTCGCCAATCAATAGTCTTCATTTGAAGAAGTTCTACGCATAGCTTTTGAAAAAAAAAAATTAGATAATCTAGAAAATAGTAAAGACAAATAATTCATCTAATAGTGAAAACCACTTCGGTGGCGCTTTGGATAGGTACCATGGTGAAAACCTAGAAAACAGGCGCCATGTGTAATTGACTTTGCTCCTTTGTCTACTATTATTCTAATCTAGCATTCCCTATACATAGTCCACAACCATGTACATACACCCTATCCTTGTATATACTACCTATTTCCCTATACATATCACTTGTCTTTCCTATCTATCACTTGTACATACCATTTGTAATAAGTGGTAGTCTTTCCCATAACCTGGAACGATTGACATTGAGTGCATTTCATATTCCCCATTTTACCCTATTCATAATTAATTGGTCTTATACTCGACTAGGGGAAAACACTTGATGTGTGTCATATTGGTTCTTACATCGGCTGTGTTGAAGATGTAAAACCATAGAAAAATCCAAAAACATCACAAAATGACCTGAGACAAACACAAAAACATTAGAAAACTTCAAAAAGACAAAAAAATCAAAACATATCAAAAAATCCAAAAATAGAGTTAGAGTCAGTCGCACTTGTTAGTCTATGTCATTTGTCGAACTACGTTGCCTCTGCGACTGGACATAGGCAAGGCCATCTACCGATGTTCCCCTGAGGCATTAGGTCAGTCTGTTTAGGTTTTTCTGTATAAAATCATGATTCAATCCATATGTCTATATGACAAGGTCATTGGTCGTGTCGAACTATGAGGTCTCTGCGTGTATAACGTAGGAAAGGCCATCAATCGATGAGCCCCTGAGGCCGCACTAGGTCAGTCCATTAGGGTTCATCACATTCACTATCACACACAGCTTCTATTGTATTCAGTCTTGTCAGTCAAAGTCAAGTTGAACTACGAGGTCTTTACGTGTATAACGTAGGCAAGGCCATCAATCGATGAGCCCTTGAGGCCGTACTAGGTCAGTCCTTTAGGGTTTATCGTCGCACACAGTCAATTGTGCACACATCATATCAAGTCATGCATCAATCTGGTGAACAAGTCAACAATGTCTTTAAGTCAAATCAAACAACTTGCCAAAAGAAACAATCCAAACAAATCAACTAATATCTACTATAGGATGTCTCCTTCCTGGAAACATACATCATCATAACAATCAACCTGTGTCTTGTTTAGGATGATTCCTTCCTGAATACAGATATCAGTAAAGCAATCTATGTCTTATATAGGATGAGTCCTTCCTGCATATTGACATTGTCAAACAATCAAACATAGCCTTACATAGGTTATCACATCAATGACATCTGACTCAATGTCTTATGCAATACATGTCTTTTTGAAACTAGGCTTTGTCATGCCTTATACAGATAGTCATAACATCGAAACCAGACTCAAAGTCTTATCTGGTATGTGTATCTCCTAAAATCAGGCTCCATCAATCAATCCTTCTATCAATCAAAACAAATTAAACAAACAAGATCAAGTTTTGGAAAATATTTTATTGGCTTGTTGACTTTTTGATTTATTTATCTTATCATTTCACTTCAACTTTATGATGGAATTATGTTACTAGCTTTCTCAAGGATGTCCCATGAAGGATTTAGAGAAGCAACGATGTATCAAAATTCTGTTTTCTTTGACTGTTGTCTGTCAACTGTCTTTTAAATTGGATTTTCAGTCATGTTACTCGTTTCCTCAAGGATTTCCCATGAAGGATTTAGAGGAGCGATGATGTCTAATGACCTGTCTTTTACTTTGTTTGTTGTCTGTGGTTTTTCTTGACAAAAAGACTGGGGCAACTTGTGCCCTTAGTATGAGTTAACGAAAATCCTTGTCTGCGACTGTTTGTTGTTAGCAAGTGGATGACCTTGCACACCTTGATCTATGTCATATCATGGTGTTTTTCTCCATTTGTATTAGTCCTGCCCAATGATGATAAAGTGCAACACCTTTTGTGATACAGAGAAACATTGAAGAATGCTAATACTAACATCCATTGCATTTCTTTCAATATTTCTCAATTTTGCTTTCCGCACTAACACTTCTTCCTCCTTGCATGATGACGAAGTCCTATGACACACAACAATATAAATCATCCTGCATATACACATACATGTTATAAAAATACATACATATAGGCATTTATTATATTTAAGACATCATGGCATCATAGACATTCATCATCATACAATATATATCATAAGCATTCCATGTACATAACAAATTGTAAATACGTGTATCACATTACGTTTGTATAGCATCACATGTAGAAAGCATTGCACATATAACATCACATTGCATATCATAATTATAAATTGCATACATAACATCCATTGACATCATACATATTAATACATACATCATCACATAGAATCCACATCACATCATAAGCTGCATAAACACATCATAGAGTAGATATGATCATCCATCACATAGGCATATCATATAAACATGACATACAAATAAACAACTACATAATCAATAAATAGAAATGCATATCATGAGAATCGCTACCATATATATATATATATATATATATATATATATATATATATATATATATATATATATATATATATATATATATATATATATATCCCTCAAAAGTGTCACATCACAATGTCATAATGTATCAATAAATATGGAAGCCTACAGACTATATAATCATAATGCAATGTCTCGGTACATATCAAGAAGTGTCCCTATCCTGAACTGCCACTGCTATCATGGCTAGAGTGTGTGGATGACTGATGTCGGGAACCTGATGACCTGTGACCTGAGTGGGGCCTGTCATATGGACCAGCTCTGCGTGGCTGCTCAACACCCTTTGTGCTAACTGTCCTGGAGTGGGTCCTAGTCTGAGACCTCTCACTGCATGCCTTTGAAAAACTCAGAGCCTGTCTCTCTGGAGGAACTATTGTCTCATACAAATCCCTGTAATAGGTGGCCCTCTCCCTAGCTCTGACTAGCTCTCTGGAAAATGCAGCTGCTGGCCCAGTACATAAGGCTCTAATCTCTATGAATCTCTGCTTAGTCTCGTGTCTCCAAGCTATGGCCTAATCTCTATCCATGATGGCCCTATCCCTCTCCATCTGTACCAAATCCCTCTCAGACATCATGACCCTCATCTGCTCCTCCAAGAATGCAATCTGGGCCCAAAGTGTAGTAGTATCAAAATCAATTGCCTCTGTGTCAGCCTGTCTCACCCTCGATACACCATCATCCTCATCCTCCAAATCCTCCAGAATCTTGTCTCGGATCTCTCGCTCATGATCATCATCCTCCTCATCATCATCCTGATAGGTACCCAGTAAGCCAAGGGCATCAATCTCTTCCTCCTCTTTGTCTAGCACCTCCTCTGCATGAACCTCTCGAATGGCCTCCTCTACGGGATGCTCCTCCTCTCTGCTGATCTCAACATGCACCTCCTCCCCACCTCTGCCAATATCTGGCATGGGCACATCCTCCTCTCCCCGTCCCTCCTCCCGAATCGGTGACAATGGTGGCCCTCATCCCCTCCATCCACGCCTCCCTCTCCTACCACCACGCCAACCACCTCCATCACCATCTCCATCATCACCACGGCCCCCTCCACCTCTCCGACCTCTGCCTTTGCCACGCCTGCCCCACAATCCTGTCCCTCGCTGCTCTATCGACGTCAAATGATCTAAATCTATCAGGGGAATTGGCCTATGCACGACCCACCACTGATCATACGCCTCTGTGGTACCTAGGTCTGCCCCATCATCTCTCCATCCCCATGGAACTTTCTACAATCCATCAATATCTGCCTTAGTAGTGGTTACTAGAATCTCTAGACCCCATAGGGGGATGTCTCACGAGGATCTCGTGAACTCGGTCCGTCCTCTCAGCACATCTTGTACCTCTCCAAACTGCCAGAATACACGATCTGGAAAATGTCACTCTATAATGTGGATGTGTGAAATAGTCCACCCAATCAAGTATTGTGTCTGGCAGAAAAAAGGAAAATTCTCATCCTCGTCTAACCACTCTACACATCCCAGGTACGGTCTCCATATAAATTGAACCATAGTATCTATGGCGTGCCTAGAATACCTAGTGTCTCCCATGTGGTGTTGAGTGTTCGCCCCTGCATAACAGAAGGCATAAGGAGCTCCGTGTTGTACATCGACTGTCACCGGTGGCTGAAAAATGGCAACGTGTTCCCACGCCCATACCATCAGGAGCGTGGTACCAAAAATCATGGACTGAGCCTCTCGATAGGCTATATCATGCAAGTGAAAATACAACATACCAAGGAGACAGGGACCCCACACATATACCTCCCATCGCTCTAACATACCTACTAGCATCTCCCCCCAACCCACAGGAAAACCATGACCTCGACGATCAGGAAGCACTATACCACCTATCAATGTACACACTAGACATTCTAGCTGCCTATACCTCTGTGCCAGTACACGCCATCTAATCTCATAGTGATCGAACCCTAACTATCTAACATCGGCGTGAGGGTAGTATCTGCACATCTCAGCAACACCCCTTTGGGTATCGTACCTCACCCTCGTACCTCTGATGGGAAGTCTCAAGATCCTGTAGATGTCCTCTAAGGTCACTGTCACCTCTCCAGTAGGTAGGTGAAACGACGAAGTCTCCGAGTGCCATCGCTCGCACAATGCTGTCAATAAACCCCGATTTTCCTGAATCTGGGAAATGTCTGCCACATGTAGAAGACCTAGGTGCCATAAGAATCATCGCTCTGCACTCCGCAAGCTGTCTCGGAAGCGAAAAGTCATAGGTCTCGACTCTCACGTATATACAGTGTCTAACACACCCTGCAATGGCATTATACATGCCTCATGTCAGCATCAAACATCTATCCTAGTGCAAAATGACAAAATCACATGCTATTCAAATGCGTCATTATTTTGCAAATGTGTCATTCTTGTTCAAATGTGTTGCATAAAATCAAATGTGTAGTTAAATTTTACATATGCGTCATTATTTATCAAATGCGTGCAAAATAAAAAATATGTCCGCGCACATCTAATAGCATATGCAACTGCGTAAATCAAATAACAAGTGCATCGATATATTTGCAAAAGCGTTGAAAAATAAACACATGCGGCTAATTTAAATACAAATACGTTGAACCACACTACAAATGCATTGAACCACAGAAAACCTACACTACCTATCTACGTGATATTACAAATGCGTTGATCCGCATGCAAATGTGTCGATTGCGCACTCACATGTGGCTTTTCAACAAAGTGATGCATAAGAAAAATTTCAATTTAATGCATAAAAAAGCACAAAAATAAAAAATTTCAGAAGTCAAGTCTAAGGTACATACCGGGGGGTCCGCATCGGCTAGCCGCCTGAAGGTTCGGATCTTGTATGCTTGATGGTGGGTGTTCAGAATAGAAAACATCGTTGCTGTGGGTGCAGAGCAAAATCTCAAATCTCAAAGCTATGTGGGTTAAAATTAATAGGTTTTTACCCCATTTTCTATTTATACCTAGGGTTTTGGTGGCATTCTTTTCTACTGGCCGCGTCAGCTTCCAATTTCAATCGACCCATACCCGTCCATAACATTTTCAACTTCAATTCCGTCAACTCCACTACATTTCTGGCTATCCAAGGGACTAATCGGGATCATTTCCAAATTTTTCTGAATTTTTCAAAAATTTGTCAATTTTCCCGAGGGGGCATACCTTCACCTGTTTACACCGGGGCATGACTAGGGCATATTTTTATCGATTTTCTTTGACACAATGCCGAAATGACATTATATCAAAGAGGGGCAAATGACTTTAACTTTAATTCTTCTATTAATTAAATAATCTTAATTATTTAATTGATTCACATTTTCTTTACTCTATCTGATTAATTAAATAAATGCTTTTTATTTAATTATGTTACTAATTAACCATATCCTTCTTGTCAAATTAAATAAATTCTTATTTAATTTACCTTTATCATATTTCAACTATAATTAAATAAATCCTTAATTTATTTAATTATTCATTAAAATCCCTTCATCACTTAAATTAAATAAATCTTATTTATTTAATTATTCTTCCAATATCAAATCTTGAATTAAATGAATTATTTAATTCATAAATACTATTTTAACGCATTCATCTATATTTAGATAATTGTGCAAATTATCTAAGTATTCACTTTTACTCGACTCATAGATCTATTTTAATCGCTCAGTTAACTCTTGATTTAATGTATTAGTGGCTTTCTCGAGTAATCTCTTCGTCAAATCATTCAATCATCCAGTGCTAACTCAATTGCGTGTACATGAAAATTAATTAAATATTCCTATTTAATTAATTAAATCTTGTGTGTGCATTCAAATAGAGAGTTGCTTTAATCAATCTTTATCTTTGTCATGCAAAGACTATTCTTATGTTTTTGAATACCAGACTTGAAGATTAAATCATTTATTTAATCTTTAATTCTATTTCTAATTTGTATCACTCATGCCACTACTAACAGTGATCATAATGCATGTCTAATCAGTCAATCTCAACCGTTCGTTGATAGTTCGATCCTAGCCTGTCATTCAAATGATCAATTTTCTATAAATTCATTTGTCATTCTTCATTCCAATCTCTCTCAAAATCTTATGACTTTTTGGAGCAACTATCTTGAATCTTCGATGTTTTGCTAAATCACTATCATAGGCTATACTTTCATGAACTTTGAAAATATGAGGGAAATTATACTACAATGGAAAAATGGAGAAGGGCAATCGAGATGATACATGGAATTACGTACATATTGGGTGAGATTGTTCAGTTTACTTACGTTTTTACTTTCCTTTCTTCTTTGTTGCTTAGCTTAGATTGCATTAGAGTTTTAGGTTGCTTTGCATGTTTTCTCTGATCTGTTTGTTCTGCACTTTCTAGATGTTACAGAGGTTATATGATTCTATGATGTATGCATGTGATGATTTATATTTGATTCTATGTTGTATGATGGATATATGACATGATTATGCTTAGATTAGATGATAACATGATGTGATGGTATGATTTTTTTTTTTGTATTTTTGATGATGTATATGATGAATATATGATGGTGCCTGATGCATAATATTATGATGGTACTAATGCTTTGCAGATGTAGGATGTGATGAATATTTTTGTTTATGTCATGATACTTAGATATAATAGTTATTAGGATGAGTGGGATAGAAGAAATGATAGATGATTAGATGGATAGATGATGAGATAGATAGATAGAATAATATATGATGTTGATCAAATATCATGAGAACTATAATTATTGGTATGATTTTATATTTTATTGGAAATGGGATGGGATAGATTATTTTTATTTTACTTTTTAGGTTATGATAAATAATGTAGAGAAATCATTATTTTGATATAACAAGTAGACACTCTATACCAAGGTATGAAGAACCAGGGGGCATCGTATCTATTGCATGGAATTTGACTTTGTCAATGAATAGAAGTATCCTTGTTCATAATTCACATAAACAAACCTTGTTTGATCATGTGAGAGAATGGAACTTCAAAGAAAGTTAGGACTTATGCACAAAAGGTATAAAGAACCTAGTATACAAAGGTCATTGTATTGCATGAAACTATCCTTACACACTCAAGGAAAGAATTCACCATGGTAGTATTACAAGAATATACCACAAATATAGAAGATGAAATAAATGAACATGCCCCATTATGTACTCCTCTAGACACACCAAGATATTGGAGATTGAGGTGGCTTTGAATAAGCGATGGAATGAGACAAAATATAAATCAAAAGAAAAGACTGACTAACAAAACATATCAAATCCATGATATCTCTTGCAAGAGAGATTGTAATTGTTAATATGTGATTGAGCCTATTATAAGAATGATGTATTCGTGAAGGAAAAAATGTTGGATATTTAATTAGATGCTTTAGGCAATTGGTATGTAGGTAGTGGGTTTGTTCGGACAATGATCGATACTAGTAATTTTTTCATGAATATTCCAAGTTCCAATGATTGCTACATTTGATTTTGCTTACTTCATCAAAGATGACGGTGATTCAATAGGTTTATTATGGGTGGTGATCTTATTTTAGATGGGTGAGTTGTGTTCATTTTCTTCTTTTTTGAATATTTTAAGTTTTTTGAGTATTTTTGGAATATTTGAGGGTGTTTTTGAAATATTTGAACTTATTTGACTCTTTTTAGAATTTTAGAAATATTTGAATGTTTTTGTATTTTGATATTATTTGGATGTTTTATTATTTTTGGAATATTTAAATGTTTTTGGATTTTGAGATTATTTTGATGTTTTTGGATTTTGCTTTATTTGGATATTTTTGGATTTTTTGATGTAGGTAATGAACAAGGATCCAATCCAAATACTAGGTTTAGGAAAATACCCCCAGTTAGATGTAGGAACACATTATTATGGAATAGATGAAGTGACCCTAGGAGGAGACTAGGTGATATGGGTAACACTAGATACTAGTAAATTACAAAGCCATATTAGTTTTGTAGGTGGAAATATGATAAATGGATGGATGGAAATGGATGAAATACTAGGATTTTTATGAATGGAATGGAAAAGAAATTTAATAGATGGTAGATGGTTCTCATTACACATAACACTTGTTTTTTAAGTTTTAACCAAGGTACTTTTCCAAAGCGTCGTCGAGGTGGTTTTCACTAGAGGATGATTTTTTTTATCTTTACTATTTTATCCTTTTTCTTATATTTTTGAGATTTTTAATTTTTTTTTAATGGGATACCCCGACAAGTTTAAGCATGGAACTGCTTGAGATGACTGATGTTGATTGGCTCTTATAAGGGATCACCTTCAGGTGTAGCTAGTTGATAGGCTCTTGAGCCATATCTTGTTGTGACTACAAACAGTCCCAACCAATTCGATTCAAATTTTCCTTTGTTTTTTTGATCTAGTTGGTTCTTTTGATTTTACTTGAGGACTATATCACCTACTTGGAAGCTTATGTTCTCGATCTTTTTGTTATAACTATGAAAAATATATTTTTTGTAGGCTTGAAGATGATTAAGTGCATTGAGACATCTTTCATTTAGCAATTCTAGCTCTTGTAGTCTATATACTCTTTGTATTCTTCATTGTCGACAAGATGTTTAAATGACACTCTTAATGAAGGAAATTCGACCTCGATAAACAAGAGTACTTCAGTTCCATAAACTAGGGAAGATGGTGTAGCACATGTAGGAATTCAAATACTTGTACGATAAGCCCATAAGGCGGGATTAAGCTGGAGGTGCTAGTCACGTCCAACATCATTAACTATATTCTTGAGGATTTTTATGATAGTTTTATTAGATGCTTCAACTTGACCACTTCCCTGGGGGTAATATGGCATGAAAAAGTGATGTTAGATATGGAATTGAGAGCAAAAATTTCAAACATCCTAATTTTTGAAGGGTGTTCCATTACCTGTGATGATGGCATGAGGAACACCATACCAAAAAATTAGGTAGTTTAGGATAAACTTAGATATTTGTTTGCCAATAATTTAGGTGAGGGGGATTTATTCTATCCACTTTGTAAAGTACTAAGTGGTGGTTATAATGAAATTATTACCATTAGAGGATGTGGGGAAAATCTTTCCTATCAGGCCGAGTCCCCATTATGAAAAGGGCCATGGTGGTGATAGGGCATAACTCTTGTGTTGGTACATAAAATAAAATTTCCATGTTGTTGACACTATAAACACTTCTTAGAAAATTGGTGTGCTTCATGATCCATGGTGGGCCAATACTATCATGTCCTTAGTAGATTCTTAGCAAGGGTAGGGCTACTAGAATGCAACTCATAAATGCCTTTGTGTACCTCACGTAGGGCAGTTGTAGCTTCTTTTAAGTTAAGACATCTAAGAAATGTACCATTGAGATTCTTTTGGTAAAGGGTGTCACCAAGAATGGAAAAGCAAGATGATCGATGTATCGAGGTTTTCTTAAATTTCATGGTAATATTAGGTGGTATGATACCATTTTGTCAATAGGTGTAAATGTTGTAGTACCAAGGTGAATTGGGACCAATAATTTCACACACAAATTTTGATTCAGGGACCTCAAATGTTGGAAACAATAATTGTTCCACAAGAAACTCACACTTCAAACTATTATGGGGCATGTTTAGGAGAGACCCAATGGTCGCCATAACATTTGTAGCCTTGATGTTAACTCTAGGTATTTGCTCAAATGAGATGGTAGTGAAGTATTTATTAACATTGTCAACCATTATTTTGTATGGAAGCAACTTATCATCTTTTGTTTGATAATCATTATTGACCTACCGAACCACTAGCTGTGAATCACCATAGACTTGTATATCTTTGATACTCCATTGTATAGCCATTTTAGGTCCTATAATCAATGCTTCATATTCAACTATGTTTTTTGTGCATGGGAATGCTAACTGATATGACTTTTGCATACAATCACCTTGAGGGGTGATAAATAGGACTCTTGCCCCTAAACCATGTTGGTTGTGTGATTCATCAAAATACAACTTCCATTGACTTGTAGGAGTGATGTTGAAGATTGTCTCATTTGGGAATTCTGATATGAGAGGATTATCATCATATAATGGTGCCTCGGCTAACTGATCTAGTATGATTTTCCCCTTGATATATTTTTTATACATATTATATATCAAATTCGCTAAGTATCATTACCCATTTAGCCATGTGGCCTATGAGTGTTTCTTTTGATAACATATAATTTAACATATCTACCTTAAAGATGACCTTAGTTTGACGATTGAGCATATAGCGTCAAATATTTTGTGAAGAAAATACAGCAAATAAACATGCTCGCTCAATAGGAGTATAGTTAATCTCATAACCTACTAAGGTTTGACTGATATAGTACATTGCTCTTTCTTTCCCAGAATCATCATGTTGTGCTAGAATAGAACCTAATGCTACAAATGTGGTTGAAAGGTCTATTTGGAATTAGAGGCATCAATATTAGAGGTGGTGCCAGAAAATCCTTAAGATGTTGGAAGGCTTGCTGAAATTTCTCATCCCATTTGAATGTAACATCCTTGTGTAGGAGATGAGTAAATGGGTGACACTTATCTGCCAGTTATGTTATGAACCTTTTGATGGATTGGAGCTTCTCTTGGAGACTACGAAGTTGTTTTAGTGTTCTCAGAGGAGGCATATCAATAATTCATTTTACCTTTGTGGGGTCTACATCGATACCTCTATGAGACACTATGTATCCTAATAGTGTTCCTGAAGTGACACAAAATATGCACTTCTTTGGTTTGATCCTTGATATTTCTCCAGCCTATCAAATATTCATGCTAGAAATTCTAGATGTCCTTTCCTTATGATTATTTTTGCTAAAATTTCATCCACATAGTCCTCCATAATGTCATGAAGCATGTTGTGAAAGATAATTGTCATAGCTCATTGATAGGTTGCACTCACATTTTTAGACTGAATGAAATAACATTTTGACAATGCGTACCCCAAAGGCATGTGAAATTTTTTCTTATATTGGTATTCTTGTGCTATGCGGATTTGATTAAACCTTAGAAAACCATCCATAAGGGAAAATTCTCATGACCAACTGTTAAATCCACTATGATGTCTATGTTTGGTAATGGAAATTTGTCCTTAAGACAAGCCTTGTTGAGATACCTAAAGTCAGTGTAGATGCATATGCCACCAGTGGGCTTAGAAATAGGTACTAGATTTGACACCTATTTTGGATAATCAATTGGTCTTATGAAACTAACATCTAAGAGTTGTTGTAGCTCAACGTTGACTAGTAATGCAATTTGGGGATACATCTTACATAGCTTTTGTTTCACTGGTTTTTCCTCTAGATATACTGTTAAGTGATGAACCACTAATGTTGTATCTAATCAAGGCATGCCAACATAATACCACACAACTTTAACATTTTGTTCCTCCAAGAATGATGTAAAATTTTGTTTCTCATCAGTATTTTGAGATGCTGCATAGAATGTGACTTTAGGATTATCGACGGTTCCAACATTAATCTTCATTGAGTCTTCCACTAATGCAGTTGATTTCTCTTAATATTTAGCGATAATTGGGAGGTTGAATCCTTCATCCTCAAGTGCCTCAAAGAGGTTTTCACCCTTGGATATGTCCTTTATTTTTACTTTTTTCTCGATTCAAAAGCACCACATTGTGGTTTTCACTTGGGGATCTATTTTTTTATATTTATGTTTTCATTTATGCGACTAAAGGATTCAAGGTTCCCAACAAAGAATTCTTTCATATCAAGATCTATATCGAACCCTAATTTGTGATCTTTGGAAGGCATGCCATCTCTAAGTCCCATGACCTCAACAACAGCTTCATTATTTTTGACTAAATCTAGAATTGGTGCTTGTTGTTGGTCCTAATTGATAAGTTGGGGGTAAACAAGTTGAAGGCTATCATCTTGTGAGAATGAGGTAAATGACAAGGTCATGATGTTGTTGATGGATGAATTCTCAAATAGATTCATGATGTGCATGGGAGAGTCCTCATGATATCATCATTAGAAGTTTCAATTGCATTAGAACCTCCAACTGCCTCACTAGGGATACTCTCAATGTTTGGGGTAACATTATTTTAGAAATCATACCCAAGTCCTTGGTATTTTTGTCTTTTTCTAGAACAATGGGTTCTCTTATTCTTTGTTGATGTAGAAAAAGGATGACATGGCCTATGAATCCCATGTTCTTAATGATCAAGAAACCTTTTCTATTTGGATCAACTAGGAGAGTAGCTTGTTCCTTTTCCTTTTGATACAACTATTTGGAATCACTTCCTCTATGAACTCTTTGTTGAGCTCTCCCAACTTGGAGAAACTAGTAGGCTCAAATTTTATAGTAGTAGATGTTTTTTTCTTTGTGTTGTGGTTTCCCATATGTCTTAGGAGAAGATGGAAGTTGTCCTATATAAAAGGACTGTTTAAGATCATAATATCCATAATAATTGTCTTGTACTTGAAACTTGATATCAAGAAGAGATTTATGAATGGTGGATGAGGAGGCTAATGTTGATGGATTCACACAAGATTTTGAATGGGAGGCTATACAATTGTTGGGTACTTGGAGTAATTTTTGACATTTTTTTCTTTCAATTTCTTACAATAATGGAAGGTTTAGGGTCACCATAAATAGTGACCTCAATTTCATTGTGAGGAAATTTTAGGAATTGATGATAGGTTGAAGGGATAGCCTACATGACATGTATCCATGGATGTCATAGGAGGATTTTATAAGGTAAATCAAGGTTCAAGACATGAAAATTTGTTTCCACAATAGCTAGACCAACATATTGAAAGTTTGATAGTCCCCTTCGATTCACATTCATTATCATCATATGTTATAATTGTAAAACCCTTTTTTTTCTCAATAACCTCATCAAAGTGTCCCAATTATTTGACCACTTTAAAGTACAAATATTTAAGCCTGCTCCACCATCTACCAATATTCTTTTGATCTTATGATTGTGGATAAAGACTTTTAAATGTAGGGCATGATTATGATATGTATTTGAATGGAGATCCTTCTCTATAAATAATATGTGGTGATTAAATGTGATATGTCCTACCGTGGCCTAGAATTGATCAACATCTATGTCAGTAGGAACAAATTATTCTAAGAGTGCCTTATATAATATTTGTTTATGCGATAGAGAAATCCTAAGAAGCTCTAAAATAAATATTTGAGTTGGAGTGTTCTTAAGATGGTATATGAGACTGTAATTAGTTGGTAGCACCTTAGTTAAGATTTTGGATTGGGGTGGAAATCCTTTGATGGTGAATTTCCCTCATTATGTAGTAGCTCCATACTTAGGATTCTTACCAAGTATAGTGACAACAAAAATATAATTATTATATTCTTGAATATGTCCTACTACATTATCATAGGAGTGGTTAACCTTGTTATAGTATTTTTATTTTCTAGAGTCCTTTCCTTTATCATGGTTTAAGATTGGATCCTTGTAAATACCTAAATCATTATTTCTAGAAGATCTAGGATGTTGATTGTTGATGCTTAAAACATTAACTCTAAGAAAGCAATGTCCTATGGGAAGTTTCACAGACATGAGAATTAATTTATTGTCTATGAAGCAACCTTTGAGTTTTTAGAAGCTAACTCTTCAAATATTTTAAGGGAAAAGGGGAAGAAGGAAAAACATGAAGAACTAGAAGAAAGATAACTAAGGCGTTGTACCAAAATTACTTTAGTATCCACTCCTAACTTGCATAATATAGATTAAAACATTTAAAAAATTATAGACAATTTAAAATAGCACATGTATGATTTAAAGACTACAATATTATCAAAGCCTACACTATAGAAACAAAGAACAAAAATAACAGATAGATATTGATTTCACGTAATTTGACACAAAACACCACATCTCTTCATTGTTGGGCGGAGAAAAAATTAAAAATTCCTGAGGCACAATACAAATATCCAATCCTTCCTACGAGGGGAAACTATTAAGGTATTAGAAATGAAAACCAAAACTACTTCATATCTATTTGAAACTACAATATTACAATATATTCTCTCAAGAAATAGTTAACTAGTCTGGAACCAAGAGAGCTAGAGAGAGCTCCACAAAGATGAAACTCCAAAATATATAGGCACCATGATCTTGCATGACCAAGGCTTTTGAGGCAAGGGAAAATGATATTTGGAGCCTCACAAGACACTTGAAGCTTGACATTCATTCTAATAATGAAGTTATAGTAATAGAATTAGATCTTGGGAGCATCTTGGCTCACACACATATATGATATGTGGATCTTGGACATGGCACAACCTTAATTCCCAACAATCTCCTAATGTCAATGTGTGCCCCACTTAGACTACTCATGAAGTCTCCCATGGGAATGGCGTCCATCCTTTTAGACTAATGACACATAATTTTCCTACAAAGGAGACTCTCCTGCTCAGATTAGCATGTGGCGGTGCCATGTGAAAGTTACCACTCACTTCTGAACCTCATTTTATTCTTATGTGATAATAGTGTCAGAGCCACCATGTGTTACCTTGGAATTGTCTTTGAATAGAGTCGATCATTGCTTGCAATAAGTGAGTGTAGGGTTGCCACATGTTGTGAGTGAGGAAAATTGATACATAAATGAAAATTTGCAAAGGGCCCAGAGGAAAACAAAAGGCCCATATAAGACACATGTCTTACACAACCACATATTATATGAGAGCTATCATCCATAATTCAAAAGTGTGGATTTGATCCACAGTTCTAGCAACTTGAAGGGGAAATCTACTTGTGGATGAAGAACCCAGAACCTTTGGTTCACACAAAAAGAAATGAATCTACAAAAAGGGAAGGCCCACAACATATACAAATTTTGGAGGGTGATCCTTAGGGGCTTCTGATCCTCTTCTAAAGGTTGATCCTTCTTCTTCAGATCCTTGAAGGCTCTATCCTAAAGGAGAAACTGGTCAACTTTTGTATAATGTCCCACATCTAAAACTCAAGCTGGGTGAGGAAATGCATAATAGCCTCTACTTCAGAGACGTTCAATGTTTGGATTAGACTCACAAATATAGTTTGGTCATTCTATTTTGTGACCAACAACTCCTTGCTCTCTTCCTTGGAGAGGATTGTGTTGTTAGAGAGGAATAGGGAGGGGAATCCTAACCAAACCAATTGTTTAATGTGTCCCCTCATTTACCAAACCACTTTCTCTAAGGCATCCATATATGCCTTGCATTTTGATGCTACCTTGTTGTAGCTCAAAAATTCATTGACCTTGCTTGCCACCTACCTTTGATTGAGGATCCTTGTTTCTTGGAGCATCTCATATGTCACATTGTACAACTTCTCACTAGAAGTCATGAATCCTTGACCTTAGGAAATATGAAGGAGAGGTCTGGCTCCACGAATAAGCTCACTTATACTTAATCACTGCAAGTCAGTGATAAATCCCTACACTGGCTTCAAATGTGAAGTTACATGTTTTATCCTCTCCTGATATGATACGTATAGCTATTGGATCATTGGGAGGATATCCATGGTTTGGAAGCAGGTGGTGAGGTTTCTCTTTAGTTGTTGGATCTCTTGGTCCCTAGCTTGGGACTCCTACTAATTTTTTTGTTGCATTTTTGTGTGTTCCTGAAGTTTGAAAGAATCTTTTGGGACTGCACTAGCTCTATTCCTTCTGTTGCATTTTACTTTTTGTGGCCTCTTTTTCCTTCTTTCAACCCTCTATCTCAACCTTCAGTTCTGCTACTTGCACTTATAGCTGGGTTCTTTGGTTAACTTTTATTTGGAAGCTCTCAGTAGTGATGCAACTCTGTAGATCAAATCTCACTTTTGTGAGCTTTTCATCCTTGGCCTTAGCCTCTAGCTTGATGCATTTGACTGTGGATTTCATCCTTGTGATCTCTTGATCTTTCTTTACTAGTTGACAACCTGACTTGATGTAGTCCATTGTGACGACCTTCTATGTTTCTTCCATTAATTATACTTTGTCAATTGGCCTTGCCTAGCTGAGGTTTAAGCCAAGGATGTAGGTTGAGTAATCATCTGGTAGCATTTTCCCTTGAGGCTTGATCACCATGAGCATCCTATGTGCGATCATGAAATCCTATTGAGTCTAATCAAATAAAGTCTACAAATGTGGTACTTCGGGGTATTGGCCAATTTTGATTTTCTCTTCTTTGCTCGAGCCTCTCGAGCTTACTTTGCAGTCTCCAACTACTGATGGAGCAACTCTTGAGATTGAATCATTTCCCCTACAAAATGGAATCCTTGTGGTAGTCTAAAAGGAATGGTCACTTGCTTCTGTGAGGTAGTGGACATCCTTACTTTGCGGATGAGCTGGTGAGTGAGCAATGTGGATGGTGAAAAGGGAAAGATCCTGCAGAGAGGGATGGCGGGCGATTACAACACGATGGATGTTTGTATGGTAGATGGAGGTCGAAGGGTGGAAAATGACATGATCAAAGTGGGCAACAAGGTGGTGACCGATGCAGAGATGATAGAATGCAATGAAGGAGTGTAGAAAGATGTAGGATAAAGAGTATGGGAGGAAAGACGTACCTCATGACTGATAATCAAGGGCGGCCATGTAGTACTAGGAAGTTGTTGCATCACAACAGGAGGTGGTGGTGTTTGACCAGAAGTGTTTGAAGCTGTAACAAATTGAATTGCTCTTCCTATCCCTGCATTTCCTAGGGTTTCTCTATCAACTCCAATGCGGGTGATCCCACAATAGTGGGTTACCCTTTTTGGCCAAAATTGACATTGATCTAAACTTTTTAAACTAAATCTTCACTTTCAAACACCTATAGCTACTAAACTATGAGGAATTTGAAGATGATGCAAACTAGTGATTTGTGACATTTTTTCTGTAGATTCTATGTATATATATTTTAAAAAAATTAAAATCAAACTGTATTTCTTTTTCCATCTCCTTCGATAACTAGTTTTTAATAATAAACACCATTTTTAAAGAGTGATGTTTACTGTATAACACAACTTTTTTCTCTAAAGGATAAAATATTCATTTTTTTAATTTAGATTTTTAACTACGGTATCTAGCTCCTTCATTTAGTTTCATAGTATTTTATTGAATATTTTTTTCTTAATTAAGTTTTGAAGTCAAACCAATTACAATTTAGACATAGGTTTACTATATAACAACTTTTTTTGTATGTATCAATTTTTTTTTTGGATCAAGGACATCAATACCAAGAGCATAGATATTTTTTAGATTTTTTTTGGTAATCTACTATTTTTCCACATGTGCAAAACACATAGCTTGATTTTTGGTAAAACACCTACATTCACAAGAAATAAAAAATAAATATAATAATCAAATTAAATATATTTAATATTATACTTTTTGGGAAGCTTATAATAAGGACTACATGGTTACAAAACATAAATTTTAAATGAATTCATTTGATCCCCCAAAAGGTAAATCAAAAGTGGTTTTTTATTAGCATTTTGATAGGTGTAGAGGAGACTCCATTATAGGTATAGTTTAAAACTAGTGGGGTTTTATCCAAGGGGGTTTGATAAAAAACTCTTCAATTAAAATCCTTTAAATGGAACCTTTCAAGGATTAAATGATTATATTTTCTAAAAATATGTGATCTCAACAAAAATCGGGATGTCCTAAAAAGTGTAACCCGTTATTGTGGCAACACCTAGGTCCATTAAAACATTGAGATTTCTATGGTCCACTTGAGGTGGCACCCATATGTCTTTTTAATTGTGACTCCAGAGTCCCACCTTCATAGCCCATGTTTTTGGCTATGATTGCTCCTGAAGTGTATTTTTTCTTTTCATCCTCACTCACACCATGTGGTGGGTGAAACTAGGGGGAACCCTGTTGCTTATGATTTCTACATCAGTTTCCCTTTTTGCTTCACCTCCTCCTTCAATAATTTTTCTCTTTTTCAACTGAGGATCAGAGGGAGAACCAGAGAGCTTTGTTTCCTTGTCAAAATGAGCCTCTTCTTCTTCTTTTCCTACTGAATCCATCTCCTTGGCCCAAGCCTCATCCTCATGGTACTTGTCCTAGATTTTTAACCATGTCAACACCAGCCTCTTTTTGGCTGATTTCCTGCCTATGTTTCCAAAAGGATTCTATTTTTTCCCTAGCCTAGCCTTGGGCTTCAAGTTTTGACATAAAATTTTTGGTCATCTTCTTTGTGAGATAAAAATACCATACTGCCTTGTAGAAGGATTCCCACAACAAGTGGGAGTTTGAGGAGAATTTTGATAAAATAACAAAACAATCTAGGCCCTTCGTTACTGGTGACTTCTTCTTGAAGTAAGGTCGAGGCTCATGGATGAAAGGGGTACCAATCTTCAGAGTGGCTAAACAACCATCCAAGTCATAGCTCCATTGATCATTTATTTGGTTTCGGCCAAGTTATACTAATTTGAACAAAATTAGATGTGCATGTCCTCTTTTCAAAACTATAATGCTCCCTCTTGAAAAGGGAACATCATACATGGCATTCTTGTAACCTGCACCATATGTTGAGTATACCACATCAAGCTAGCGAGCTAACTCCAATGCTAGGGTCTTATCCTAGAGCATGCATGGAAGCTAGAAGGGCTCCTCCTTAAACTGTGGACCCTAATGAAAGTGAAATGGTTTCCTAAGAACTAGTCGCATGGAGTCTTGGAGGTTTTCATCCATTCTCGTTGTTGTTTTTTCATTTGGTCGATGACAGGTTGTGGGATGAGGTCAATTATGATCGGGCACATAAAGAATTCTAAGAATTCAAGGTAATATGACATAACCAATAGGATGTGATTCCATGCGGAAACAAGGATCACCTTGTGGGGAAATACATCTGTCTTGGTGGAGTTGATGGTAAAGTAGGGAGACAAGAATTTAGTGTTCTGAGAAAGAATCATATGCAAGAGAAAACAAGAATACGTGAAGGTATTGTGAGTTGAAAAATTTACTAGTTGATAATAAATAGAGTCAACAATGGTGTCAATAAAGTCCATCCTCTAATATTTATCATTAGGTAGCATCTTTAGGTGGAAGGTTGTTCCCAAATGGAAGTTGTGGACACTGATATCAAAATCCAACCCAAAAATGAATCCAACATAGATAGGGTGTCCTACATATTTTAAGTCTTAAGATTGAGAGAGCAATAGGAAGGGATGGCACTTCTGCATAATTGGTGTGAAGAGCTACATTCAATAAGCCCAAATTCCACTCTTGAGTGTTCCATACCTTTTGTAGGCTCTCTTCATTATAGATTTTTGCATTGGGATTGAGGGAAAGGTAGAAAATTTCTCTATTTTTTACTGCACTAATCACCAAGTTGATGTGGTTGCCCTTGATAATGCCTTCTTCTACATCATATCTCTATGTAAAAAGAGCGATAAGCTCTAGGAATGACTGCATGAGAGGTTCCATGTATTGTGCTAGGGTAGAGCTCCATTACCTAAAGCTAAAAGACTCAAGCTCTTTCCTGTAGGCCTTTACAATCATGTGAGCATGAGTGACCTCTCTTAAGCCTTTTGGGTTTTGGCTAATTTGGGATCAAAGATCACATATTTGCAATATTGGACCAACACGCTATCCCTACAAGGTACCTTTGAAACCATTTTTATGTATGGTACATTGGTCTTTGGTGGTGCAATGGCTGATGCATATAATTTTCTATTTATGAACTAAGGAGGAAGCTCTCTGATATCTAAGGGAGCGCGAGACCTTTGTCTTTTCAAACGTCTTCAACTAGATGAAGACCCAAAAGGATTCATTTTTTATTCCTTCTCACACTATCCTTGTTATTTGAAGGCACTTCTCTACTGAATTCTATCTACAGTTATGTACTTGATTTTGCACTCAATTCTTTGTTGAAGGCTTCCTTGCTTGTCTTGCAACTCATGAAACTTTTAGAATGTTAAAATGCTTTTTTTGAGTGAGGAGTTGGGAATTTATCAATTATCACCTTTTAGTACAATCATTTACGTAGCTTTTTGGATTTGTTTCCCATTTAATGAAAAGGACAACACACACATTCGTAGATCCACTCTTGGATGATTTAGTGATATTTTTATAGGAAGTTGTGCAATTGAGGGTGCCTTAAACATTAATTATAGAGAGAGTGGGGGTAGATAACCATCTTTCATAGAGGCTCTCAAAAAGAGGGGAGCCAAGGTGTGGACACTTGGAAATGACCAAAGAAATGGTAGCAAGATGCACCAGTGACACTTATTAGCACAAAGGAAGAAAAAACATGAAAAGGAACCTAGCTAACTATGTACACGGGAAGTTGATAAATTAGTTGAAATGATTCAAGTGGATCTTGTTAACCAAATATCTAAGGCATTGCCTTCATCATCCAACTCAAACAACATTTCCAAGCCTATTGCTAATAATGTGGAAAGGTCCTCTCCATAATGAATCAAATTTTGTATGTTGACCTAGCCTTACATCCCTTTCATCATATTTTAAAACCAAATCCCCAGGCTTGAAGCCTGGGTTGGAGGCCTTCTTGTCAAACCATTTATTCACCACTTGTTGGTGAATGACCATGGAATCACTTGCCTACTCTCTTTCTTCCTAAAGGCTGAGAAACTCTAGTAACCTAACTTCCATAGCTTTGTTCTATTCTATTTTGAGAGATTTCAATAATTGTAGAGTGGGAATTTCCATCAAAACAACCACTTCTTTCTCATAGACCAGATCATAAGGGGATATTTTTAGGATCTACTTAGTAGTGATCCTTTCAACCCACACTATTATCTATAGATGCTTATGCCACTCCCTCTATCAATCAATGCCCATCCTATTGATTAACCTTTAGGAGGTTTGTATTTGTTGACTAATCCAACCTATTCCCTTGTGGGTAGTACTCACATAAATTTTTGAGGAAAATTCCATTTCTTAGCATAAATTCTAAGATCCTCGATCCAAGAAAGGCCATTGCATTGTTAGATATGATTGTCTTCAGAGGATTGAACCTTGCGATTGGTTCCTCTACGAATTTGAGGATCACCTTTTTAGTCACTTCTTTCAAATGAACAACTTTAGTCCATCTAGTGAAATAATCTATGGCTATACATATCCACTTATGACATACATTGGACATGGGATTCATCATCCCAATGAAATCCAAACTCCACTATGTGAAAGGTTCGTCAGTCCTTATCAAGTTCAACAGTAATGTTGAATTCTTTCACTTTCCTGTGAAAAATTGACATTGCTAGCATTTTTTTACTTCTCAAAAGACATCTAAAAATAAGGTTGGCCAATAGTAGCCAATGTGCATGATGTTCATGGTGGTCATTTTCACCGAGAAGTTGCCACTCAAAGGATTGAAATGCATATCCTACAAGATTTTTCTAGCTTGATGGTCATCGACACACCTGAGGAGGATCTCATTGAAATTTCTTTTGAAAAGGATTCCTTGAGCTAGCATATAACTAGATCCTTACAGTATGTAGAATCTCCTTTTATGTGTGGGGAGATCATTTGGATACAAAAAGTTCTTCATGAAGCGGGTCCTATCAACAACCCAAGACACATCAATTTCATATTGACTCACCAAAACTACTTCTGTTGTATCATGCTCATTTGTCGAGACATCTGCACATTGTACCAAATATTCATAAATCCCACTCCCTCAAATTACTTTGGTTGGTCTAAATTTTGTAGAAATTATGGATGCACAATGTCCCTATGAAGTTGCAGCCTTCAAGAGGACCTTTTCCAAGAAGAAATTCACCCACAAAGAAAGTGTTGCAACTTAGGCATGCAAATTGCGATTCTATTATGAGATGATATTTTACAATGTAAAAATACCCTGAATATATAGGCAGGAGTGAAATGTAGTATGCATTATGATGTTTCCATGTGTATTGATCAAACAACATGTGACAACATGTAAACCCTAACTAACTACCTAGGGAATGATGAACTAATTAAGATAAGTTCTAGATGATATTCTAGAAGAATCTTATCTCCTAAATACATGGAAAGGGGGATGACCCCATTATTAACTACTTTCCTAGTAAATGCAACCTATGAATTAATTAAATATTATGTCTAAGTAAACTTGTGCTAGTGTAATTAAATAATAATTACACCAAAACCCCCCATAAGTGCAACTTAGGGAGGAAAATGAAAATGCAATGATTATGCGATGATGATGGATCCCAGCTTCATGATGGCCATTTTAGGTACCCATTTACAAATGAGAATGAAATGAAACTAATCTCCCACAAACAAAGAAAAGGGGAAAACCTAGTGGGAAGAAAAACAATCTCCAAAAAGGAGATGAAATACAAAAAAGAGATGGAAGAGTGATGTTTAGAGGTCTCAACATCAATAGCCCCAAGAACTACAACCATCACAAAATACAAAATATGAAAAAAATTGGAGACTAGATATCCCCCCCATAAAGGAGGGTGGTCCCCTCAAGAACATCTTCAAGACTTGTGGAGAAATGGTGAGCCAAGTCAACAAGACCTATCATGAACCCGTCTAGATGCCACAAATCTGAAGAGAAGAATACATCCTGCTCAGTTGAAACAAATCTCAACTGAGAGGAAGGAGATGATGAAGATGGTTCCATAAGAAGATACAACTCAATCTAGCCACTGCATCCATGATGAGAAGGAGGAGAATTGCATCCTACCCTAGAGTTTGGAGAATCAAGAACTTGTTGATTAGCATTATCCCAAAACTGAGAGAATTTGTACACCCGTGATTGATGATTAGCCACACCATAGGAAATGAGTGTATAAAACTCATCCTGAATGAGTGCTGACTCAGATGTAAAATCAATGTGAAGATCCTCCTAAGCAAGCTGATAAACAAAAAAGAAGATTATGAGCCATTTCAGGAATATAAGCTACATCATGAACTTTTCCTCCATCCAAAGTGACATCACATAGTAAAAATATGGTGAAGACTCACCGTAAAGGCTTTGGCCCAGTTGAGCCAATATATTTAGACACAAGACGACCAACAAAGAAGACATGAAAGAAGCTAGCTCACACAAGCTTAATCAATGCTACAAGAATGAAAATCATTCAAGAATAAAAAATTAGAAGATTTCACATTACCTCTTTTCTCTGCAACTGGCGTTGAGAATGGAAACAAGCTTTCCTTTAGTTGATCTCCACAATTCTCTTCTTTATTTTTCCTTCATTTTCTTCACACTTCAAAATCTATCTCCCCTCGTTCAAATCTCCTCTTGCTATTTTTAGGGGATAGTGGTCATGAATTCCTCTATCTCCACCACCTTTCTAGCCGCCCATTCCTCCCATTTCTAAAGGTTGACTGTAGCCTTTTGGTCATGGAAGGGGTCGGCCCCTATCCTAATAATGATGGGAGTTACAAATTTCATACCATGATTTCTTTTTTTCCAAATGGAAATTTAAAATTAAAAACGATCACGTATATATATCTATCTATATATATATAGATATATGTGTATCTATATATATATATATATAGATATATGTGTATATATAGATATATGTAGATATATGTATATATATATATATTAACATATATATATTTATATTGATTATGATGTACTCACATATATATTTATATGTATGTATATGTGTGTATATATATACATATATACACACACATATATAGATATATATATATATATATACATACATATACATATACATATATATCTATATATAGCTATATATATATATATATGTATATATCTATCTATCTATATATGTGTGTGTGTGTATACTAGTACATCTATATATTATAAATACATCCATATTGTTGAGAAATTGTGTCTCAACCTTGCATTATATAAAGGTTATTGTTGATAGGATATGTATGTTTCCTAGTTACACTGATAGGTGTAATATACAATGGCAGCAAGGGGGGAGAGTGGGATGCATGTAAACATTTTTTTGCTAATTTTTTTAGGAAACTACTAAAATGGCCAACATACATTAGATAAATGATACATTGTAAATCTAGACCGTTAATTATTAGGTTTTAGATCTAATTGTGGATTTTTTTTGGCTTGTCTTGCCCTAGAATGTAACTCTATTTTATGAGGGCATTGTATTACAACTACGGTAGAGAGATGGTGATGTATTTTGAGAGTCTATTAGCAGTCGTGTTATCTATTGATCTCTAAGTGGTGATACTCCTATGAGAAGCTTGCTCTACAAGTATATTGTAATCTTTGTGATTTATTGAATAATATATTGGGTGGCTTTTAGAGTGTGGGGTTTTTCTCTCGAAATTATTTTCCCCACGTAAATCATCGTGTCGTGGTATGCATGCTATTTGTGTTTAAGTTTTGTAACTGTTAAAGATCTGTAAATTTTTTGCATTATTCTCCTCTCAAGATTAGAGTAGGAAGTCTACCTGAGCTTCCTTACACATATATATATAATTTCCTTCCTTAAGATTATTTAAACATGTTCATATATACAAGCAACACATAAATATTTTCTTTTCTAGTTCAAATACAGATTAAATTTTGTTTAAAGATCAAACAATGCAAATACTTTTACACATGACAATTATATGCATTGAAGAAACTTCTCTTTTCAAACTTTTCTCAAATATCAATTTGGTTCAAACAAGATAAGGAAAAATGCACTAATTCATTCTTTTCATAATTTAAGATTCTCACATCCAATATAAACAAAATAAATTAATTTTCTATCATATGTAGATGTCATGTTCTACTGTCATGTGTGAGATTCCAAATTCTATTCTTGCTTACCATGGTCATCTAGCTAAGCATGCCTACCTCAATCAAATTCTTGTCCTTCATCTTGTTTCCTACAGACATTTTAACACTTGTCCAATTATTAGTAACCTTCAACTGATAATCTTATGAAAATAATTTCTTAAATCAGGAAATTGCATAATATTCATTTTCAATTTTCATCATCACATTTTATCAAATTCCATAAATAAAATGTTAAATTTTGTTTCCCAAAAATTTCAATTTCCTCAATTTTTAAAATGCAGAAATGAAATCGAGATGTGACACAGAGAGAGCTCCACAAAGATGATTTAACTTTAGAATATATAGGACATATCATGGTCTTGCATGGCTGAGGCTTTCAAGGTAAGGGGAAAATGACATCGGGATCCTTATAGGACACCTAAAGCCCAACATTCATTTTGATAATAAATTTATAGTAAAAGAATCAGATCTTGGGAGTGTCTCGACTCACATGCATATATGATTTGTACATCCTGAACATGGCGCAACCTTAACACCCAATAATCTCCTGATGCTGATGTATTCCCCACACAAACTACTCATGAAGTATCCCTTAGGAATGAGGCCCATCCTTTTAGACTAATGACACATCATTTTCCCATGAAGGAGAATCTCCTGCTTAGATTATCATGTGGGAGTGCCACATAGAAGTTAGTGCTCACTTTTGAACCTCATCCACTTCTTATGTTTTGATAGCACTGAAGCCACCATGTGATGCCTTGGAACTATCTCTAAAGATATTTGAGAATTTATTGTAGTGGGTGAGTGCAGGGGCACCACGTGTTGTGAGCGGGGAAAACCGATACATAAACGAATCTTTAAAAAGGGTCTAGAGGAAAGGAGAAGGCCCATATAATATTCCTAGCTTACACAGTCATGTCTTATATGGGATCTATCACCCATAATTTGAAAGCATGGATCTGATCCAAATTGATCAATGCTAACATCCCCATCATCAATGAGATCTTGTATGAGATTTTTAAGTTTCATGTAATTTGATGTTTGATGACCTTTTGTCTTATGGTATTCATAATAACCATTCTCATTATACCATGAAGGCTTAAATTATTGCTCCTTATAATGTCTAAGTTTTGGAAGTGTTATAAGATTTGATTGAATTAATTTTTTCAATACCATCTTAATTGGTTCCCCTAAGGGAGTGTACTTACGTCTAGTTGTGTTATTAGGTCTTGGTGGTCCTCGTAGAGGGTTTATATTTTGGTTGTTCTATTGATTGTTTGATGGAGGTTGTATAATTTGTATAAATTTTGTATCTACGACCCTGTCATTGGTTACATTCTTATTTTTAGCCCATAGGTGAGGTTTATTATTTGAGTTTGATGGTTGGTCCCTATTAACCTTATGGATCTTAAAAATTCCTTCAATGATATGTGCCTTTTCAATAGTGGCCCCTTTCTCTATGAATTCCTCAAAGGTGTTAGTACATTGTACAGTTAAATGGAATAAAATTTTTGTGTTTAGGTTTTAGAAAAATATATCCACGAGTTTTTTTTCAGGGATAGGCCATCATATTTTCTGGCCTTATGTCTCCATGGTTTTAGGAAGGAAGTGATTGTTTCTCCTGGTTTTTATTTTATTTTATATAATCCAGTCATGGTAGTTTCATGATCAATGTTGTACAAGAAATGAAAAACAAACTTTTCCACCAATTCATGGAATGTTTTGATACCTATTGATGGGTGTTTTAGCACTTTCTCAACACAGGTAGTGTGTAGGTGCACTACCTCTCTTGAAAGGAAATCTCCAACAACAAGTTGCTGAAAATCACCCCAAGGTCTCTCGGGTGTCAGGTCATGACTTGCATGGAATTTCTTAGTTTTTTCAATGTGATCTTGTTGGTAATTACAAGGCAGACTTATGGAATTAAGCTGGAGGGAAGTTAGATCTTAAAATGGAGTTCTTGAGATGGGGAATTTGTTGCACAATTGCTACAGGTTCAAATAGCAGTCTTGAACTCCTATTTTAGCTTTAGATTTGGCTTTACAATGTGTAATGAACCTTAGCTCAGGTTACTTATTAAAAAAAAAGGAAAAAGGGTAGGGAAGAGGGGAAGTTCCCAGATCTGAACTAGTAATGAACAATGATCATGGATAATTTGACTACAGACAACATTCCTAAAACAAAATTCCACTTAACCAAATTACCTCATAGTCTCATGAAATTTGTGCAAACCTCTAAGGATTGTAGATATTCAACCATTCATTCACAATAAGCATGAATACAAGATAGAAGTTTATAGCATCTTTTAGTTTATTCCTAGACTAACTTTACATAGCAACTTATCATCAATAAACAAAAAAAGTATCGACAAGGAAGGTTGCCAACACACAACATAATTCTTCAAAACTAGTGAACAACATTAACTAAATTACTAACAACATGCAAAGCTCATAAACAGAAAAGTAAATCTATAAAAATTAACTAACTATGGGAGAAGAACCATGTAACATGCAGTTGAAACTCAAGAATTCACCAAAAGCCAATGAAATTCTATTAAAATTTCAGTAGCATGCCTTTACAACAACTCAGCTCTCCCTTGAAAATGAGAGGATACCCCCTATTTATAGTGTCCAAAAAGAAAAATGAATGGACAAGATTGATTTGCATTGTGTGGCCAAGATTCACTACAAACTAGGGTTTCACCTATCCCCAAATGTATTACAATTTAAAATTACATTCCTTGTCTTTTCCCTATTTTTTCCTCATGTGGCAACATTGTAGCTCTTTTGTCTTTTGTTGTAGCTACTTTGTGAGGAACTCATCATCTATGATAGGATTTCCTTCGCTTTTCTTCACAATGGAATACTCTATAAAATTTAGGATTAGGGCCTAGAGCTTGTTCCATTCCAATATATCTGATTGGATAACTTGAAAGTTCAGCCTCCTTGATTTGCTTGTGATGCCATCCCAATCCTTGTCATATTTCAGTGTGTTCTTTACTACTTGCTCAGATTGAGCGAAGGCTCGTGTAGCAAAACCCATGAAATCTAGTGTTAGTGCATCTGTAGTCGTATTCTTCATCTTCTTGTGGAAATATGGCTTTAATTTCTTTGCATCCATCTCACTAGTGGGCACATCAAGATTTGTCATCATTTTCAGGTATTCTACATAGTCTGCCTTGATTTCCTTGACCCAATCAATGTAAATTTTTGCTTCATCAAGCACTCATTCCAACACTTCCTTTCGGTGATCTAAGCCCAGCTTCCATGTTTCTATGAGCCAGTGCTCATCTTTTACCAAGGAAAGCTCCTTCTCCCAGGATTTATCATGTATCTTAAGGATAGCCTCAAGTTTGGGATACGTAATACTGTATAGCTCAGGGAAGTTAGTGCAGAACTTCCTTATTCCCTTGAGTATCTTTTTCACTTCAAGGAACTTGTTTGTTGTTCTGGCAGCACGACCAATGCCCATGTTACTGTTGTAGAGGACTTCTCAGAACCAATCCTCTGTGGCCTTCATCTAAGTTTTCCTTTTCTCCAGCTTATCAATGTGATCCTTGGACAATAATTGTGGCAGAATCCAGGATGTGGTGGGGAGCTCTTCCACCGATGACCACTATTGGATATAAGTCATTAGATCAACCACTTGTGCTTTTAGCTCTTCCTTAGAGGTCTTATCTTTGTTCATTTCATGCACGATAGTGGTGATGGACCCCTGGAGATGATCAATTTTTTGTTCTCTTGTCACTATTCCCAAATCGAGGGTAGAGACATTGTAGCTTACCCCTTCTTCTCCAACAATTGGAGTGGCAATCTGCACCGTTCTGGATCTAGACACATCCATCGTCAGCTGAGATCTAACCTCTAGCTTCTTCTCTTTCTTCGTGCTTATTTGGGCTCGAGCCAAGATTTCCTCTAGCCTTGCCCTCAGATCCCTTAGGGTTGGGGTTTTCTTCTCCAACTATTTCTCAAGCCACTTGGGCATCTGAGATTCTCCTTTTGGTGATTCATGATCACCTTCTTCTTCGTGGGTGTGTTGGATTTCAATTTCCTTGTTTCCTGAAGCCTCTTGTTCTATCTTTTCTTCCTCCTCATGAGAATCCTGGATAAATACTATTTTCTTCTTATGGGATTCGGTGACTGTATGCTCTTTGGGGCTATCCTCCCCTTCAACAATTTTCTCTTCTTCTCCTTGGTCATGCTCGTGTTCTTCATGATATTCCATTTTGGGGCTCTTTTGGGCTTCAGTATCTCCTTCTGGTTTATCTTCTTCCTTCTATTCCTCTTTTGAAAGAGGCATTTATTCACCATGTTTGGGGCTTTCCTCATGTTCCCTAGTTGGAGGTTTAGTATCCTCCTCCATTCCCTCACTTGATTCCTTTTCTTCCTCATGAGGCTACCTCTCTACTTCCTCTCCAACATTCTTAAGCTACCGAGAAAAATCCTCTTCGAGGTCGGGATCAAATGTTTCCACAACGTACTTGTCACCCGACTCCTCAGTGTCCTCCTTAGAGGACTATGTCTCTTCCTCCTCTCCATTGCGCATCACTTTATCAATTGTCAGATGTTGGTACTCAAGGTGCTCATGGTAATCATCTACTTCCTCTTCCTTTTCTTTTATTGCTTCCCTTTCTTGTCTCTCCAACTCTTTTGATATTTCCATGGTGGCCTTCATCTTTGGTGGTTCAGTTGGAGGAGTATGGATGGGAAGTGGTGCAGGAGCACCTAGGCTGACCTCCACCTTGTTTGTTTGCAATTTTGACTTGTACTGACCTTAGCCAAGTCAGGGATGTTAATAGGCTTGTGAGTTTGGTTTGGACCTTAGAAGGTCTTGCATTTGTGTGTGAAGAGTTAGTCATTAGGACTAAAATCTTCATTAGGTCATCATTAGTATTAAATGTTGCTTTATTAAACTTTGGACAACATATGGTAGGATATAATGCATTTAGTGGGCTATCCTCATTGTTTGGAGATGCCATGGGCAGTTAAGGAGCTGTTGGTTCGAGTTTAAGGAGAATGAGGTCCTATAATTAAGGTTAAAGGCAGAGTTCCAAGAATGTTGCAAGATTGCATGATGAACTTGTTTGGTTGCATGCACTTTACTAGGCATTGGGAATCCCTTGAAATCAGGGAATGCTCGAGTAACTGCCCTTGAAAGATGGTGATGGCATCCAAAATAGAGGGAATGGCTCGTAGAAGAAGTAGTTAGTGTTTTGTAATCAATTTTTGTTGTGAAGAATAGAAGATAGTGAGCAGATTTTGAGTAATTTCTGTGTGTTACCCACGTGCTTGGAGAAACAGTGATTAAAATGGCTTTGTTTACACAGTTTTCTCACTATTCTTAGGTTCTTTGAATAGTTTGAAGTGAATTTCATTTTGTAGATAGGAGTTAAGATTAGATTCAGTGTGTTATGTTCATAGTTTGGAATTGTAAAGGATTTTTCTGAAATCTCCGTGTGTTTTGCAACAGAGTTATCATAGGCGTTGATTGATCAAATTTAGCACTATATTCATGTTATCAGGGTAGATTTGATTCATTTTCCTTTGTGTATTCAAATTGAGTGAAGTAGAGTTATTCATTTGAATCTTTAGATCAGAATTTAGAGGGTTTGTAGATTTAGCTTTGAGCAGTCAGTCAAGAAATGGCTCCCCCATGAAATCTGCCTGTGGAGTTTTCCTGAGGTTGATGGAAATGACAGGGGAGCCATGCCTTTGTAAATATCTAGTAATAGGAACCTTTGAGATCCAAGCAAGAAATTATAACACCAAACCCTAGGCGAGTTTTAGTCACCCGGTTAGGAGTTTGGAAAAGAAAAGTTGAGAACTCGGGCAGGGGCAGAAGGTACAGTACGGTACCTATACGGTTTCATGAAGGTTTGTGTCATATTTTGACATGTTAAAGAGAGTTGAGGCTTGAACAATCTAATAGTGAGAGGAAACAGCAAGAATCTCCCAAAACCCTAGCTATTAGGCCTATTAACCCTAATCTTCCTTGTTTGTAGGAATCAATTGTACGGTGCAGACAGAGGACTAAAACTAGGTGAAGGATTTAAAACTCTGAAAAGGGTACCAGAAAGTAGTATTTATTTGCTAGGTCTTTTGATAAGTTTAAGAGCAAATAGCCAAAAACCGACTGGTAAAGGCTAGTAGGGAATTAGGCCTATCCAAGGCAAATTCATGAAATCGGGTAGATTGAAGGTTGAATACCAAGCAAGATGGTTCCATTTGGATATGGAAAGTGTGAAATCAATGTCTCAAGCTCCCCTGCAGGCAGTTCTAACAAATTGATGAAGTTGGCATCTAGACTCTTCTAGGTGTAGTGACAAAGATTGCAAGTGCAAGAAGGTGTTGAATCCTCTGAGGTTAAAGCACAAGGTGGAAACTCTTGGAACAAAGTTATAGCAAGGTTCAGTTGGTGAACCAAGTCAGGACAGAGCCTAGAAGATTGTTAGGTTCATGGTGAAGGCAGAGTAATGTCTTCTTGTTGATTAGGTGCAAGAAAATCTTGGAGGTTAAAATACACCAGGAAGACTGGCAAAAATTTGTGCCAAGGCAGCTTGTATGGCTGGGTTCACAGCACCCCAGATAGCTCCATAGGAATGTTTTGCATGTGGTGAGAGAAGGCCTCCAGGATCGAGAGAGTGGGCATCAAAATTTTTGCTGTAGCCAATGGAATAGATTTTATCAGACATGGAGGAAGAGGAGAGCGGAGAGGTAGTGGCAAAAGAAGAGTCTATTATCATTACTTGTGTATTGGGCAAGGTGGAAGCAAGGTGGACGGAGATATCCACTATAGGCGGGGAAGTAGCAAAGATCACCTGAGAGGTAGGTAGAGAGGCAAAAACAATAGAAACATCAGTACTAGCAATGGCTGCAAGAGTGGAGGCAGCAGGTGGAGACTTTGGTTACTCAGCCTCTAGTTCTTCTCCTTCATGGAGAAGGTCGTCATGGATGGTAGGAATTTCTTTGAAGCTGCCTAATTTCTTCTATTTCTTGGAAGGTTCTCCTTTCGAAGCCTTTCTTGCATACACCTTAGGTTTGGGCTGACTTTCATCCGTTTCTTTCCTCTTCCTCGACTTGGTGGTTGGAGGATATTTTGATGTTTCTCTAGTCGGGGCAGTAGCTATCCCATTGTCTGTTTTGATTGTCAGTTCATCTTCAAGGTCTCCATAGGTCAGGGTGACCCCTTATTGCTTCAATTGGGAAATCTTCCCATCAATCCATTCCTTGGTTCTAGCCTCAATAGGATTTGTTAGAATATCAGGTCATCAACCTCTTGTTCGTTCCAATCAATCAGTGGCAGTGATAGATTGGCAACTGCATTATACCGAGGATTCATCACTATATTTTCATCCTCCACCACTTGATGCGGCATAGGGAACAAGTTGACCTTCTTCACAAAATACACTTTCATGTGCATGTAGTGCCTCATTCACACTTCTTTTTCATCATTTCCATTGGCCCAAAAGTCCTCAACATCATGCAAATGGGCGTAATTAGCCGCAGCCATCTTTCTGAGTTTTCCATAGGGGTCCATTCGCGGTCGGGCAGTGTGGAACTTCAGGTTATACTCCATGATTTATTTATCTAAATTTTCTGCACATTGAGATGTGTGGATTTCATACATCCCTTGGCCGAAGGAGAGGGGATAAGGATTCCCCGCCTTATGTTTGCTTCTTAGGAGGGTGTGTGTATGTTGTAGCTGTCGAAAGAGTTCTAGCAATATTATCTGATCATTTGCGTATCAAGGCAGCTTGTATGGTTTCTCCGAGAAACCTTCAGCTAAAATGTATGTAAACTTAGGGAACTATATGAACAAGAAGGTGAATTGGCAGAGGAAGGCATTAGCATTGTGGGAGACTCTCCTTTCAAAATCACCCCCATGCAATCTGATAATATGACCTATAAAAGTGTCATTGACTCTGTAATAATCCCTCTTGAAATTCCTATATTTTAGCTAAGGGTATCTATTATAAACCTTCAATTCCCTACTCGGATCTATATCTGGAGTCATAAACAATCCCATGTATTGGGCGCGGTCAGCTAGTAAGTAAACTAGGTATGAAGGTCATATAGAATCATGAAGTGTTCTTCACAACCACAAATTGCTCATGTAGGCAATTACTGATCATTCCTGCCCAACATAATTTAGCTTTGCCTCGGAGGGTCTATTCTACAAAATACAACATCCACTCCTAGAAGTAGGCGGTGGTCAAAAGGCACATAACCCTACTCAATAAGGTTAAAAAGTCATGGTAATCCTCATAGAAGTCATTGTGGAAGAGCTCTTGGGGAACCTTAGCTGCACTACCCCTCTTTTCTCTTAACCAATATTGATTGATGACCTTTTTGCATTTGAGAGGGTCCTCATCCCACATTTCTTTCCCATATTTTGTGGATTCTTCTTCCATTTCTCTGAAGGTAGGGATATGAAAGTCTTCCCTATTGACCTGGCAGATAGTTCAACCAATACATTTCCATCTCTATCCACTATTGTTCTGGTTTCTGATTGATATGCCTCCCTACAAACCATTACAAGCTTGGGAGCAATGACGGAAGGTGGGAAACTGATAGCCTTGGCCAACCTATTACTTTTGATCTTTCTTTCATTTTCTATTGTGGGGTTAATCCAGATCCTTTTCTTGAATTCATTGATATCTATGTGTCTGATGTTGGTATCTGAAATCTCCTTCTAAGGCTGAGGTGACCTTGGAGTTGAGGGGTTCCCCTTGGAACTTGTACTTCATTTTATCTTTGTCCTCTTTTCCCCGAGGTGCTTTGGCTAACTTCTTTCCCTTGTCCTTCTCCATGGCCGCCTTCGAAGGTCATGCACCCGGTTCCATATATCCTGCAGGAGAGAAAGAGGTAAGCACATTCAAGAATGAAAACATGGGAAAGTTAGCTAAAATCCTACAAAACGACATTTGATTAAATAATTCATCACTTAAGAATCCTAATAGATCTTTCAAATCAGCATTAACCTTTTACAGGAGGGAGTTTCAGCGAGGCAGGCCCAGGGGTGTAGACTTCCCTGGGTTGGTGGTTGTTCTGGAGCTATTGCAGGAGGGAGGACAAATAGGGCATGGCCACCCGGTTGTCCCAACCCATGCCAAGATTTGGGCATAAGGTGGGGTCCACCAAGGAGGCTAGTTCATTTAAGCACGTGGGTCAAAGTCACTTTGAAGATTGGAGGGCATTAAGGTTACTTTGGGTAGGAAAAATCAGAGGTCAGCTTGGTTGTTTGGGGTCCCATCGTTGAAACGACACTGACAAGGTGGAGTTACATAGACGACATTCTACCATACGAGACCCAAAAACTCAAGAGACAGTGGACGCTTCATCATCAAAGTTGAAATCTTTGAGAAGGAGGTGGGATAGGGAACGTTGGACGACGCTGAGGAATAGCCATTTAAAATGACAAAAGCTAGACATAGGCTCGATGGGGGAGATCCGCGTCGTCGGATCCGTGAAAGGCTTCGGCGATCATTCTATTTATCATCAGTTTGGAGGTGATGGCAAGGTCAAGTCCCACGTAGTGGGCCGACGGGAGTCATCTTCTGTTTGGGAATGGCAAAACAAACACGGAGCTCCGCTGGTGGTAGCCTGCAGGAGATGGTCCGCTAGGGCTTATACTTGTTTGCTTCTTGCTTTGACTTTGAATGGATATGGAGGATTCATAGTCTGCAATTCAGAAGGATTCCCGACGTAGGTTTTTTGGTCCAAGGACATGGTTGGTAGTAGAGAGGTCGGGACCCGACCACCAGGGAGACGCTATGGTTTCATCATTTGGATAGTCATTCATGAGTCAGTGAAAAGGGAGAAGAAGTATGCAAAGAATGATCTGTCTTTGTATATTGATGCTTTTCAACTTGGATGATGGAGACATGGGCGAGGTTCGAAAGGTGGGAAGATGGGCTACTAAAGCCATTTGAAATGGTGCAATCCGAACAGAATTTCACCAGTGGAAGTCTGCAAGGAGGAACCTGCCTAACAGAAGGTCGTGCTTGAATAGCCACTTGAAACAATGAAACCAAAAGGAATCTTATGGGAAGAAACCCACACCTAGGGACCCAAGAGGGTCAATGTCTCTTCATTTCAGATCATGAATTTTAACCAAGTTTAGGTGGCCAAGGAGAGGGGTCTTCCCGTGAGGGAAGACCTGGTGGAGGAGTTCGCCGTTTCAACTTTTATACATGTTTTTGAAGACGGCGGTGTGGGTGCAGGCCCATAGAGCGTGAATGCTCTAGTTCAAGAATGGCGGTGGAGAACTTGAGTTTCGCACAAGGCTAATGAGATGATTTCTGAAGTTGGTTAAAATTCTACTTCATGGGTTTTGTGTGCCTAGCCTTAATCTAACTATCTATCAAGTTTTGCCCTTTTAAATTTAGCAATTTTATGTAGAAATCAATGAAAACATAATACAAGGCTTGCAGATGAAAAACCTACCTCTAAAATCTGATGAATGTGATCGATCACATAGTTAACAAAGATCCCAAAGAGGTGATGAAGCTTGGTGAGCGCGACGACGATGTTTGCAGGCTCTCTAACTCACTTCTAAATAGCTGACAAGATGAAAATGATAGCTTAGGAGGGGCTATTTATAGAAAATGATGCATTTAATGCACCCCCATTAAGGATCATATGGAGGCCTTGGTAGTTGGTGAAGTCATTTTGAAAACAGCCATGGAAAGGGAAAAGTCCGGCAGTAGGATTGCATTCAAACGATGGTCATTTAGAAGGTGAGTAGTAAGGGAAATGGCAAACAAGCACATGGGTCCTGAAGGGCAGAAGGCTAGTGGATGAAGGCCGTTTGAAATGGCCGTGGAGTGAAGGAAACCCACATGGGGTGGCCGGAAGGGGCGGACCTGCCCAGCTCCAAGGACATCAGTTCTGAAATGTGAAGGAAATCAGCCAAGGAAGCTCTGCATAGGCCTAAAGCCTTCAAAATTTGAGGGGAGAGAAACATGGTCAACTCAAGATGACTTCTCTAAATCTCATTGACCATCTAGGACACAAAATAGGGGGCACATAAAACAAGGTAGTGACCAAAGCAACCCGACGAGGTGAAAAGAAAAGATGGTCCCTGTTCTGAACGGGTCGTGTGTGCTGAGGGCACAACAAATGGTGACTCTACTGGGGAACGCTCCTGAGCATTCTAAGGATAAGTATTCACTCAGAACCCATAATCTCTGGTTTCGTAGACCAGAAGCCTATTTCCAAAAATGAACTAGGAGAACTAGATCCTTAGCTGAATCAACCCACGAAACATCTCAGAAGTGTATGCATTTAGTGAATTCATTCTCTTCCCTTAGAAACTATGACAAGTGGTAGCTAATCAAACTAGGAAAGCTACATGAATCATCCAACCCCAAAAATAACCTGGACATTTCCTCGCTACCAATCAAGCGTCCATAGCCTCGACAGAGTTGTCACTATGACCCCACGAACATGCCTCTACTAGCAGTCAGGTGTCCATAGCCCCGGTAGAGTTATCCGCACACCCATACAGTTGCTTGATTTCAACATTTTTCTTTTTCCTTTTCTTTTCTTACAATATCTCTTTTAATACTTTCTTCTTTTTCTCAATCATGTAAGCATCGAAGCCTACTATGAGTTTGGGAACCACAGTGGTCACTAGAGCGGACTTACAATTTTTTTATTGCTAAGTCGTCATAAACAACCAGGGTACAACTCTTTGGAAATAATTAATATGTGTTTTGTGTAGGATCTAAGATGAACGTAAAAGGAAGATTCAACAAGGGTCGGGTTGTAAGTGAAAGTTCAAGTGAGGAAACCATTCCTCAATAGCTATAAGAGACCAATAGTTGAGAGTGAATATTTAGCCAAAGAACATTAATAGTGGGCAACAAAGTGAACCGTTTATTGAACGAGCATGACCACCGCAGCAAAAATGAAGAACACCCTTATCAAAGCAAAACAGTCGGGAAATGAACAAAACAAAAGCGGCGCAAAACGACAGACCAAAGCAAACCAGAAGTAGCCTAAGCTTACCTATATACAAGTATTTATAGGAACAAATTTATAAGAGCTCAAGCTTGGAAGTAATTCTTTAGGTGTTTTCTGTTGACGAGCAACGGGACATCGTCACCAGTTAAGGTCTTGAGGAAAAAAGCATTATCTCCAGGGATTTCAGCAATTTGAAAGGGGCCAAGCTAGAGCTTGTCAAATTTGTCATGTCCCCCTTTCTTTTCATGGGCCTTGTACTAGCATAGGACTAAATCAGTAATTCTAAAGGCCTTGACTTTGGCTCATTGATCAAACCATCTTTTGACCATTCCCTAGTGTTTAGTGAAATTCTCAATTGCACGGTCACACTTCTTCTAAGTGTAGCAGCTCAACTAGGCGAGCTTCTCTTCGATCCCCTTCTTCGTAAAAGTCATTAATGAATTGGAGGGTGGAGATTTTTAGGCGAATTGGGAATATAGGCTCTAGGCCATAGATGAGATGGAACGGGGAATCACCAAGGGCAGCCTTGTGGCATGTGCGGTCTATCCAAAGGGCAAAGCGGAGTTGGGTATGCCAGTCCTTGGGATTCTTGTCAAGCAGTTTTTTGATGATAGTAATCAAGTTTTTGTTTGTAGATTCAGCCAGGCCATTTCCCTAAGGATAGTAGTTGGATGAGAACTTAAGGGAAATACCATAATCGAAGGTCCAACTAGAGAATTTAAGCGAGGCAAAGGCTATACCATTATTGCATACTAACACATACAAGCAACCAAATCGATTTAAAATGAAACTTTCAAGAAAATTTACAATTACCTCTATCATACATTGCCTACATGCAATGGCTTCTATCCATCTAGTACAATAATCAAAGGTGGTTAGAATGTACCTATGTCCTACAGATGATGGTGGGCTTATTGGACCAATGAAGTCGAGACTCCATTGTGCGAACGGCCTCACCTCCAAGATTGGTTGCAGCGAGACATTAGCATTCCTTTCTCTGGTTGCAGTGGTCTAGCATGTATGGCATGTGTAGACATGGTTATGAGCATCCTTGAAGACTGTTGGCCAATAGTAATATGCTCATAGGATCTGATGTGTGGTGGAAGGACTCGAGCCATGTCCGGTACCAAACTTGTCATGGAATTCTTTCAAGACCCAGTCTGCTTCTTCTTTGCCAAGACATCTCAGATACACACCTTCATGGTTCTTCTTGTAGAGTATGGATCCTTGCAGCATATAGCTACTGCTTTTTAGTCTAAGGGCACACTTTTGAACTCCTTGTAAGCAAGATGGGCACTTGTTGTGTAGCAAGTAAAAGATAATGTCGTCATACCACTCCCCCGAGGAAATGTCCTCGAGATGATACTATTGTACTATGAGTTTGGGTCCTGCTTCAACTATTGTCTCATCTTTTTTTCTAGGTGAGGGCTTTCCCTCTTACTAATTTCATGGTCTAAATCTCCATGTCATACTCTCGCAGTAGGGTGCCCCACTTTTCCCTTCGTTCTCCCAGCTCATTTTGCATCAGCAATGTCTTCATAGAGGGATCAGGGATAATGGAAAACACCTTGTTCCGCAGGATGTAATGCCTAAACTTCTTAACTCCTTTGACAAGAGCATATGCTTTCTTTTCCACGCTGTGATATTTTAGTTTGGAATCTTTTAAGGGAGCACTCATGAAGGCAATAGGGTGCTTGTTTCCTTTGTCATCCTTCTGGGTCAAGATGTTGGCACATGAATGATCTAAACCAAACGAGTAAATATAGAATGGCTTCATATAATCAGGGCTAACGAGCATAGGTGCCTCAGCAATAACTCTCTCGATTTCTTTGAAGGCCTGCTTTTCTTTAGGGGTCCACTCGATCTTGGCATCTTGCTTTAACATGGAATTAAGTGGCTTGACAATTTTAGCAAAGCTCGTGATGAACTTCCTAATGAAATTTATTTTTCCAAAGAAAGATTTCAGCTCCTTCCTGCTGCTTGGCAACTAGATTTTCAAGAGGGACTGAATGCGCTCAGGATCTCTAGAGATTCCTCACTCTAAAATAACATGTCTGAGTAACTTTCCTTCAGTGACTCCGAAGATGCACTTCTTCAGATTAAGGGAAACCCCAAATTCTTGGCACCTCTAAAAGACTTTGCATAGATCAGAGACACGATCACTCCACTTCTTCACGAATACGGTCAAGTCATCCATATAGATGATTATGCACTTTCCAATCAAATCTTTGAAGGCGATGTCCATTGCACACTAGAAAGTGGTGCCAGCGTTGACAAGCCCAAATGGCATTCTTCTGTAGGAAAAGGTTCCCCACTTGATGGTGAAAGTTGTCTTGTGTTGATCTTCATATTGCACCATGACTTGGTTATACCAGGAATATTTGTCAAGGAAGGACATCATCTGTGATCCATTAACAGTCTGCAATACCTCATCCAATGAAGGGACTGAATAGTTGTCCTTCTTTGAAGCTCTGTTCAAATTACAGAACTCCACACACAATCTAATTTCTCCATTATTTTTTCTGACTGGGACCAAATTAGCCACCCATGTGGAGTGCCTGACTAGAAAGATGATTCTGGATGAAAGTAGTTTCAACACTTCTTTGTAAATGATAGGTTCCAGTAAGGCATTGATGGGATGTTGTCTTTGTTGGAACGGTCATACAACGGGTTTAAGAGGGATAGTATGTGTGATAATGGAGGTATCATAAGTCTTCAAATCTTCATAGCTCCATGATACCACATCGTGATACTTTTGTAAAGCATCAATGATTCCTTTCTTTTCTTCTGTAGTACATACCTTGCCAATAAACACATTTTTGACTTCCTCAGTTGTTCTGAGGTTGTGGGCATCACACTGGTTGTTTATGGATTCCTTCTTTGCTTGCTGATCTTGATCTCGAATCTTATCAAGGTCAAATATTTGCTCAAGTTGGACCATACCTCGTGGAATATTGTTGGTTTTGAGGTTGATGACCCCTTCTATATCAAATTCAGCTTCCTCAGGCTCAATTTCATCAATTATTCGGGTTGTAAACACGTCAAAACTAGTGATGAACTCGAGGATATGCTTATCATCATTAAATACCTAGAGATGAGTGACATTGTCTGGTACAGATTGGGTGGAGGTCAACTCAACAGTGAATCATTTCAGACTAGATAGAGATAGGGGTTGCAAAGTGTTGGCTTCTTGAGCCAAGGCATCAACAATATGATTCTGAGAGTGAGGGATTAGCTGGATATTAAAGGCATCTAGGCTCTCTCAAAGATCCAAAACTCTATGCCTATAGTTTGTGAGGCTCCTATCATGGAAGGAGTATAAATTCCTAACTTGTTTCACTACCAATTTCGAGTCACTGAACACTTGCAACATTTTGACCTTCTTTCTCAAAACCATTAAGAGACCATGGACCAAAGCTTCATATTCTACTACATTATTGGTACAATAAAACTAAAGCCTATGGGTAGCAAAGTAGGTCTTACTTGCAAGGATAATGAGTTTGAATCCAGCGTTGAATCCTTGTTTGGACTTGGACCCATCGAAGCGTAGCGTCCAAAACTTGGAGGGTTCTTTGACTTCGAGATCAGTTATGCGTACATTCTTCCTTGGCTCCTCATTCACATTCGTCGCTTCTAGAACAAGAACCTATTCATTGTGGTTGCTAACAAGTTGTTTGGCTAGCGGCTCCTTTTGAGATGTGGCTTGTCCTTTGATGTGCTCTACTGCTGTTTGACACAAGCAGCAGTCAAATTCAGAGTGGGAAACATTATGAAACCTGCACCAACTTGGCAGCAAGAGTTCTTTAAAATTCATCCTTGTCCCCAAGCTAAGATGATCTTGTATGCATTTCTCAATGAAATCTTGGAATCCGTCTAGCAGTCCTAAATTATCATCTTTGTAGAACCCATCATCTTCTAATTCCACTAAAATTTTTGTGCTTTGAGGTGCATATACCAATTTGGTTAGAGGACTGCATTTCACTAGGAAGACCTCTATAGCTAGCTCTTTGTCTTGAAGCTCCGCTTCTTCCTAATAAGCAAAGGTGCAATAATTTCCCAACTCCGTTTCAGAAAACAACACCTCATTAGTGTTGTTGTATTATGTGATCATAAATTTCATGCGTGGCTCCCAATCTATTTGAATCTGGTTTGGTAACCCTTTCCATGGTAGCCACATGTGAGAAAATTTGGCTGTGGCATACCAATTCAATGCTCGGGTGAAGTCTCAACCCAAGATTATTCTGTATGTGTCCGAAATATCCACAACCTGGATGTCAATAACTTGTTGCACCCTTGGGTCTACATCAATCTACATTGGGATACGATTGATCTCCCCCACGATGTGAACCTTGGTTTTGTCCAGTTGAGTCACTTTTCTTTTAGAAGGTGTGGAGAAAATCCCATGAGCTTTGCACATAGTCAAAGGCATGACATTGGCTAATGCTCATGAATCAATCAGAAAATTGTGCAAATTCTTTCAAAATATTCTAATTGTGGTCAGGAAGGGTGGCATTTTGAACCTTCCTTGGAAGAGACCCATAGGTACATCAACCTAGGCCACTTGACCCTTGTCCTTTTCATCTATCTTTTCCTTCGGTTTCTGTTGATTTTTCTCTTTAGCAGGCTATAGCTTGCTGGTTGGTGGAGACATCCTTCTTTTTGCCTAAAATTTATTGGATTACGGGCTCCTGTTGAGGCTCTTCAAAGGTGACTCTCTTGGTAGGTATTTCTTGTGTTGTCTTAGAGGAGGGGGTTCCATTAACTAACCTAAAAAAGGCATGCCTAACTGTAAGAACCTTGAGCAACTCAAAGGCAGACAGGATGATTTTGACTTTCTTGAATTTGTCAAGAACGTATTCCCCCATTTTCTCGATTTTGGCCTCAAAGGATTTTCCTATGGATGAGCTAGTTGAATGGCTCTAAGTTTGGCCTAGTTGCTTGTTGTTGTTCAAATCTTGTTTAGGCACATAAGGATAGCTGGGGTTGTTTCTAGCATTGGGGTTAGGCAGGATACTAAAATTATTAGGCAGAATAGAAGTAGTGAATGGTCCCCCCACTTGTATATTTCTTAAGTTATATGGAGAGGCTCTTTGATGGAACATTTGGACTTCATCTTCACAAGACTCTTCTTCTTCTATGGGACCATTATCTACTGAAGTAAAGAGATGAGATAAATCTTCTTCATTACTTACCTCTTGTACTTCTTTGTTTTTGGCAGAGACAGTCTCGATCTTGGGCTCATTGCTCTTGCTCCATGGGAATGGGGCCTGGTTGACCACAAGAAAGGAGGTATCATATGGGTCAGACAGAACTATGTCTTTGCAATTTGCGCTGTCAACAGCGTTCTAGACCTCCACTTGAAAGATTTTTGTGGCTATTTGAAACTCAGGGCAATCCAGTTTGGAATGCCTACTAGTCTTATGAATCCTACACCATCTAGATAAGGTGGCCTTGGTGAGATACACTCCACTAGTTGTCTTCTCATTACTAGCGGGTTGATCAAGAGGAGTGGGAACACCCCTGTTATTCGGCCTTGTATTCCACATCTGATTCTATCTTTGTGAGGGTCTCCTTTCAAAATTCTGATTGGAGTTTTGTCCTTGCTCATGATTTGGTGCTGACGAGGTACCCGTTTCCCGGTTGTCCCAGCTATCTCAATTAAGATTGGCCTGAATGTTATGATGAGAAGCTTGCAGCTGACTTTTCTGATTTCTCAAGTGTGTCATCTCCATGGGCATCTTTTTTATCATCTTCGTTAGCTCATCCAATTGATCCTTCTCTATATTGCTTGGCTGAAATGTCTAATTCTGGAGAAAGATGAGTTGTGCCACCGACTGGTTTTGTTGAGCGGGTGGGAATTCAAGCCCTTGTAGGTATGCTAGAACTTGTGGTGACTATCCATAATTATGTAGTTGTTGAGGCTGCAAGTAATGAGGCACTGGGGGTGCCTAGTTCATGGGTTGTCCTAGATGAGGCACTATGGGAAGCTGCGGAACTTGATTCATTAGGGGAGTCTGATGTTGTAGTGCCTAAGTCTGTAGTGCCTAAGTGAGTCCTTGAATCTGTAGAGGGTGAGTAGCCTACCCTAATGAGGGTAGTGGAATAGAGATGTTCTATCCTAAGTCGGTGCTAGCAACGACTGCCTCAGCGTAAGCATCCACTAATGTGGTAGGACCTGGTCGCATCCTCCTCACCAATGCAGTTGTGAGGTTATCTAATGTTTCATAATAAATGGGTAGGGTAGTAGCATCATTGAGTGTATACGGAGCCTACATCATGTGTATGCTCGGTGGAATTGATCATTGAAGGAGCTAATCGGCTCGTTGACTTCCCTTTAGATGGACATGAATTGTGTGTATAGCTCTAAAGGGTTGATTGGGATCTTGTACTTCTACAAGAAGGCATTCATCAACAAGGTCCAAGATGTGATGGACCCCATCGATAAGTTGATATACCAATAGAAGGCCTCTTCCCCCAAGGAATAAGGGAAAAGCATACATGCTACATCCTCCTAATAAATCTGCATATCTTTCAGTGTCACTTGGAAGATCTTGATATGTTCTCCAACTCTCCTTTGTAGATCCCAAGGATAGAACTTCATGCAAAATCTCTCTAGGTTCTTCGGCATGCCATGGTAAGCATTGAAGAACAATGGGGAAGGATTATTTCCCATCCAAGCCATGAGGGGAGGCAAGGGTGGTATTTTCTATTAAACAATAACTTGGGGCTGCACAGGGGCAGCGACAGTTGGGACTAAGCCTTGGACTTGGAAGGTAGGGGCTAGGGAAGCACCCTGGCTATGGGAAGCAAGCAGTTGAAATGTAGTTTGGGATGACTGAGTGGAAGAGGAAGGGTGAGTGTGTGGCTGATGGAAAGAGGAAGGAGGTGAAAGTGAGGGAGAAGTGGATGGAACAGAAGAGGAAGAAGAGGTTGCATCCTCTCTCTTAGTCTTTCTAGCCCTTATAGGGGGCTGTAGTTCTTGAAATTCCCCTTTGTTTTATGTTGACCTTAAAACTCTATAGAACCTTTCAGGGGAGAATGAACTGATTTGATCTAGCTTAGCTCAAATGCCCTCCTTCTAGCGCCAATTCTGTTGATGGGTGTTTTAGCACTTTCTCAACACATGCAATGCATAGGTGCACTACCTCTCTTGAAAGGCAATCTCCAACAACAAGTTGCTGAAAATCACCCCAAGGTCTCTCAGGTGTCAGGTCATGACTTGCATGGAGTTTCTCAATTGGTTCAATGTGATCTTGTTGGTAATCACAGGGAAAACTTACAAAATTAAGCTGGAGGGAAGTCGAATCTTAAAATGGAGTTATTGACATGGGGAAGTTGTTACACAATTGCTGCAGGTTCAAACAACAGTCTTGAACTCCTATTTCAGCTTTAGATTTGGCTTTACAATGTGCAATGAACCTTAGCTTAGGTTACTTATTAAAAAAAAGGAAAAAGGGTAGGGAAGAGGGGAAGTTCCCATATTTGAACTAGCAATGAATAGTGATCATGGAGGATTCTAATGTGGACAACCTTCCTAAAACATAATTCCACTTAACCAGATTACCTCACAGTCTCATGAAATTTGTGCAAGCTTCTAAGGACTGCAGATATTGAACCATTCATTCACCATAAGCATGAATAAAAGATAGAATTTTAGGTCAGCATTTATTTTATACCCAGACTAACTTTACACAGCCACTTATCATCAATAAACAACAAAAAGTATGGACAAGGAAGGTTGCCAACACACAACAGAATTCTCCAAAACTAGTGAACAACATTAACTAAATTACTAACATGCAAAGTTCATAAACAACAAAGTAAATCTATTCAAATTAACTATGGGACAAGAACCATGTAACATGTAGTTGAAACTCAAGAATTCACTAAAAGCCAATGAACTTCTATTAAAATTTCAGTAGCATGACTTTACAACAACTCAACTCTCCCTTGAAAATGAGAGGAGACCCCCTATTTATAGTGTCCAAAAAGCAAAATGAATGGCCAAGATTGATTTTCACTATGTAGCCAAGATTCACTACAAACTAAGGTTTCACCTACCCCCAAATATATTGCAATTTAAAATTACATTCCTTGTCTTTTCCCTATTTTTTCCTCATGTGCCAACACTATAGCTCTTTTGTCTTTTGCTGATTTCCTTTTTGTTGCAGCTACTTTGTGAGGAACTCATCATCTATGATAGGATTTCCTTCGCTTTTCTTCACAGTGGAATACGCTATAAACTTTAGGATCAGGGCCTGGAGCTTGTTCCATTCCAATATATCTGATTCGATCACTTGAAATTTCAGCCTCCTTGATGTGCTTGTGATGCCATACCAATCCTTGTCATAGTTCGGCATGTTCTTTACTACTTGCTTGGATTGAGCGAAGGATCGTGCAACAAAACCCATGAAATATGGCATTAGTGCATCCACGGTCATGTTGTCCATCTTCTTGTGGAAATATGGCTTCAATTTCTCGGCATCCAACTCACTAGCGGGAACATCAAGATCTGTCATCATTTTCAGGTATTCTGCATAGTCCACCCTAATTTCCTTGACCCAATCAATGTCAAGTTCCACTTCATGCAACACTCATTCCAACACTTCCTTTCGGTGATCTAAGCCCAACTTCCATGTTTCTACAAGCCAGTGGTCATCTTTTACCAAGGCAAGCCCCTTCTCCCAGGATTTATACCGTATCTTAAGGAAAGCCTCAAGTTTGGGATACCTAATCTTGTATAGCTCAGGGAAGTTAGTGCAGAACTTCCTTATTCCCTTGAGTATCTTTTGCACTTCAAGGATCTTGTTTTTTGTTTTGGTAACATAGCCAATTCCCATGTTACCATTATAGAGGACTTTCCAGAACAAATCCTATGTGGCCTTCGTCTAGGTTTTCCTTTTCTCCATCTTATCAATGTGATCCTTGGACAGTAATTGTGGCGGCACCGAGGATGTGGTGGGGAGCTATCCACCAATGACCACTACTGGATATAAGCCGTTAGATCAGCCACTTGTGATTTTAGCTCCTCCTTAGAGGTCTTATCTTTGTTCATTTCATGCACGATAGTGGCAACGGACCCCTGGAGATGATCATTTTTTTGTTCTCTTGTCGTTGTTCCCAAATCGAGGGTGGAGACATTGTAGCTTACCCCTTCTTCTCCAACAACTGGAGTGGCAATCTGTACCGTTCTGGATCTGGACACATCCATCATTAGCTGAGATCTAACCTTTGGCTTCTTCTCTTTCTTTGTGCTTATTTGGGCTCAAGCCAAGATTTCCTCCAGCCTTGCCCTTAGATCCCTTAGGGTTGGGGTTTTCTTCTCCAACTATTTCTCTAGCCACTCAGGCATCTGAGATTCTCCTTTTGGTGATTCATGATCATCTTCTTCTTCATGGGTATGTTTGATCTCAATTTCCTTGTTGCCCGAAGCCTCTTATTCTGTCTTTTCTTCCTCCTCATGATAATCCTGGATAAATACTATTTCCTTCTATGGGGATTTGGTGACTACGTGCTCTTTGGGGCTATCCCCCCCTTCAATAGTTTTCTCTTCTTCTCCTCAGTCATGCCCATGTTCTTCAAGAATTGTCATTTTGAGGCTCTTTTGGGCTTCAGTATCTCCTTCAGGTTTATCTTCTTCCTTCTAAAAGAGGCATTTATTCACCATGTTTGGGGCTTTTGTCATGTTACCCAGTTGGAGGTTCAGTATCCTCCTCCATTCCCTCACTTGATTCCTTTTCTTCCTCACGAGGCTGTCTCTCTACTTCCTCTCCAACATTCTTAAGCTATTGAGCCAACTCCTCTTCGAGGTTGGGATCAAATGTTTCCACAATGTACTTGGCACCTAGCTCCTCAGTGTCCTCCTTAGAGGACTGTGTTTCTTCCTCCACTCCCTCGTGCACCAGTTTATCAATTGTCAGATGTTGGTACTCAGGGTGCTCATGGTAATCATTTTCTTCCTCTTCCATTTCTTTTTTTGCTTCCCTTTCTTGTCTCTCCAACTCTTTTGATATTTTCGTGGTGGCCTTCATCTCTGGTGGTTCAGTTGGAGGAGTATGGATAAGAAGACTAGCAACAATTTGTGCTAAGGCAGCTTGTATGGTTGGGCTCATTAGCACCCAAGATAGCTCCGTAGGAATGTTTTGCATGTGGTGAGAGAAGGCCTCCAGGAGTGAGAGAGTGTGCATCAACATTGTCACTATAGCCAGTGGAAGAGATGTTGTCGAAGACATGGAGGAAGAGGAGAGTGGAGAGGTAGTGGCAGAAGAAGAGTCTATTATTATTACTTGTGTAGTGGGTGGGGTGGAAGCAAGGTGGACGGAGATGTCCACTATAGGAAGGGAAGTAGCAACCATCGCCTAAGAGGTAGGCAGAGAGGTAGAAACAATAGCAACATCAGTAGTAGCAGTGGCTACAAGAGTGGAGGCAGTAGGTGGAGACTTTGGTTGCTCAGCCTCTAGTTCTTCTCCTTCATGGAGAGGGTCCTCCTAGAAGGTAGGAATTTTCATGAAGCTACCTGATTTCTTCTATTTCTTGGAAGGTTCTCCTTCCGAAGCCTTTCTTGCATACACCTTAGGTTTGGGCTGACTTTCAACCATTTCTTTCCTTTTCCTCGACCTAGTGGTTGGAGGAGATTTTGAAGTTTCTCCAGTCAGGGCAGCAGTTATCCCACTGTTAGTTTTACTTGTCGGTTCATCTTCAAGCTCTCCATAGGTCAGGGTGACCCCTTGTTGCTTCAATTGGGAAATCTTCCCATCAATCCATTCCTTAGTTCTAGCCTCAGTGGGATTTTCTAGAATATTGAGGTTGTCAACCTCTTGTTCGTTCCAATCATTCATCGACAGCGGAAGATTGGAAACTACATTATACCAAGGATCCATCACTATATTTTCATCCTCCACCACTTGATCTAGGACTGAAAACAAGTTGACCTTCTTCAAAATATACATTGTCATGTGCATGTAGTGCCTCATTCGCACTTCTTTTTCATCCTTCCAGTTGTCCCAAAAGTCCTCAACATCATGCAAATGGGCGTATTCAGCTGCGACCATCTTTCTGAGTTTGCCATAGGGGTCCATTCACGGTCGGACAGTGTGGAACTTCAGGGTATACTCCACGAGTTCTTTATTTGAATTATCTGCACATTGAGATGTTTGGAGTTCATACATCCCTTGGCTGAAGGAGAGGGGATAAGGAATCCCTGCCTTATGTTTGCTACTTAGGAAGGTGTGTGCATGCCGCAGCTGTCGAGAGAGTTCTAGCAATATTATTCGGTCATTTGGGTATCGAGGTAGCTTGTATGGTTTCTTTGAGAAACCTTTGGCTTGGATGTATGTAAACTTAGGGAATTGTATGAACAAGAAGGTGAATTGGAAGAGCAAGTCATTAGCACTGTGGGAGACTCTCCTTTTCAAAATTACCCCCAAGCAAGATGATAATGTGACCTATAAAAGTGTCACTAACTCTGCAATAATCCCTCTTGAAATTCCTATACTGTAGCTGAGGGTATCTATTATAAGCCTTCAATTCCCTACTCGAATCTATATTTGAAGCCCTAAACAAGCCACTGTATTGGGTGCGGTCAACCAATAAGTAAACCAGGTATGAAGTCATATAGAATCATGAAGTCTTCTTCACAACCATAAATTCTCGTGTAGGAAATTACTGATCATTCCTGCCTAAAATAATTTAGCTTTGCCCAAGAGGATCTCTTCTACAAAATAAAACATCCACTCCTGGAAGTAGGCAGTAGTCGGAAGGCCCATAACCTTGCTCAATAAGGTTAACAAGTCATGGTAATCATCATAGAAGTCACTGTGGAAGAGCTCTTGGGGCACCTTACGTGCACTACCCCTCTTTTCTTTTAACCAATATTGATTGATGACCATTTTTCATTTGAGAGGGTCCTCATCCCACATTTTTTTCCCATATTCTATGGATGCTTCTTCCATTTCTCCAAAGGTAGGGATATGGAAAGTCTTCCCTATTGACCTGGCATATAGGTCAGCCAATACATTTCCATCTCTATCCACTATTGTTCTGGTTTCCGGCTGATATGCCTCCCTGCAAGCCATTACAAACTTGGGAGCAATGAGCACAGGTGGAAAAGCAACAACCTTGGCAAACCCACTACTTCTAATCTTTCTTGCATTTTCTATTATGGGGTTCATCTGGACCCTTTGATTGAATTCATCGATATCTATGTGTCTAATGTTGGTATTTGAAATCTCCTTCCAGGCTGAGGTGACTTTGGAGTTGAGGGGTTCCCCTTGGAACTTGTACTTCATTTGATCTTTGTCCTCTTTTCCCCGAGGTGCTTTGGCTGACTTCTTTCCCTTGTCCTTCTCCACAGCTACCTCTGAAGGTCCTGCACCTTCTTCTATATATCCTGCGGGCAAGAAATAGGTAAGCACATTCATGCATGAAAACATGGGAAAGCTAGCCAAAATCCTACAAAATGACATTTGATCAGATAATTCATCACTTAAGAATCCTAACATATCTTTTGAATCAACATTAACCTTTTACATGAGGAAGTTTCAGCGAGGCGGGCCAAGGTGTGCGGACTTCCCTGGGTTGGTGGCGGTTTTGGGGCTGCTATAGGAGGGACAACAAACAAGGCACGGTGGCTCGGCTATCGTAAACCACACCAATATTTGGGCATAAGGTGGGGTCCACCAAAAAGGCCACTTCATTTAAGCATGCGGGTCAAAGTCACTTTGAAGATTGGAGGGCATCAAGGTTACTTTTGGGTAGGCAGAATCAGAGGTCAGCTTGGTTGTTTGGGGTCCCGCCATTGAAATGACACTGGTAGGGCAGAGTTCTGTAGACAACATTCCACCATGCGAGACCCGCAAAATCGAGAGGCAACAAATGCTTCATCATCAAAGTTGAAATCTTTTAGAAGGAGGCAGGCCAGGGAACGCGGGGCGACATTGAGGAATAGTCGTTTAAAACAGAAAAAAGCCAGATGGAGGCCCGGTGGAGGAGATCCGCATTGTTGGATTCGCAAAAGGTTCTGGTGGTCATTCTATTTATCATCAGTTTGGAGGCGATGTGAGGTTGGGTCCCGCATATTGGGTCGATAAGAGTCATCTTCCATTTGGGAATAGCGGAGCAAAGACAGAGCTCCACTGGTGGCAGCCCATAGGAGATGGTCCACTAGGGCTTATACTTGTTTGCTTCTTGCTTTGAGTTTGAACGGACATGGAGGATTCAGAGTCCACGATTCAGAAGGATGTCTGGCAAAGGTTGTTTGGAATGGCAAACCCACGATGGAATTTTGTAGACAGAGGTTCACAGGGTGAGGCCCATGAAGGAGCTAACGTTTGGTCCAAGGACACAGTCAGTAGTGGAGGGTTCGGGACCTAACCACTAGGGGGACACTATGGTTTTTCCATTTGGATAGTCATTCATGAGTCGGCGAAAGGGGAGTGGAATTCCGCGGAGAATGATCTGTCTTTGTACATTGATCCTCTTAGACTTGGACAATAGAGACATGGACAAGGTCCAACAGGCAGGAAGATGGGTTGCTAAAACCATTTGAAACAGGGCAACCTAGACATAATTTTTCTAGCAGAAGTCTATAGGGAGGAACCCACAATGGGTCAAGACTTAAGATTTTTCCAAGTTTAAATTCAAGGGGCGATGACTAAGGTGGAACCCGCCTGCCGAAAGGTCGTGCTTGAATAGTCGTTTGAAATGGCGAAGCCAAAAGGAATCTTATGGGTGGAAACCCATGCCTAGGGACCCGAGAGGGTCGATGGCTCTTCATTTCAGTTCGTGAATTTTAACCAAGTTTAGGCAGCCAAGAAGAGGGGTCTTCTCGCAAGGGTAGACCCAGCGGAGGAGTTTTCTGTTTCAAGTTTTAAACATGTTTTCGATGGCGGCAGTGTGGGTGTGGGCCTGCAGAGCATGAATGCTCTGGTTCAAGAACGACGACGAAGAACTTAAGTTCCACACAAGGCTAATGAGGTTATTTTCGAAGTTGGTTAAAATTCTACTTCATGGGTTTTGTGCGCCTAGCCTTAATCTAACTATCTATCAAGTTTTCCCATTTTAAATTTAGCAATTTTATGCAAAAATCACAGAAAATGTAATACAAGGCTCGTGGACGGAAAACCTACCTCTAAAACTCGATGAATGTGATTGATCAAATAGCTAACGAAGATCCCAAAGAGGTGATGAAGCTTGGTAGGCACAACGGCGGCATTTGTGGGCTCTCTGACTCACTTCTGAATAGCTGACAGGATGAAAATGATAGCTCAGGAGGGGCTATTTATAGAAAATTATGCATTTAATGCACCCCCATTAATGATCGTATGGAGGCCTTAGCAGTTAGAGAAGTCATTTTGAAAATGGTTGCGGGAAGGACGGAGTCTAGCGGTTAGATGGCAGTCAGATGATGGTCGTTTGGAAGGTCAACAGTAAGGGAAATGACAAATAAGCACATGGGTCCTTGAAGGTAGAAGGCTGGTGGACAAAGGCCATTTGAAATGGCCGCAGGGCAAAGGAAACCCGCATGGGGCAGACCCGCCCAGCTCCAAGGATGTCAGTTCTGAAATGTGAAGGCAATCAGCCAAGGAAGCTCTGCATAGGCCTAAAGCCTTGAAAATTTGAGGGGGGCGAAACATGGTCAACTCAAGATGACTTCTCTAAAGCTCATTGACCATCCAGGACACAAAATAGGGGGCACACAAAATGAGGTGGGGACCAAAGTGACCCGGTGAGGTGAAAAGAAAAGAGGATCCCCATTCCGAACGGGGTGTGTGTGCTGAGGGCACAACAATACCCTACAGTAGGTGAGAGAACCATTCTATTACTTGTCCACCTAAACTTTGAGGAAAGAGGCACATTAAATATGTATTGTTATATGCCACCTCTAGACATGCTATGTAGAATTCTAGTATGTGCTCACATGGATCACCCCTTTCCTTATATTTTTCAAACTTTGGCATTTCAAAATTATGAGGAAAGGGTATCATAGCTATGTTTCTATCAAACAAACAGGGACAAATATCCTCAAGTATATAGCTTTTCTTTGTTTTTCCTAGTTGTATGTCACTAATTTTTGGATTCAAGCTTTGGATTTGTAAAGCCAAGTTGTTAGGTTGGTTATTTTGAAGTTGGTTAGATGGAGTGTTTTGTTGTTGAATAGGGTTATATGGATTGCATGAAATGTTTAAGCTTTGTTGAGTGATGTGTTGTTGTGGAGTGATTTTTTGTTGTGGAAAGTATTGTTGTTGTTGTTGTTGTATGTTTTGTTGAGGAGGAATGTATTGTTGTTGAGGGATGTGTTTTTCTTGAGGGTTGTGTTGTTGTTGAGGGATGTATTGTTGTTGAGGTGGGATGTATTGTTCTTGAGGGATGTGTTTTTCTTGAGGGTTGTGTTGTTGTTGAGGGATGTATTGTTGTTGAGGTGGGATGTATTGTTGTTGAGGGTTGTGTTGTTGTGGTGGTGGATTTTTTTTTTGAGGAATATATTGTTATTGTTGTGGTGTATTTTGTATGTTATAAGTTTTTGGTATGTTAGATGTGAAGTCTTGTTTTGTGATGGTAAGTGATAGGTTGTTGGGATTATATGTGGTCATTGTTATGTTAGGTTCTTGTGTAGAAAGAATGTTAGGAGTCTCATATGATGTAGGAGTTTGAGTCATGAAAGGTTTTTTGAGTAATTTAGAACATTTTGTGATGAAGCGTGAGGAATGTTAATGTTTGTAGGATTTGGTATAATCATGTTTATTTGATTGTATGTATGTGGAATGTTTGTGTGAGGGAGATTTTGGATTTGTGAGATTTTTTGTTCAACCATGTTTGGATTTTGATAAACAAATTTACAATTTTTTTAGAAAATAGTATTGAATCCATTTTATATGGGGGTATTGTTGGTTGACTTGGTATGTTTGTCAGTGGAGGTTGATGTATTTTTTCATTAATAGTTTGAATTATGGGTTGGTTCTCATTTGATGGAATATTTGATGACATGGGTTGTGTGAAGGCTTGTTCCCTAAGAGTAGCTATGTTAAAATCATAAGGTATTTTGGAACTATGTTATGTAAGTCTAAGAGAATATGTGTTGGTATCGATAGAAATGAGAGCATCAAGTGCTCTAGCCAATGAAGGATCTTGTTGTATTTCTAAGAGTTGTTCCTCAGTGAATTCTTTAGATGCCTCATATCCATTTGTTATATATTTTATGATAATTTTTTGATGGTGAGGTTGTTGTTACAAGGTTTGATACTCATGAGGGTCAAATGGGTTACTAAGCATTCCAAATGATGATTCGATAGTGCCCATAGACACCGTGACGTTTGAACTACTTGCGTTGGATTCCATGATCTTATGTTGGGACCTTGTAATAGGCATAAAAATTTACAATGACCTTTATGAAGGATGTGATGTAAGTGAAGGTTGATAATGTGATATGGATATGTTTTGTTTCAAGATGGACCTATGAGAGACACATTAGGATGGATTTGGAAAAAGAATGATGTTGATGATGTTTGGTGGATAGAGGATATGAAAACCTCTAATAGTCAATGTTAATCTAGATCTCCATTTTGATAGGTGTTGATGATGGTCTTTACTTGTACTAGACTAATGAGTGCAAGAAAAGGGATGATGGTGAGTTTACAAAATTAGAAGTAGACGAGACCACTAAGCTAGTAGAATGTGAACATGATAATGGAAAAATCAATCAAGAGGGGAAAACAAAAAGAGGGTCAGCTCAAATCACAAACCAAGACCCAATTAATCAAATTAAATCCATTATCAGTGAATTCATTAGCTAAATTCAAATAAAAGTAAACAAGGAGTGAAAGCATAAATGAAATCTAAGCTAATTTTTACCTCACCCAAAGATTTCTAACCCTCACTCCATTGTTAATGTAAAACTATGCCTTTTAGAAATGTGGATTTCTCATGCTAAGCATAAATCAATTGTGCAAAAGCTTGAAAGAATGATGGTTATGGAGGCTAGATCACTATGGAGCTCAAACTCTAAAGCGAGAGGTCCTTTGAATGAGGGATGAAAGCTTATTTTATAGACTCCAAATAATCGATCGACAGTCGAGATTGAAAGTTGAGATCAATGGTGGAGAGTGAATGAAGGGTGGAGAGGCCATGCATGAAGAGGAAAGGTTTAGTTAATTGAAGCTCATCCCTAAATTTTAGGAAGATATTTTGAGATGTTTTTGGAGGAGATATTTCAATTTTGAATTTGAATTTGAATTTGAAATTGGAATATTCTATTTGGAGGGAATGCACAACTAAATGAATTAAATTATGGAAAAAAATAGCTAATTAAATAATTAGGAAATTATTTAATCATGTGGGAGAAGAAAGGAATAATGATTTTATAATTAAATAATTAAAAATTATTTAATTAGGTGAATGTGAAGAAAATTAAAAATTAATTAAATAATCAAAATTATTTAATTAAAGTGGGTAGGGGAAATGATTTAATTAATCAAATAATTAAAATTTATTTAATTAGAGATGGATATAGGAAAAATAAGGAATTAATGAAATAATAAATATTATTTAATTAATAGAGGAAAAATGGTCAATTTAATCAAATAATTGAAAATTATTTAATTAAAAGGTGATAAAAGGGGATGATAAGTGATAATGAAGAAAATGAAAAATTAGAGGAATGTGTGGCACGTTAGACAATTTTAGGTGTCTATAAGATCTAATTTATTTATTTAATTATTTATCGAGATTAACATAAATTTAAGAAAAGAAATACCCACCTTCTAGGGTTTTACTTTTATTGCTCTTCAATATGATACTAAACAACTAGATTGTAAATAGAGTCGGATACAACATCTACACAAGCGTATAACATATTAAGTTAAATATGAGTGTTTTTGTACTATTTAAATTAGAGATTATTCCATAATTAATTATTAAATCTAGAAAGTACCCACTCAATCTTATAGATATAATATTAGTTCGGTATAATTTCTAGGCTTATAAATTTGTGATGGATTTTATAATGATTTTTCTAAAAAAAAGATTTGTAGTAAAACTCTCTATATCTATATATGTATTCTTATGACCATTATTTTTTTGAATATAGGTTGGATCCATTTATTCATGTAATAAATACAATTGAGATTGATTTGAGAATATGATAGAGATTGATACAACTATGACCAAGTTCTCTTATAAATGCCCAGTCTTAATAATCGATAATAATTTGATTTAGGATGATGCCTTTAAAAACAAATCCTAAATATAAACTAAGATCTATAGTGCACAAACTAATAGATAATTATTATATTGTAAAATATTTAACTTAAAAATTGATAAATTTGATATTCAAATTAAAATAAACCAATCAATAATATACTCAATCATATTTTAAAATGAGATAAATTTAAGATTAAAATTAATTAACACACTAAATAAATCAAATTAAATACTAAAACTAAAAATTGATAACATTCAGTATAAAGTATACATCAATAAGAAATAATTCATTTGTTTCCCATATAGTACGTTTGCCCACTTTAAATTATTAGGCAAACAAAAATGTATATCATATTAAGGCAAAATTTGGGCCCCAATGAATGATTTATATATATATTTGCAAGATTAATTACAAGACTATTTTTATCTTATGCTATCCATAAACCAATTGAGTGTGAAGCTTCTCCACTCATGCTATTTTTACTTAGCCTCATTGACCTGAGTTAGTTTTACATCTACAAATCTGAACCATGGTGGAAAATGACATTAAGGGTTAGATCTAAATTTTAATTAGTTATCTCGATTTCTTCCCAATTAATTAAATATTGTATTATTTAATTAATTGATCCATCTTCGCCCATAATTAGTTAAGTAAAATATTTAATTAATTATCCCACTTTCTTCTTATAATTAATTAAATATTGTATTGTTTAATTAATTATTCTATCCCTCATCCTAAGGTTCTCTCCAATTAATTAAATATTGAACCATTTAATTAATCCAACCTTTTACGCACATTCCTCTAAATCCCTTAATCTAGGTTAAGTTAATTTATTCTTGATTAATTAGCTTCATCTACACCCTAATCATCATTAGCCCATTCTCCAGCTTTTAACCCTAGCCTAGTTAATGAACCCATGGTTTGTTAACTTAACCATCCCCATTAAATTAATTGGTCCTTGATTAATTAATTTAATCCCTATGCCTAATCATCATTAACATTTCTTCCCATTTTTTAATTCTCTCCACCTCCTCTAAACTTGTCACTATGTGACAAGTGTCCTAGCCTACTCATCCTACCCTCACATGTGTGAATCCCACCTACCCTCTTAAACAATCTCACTATTTTACACATTCTCTTCCCAATGTGTGCTCACACATGTGTGAGCACACCTCTCCCTTACACCCCTTTCACTTGTCACAAGGCTAATGCTCCACTCCACCACTCAATCTCAACCCTTGATCAAGTCAATGCATCCATGTCCTCCATTTCACTCATCAAATTTCTATAAATGGAATTCTTCTCTCCCATTTTCAACAACTTCAATTGCATTAGCCTTATTATGTTGGAATATTTACTTGATTAATCCACATTTCAGTCACTCAGAGCAAATCAACAAGGAGTTTGGGTGCAACTTGTGAGCTCAATCCATGGAGAAGGGAATGAAGGTATAAATTTTAAATTTTGAATGCATTTTCATGTTCTTTTGATTTATTTGAGCTTGTTGTCATCTTCCCTTCCTTCACCCAATGTTGGCCATTACCCTTGTAATTTGAATCCAATTATAGGAATATCCATATGCTAATTAAGTCTGGCATGACAAAGGCTACACACAAATCTAAATAGATGCAAAAAATATATAGGATCATCATAGGACAAAAATAATTATTTTAGCAAATAAGTGTAATGAAATTCTCCATTAGCTCAAATTCAACCGAAACCCTTTTGAAGGGTCTTTCTTCTCAAGATGTCAATTTGTGTTATATATAATCTTTTCAATTGGTTTGATTCTGCTTCTAACATTTACAATGTTCCTAACCAACCTTACATATATTAACCATAGTCCTATTAATTATTTCTTTTTTATAGGCCACCTTGTCCTATGTACCATTCTTAAACTCAATTTCAATAAAGATCAAGATATGTATAATCTAAAAGATGAATTCTTAAACCACAATCTGAAAGTTTTGAACATTTTTATAACCAATTTCTTTATTAAATGGTATAATATATCTTTCTTCCTTATTTAATAAATTGCATCATCTATTCAATATGCAGTTTTGAAGACACAAATGATCCTACTAATGATCAAACCATTATTATTGATCATACCTTTGCAACAATATTTTATTCTACTTTGGCATCATATCTATAGATGCATTGAAACTAAAATGTTGAGAGCTAAGGGTCAACCAAGCTTCAAGAGGAATACTCCCATTAAAGATAATATTTTCACATTAACCTCTATAATTGAGAAATCTAAGGAAAACAAAGAAAAATATGTATTAATATTTTCTCAAATCCTTTTACACTAATCCTTGACAATAACATTCTTTTGTGACACGCATGATCTTCACATAAATACTTATTAAAAATGATAGGTTTTGACACTTCAAATTATACTTCAAAATATATTTTTATCACATATAAATGTCAGAGGGTTGAGATGGTATCTTCATATGTATATTAAGGATTGTTTATTTGGGATGCACTTTAGTTTGTAATACATGTTGAGTCTAAATTACCACTCTTGAGAAACAATTTTTCTTTAGTTTCAATATATCCAAACAATGATCAACCTCCTTCATTTTATTGTTAAACCTTATCTTCTATATATGATTCAAACATGAGACCTTAGATTAGGAAAGACTCTTGAAACTAAATGAAGGAGAGCTTATTTCCATGTTATGCAAGCATATTCATTCTTAAAGAGAAATTCCTCAAGACATCATTCTAATTTAAGTTGGTACTACTCCACCTGTTACTATTATTATATTTAAAGCATTAACTATTGTAGTATAGAAAAATCCCTTTTTCACACTTAATTTGGGAATAATTAATAATACATTGAGCTTAATTATGCCTTCATTTAGTATTGTAATGTGTTTCACACATTCACATTAAGTTTAGGACCCTTATTAATAAAATGGACTTAATGGTTCCTTATTTAGGGTGTTGTAAAGTGTATCTTTAGACTTTCACACTAATTTAGGGATTTATTAATTAATTGAGGTTAATTGGCCCCTTTAATTCAAATCCAAGGCTAATTAATTAGATATTTTGAGGGATAAATCCTAACATTCATAAATGATATTACAAAACACTTGATTTTAGAAGGTGTGTATGTCCTAGGTTAGTGACCTAGGACCCATTCTCCACCTAGCGAATGGGTCCTCACTAGGTCCTAGGACCCCATTTTCACATAAAATTTCACAATCCCCGAAGTGTGTCCTAGCTAAGTGAGCTAGGACCCATTCACCACATGGCGAATGGGTCCTCACTTAGACCTAGGACCCCCCTTTGGGATATGTTTTTGGTGGTATTTTAATGATTTGAAATCACAGATCTGATGTCAGCTTGTGTTATTTGAATTTCAAGAATTAAGAATAAGTTAAGTATAAATACAAGGCTATTTCACCTAGTTTTGAACCTAGAAATTTTGGTGCAAGCATCCTAAGATTTCACAAGAGCATTATAGAGTATTCAAGAGCATTCAAGAAGGCATTCAAGCAAAAATTTAAAAGAGATTATTGCAACAATCAAGGTTACAATTGCCATGTCACAGATGGATTGCATCATGCATGTTGTTGAGCTAATGTGTTGATGTAGCATTTAGATCCTATTCAAGCATTATTTATAATCAAAGTTCATGATCAATATCTACATTCATTGAGGCCACTTCATGCAAGATTGTTGATTTGTACTCCAAGGTTCAATTGAGGATTGGTGAGTTGTGACATTGCATTTTGTTCATTCATCATTCCTTTATGCATTATTTTATTTCAAGGTTTAATTACCAAAATGGGGTTTGAACAAGGCAAACCCCTAATCCCTAACAAACAACATTTTTTTATCCTTTGATGTGTGATTGCAAGTTTTAGGTTGAATATCATTTGGAGAGAAAAATCGCAAAAGTTGTCAATCTTGTCAAAGTTGCTAAGAAAGTTTTCAAATCATGGAAACTGAGCTACAAGGTTTATTTTCAAGTTTCTGATAGTCTCCGACTAGGATCTAGAAGTGTAGACATTGAAGAATATAACCCATAAATAGATTTTCTAGAACCCTAGCCAAGACCCATTCGCCATAGGGTGAATGATTCCTTAGTTGATGCAGAGTGAGAAGGGAATCCTTCTAGATGACCAACAACCTACTTACCACAACTCTCTCAAATACTCTTTAAGAGGACCTTTCAAATCCACTTCTCAAGCAAGGAGATGACTCTACCTTCCACAAGGTTTTTCAAAGGCAAACAACACAAACTGACTTGGTGACATTTGAGACACCTTTTCCATGCCAAAACATGACAAATAACTCAAATTTGTAGGGAGTACACTTCATTTTCCCATTGCTCTAAAATTGACCTAGAGACACTTTTAAGCCTTCCAAAGTAGGACAGTCACAATGAAATCCTTTAGACACCCTCTCTTGCAACTAGATAGATCCACAACCTTTAAAATACCATCAACAACTCACCATGGTTCATCAACACCCAACAACAGGGCTTAATGCCTTAGGAAAACCAAAATACTCATTAACATCCTATTAGGCATGTCTTCCTTATAGCCTGTCAACTAGGACAGACAACACAAAACCAACTTAATGACAAGACCCAAACAAATGGAACTGGTCTTATACTCCTCAAATGGATTACTTTCAAACCCCAAAACCCCAGGGTATGGCACTTGATCAGATTGACACAAAAAGACACATTTCCCACGCCACAAGGAGGCCTAAATTGTTTATTCCCAACAAAAACCAAGTCTCCAAAGCACACCCCCAACTACCCTAAGCCTTAAAAATGGTTCTTACAAAATTATTGCATACATTTCAATCCTCCTCAGTCACACTTCTTTAGATCTTCTTACCACAAACCAACTAAACACCGAAAGTAGCACCAAACTAGGCTTGTCACATGAAGATGCCAAGCCTAGGATTTTCTCAAAGATGCACCAAAGCCTCTTCCATCCTCCAAAACCTTCAAAAAAATAAAATACATGTTATCCCTCACCTCCCCACCAAGAATCAGACCATGAACATGTAGAGAAGGCGAGTTAAGAGTCTTTTTGGGACCAAACCCTGATTTTGAGGGTTTTTAAGCCACTTTCAGAAAAATGCAAATATCTCCCTCAATACTTGATGAAAATAGATCAAACCACCACCAAAATAAATCTAGTTTAGTCCCCTATCAATTCATCATAGTCTCCTATTTGTACAGAGTGTACTTTTTCTGTACCATGAGAGTTAGTAGCAAATTACACACAAAAAATGGAGAAAAACTAAGTTATTTCTTATTCCAACTTCTTCAAAACTTCACCATCAGCTTTCATTAACCAAGAGAGGCCTATTTCAACATTTAAAACCTTTTCCCAACATCCTACAACTGAAATTTGAATTAGTTGGACGTTGGAAAACCACCAAACTTCAACTAGACCTCTAATTTCCTAGTTAAGGCAATTAACACTGCTCCTCTAAACCTGATTACATTGAGCATTGAAGAGATGTAAAAGACACCAAAAATCACATCAAAATTCCATGGTGAATCCCCTCCAATACCTGGTTGCATCATGGCATCTTGATTCCTTATTCGGCCTAGATGCACCAAGTTTACATAGTGAGGTGGAGACCTAGTTATTACACCAAAACTCAACACCAAGCCTGAAAGCTTATTAAAAATCATTGAAGATGGTCCTTAGGACCTTATTACATCATAATTAACTTTTAAAAACAAAAAAAATACAAACAAGGCCTCAAAGAGGCATGGAGATCCCAAGGTGCGCCTACACCATGCACCCGAGGTGGAAGAGATCTCAAGTACCATCTGAGATCAGTTGTTGCAGAGTATTACCATGTTGTTTAATGTCTTCTTCACTCATCCAAGTTGCATCTTTAGGTGGAAGACCCTGCCATTTAACTAAATATTCATTATATACCTTTTTCCTTGTCCTTTTTACCTCTTTGGTGTCTAGAATGGCTTCAAGTTTCAAGGGTTCAGATGATGGAAGGTCCTACACCCAATCTTCATTAGCTTCCAGACCTGCACCTGCATCCAAAGATCCCTTAAAGGGGTACAAATAAGAAACATTAGAAATGGGGGAGATAGCCACTCAAGGAGGGAGTGCTATCTCATAGGAATTTTTCCTCAATTTGTGAATAATCTTGCAAGGGCCTATTTTATTCATGTGTAACTTTATGTATTTTCCTTTAGGAAACCTCTCCTTCTTCAAGTAGGAAAAAACCAGATCTCCCACCTTTTATTGAACATTCCTTCTTTTCAAATCTTCCCTCTCTTTGTATTGATCCACACTCTTCTTGAGATTTTCCTTTACTTGATCATGGATAGACTTCATGGCTATGGAAAACTCCTCTCCTTCTATACTCCTCTTCTCCATTCTTTTCAAATCTCTTAACTTAAAGATTCCCTTGGGGTTCATCCCATACACAACCTCAAAGGGAGTTTTACCTATGCTTCTATTGATGGAGTCATTATAAGCATACTCTTCTCGAGGCAAGACCAAATCCCATTGAACACCATGTTCCTTTGTCAAACACCTTAAAAGATTACCAAGTGATTTGTTAACCACCTTTCTCTATCCATTTGTTTGAGGATAGTAGGAAAAACTATACTACAAATTAGTTCCCAACTTTCTCCTTAAGGTCCTCCAAAAATGACCTATGAACTTGGAATCCCTATCAGATACAATGCTCATAGGAATGCCATGCATTCTCACAATCTCCCTGAAAAATAGACCTGCAATGTTAGAAGCATCACTAGTGCATCTACAAGGAATAAAATGGGCAATCTTGTTGAATCTATCAACTACTACAAAGACACTATCAACTCCCCTTTGTGTCTTAGGAAGCCCTAAGATAAAACCCATACTTATACTCTCCCAAGGTCTATTTGGGATTGGTAGAGGTTGATAAAGACCATCATTTGAAGTGGTCCCTTTTTCTCTGACATATGGTGCAAGTTTCCACAAACCTTCTCACATCCATCTACATTTTAGGCCAAAAGTAGAATCGTCTAACCTGCTCCAAAGTTTTGTCAAGTCCAAAGTTCCCTCCAAGACTCCCACTATGCTTTTCCTTTATTATATTCTCCTTCATAGAGAACTTGGGAATGCACAATTGAGCCCCTTTAAACAATAGACCATCTTGCAAAACATAATCAGCATAATCACTGTGAAAAGCATTATAAAACTAAGAACAAACATCAAAAGCAGCCTTGAAATCTTCATCCTCCTTATACATACCTTTGAGAGCCTCTATTCCCACACTTTGCAATTGCACCTCTTGAACCATCATGATCCTCCTACTAAGGGAATTTGCAACCTTATTAGCTTGTCCCTTCTTATGCTTTATGGAGAATGTATATGCTTGTAGGTATTCAACCCACTTCATGTGCCTTTGATTCATTTTTTCCTGTCCATTCAAGAAACTAATTGTGTGGTTGTCAATGGATACTATAAACTCCCTTGGTAACAAGTAGTGCCTCCATTTCTTTAAGGCTTGGACCATAGCATACAATTCAAGATCATGTGAGGAGTACTTTCTTTTAGCTTCATTTATTTTTTCACTAAAAAATGCAACCGGTCTGCTCTCTTGACTCAAAACAGTGCCTATTGCTTGACCACTTGCATCACACTCAATAGTAAAAACTTTATTAAAATCAGGAAGAGCAAGGATAGGCTACTGGGATACCTTTCTTTTCAAGTATCAAAACCTTTCATTTTCTTTATTGGTTCATTGAAACTTACTCTTCTTCTCTCCTTTGATTGTATCAATGATGGGTGCACAAATGTGGTTGAAACTCTTGATGAACTTCCTGTAGAAGCTTGCAAGACCATGGAAGCTCCTCGCATCACCCACTGATCTAGGTGTTGGCCAATTGAGAATAGCCTCAACCTTTGATGGATCCATTTTCAAACTGCCTTATGAGATGACAAAGCCAAGGTAGACCAATTCTTCTTTCATAAACTCACATTTTTGTAAGTTGATCAAAAAAAATTATTCATGCAACCTTTTCAAGACCTATCCAAGATGCTCCAAATGCTCCTCTTTGGTCCTGCTAAAGACAAGAGTGTCATCCAAATAAACCACAACAAATTTTCCAATAAAAGGTTTCAATAACTCATTCATTAGCCTCATAAAGGTATTGGGGGAATTATACAAGCCAAAGGGAATCACCATCCACTCATAAAGACCTTCATTTTTCTTGAAATCTGTCTTCCATTCATCCCCTTCACGAATCCTAATTTAGTGATACCCACTTTTCAAATCAATCTTTGAAAAGTAGCAAGCTCCTACTACACAATCCATAAGATCCTCCATCCTTGGCATAGGAAACATATATCTAATGTTTATCCTATTTATGGCTCTTGAATCAGTGCATAATCTCCATTTACCATCCTTCCTTGGAGCTAGCACGGTTGGGACAGCACAAGGGCTTAAACTCTTCCTCACTAGGCACTTATCCAACAACTTTTGCACTTGTTTTGCTATCTCTTCATTTTGGGCTAGTGTCATCTTGTAGGAAGCATTATTGGGAAATGTAGCACCTAGTATTAGGTCAATATGGTGACTGATATCTCTGACTAGAGGCAGGGAACTAGGCAGTTCATCAACCACAATCTCCTTATATTTCTCCAACAAAGTTTGGACTTCACTAGGTATGGGTTTTTCTTTGTTTGAGGACAAAACAAACCTGCATTTTGGCTTAACAACTGAGGAAAACCCTAGACCTCCCTCTTCCTTTAAGGTCTTCAAAAAATCTTTCTCACCTACCACCATAATGCTAGACCCAAGTTGTTTATCTACTCCCTCATCTGGTAAAGGATTCATAGTGAAAGTGTGCCCATCTTTTGTTATTGTGTAGGTGTTTTTCTCCCCATCATGTTGGGATTTCTTATCATACTTCCTAGGGTTTCCTAAGAGAAAATGGAAAGCATCCATGGGGGTGACATCACACAAAATTTTGTCCTTATACTCTCCAATTTGAAATTCCACCCAACATTGCTCATTGACAAGCACTTGTTGGCCTTTATTCAACCAAGACACCTTATATGGGGTAGGGTGAGGGATCTTTTTCAATTTTAATTTCTCAACCATTTCTAAGGACACTAAATTATCAGTAGAGCCTAAGTCTACAATTACCTTGCATACCTTCCCATGAGATTTACATGAAGTCCTAAACAAGGACTTCCTCTATGGTGGCTCCTTGGCACTTGGCACCTTGAGAAGTGTTCTCCTCATCATCAAGCTCTCTCCAAATTTAGGATCAGCAGGCCTAGAAGGTGAATTTACACTTTTTTCATCCTCCTCTTGTACCAATTGGTTTCTCCTATCCCCACTATGAGAGGTTGAAGCTTGCTTCTCAAGACACTTGAAGGATGGGTTCCCAAATTGGTTACAAGTGTAGCACATTCGAGAGAATGAATTGGAACCTCTTCCATTAAACCTTCCCCTTCCATTAGACCTCCTACCTTTGAATCCTCCTCTTGATTCTTGACTTTTTTCCTCTTTCCACTTAACTCCCCTTGTTTCCTTTGTGATTGGTTTCTACCACCAAAATTGCCTCTTCCCTTGGAATTTTTTCCTCTACCCCTTCCTTGTTGCTCTTGCTTTCTTTTTAACTTCTCTTCCTTGCATGCTACTTGGAAGCACTCTTCCACTGTATTAGGAGTCACAAGACTCATCTCATCTTGGATTGAAAACCTTAGGCCATTCAAATATCTGGCCACTTTCTCCTTGTCATTATCTACATGGCCACACCTCATACTAATTTTGTGAAACTCCTCAGTATAGGTTGCCACATCCATATACTTTTGCTTTAGGCTTTGTAGCCTCCTAAACACTTGAACTTCATGATCTGTAGGAAGAAATTGTGCCTTCAACCTGCTCACCATTCTATCCAATGAGGAAATCATATTCTTTCCCTCTTTCACTCTTTCTCCTTGGTAGTAGTTCCACCAAGTCAAAGCAGCCCCATTCAACTTGGTCTTTGCAAATTCAATCTTCCTATCTTCTGCCATCTCCTTATATTCAAAGTAGTTGTTCAAGGCATCCACCCATTCTAGTAGTGCCTCAACATTCATCTTTCCCCCATTCATTGGAATGTCCATCTTCACTTCGGTGGGTTCTGATTTTATGGTTTTCAATGCTCCAATGAACCTTCTCTCTTCAGGAGGCATCTCCTCTTCCAGATGGCTTTCATCTCCACCCTCTACCTCCTCCTTTGAGGTACTCTCTTCCTCAACATTTCCCTTCCTTCTCTCAAAGGCCTCTATTTTGTCCCCCAAGGCCTTCATTTCCCTTGCAATCGCAATCCCACCTTTTGGAGGCATATTCTTTATTCACCACAACCTCCAATTCTCTTCACAACTTTCCAAATCAAAGCTTGGCTCTAATACCACTCTGATGTAGAGTGAGCAGGGAAGTCTTCTTCTAGATGACCAACAACCTACTTACCACAACTCTCTCAAATAATCTTTAAGTGGACCTTTCAAATCCACTTCTCAAGCAAGGAGATGACTCTACCTTTCACAAGGGTTTTCAAAGGAATACTGTACAAATTGACTTGGTGACATTTGAGACACCTTTTCCATGCCAAAACATGACAAACAACTCAAGTTTACAGGGAGTATAGTTCATTTTCCCATCGCTCTAAAACTGACCTAGAGACACCTTTAAGCCTTCCAAAGTAGGGCAGTCACAATGAACTCCTTTAAACACCCTCTCCTAAAACTAGACACATCCAAAGCCTTGAGAATACCATCAACAACTCACCATGGTTCATCAGCACCCAGCAACAGGGCTTAATGCCTTAGGAACACCAAAATACTCATTAACCTCCTATTAGGCATGTCTTCCTTGCAGCCTATCAACTAGGACAGTCAACACAAAACCAACTTAAGGATAAGAACCAAACAAATGGGACTATTATTAGACTCCTCAAATGGATTAATTTCAAACCCCAAAACCCCATGGTATGACACTTGATCAAATTGACACAAAAAGACACATTTCCCACACCACAAGGAGGCCTAAATTGTTTGTTCCCAACAAGAACCAAGTCTCCAAAGCACAACCCCAAATCCCCTAAGCCTTAAAAATAGTTCTTACAACATTATTGCATACATTTCAATCCTCCTTAGTCACACTTCTTCAGATCTTCTTACCACAAACTAACTAAACACCGAAATTAGCACTAAACTAGGCTTGTCACATGAAGATGCCAAGCATAGGGTTTTCTCAAAGATGCACCAAAGCCTCTTCCATCCTCCAAAACCTTCAAAAACATAAAATACATGTTATCCCTCGCCTCCCCACCAAGAATCAGACCATGTACATGTAGAGAAGGCGAGTTAAGAGTCTTTTTGGTACCAAACCCTGATTTTGAGGGTTTTTAAGCCACTTTCAAAAAAATGCAGATATCTCCCTCAATACTTGATAAAAATAGATCAAACCACCACCAAAAGAAATCTAGTTTAGTCCCCTATCAATTCATCATAGTCTCCTATTTGTATAGAGTGTACTTTTTCTGTACCATGAGAGTTAGCAGCAAATTACACACAAAAAATGGAGAAAAGCAGAGTTATTTCTTATTCCAACTTCTTCAAAACTTCACCATCAGCTTGCATCAACCAAGAGAGGCCTATTTCAACATTTACAACCTCTTCCCAATGTCTTGCAACTGAAATTTGAATTAGTTGGAAGTTGGAAAACCACCAAACTTCAACTAGACCTCTAATTTCCTAGTTAAGGCAATTAACACTACTCCTCTAAACGCAATTACATTGAGCATTGAAGAGATTTCAAATACACCACAAATCATATCAAAATTCCAAGGTGACTCCCCTCCAATACCCGATTGCATCATGGCACCTTGATTCCTTATTTGGCCTAGATGCACCAAGTTTACATAGTGAGGTGGAGACCTAATTATTACACCAAAACTCAACACCAAGCCTGAAAGCCTATTACAAATCATTGAAGGTGATCCTTAGAACCTTATTACATCATAATCAACTTTGAAAAACAAACAAAATCCAAACAAGGCCTCAAAGAGGCATGGGGACCCCAAGGTGCCCCTGCACCATTAGTGAGGCCTGAAAAAGCACTTTTTTCAACAAGTACACAACATTTGACCCTCTCAAAACCTGCCTTTTGATTGCTACATTGGTTAGGTTTGATTTCTAATTATCATTTACACATTATAACCCTCATAATTGAAAATAATACTAGTAAAATTAGGTTCATCATTTTGATATCATTATGGTGAACCTCATTTTCTATGTTTCAGATATTATACAAAGGGTTATATAAATAGAAATTGATTTAACTAATTTATTTAGATAACCATATTAAGCATTTGACTCTTTTATGCAATTTCTATTAAACAAGAGCTACTCTAGTTGGTGCACTAATGCTTGTACTCTACTAAGTCTTACATGAATTGACATGGAAAAACTTCCTTTGCATATTTTTCATATGATATACTAATTTTTTTTACAAGGGAGGTAAATGAGCGTAGTAGAGATTAGATATATAGAGCCTAATTATAGTCAAAATAGTTAGAGCCTTGAGAACCTCTTTCTTGGAAGCTTCAACATTACAAGAATATGTATTTTCACTTTAGACAACCAAGTCTATTATGAAAAGGATCTACAAAATCTAAATAGATGTAAAAACATCTATTACATCATAATTAGGAAAAAATAGCATATTATCTTAGCTTAAATTCACCCCAAACTCTTTTGGAGGATATTTTTTCCCGAGATGTTAGTTTGTGCTATATTTAATATTTTGCATTTGTATGACTATGCCTTTAACCTTTACAATGTGCCTAATCAACCTTACATATCTATTAACCATAAAAATATTCATAGTTACTTCTTTATAGGTCACCTTTTCCTTTGTTCCATCATTAAAATTAATTCTAATAAAACTTAAATTTTAATTGATCTAAAGTAGAATTCTTCAATCATAATCCAAAAGTTTTGGTCATTTACCTAACAAAAATTTAAATGACAAAAGCATTTCCACTATGATAGGGAGGGAGTTTCCTTTTAGTATCAATGGTTCAAAATATCTTTGTAACAATGCAAGATTATTGAAAAATACTAGGTTGTTAAAAAATTGAACTGGAAATTTTTTAGATTTTCATTATTTTCTCATTCACCATTTTTTTTTGTCTTTCATTTTTGTGGGTTTTCCTTCTCTTTTGACAATCAACTTAGAAGGAAATTTAAAAATTAACCTAGCTTTGGGTTTTCCTTCTCTTTTAACAATCAACTTAGAAGGAAATTTAAAAATTAACCTAGCTTTGGGTTTTCCTTCTCTTTTAACAATCAACTTAGAAGGAAATTTAAAAATTAGCTCATAGCCATTAGTTGATGAGACAAAGGGATTTTGATGAGGGCATATATAGTTGGAAGTGGGCATCAAAGAAATTAATGTTTCAATGGTGTTTTAATGATTTTAAAGTGGTTTCAATGTCATGGATATAAACCATTGGTATACAATATTCTCAGTGAGTATAGGATCAATGATGGAGAAGGGTTATATCCTTTTATATGATCAAACACTTTACAACTATCTACCAAGCTTATACGCTTAACATACATCTAAATAAGCTTATATTCTAAAAGGACCTAATAAGTTTTAATATTTTTAATTTTTATATAATATAAATATATTCAGTAGAATGTATGATATATTATATATTTTAAATTATTAAATATATTTAATATAATATATTAGAAAAATTTAAAAAAAATTAACTGTAATAAACATTTAATATTTATTTTATATAATATTTATATTATAATTATATTTATATTATATATATATTTATATTATAATTATATTTATATTATATATATATTTATATTATATATATATAATACTATTAATTAATTTATAAGAAATCTAAAGATTTTTTTTTTGATGAATAGACAATTATTTATATTAATAATAAAGATAAAAATACATATTCACAAAAAAAGGATGGGTGGTAAGAATTTTTGGTTGTGTGTGAGAGATAATTTTTGGTATTTCATGTGTGAGAGGGAGCAACTTGACTTGCATATATATGGATCTGGTGACAAGATGTGTAGGGTTTTTTATTTTATATTTGTGCTCAACTAAGTATCAACTATTAGCTATGTCCAATTGTGTTTTCAATTGAAAAGTTAATTTTTTGTCTACTTTGAAATAAAATTCTTCGACTTAACAAAAATATGTGTGTTGGTTGTATATGTGAAAGCAGTCTTCAACAAGATGTTTTTATTCAATAAGTAATATTATGTGCATGTAGATGTAGATAAAAAAAGTGAGAAAAATAATTCAAAGTTAGGAAGCTTGCAAGTGTTGTATCCTATAATAAGAAACACATAATTTTAATATGTGATGTAAGTAACACATGTAAATGTACTTCCTTTTCAATGGTATGTGCATATGGTTATATTTTGAGCTTTGTCAAAACCAATTTAATAACTTCAAAATTTTAATTATAATTGTTTTAATTATTTAATTTTGATATAATTAATATAATTGTATTTTTATTTTAATAATAAATAAAATTAAAACAAATAATTATGTATAAAAAATATTTTTTATATTTAAAAAATATTTAATATATGTTATCTTTTAGGTGTAAATTTTTTAAATTCCATTTTCTATTATCACAATCATTACATTTTTGTGATAATATATGCATCAACTTGTCAAGAGAAAATCTACATGTTGCATTACTTTGTATACTATAGGGATTCAAAGGGATTATTTTCTCATGGATTGAGTGCTAATGTGGTTGTGAGAGAGCTATGAGATTTTCAATTCAATAAGCACTACTATTCCCTCACAAAACCAAATGGTGGTGTGAGAGAGAGGGATTCAAACTAAGAAAGATAGGGGAAATAAATGTAGAGAGAGAGAAATAGAGAGAGAGAGATAGATGTTTCCCAAGTTGGAGATAGAGAGAAAGATATGCAAAGAGAGAGAGGAGGGAGAGAGATAATGAGAGTAAAGAGGGAAAGGATGAGGGATATATCTAGAGAGATAGAGACATAGGAAGAGAGAAAGCAGAATAAAAATAAATGGGTAGAGAAGTACATGTAGAGTGATAGGACATAGATAGATAAAAAAAGAAAGAGAGAGGTGTAGGGATATAGATGAAATGAGAAATGGAGATAAAGCTAGAGATTTAGATCAATAGGAAGACAGAGTGATAGAGAAAAGAAAGGAAGAAGAGAGATATAAAGGTGGAGGGGGAGTGAAACATAGAAAAATAGGTCGATCAATAATGATAGTAAAAGGGGGGTATGATTCACCTATCTTCCTTAGTTCATTAGGAAAAAGAGATCCCCTAAGGAAAGATTGACTTTCAACCCTTCAATGAGTTAACCTTGGTGGAGATCTTGTTATTTTCCCCATGATATAGGACAGGGTAAATCAGCTGAGACAAACTTTTGGGAGATGAATGAAAAATACCAAGTGTTGTTGTAAGATGCTATGTCTCGTGGTCTCCTTTGTGTAGTGTGGTGCTTGGGTTTGTGACATGGCTTAATTGCCTCATGTGGTTATTGTATAAATTTGGTGGTTGTATCAGGCATTAATAGGTCGATCTTTTGGTGCAACGACAACCACCAATGTAACAATTGGTATCAAAGTCGGGGTCATAGGTTTGAACCCCTTACTTGCGCTAGGGGGATTGTTGCAAGATGGTGTGTCCCTTGGTATCCTTTGTGTAGTGTGGCAATTGGGTTTGTGACATGGCTTAACTGCCTCCTATGGATCTTGTATAAATCTGGCGGGTGTATCGAGCATTAACAGGTTGATCTTTTGGTGCAATAACAACCACCAATGTAACAAATGGATGCAATGTTGCAATGTAACACATGAAACCTCTAAATTAAACCTTAATCTAACAGAATCTAGAAAGAAATTGTAGATCTGAGAAAGGCTTGATTTTATGCACTTGTGATAAAATCCTATGTTGAGTGTCCTCCTGGGACTCATTTTCCCAAGGGTGAATGGGTCTTGCTATAGGGGTTGAAAAATTGATTTCATAGTCCTTTGGTCCTATGTCTGCACTCCTAATTCCTCTAGGTTTCATAGTTAGAAATTCGGAAATAAATTTTGAAAGTGATTTTTCATGGCTTGATGACAATGTTGACAACTTTGACAACTTTTACAATTTTTCTCTTTTGATAGATCTTCAATCCTTCTTCAACCTAAGATCTGCAAAACACACAAGAGGGAAAAATTGTTTTTTTTTGGTGAATGGGGGTTTGCCTTGGTCAAACCACATTTTGATAATTAAACCTTGAATTGAAACAATGAAACATGATAGGAATGATTAATGAACAAGTGCTATGTTGTAACTCACCAAACCCTTTATTTGAAACCCTTGAAGGACTGAAACTTAGTAGATCTCTCCAAGGTCATGATCTTGCATGAAGTGTCTTGATTGGATGTGATCTCGATGCTTGAAATTTGACTTGAATTCTTGAAACCTACATCACAATGTTAGCTCCAAAACCATGCATGATTCTTGATAACTTTGACATTGTGCTTGAGATCTTGATTTCTGCAACAAATTCTTGATAAATCTACTCTTGAACACCTTTTACATTAATCTTAGCTCTTGTGAAGTCTCTCTTGAAAATCTAGGTTGCTTCTATAGGATTTGAATTGATAAAAAGACCTTGCTTTTATAGACAATTTTCTAATTTCACAAAAATTAAACATTACAAGCCGACATTTGAATCTGAATTTAGGATCATAAAAAGACCACCAAAAACATATTTTAAACTTGAAATTAGAAACTAAAGGGGACCCATTCACCCAAGGCCAAATGGGTCCTGGCCTAAACTTCCAAGACCTATTCATTTTGAGGTGTTAAAAATGATAATTGCATTAATTAAACCATGATTCCCCTTTCAAAAATTACAATTAAGTCCATAACATCTAACAAAAATCCCCCTTCCATTATTCTTTGATATATGTCATACCATATTCCAAATCTTAGATATTTTGACACAAGAAAGGAGAGAGCAAGAAAAGGTTTATAAGATTGAATTTATATGTGTCAATTTAATTTTCTTTAAAGATTCTAAGAACTTTCAACAAATCCATTTTGTGAATATTTTACAATCATAGCAAGGAAAGAGATCATGTATAAATGAGGAATTCTTTCAAACAATTTGCATACCTTGTCTATTCTTCTACAATTTTCTTACATTTAAATGAGAAAATATTAACTAGACCATATCACAATATTTATATATCCTTTATCTTTTATGTATGTCGATACCCTTTTCTAAAGCTCATATTTTAACACAAGAAAGGAGAAGGATGGAAAAGGTTGTAGAGTTTGGCTGCTTCGTTTCCAATTATATTTTATTGAGGAATAGAGAGATAAAGAAAATTGTGGATAGGGAGACAAAGATATAAATAGAGGTAGAGATTGTTGATGTTATAGTAGCTTTGGGCCTTATCCTTCTAGCCATGAACTTGATGAAATAAATTCAATATAGCCTATCGGCTATTTAGTTTATTCAAGTCAATGTTAATGTGAAGAGGTGCTTCACTTGCAACTTAAACAAATAATTAATTATTGTGAATAATTAAATAATGACGACCTATCTCATCCGCCACCTCTTGGAGATATATCAATTTACTTTGGAGGCCGACATCATGTTTCAAGGAGACGTGATTCTTTGTAGAATGCCGACATGAAGACTTGAATGGATGTGACCTATCCCTCTAACTTGTATATATTGGAGTTGATCATTTGTCATTTCATATAATCCATTATTCATTAGTTGAAGTTTTCAAGCAAGTGAAAATTTCTCTAAGAGCAGATCATAGTCTGAAAGGAGGCCAAGTTTATCACTAAGGGAGTTTGATATTATTAACAACAAGGTTTCTTATATTATTCTGTGTTTGCATTATTTGTGGTGTTGTTGATTGGCCTCATATTCGGCCTCATTGTAAAGGAGATAATTATTTCATATTCAATATATAAGTGATATATTGTTGTTGGGTTTTTCTCCCTCAAGTGGAGGGTTCTCCTAGGGTATATGTTGTGTCTATTTGTTTGATTTTGAATTAAAATTTGCTTATCTAATTTATGATCATAAAATCTAACATGGTATCAAAGCGGGTTGAAGAAGATCATGATCATATTTCTATAAGTAGTGAAGTTCTTCCATTCAAGTTCTCGTATGTTTGTGTCTATCTTATCTTTAAAATGGAAAACGGGCTCAAGATTGAAGATAGGCCTCAAGGCACTTCCAATTTCACATCTTGGAAGTTTAGAGTAATGCTTGCATTGGAAGAAAATGAGATTTTTGAGTTTGTGGAGAGTGAAATTCCAGAATCTTTCGAAGAGAATGAGAATTCCCAATGGAAGAAGAATTGCACTAAGGAAAAGAAGATTTTGGTAGACTCTGTGAAGGACCACCTTGTGTCGGTCATCTCCAAGTTGAAGACATCAAGGGAAATTTTCAAGACCTTGGAGGAAATTTATGAGATCAACAATACAAGTAGAGATCTTACATTAAATAAAAAGCTTCATCATATCAAGATGGTGAAAGGAGACTCCGTCATCTCATTCTTCATGAAGATCACCAAATTGAGAGATCAACTCTCTACCATTGGGCATATGGTTGATGATAAGGATTTGGCTATGTTGGCACTTAATGGTCTTCCTAAATATTTGGAGCCATTTATCCAAGGTATCAATGGAAGATCAAAACTACCTAAGTTTGATCACTTGAGGGCATATTGCATTCAAGAAGAATCAAGATTGTCTACAAGAGGCAATGGGAAAAGTTCTACAAATGAAGACATTCATGTACTCGCTGCTCAATCTTCAAAGAAGAAAGGAAGAGAAGGGAAGAAAGGAAACTTCAAAAGGAATAGAGATAAAGGATCAGATGGTGCCCCTGCATCCAAGAAGAAGAAGGACCTATCCCGCATACAATGCTTCAGATGTGACAAGTTTGGTCACTATGTAAAAGATTGTCCAACCAGACCTAAGCAGTAGGCTTCAATTGCATATGTGGGTGAGATCTCTCCTCAAAAGTCCATTCAAGTGGTTTTCTATTCTATTCTTCCTTATCAAGCAATGTTCCAATGGATAACAACACTTGGTTAATTAATAGTGGTGCCTCTTGCCACATCACGGGTTTTAGAGAACATCTATCTGATTTGGTGGAAAGAGATTCAAGTGTTCAAGTCATAATTGGAGATGATGCATGTTATTCTGTGAAAGGTGTTGGGACCTCCACTCTTCACTTAAATTTTGGCATCTCCTTGCAGTTGAGTGATGTACTATTTGTACAAGGCATCAAGCAGAACCTTGTCTCTATTTTAGCCTTGGAGGAAAAGGGATATCAAGTTGCATTCTCTGAAGGTAAAGTTCTTGCATGGCCGAAGAACTCAAGCATCAAGACTGCCCGAGTGATTGGAGTTCAACATGAGAGTCTCTACAGACTTTCCACTCACCCTTTACAAGCTTTGTTGCATGATTCATCAAGTTCATGTGAGCTTTGGCATAAAAGACTTGCTCACCTTCACTTCAGAGCACTTCCAACCATGGAGAAGATGGTCATGGGCCTTCCTAAACTCAGCCAGGAGCATGAAGGAACTTGCAAAGGTTGCGCTTTGGGTAAGAATACTAAAGGTCCATTTCATAGTAGTGAGAGTAGATCTAAATGTATTCTAGACCTTGTTCATTCTAATTTGTGTAATCCAATGTCTGTTGCTTCTTTGAGTGATTTCTTGTATTATGTAATTTTTATTGACGACTACTCTAGAAAGACTTGGATTTATTTCTTAAAGACTAAAGAATCTAAGGAAGTACTTGAGAGATTCAAGGAATTCAAAGCTCAAGTAGAGAAATTTTCCAAGAAGAGGATCAAAGTTCTGAGATCCAACAACGGAGGATAATACATCTTTGGAAGCTTTCGTAACTTTTGCATTGAAGTAGGGATTAAGAGGGAATTTTGTGTCCTTACAATCCACAACAAAATGGTGTAGCAGAAAGGAAGAACAGATCTATTGTAGAAGCAACTAAAGCCATGATTCATGATCAAGATCTACAAACCTTTCTTTGGGTTGAAGCATTTAGGATAGCAGTGTATGTTCAAAATAGGAGCCTTCAACGCATTTTGGAGAACTTGACTCTTGAAGAAGCTTTCACGGGTGTGATGCCAGAAGTAAGTCATTTGAGAATCTTTGGTTGTCCTGTGTATGTTCATTTTCCTAAAGATAAGAGGACAAAGTTGGAACCATCTAGCAAGAAGGGAATATTTGTGGGCTACAGTGAGTCTTCAAAAGCCTACAAAGTCTACATTCCAGGTCTGAAACTAATAGAGATCAGTAGGGATGTTACATTTGAAAAGGATGTTGCATTTAAGAGATCTAAGGGCACTCACATGGAGATAGACAATGAAGACCAAGAGTCTCCTCAAGACATGGAAGTTGACCATACTCCTGACATTCAGAGGGAGGCTACTGATCCCAAAGAAGATGATGATCCAGTTGAGCCTTTGGAACCTATTGATGCACCTACAAACATTGTTATTGGTCGAAAGAGACCTCTCTAGGCTAGGTAAACAATGTAGGAGGCATAAAAGTTTGCAGCCCCGAGAGGAACATTCAGAGAGAGAAAAAGAGCTCACAAGTTTTCAAGTTATGTTGCTTTGATGAGTCATATGATTGAATATGAGCCTTCCAGTGTTGAGGAAGCTTCTAGTCAACAAGTATGGAGAGATGCTATGGCTGAATAATATCAATCTATTCTCAAGAACAATGTTTGGGATATAGTACCTAGACTGGAAGGAAAATCTGTTGTATCTTCTAAGTGGTTGTTCAAGATCAAGCATGCAGTTTATGGAAGCATTGAGAAGTACAAGGCTATATTTTTGGCTAGGGGGTTCTCTCAGAAAGAGGGAATAGACTATGAGGAAACATTTTCTCCAGTTGCTCATTATACCTCCATCAAGACTTTCATTTCTATTGTAGCAGCTAAAGGATGGAAGTTACACCAGATGGACGTGAAAACAACATTTCTAAATGGTGTAATAGAGGAAGAGGTATACATTGAGAAACCTAATGGATTTGAAGTTCATGGGAAGGAGTCTCATGTTTTCATATTAAAGAAGGCTTTGTATGGCCTTAAGTAGGCTCCTCGCGCTTGGTATGAGAGAATTGATAGATACCTGCTGAGCTTGGGTTTCTCCAAGAATGATGTTGATTTGAACCTGTACTTCAAGGTAATTAATGGTGAGGCCATGATATTGGTTCTCTATGTTGATGATCTATTTATTACTGGAGAAGAACACCTTGTTATCAAATGCAAGGAGTTGGCTTCTGAATTTGAAATGAAGGATCTTAAGTACAGGCAGTACTTCCTTGGCTTAGAAGTATGGTAGTGGCCTAATGAGATCATTTTGAGTCAAGGGAAGTATATAATAGACATCTTGAAGAGATTTGGCATGATGGATTGCAAATCCATGTCTACACCTATGGAAACCAATTTTCAAAAGCTTAAGGAGACTAAAGCTAGTTCAAATATGGTGGATCCCACTATGTACAAGCAATTGATTGGATTATTGATGTATCTAGTCAATACAAGACCAGATATTTGCTATGCAGTGAGTGCACTTAGTCAGTTCATGTGTGAACCAAGGAAAATACATCTAGTTGCAGCGAAGCATATCCTGAGATACTTGTGTGGCACAGTTGGGTATGGCTTGAGATATTCTTCTGGTGTGGACTTAAAGCTACATGAATATTCTAATTCTGATTGGGCAGGTTGTGTTGTTGATCGGAAGAGCACCTTTGGGTGTTGTTTCAGTTTGGGATCTACAATGATCTCCTGGTGCAGTAGGAAGCAATCTTCAATGGAACTGAGCATCATAGAGGCTGAGTACATTGTAGCTTGTGTGGCAGCTCAAGAAGTAGTGTGGCTTCGAAAGCTCCTTGTAGGATTGTTTGGAAAATCATTGGAGCCGACTATCATTCATTGTGATAATCAAAGTTGTGTGAAGCTTTCTGTCAATCCAGTGTTTCATGACATAACTAAACATGTTGAGATCAAATACCACTATATTAGAGATATTGTATTGAGGAAAGCTATCTAGTTGAACTGCATTAGCACTAATGAGTAGACGATAGACATTCTCACCAAGCCTCTCGCCAGAGTAAATTTTGTGTACTTTTGAGACAAGCTAGGAATTGTGTAGAATGAAGCCCTAGCTGAGAGGGAGACTTAGCTTCAGTGATCTTCTATGATTTTCTTTAATGCATTTATCTTTGTGAGAGAGATTTGAGGTGCAAGCCCTTGTTAATGCGTTTCTCTCTGTGAGAGAGATTTGAGGTGCAAACCCTTGTTAATGCATCTTTCTCTGTGAGATAAATTTGAGGTGAAAGCCCTTGTTTCCACCATCTGGGAGTAGCCATGGTGGATGTCATGTTGAGTGACTCCATGACAACATCACGTGAGAGTTTCCATGATGATTTCCTTGTACTTGTGATTTTCACCCTCTGGGAGTAGCCATGGTGAATGTCATGATGAGATGACGACATCACGTTGAGTGATTCTGTGATGGGCCCTTATGCACATATGCTTTACCATCCATGGGAGTAGCCATGATGATTGATGTCACGTTGAGTGATTCCATGATGAGTTGCTGTCACATTTGGGTGTAGCCATTATGGATGTCATTTCATGACATTAGTTAGCTGGAAGTATTCCTCCCTACCTGAGAGGGAGTGTTGATGTTATAACAGCTTCGGGCCTTATCCTTCCAGCCTCAAACTTGATGAAATAAATTCAATATAGCCTATCGGCTATTTAATTTATTCAAGTTGATGTCAATGTGAAGAGGCACTTCACTTGCAACTTAAACAAATAATTAATTATTGTGAATAATTAAATAAGGATGACCTATCTCATCTGCCACCTCTTGGAGATATATTGATTTACTTTGGAGGTCGACATCATGTTTCAAGGAGACACGATTCTTTATAGAAGGCCGACATGAAGACTTGAATGGATGCGACCTATCCCTCTCACTTGTATATATTGGAGTTGATCATTTGTCATTTCATATGATCCATTATTCATTAATTCAAGTTTTCAAGCAAGTGCAAATTTCTCTAAGAGCATATCATAGTCTAAAAGGAGGTCGAGTTTATCACTAAGGGAGTTCGATATTATCAACAACAAGGTTTCTTATATTATTTTGTGTTTGCATCAGTTGTGGTGTTGTTGATTGGCCTCATATTTGGCCTCATTGTAAAGGAGATAATTAATTCATATTCAATATATAAGTGATATATTGTTGCTAGGTTTTTCTCCCTCAAGTGGAGGGTTTTCCCAGGGTATATGTTGTGTCTATTTGTCTGATTAAAGGATCCGTCACTAATTGAAATCGAGATAAAGGATGCGAAATCCGGGTCGAAGATAAATCATTTCGAGGATATTAATCGTCGCTCAAATCCCGTTATTATGCTTATCAAAGATTTCTCAACATGATGTTAAAGTGAATACAATATTCAACTATAGAAAATCAGCAATACCACAAGTGACACAAAATCTACATGGAGAAATCCTTTCAACAAAAAAATCCACACCCAATGAGATCCAAAGCTTATATTAAACTTCAAATGAGTTTACAAAAATACAACTTCTCTCTTGGGATTCTGGCAACACTTCATTACTTCAATAACCTACAAAACAACATGATTTCTACTAACACAAGTTTCCAATTTATAGAAGAGCTAGAATGATAATACCACTATGGTATCTCAAAATAAGGGTTAAATCCACTTGAAAAATCAACACACCCCACCTCTTGGGAATCCTATAAACTTATTAAAAAATCATAAATGATCACATTTCCTTCACATGGATTCCTAACCCACAACCAATCAAAGTTGGTCTATACCAAGTACTGCATTAGTCACTGATGGATTCGATGACTAACATGCAAAACATGCAAACCTTGTCACCATACTTAGGATAACATACAATATACATGCAACAAAATGCATTTTCATGCAAGTATAAGTGGTCCCCACCTCCAAAGTAGATGTGTAAGAGGAATATTCTACCAATATTTTTTGTAACCACCACCAATGACTCAATCCACCTCTATGAATGAAATTAATATTTTTCATAGGTAATATATATTAAATATTTTTATCCCTCATTACACTAGGCATCCATGTACATATTCTAATGATCATGAAGACACATGAAAAATGACTTAGGATTGTAAGGTTAATGTCACCTTATCCAAACAAGAGACAAATAAAGTGGCATAGAGAGAGATGGTTAGAGAGATAAATCCCCATGGACATGTGTTATCTTTAAATTATTGACACTTAGTCTCTTTTCTCTTTCTTTCCCTTTATATCTCTTATTTATCTCTTGCACTATCTCTTTCTATTCCTCTCTATCAATCTCTCTCTCTCTCTCTCTCTCTCTCTATATATATATATATATATATATATCCCCCCCTCTCTCTATATATATCCCTCTCTATCTCCTTCTCTCCCTCTTTATCACTCTCTCTCTTTACTTTTCTCTATATATCTCTTTGTCACCTCTATCTATCTTTTTCTCTTGCACCCCCTCTCTCCTTATTTACTCTATATCTCTTTTCTCTCTCTCTCTCTCTCATTATCTATCTCTCTTTCTATATTTGCATCTCTATATTGCATGAATTTTAATAATAAAAACAAAAAGAGAAATAAAATGTGAAATTTGTAGTAAAGAGGCACCTTCTTTTCAATAGAATGAGTTGGATCTACTTCTACAACCATTGCTTGCTTAAGATTTACTTTTATAATAGAATTTCTAATATATATAGATAATGTATATCTTGATATATAATAATTATTCTAATTCATATCTATCAAGAGACTAATGAATGAAACTTAAGCACACTAAAAATAATATCTTATTACAAAAGAAGGAACCATTTCTAACATCATAAAATTGCATCAATATCAAGTTCAAAAGTATGATGTAATATAGATCAACACTAAAAACTCCTTGAGAAAATTACATCTATGTTATACGGTATGGAACATGCCTAAATGTCAACCTACATTGAGTTCCTTGTTGATGCATCAAATACAAAGGACCACCTTGCTAGTGTGAACATGGTATTTTACCTAACTAGTTCACTAGTAGGTCCTATTCACATACTTAAGTTTACTTAGGCCCTAGGGAGTCTTTTTAGAAGGTTGTTAGTTGTCATAAGCTCTTATCTTATCTTTTGAAATTTAATTCTAGTGTCCCAGGTCATTTAAAATTTGTTGAGGTTGTTGTATTATTGTATAGGGTTAAGAAAAATATCATGATTTTATCTAATCTTATCTGTCAACCTTGCCTTTATAAGAAAGTTATCTCATGTACATTTTATATTCAACCAATAATCATATCCATCATAATCTATCATTTTCATCCTTTGATAGAATATCAATATTCTCTCATAGTTGATCTCACTTGTGATTTCATGAAGTTCCTAGATCTTGAGTGGCTACAATTTTCAACCAAATCTTGCATGGTGTAGAGTGTTCTATACAAACTCTTATATGGTATCAGATCTTTTGGGATTTCTTCTTGTTAGTCTTTATTGAGAGATCTAGGTTGAAGATCTTGGTAAATATTAAAAAAATGAGTATTCTCCTCTCTTGCATCAAATGACGATTTAGAGAATTAAAAAAATAAAAGAAATACCAAATTTGGAGGTTTCCTCTTTGTGGCTTTGTATTGTAGGTGAAAATCAAAGCTTGTTGGTGTGAATTCAAGCTCACCATTGAGTTCAAAGGGTTCGAGAAAGTTAGTTTTTCCTTTTGTTTCATCTAAATCAAACATTTGAGGCCAGATCTATAAGGGTTTCAAGTAGGGTGAAGGTTTCCTAATCTAAGAGGTAGCTAAATTTTTAGAGCACTTTGTGTCAAAAAAGACATTGCCATCACATTTCGAAGGCCCAAAAACTCAAAGATCACCTGTCATTGTTAAAATTTGACACTTTTTCCTAGGGGCATCAGAGGTTATTTTCATTTGTTGTCATTTTCCATACAAATTCGTACCTAGCCACACCTTATGGTGCCATCACTACAGTCATCGGTAGATTATACTGTCAAGTCACACAACATTTTATAAGGCATATTTTCATGTCTACAAAATATTTTATAGAATTGTGGGTATTTTCTACAACATCATGTCGTCGAAGGGTATGTTTTTGGTAGTTTTTATTAAATTAAAAATTTATTTTGATTTTACCACTGATGGTTAGGTTTTAGTCACCGCTCCTAGTCATGGGGATCTCGACACCTCCTCGATCTTGCTAGTAGTGAGGGCCTTAAAGACTTAGGCAGTGTGACCTTTGGCCCGCCACCCCCAATTGCTCCACTTCAGAAGCACCACCACCACTAGTGGTGGTAAAAAAAATTCAAAATCTTTTGCGATAGGTTATATGGGTGCCCGAGTGCTAATGTTCTAGGGGCCCAAAATTGCCCCCTAATGCCCTAATTGGGAAATCTTTTAAATGACCATAACATTTTTCCATGGTGTCCATTTTTTGGAAATGAGATATAATCAGAAAGGTCGCTCAATGTACTTTATAGTAGAGGATGTTATTTTTCCAATTCTATTGTTTGGTGCTAGTATTTTTTATTTTAAGTCAGATCACCATTTTTGTCTCCCAAGCTCATAACTTTTTTCCATAATCTACAATTTTCATGATTCTTGCAACATTGGAAAGGTATTGAGGAGCCATATCAAGCCATCCATGCATTTTTATAGATTCATCCCCATGTATATTTTATTCAATTTTTTGTGTATTTGCATTCTAGTTGATCACTTGGACATCCTATCACTTGGGAAGGTGTTATTTTGATCCATGCACTTCATTTCAATTTTAGATCATGTATCTATATCCTATTGCTTCAATCAAATTTTAGGGTTGCTTCATATTGAGAGTTTTCTAGTGTTCCTTGGCATCAGGATAGTCAATCTTTGTTTTTGTTTCTTTATTATGATTCTAGAGTTGCTCCAACAATTAAGAGTTTCCAGTGTTTCTAACATCATACTTAACTTGTCCTTTGTTGTTGTGATTAAGGTTCTAGAGTTTACTCCACAGTTTGCTTCCAGTGTTTTTTGTATAATTTTATCTCATTATGCGGGGCTATGTCTCTCTTCTTTCCTTCCTATGGAGGGGAAATTGGTTGTATTTTTTTTATCTTTTTAAAGAGGATGTTTGTCCCACTAGGTTTTTTCCTTTTCTCTGTTTGTAAGAGATTGCATTGTAAATGGAACCTAACATGGCCTAGTTACCAGGACCCATAATCATCTTCATGTTTTGCATCATTTTCATAATAGGCTACTACTCCCTAAGTTTCACTTAAGGGGGGTGTTTTTGTGAATATGGTATTTTACCTAACTAGTTCACAAGTAGGTTCTATTCACAAACTTAAGTTTACTTAGGTCCTAGGGAATCTTTCTAGAGGGTTGTTAGTTGTCATAAGATCTTATCTTATCTTTTGACATTTAATTCTAGTGTCCCAGGTCATTTAATATTTTTTTAGGTAGTTGTCTCATTGTACATGATTAAGACACATATCATGATCTTATTTAATCCTCTCTCAACCTTTCCTTTATAAGAAAGGTATCTCATGTATATTTTATATTCAATCAACAATCATATCAATTGTAATCTATCATTCGCATCCTTTGATAGAATAACATTATTCTCTCATAGCTAATATCTCTTGTGCTTTAATGAAGTTCCTAGATCTTGGGTGGCTATAATCTTCAGCCAAATCTTGTATGGTGTAGAGTATACTATACCAACTCTTACACACTCATATTTTTTTGGTAATGAGTAATGAACCTTTATAGTATGAAGCCTATGCTACTTAAAGTGTAATTAGATAGTCTAGTTTCTGAAATTTAATATAAAAAGTGGCACTTGGATCATAAACTCAAAATAACTAAATTTTGTGTGCACCAACAATTCAATGTTGCCATATTTCCATGTAGAGGTACATTGAGTGTAAAGCATCATTTACTAAATATCATAACATTTGGATGACATACAAATCCACAGGGAATGCATAAATTCCCTCTTCTTAAACTTATAAGCTCTATGAGAATTCAAAAATAGTAACAAAATAAATAAATAAAAGAAATGCACATAACTACTAAGAAGCCACACTACGAAACAAACAATTATGCTCAATTTTGGTTAATTGGTGTTGTAATTGACACTACTAATATATAGATAATAAAACCCATTTAAAAGTAACTCTCACTAAAGCTTATAAAACTACTTTACACTAAAAGGAAAGTGCACATAGTAAAGAAATCATTGAGAAAAGTAAGATTATTGGAGAATAATATCATTCTCGACCCCATATTTCTAAGTGGTTATGCAAACTTCTTTGATAAATGCAAAACTATAGCTCCGCATTAATTATCCCTTTGTTTAATGTTTTGATCCCATAGATGTTTTCTATCTTGAGAAGGCTAAGGGGATAAGGGAACTAAAGGATAGTGCATATATGACTCTAAAAAATCAAGATGACGATATGCATGGAGCTATTACAAGTAATTCAATATTCCATTAAAGCTATTACCATTGCTTGGAATTATCAACTACTAATTGGTCCACACATTGCCAAGTGGATATATGATATGCTTGCAAGGTTTGAATATCATACATGAAGGTTTGCTCATAAATGTTTTCGTAAGAAAACATGAAGATGTGAAGCCTGCACTACTTTAAGTGTGAGCTAGAGGTCTACACATTATGAATGCACATATAACTAGTGGCACTTGACACATAAACTCAATCATTATGTATGTGTGTGTGTGTGTGTGTGTGTGTGTGTGTGTGTGTGTGAGAGAGAGAGAGAGATGTACAAAGAGGAAGTATTTTTACATATAATAACTCTTTGTTTTTTTGTGCATTCCAAGGATGTTGCACTTATGAGAATAACTTTTAAATATCAAGTAATAAATAACATTAATATAAGTGGATGTATAGTCAATCCAAAGTACGATCATTTTCTCAATGGCTTGTGAATTAACCTTCTGACTAGCCTTCAACACCTCTTCAACATACCCATTGCACACTAAGATACGATTACTAATTATTAAGTTATTTTTTAAACTTTCCTCCATCTTCAACAAACCACATCATCTATTCAATTTGCAATTCTCAATATTAAAATAATATATTTTCATATACTTCTTTAATATACATTTTTATATTTATTTTTTTTAAACTTAATAAATTACTCTATATTTTGACCCTTTTTATTAACATAACATCATTATCAATTAAATGAGAAATATTAAATCCCACTCAATTATAAATAATTTTCAGTCTTCATCCTCTCGTCCTTTATTTTGTCTTGTCTTTATTTAAGATCTTATTAAATGTAAATGTATGTTCTATTTGGGGTATGATCGATGTCCACATCTTAACGGTAATATCAAGCAAAGGGTGATTTGTCGTTTTAACTCAATAATTGATGGGAGATTATGATGAAATGATGACGAAAGCATGTGAAGTGTGTGTAATGCATTTCTTTACTTCCAAGGAACATCAATTTGAATATTCCATGGTCTACATATAAATGATTGTACTTAAAAGTTCAATGGATTGATAATTTTATTTCTAATTGTATTGAAAGAGTTTGTGTACATGCAAAATTTATAAGATTATAATATTAATTATTTTTTATTTATTTTTTATAAGAAATTATCTTTATAGATTATATATTAAGGAGAATCAAATTAATTTTTATGAATTTTGTGTCTTAGAGTCATTCTCTTATTTCTTTAAGATTATATACATATTATTTTACATGTGTGTCTTTTGTTGGAGTAAGAATATCGGGGAGTTGTGTAGATTAGAAAATCTTTGAACTCGTGACACTGTTGTAACCATTGTTTTGATATGTAATCACCTTCCTAATATTTTCCTTTGGAGATTCAACCCTACCATTAAATCACAAAAATGTGAAAAGAGGTTTGAGTTGTTTAATCATTCAATTGTCTTTTCCTCCCACATGGTGAACCAATTTTGTGTATGTACAAATAAGAGATATTTTTTAATGATTGGGCTTTCACAATTTTATTCACATGTATAGTATCAAATTTGCAAATGTGTAATTGAGAAGGTTTGCTTTAATAGATTTCATACATTTTCAATATTTTTGCATAGAGCAAGATTTTTAATTAAATTAAACTAAATGAGTAAAACATATCCATGCCTTAAAAATATACATTTCCTTAAGTAAGATTTCCATTACTCATAGGAATTTTTATTAAAGTTTGTTGTTCTCCAAAATTGTTTTAACTATCATAAGGCATTCACCCACATACATTTAGTAATACAATAAATCAATGAAATTTAAATGAATAATATAAAATATATTTAGAACACGACTAGCATGACTATCACTTTTTACTAAAAGGCTTCACTTGAAAATTCACCAAAATTACAATAACTCTCTTCCATAGTGTACCTCAACAACTAGCCCTCTATGCTCTTATATAGATAAGGCAATGACAAGGGATAAGATTTGAAGAGTAGCTATCTAAAAGAATGAGCTTATTTAAGATATAGTTAACTAGGATAACTTAACTCCCTAAGAGTTGTTGACTAATAAAACATATTTAATTAAAATATAACTTTATTATCAATACAAATATCATGTGGATAAGTGAATATTAATTAAGACATTATCTATGAATTATTACAACTAATATATGAGTACATCTTAAACCCACATAAAAGTGTATGATTTTAAATACACTAATATCATCCCTTAAGATGTGCTTGGATGAATAAAAGGATAGAGGAATTAGTAAACTATCCCCCCTTGATGGCAACTTCCTTCACTCCCAAAAATTATCTTAGCTGAATAAATCTACCCTCAAGCAAGGGCTTTATGAATATTTGCAACCTAGTCATATATACAACAAAAAATAAGATCAATGAATATTAATTGTTGAATAGAATACATATGAATTTTAATATGCTTTATTTTTTGGTGCTCCACTAGGTTGCAAGCTATGAAAAATAACACTTTGTTAATGCACCAAAGTGTTGTAGGTTACATCTGTAGAGATTCAAACTTAGAAAGCATGCACCAAATCCACATTGACTCGTGGTTGGTAGCAACAACTCCACTATGAGCTTCTATAGTAGACAAAGAAATATTAGTCTATTTCTATAAGACCAAGCCGCAAGACCTACTCCAAGATGATAGATGTAACATGTGTTGAATCACAAGCATCTTGATCTCCTACCTAATCACTATCAACTGTATATCCTTCAACAATAATTTTGTCACTAAAAGGGTCAAGATTTTTTTTTCTATTTTTCCCTAAAGGTGTAACCAAAAATTGAGAATTTTTGCATGATTTTTACTCAATCCATAATATTTAGTGTAACTATTTTGTAGCCTATCGATATGTATCATGAAGGTTCTAATAAAAGTGTAATACAATATTCACAACTAAAGAAAAATCAAGATGTGTATGAGGCAAGTATAAAATACTTCCCACCAAGTACCTATAATGTGTGTCATCATTCATAAGAGAAGAACACTTGGTAGAAATTTTGAATCTGAATTGAAAAGGAGTAATGTGAACTTATAACTTTCTATTTTGAAGCATCATAGAATGTTTTGAAAATATTTAGATTAATTAACAAAAAATTATTTCATAGACTATGAAAAATTTACAGACCAAGGAAAAAGTGTAACAAACCCAAGTCATTCATCTCAAAAGACTTCACTAAGAATGCTTTCAAATTATGAATCTATTTGGTGGAAGCTCCTCTAATGATTAATTCATCAACACAAATGACCAAAATCTGGATTTTCATGTCTACTTTTTGAGTGTATACTATAGGGTCAAAGGGACTCCATGTAAAACTAAAACTAATGAGAAATTTTTTGATCTTTTCATACCAAGCTTGATGAGCCTCTTTCAATCAATACAAGAAATTTTTTAATCTACAAACATAACTAGAGTTCTCACTATTGATAGGCCTTGGAGGTTGAAACATGTAGATTTCTTCATACAAGTCTCCATGCAAGAAGGCACTTTTCATGCCCATTTGATGCCCTTCCCTTCTTGATGTTGGAACCAAGGAGAGTACAAGCCTAATGAAACTCATCATGGCTATTGAAGAAATTTATTCATTGTAATTAACATTTTTATGAAAAACCTTTTGCTACAAGATGAACATTGTACCTATCAATGCACCCAATGCATATTTAATTCAGTACACCCACTTACACCTCACTATTTTTCTTCCTTTAGAAAGTGGGATTGATTCATATGTGTTGTTATTCTTTAAAGAAGTTATTTTGCTACAATTCCCTACTATTTTTCTTCCTTTAGAAAGTGGAACTTATTCCCATGTATTGTTATTCCCATTTAGGATGCTTATGAACTTGATGATAAGGCTCAAGATATTATGTTATTTCCAACTATGCCAATTGTGCACTCAATATCTTATGTTTTTTCCAACTATGCTTATAAAATAATCATTGATGCAGTGCCAATCTTTATTATGCTTACTTATCATTTTCCTTAAGATTTGTTCAAGAGTTCTACTAGTTGATTCCACTTGACCATTTAATTGTGGCTAATATGGTGTTGAAAAATGGTGTTGAATATGAAATGTTTCCAAGAATCTCTTCACGTCATTGTTCTTAAATGAAGTTCCATTGTTTGAAACTAATGTAGAAGGAAGACCAAATTGAGCAATAATGTGTTCCAATATGAGAAGACATATTGCGTCAGCTGTTGTGCAATGAAGGGGGATAACTTCTACCCATTTCATGAAATAATATGTCGCAATAACTATGAATGTATGTCCAACGGAAGAGGGTGGTGATATTTTTTTAATAAGTTCCAAACCCTAGACCGAGAATGGCCAAATAGGAACTTGGGAATGAAGCTCGAAAGCGGGAGCATGAATCAAATTGTTGTGTTCTTGGAATTTATGACATTTCTTCACGTGAGAAAAAAATCTTGTTCCATATGTCTCTAATAATATCCTATGCGGATTAGTTTTTGAACTAACAATCTACCTACAAAATGTCCTCCACAAGTACCTGCATGAGCTTCTTCAAGTGTTATAGGAATTTCAGATTGTTTAAGACATCTAAGTAAGAGACCATCAAACAACTGTCTATATGGAATGTCCGCTAGAATTATGTACTTAGAAGCAAGTTTTCGAATATGAGCTTGAGTGTTCTTAGTTGTACGCCTAGAAAAATTACCTTCTTTGAAGTAATTGAATATTGTTGTGCACCGTTCACTAGAGTTTTTGATGTCAGTTAATAACACTTCTTTAACTTTTTCATCGATCAAAGGTTTTAAGATTGTTTCGATTGTTAATGTGAAACCGACAAAAGGATCTTTAGGAGATACAAGGGAGGAAACACTCACCATTGCATTTGGATGTTGATTATTCTTTCGTGGTATGTTGTCAATAGTATATGATTCAAATTTATCTAATAATGTCATCATGAGGTCTTTATATCGAATGAGTTTATCATGTTTTGCTTGATATGAACCATTTATTTGTTTAATGAATAATTGAGAATCACCAAATATAGAAATATGTTGAACACCTAAGGCTAACATTGCATGTATACCAACGTTTAAAGCTTCATACTCTACAATGTTATTTGCACATAGGAAGTTTATATGGAAGGATAATGGAATAGGCTTACATAAAGGAGGAATTATTATAACCCCAGCGCTGGAGCCAGTTTGACACTTAGAACCATCAAAATACAATTCCCATGTTTCTTTTTCTTTTTCGATAGTCAACACACTTTCATCAGGGAATGAGTCCATATTAGGTAATGTTAGGGGAGGAGCATTAGCTAAATGGTTGGTTAAGGCACATCCTTTGATTTCCTTTTCAGAGACAAATTTAATATCAAACTCAATTAACAACATAACCCATTTAGCTAAGCATCCCAATAAATCCATTTTAGCAAAAAGATGTTTTAAAGGATCAAAATTTGTCATCACATGAATTTATATGATTAACAAGTAATGTATCAATTTGTAATAGTAGCAAATACAAGAGCCAAACATTTTTTATCTATCATTGTATATCACATTTCGTAATCAATCAAAGTTTGGCTAATGTAATAAACAAGATGCTCTCTACCACTGTCGTCTTGTTAAGCCAACAATGATGCTAGAGCATGGGTTGACGTTGTTATGTAAAGGATGAATGGTTTTTCTTGAATAGCGGGTTGTAAAATAGGTGGAGTAGCAATATATTCAAACTCTCAAAGGCCTATTTCTACTCCTCATTCCAGTTAAACTCAACCTCCTTCTTAAGAAGTTGTGTGAAGGGTAATGTTCAATCTGCTAAGGATGCTACAAAATGACAGATAGCTTGAATTCTCCCTTGTAGGGTATGTAATTGAGAAATATTTTTAGGAGGTGGCATGTTAATGATAGCATCAATTTTCTTCATGTCTACCTCAATGACTTTGTAAGATACTATAAAACCTAAAATATTTCCCCTATCTACACCAAAGACACACTTTTTTAGATTCAATCCCGTGTTATACTTTTGTATTCTTTCAAATATTTTTTGAAGGATGTTAACATTGTCTTGTCAAGTTAAATATTTGGCCAGAATATCATCAACATAATCTTCCAAAATCATGTGTATGTAATCATGAAATATCAATGTCATAGCTCTTTGATATGTTGCACCAGCATTCTTTAATCCAAAAGGCATAACCACCCAACAAAATGTCCTCCAAGTTGTAGTAAATATTGTCTTGTATTGATCTTGAGGGTTGATAAAGATTTGATTAATCCCGAGAATCCATCCATGAATGACAAAAAAGCATGTCTTGTAGTCAAATCCACTATCATATCAATATTAGGAAGGGGAAAGTCATCTTTTAGAGATGCTTTATTATGGTCACGAAAATTGGTACACATCCTAATTTACAATTATCAATTTTTGCGACTTCGACGATGTTTGAGATCCATGGAGAGTAGTCAATAGGTCGTATAAAGCGAACTTAGAGGGGTTTTTCAATCTCAACCTTCACCAATAAAGCTATCTTAGGATTCATCTTGCGTATCTTTTGTCTTACCAATTTAGCATCTTGTTCAAGAACTATGTTGTGTGTCATTATCTTAGCATCAATACCTAGCATATCTAAATAAGTCCAAGCAAAGAGTTCATGAAATTCATGTAATAATGTTGCATAATCTTCTTTTTTATCCTCATAAAGACACTTTCTTATTTGAATCACTCTTTCTTCATTAGATCTATCCATTAGTATGTTGATTGTTTCTCCCATAGGAAGTGCATTTTGTCTCAGAATTTCAGAAATATGTTCTTCTTTATCATTGCCAACATCATTGAGTTCCTTTTCTTCATCCACTTGTTTAGTACTAACCATAGCACAAGTGACTCCTTGTTTCTTAGGGAGAGTAAATGACCTATCATAACTCCTAACATTTCTTTCAAAGTTTCATCACCTTAAAGTACTCCAATGATTCCTCACATGTTGTATCAATTAATTTAGGATGCTTCAAAGTGAGTTTTCTTAGAGGAACTACACATGATGGTGTTAATGTTGAGTGAAGGTCTTTTTTTTGCTTTTGTTATCTTAGAAGGAAAATATCCAAGACCAATTTTTGTTTCTTGTGTGTTAGGCTCTATAGGAACAAGAATGTCATGTTCTTTTCTTCCACATCGTTTTCCACTATAACCAAATTGTTTCAAGAGCTCATATCCTTTTCCATAAAGTTGTTCCATCTCTTTAAGATTTTGTGTTTGTTGATAGTCCACTTCATCAAAGTTTGTTGTATAACTTTTGTCTTCTTCTAAAGTGGATGAAGTATATTCTTGTGAGGTCTCTTCTGAGTTTTGTGTTGACATTACCATTGATTCTTTTCCTTTTTTAGGTTGTTGCGTTGTCATTTTGTGTTCTCCCATGAATGTTGGTGTGAAATCTAAGGAACCCCAATCATCTTCCAATAATTTTGTGATTTCTTCAATATTCTCCTCTTTTTCTTGTTCTTGTGTGATTTCAACTTTTGAAGTTAGTATTAATGTTTTCACAAGAGTCTAGGTTTACTTTTCTTAGTGTGCAAACAACTTTCAGGTTCAGGGTCGGCCTTGATTGTGTAAACTTTATTGTTGTAAAAATATTTCATTAAACGATGAAGATTCGAAGGAACGGCCTTCATTTCATGAATCCATGGTCTACCTAAAAGAAGATTATATGAAGGATCATGAAGCATAACATGGATAGTAGTTTTCAATGTAGCTTTTCCAACAGTAACAGATAATGTGATCATGCCAAGCAGTTGTTTTCCTATGTTATCAAATCCAAAAATGGACAAGTCAGGTTCAATCCTACTCTTATCAATTACAATCTTATCCAAAAGGTTCACACTACACGTATTAAGGGATCGACCATTGTCAACAAGGGTTCTCTTTATTGATTTCCTATTAATAATGGATACGATCATGGAAGCTTCATATTGTTTTTGAATTTCCAAGGAGGGTAACTCACTCTGATGAAAAACAATATCTAAATTAATTGCATTCATTCCTTGAACTAGGACTACCATATCATTTGGATTTATATTAGGTGGAACAACAACAAGGCTATTTGAAGCATACTATGGAAATTAGGTGAGGCTCGAATAACATCCCATAAGGATATCTTAGTAGGAGTATTCTTAAGTTGTTGAATAAGATAATACT
>VDFB02353493.1:154226305-154688943 GCA_007258455.2 Sequoia sempervirens | reverse complement strand
CTGGTAAGGGGCTTGATAAGGCCTATGTTCTTGGCCAACCTACTTCTTAAGGTTCACAAATTCATTGCTAATGGTTTTACTGAAAGATTGCAACATACCCTTTAGTTCTTGAATTTCTTTGGTTGGGTCTAGGATAACATTTCTTGGGTAGCAGCCTGGTAGCCTATCGCTTGAACTAGTGGTACAATGGCTATAGGTGGAAAATTCATGGGGATAGGTGGCTAAATTTCTAGGAAGATGGGCATGGGTGGTCTTGGGGCTACTTTCCTAGCTTGAATGAGGCAATTTTCTACCCTTATTGCAATGTCAAAGGCGTTAGGAAATGTAAACCCTCCCATGGACTGTATCATAATTGAAATTTGACTATTTAGATCTTTTAGAAAGAATGGGAAAGTGTGCTTAGATGAGGGTTTAACTATCAAAGGGATCCTATCCCAAGTTCTCTGGAACTAATAATTGAAATCCACCATGTGTTCATGGGGAGCCCGTTTGATGGTGCTCAACTGCTCTAGCAATGATAGGTGATTTGATTTATCCATGAACTACCGGTATAGGCCATCACCGAGTTGGTCCCATGTTGCAATGGAATTAGCCAGAAGCCCTCTGAACTACTGAAGGGATTTCCCTTTCAATGATGCAACCAACAATCTTAAAGCCACATTTTCTTCTGTCACATTGTGTACTAAGCATAGGGTCGCCACATCCGGATATGTTCAATAGGAGTGGTCTGGTCTTCGCTAGTGAATTATGGCAGCCCTTTAAGCACAGCTAGGATGTCATCATGTTGGGCCAACAACAATGGGCTGCCCCCATTAAATGGTGCAAAGGAAAATTGTCTTTCCATAGGTGGTGCTTGAGATACAGGAGTCGGGTTCCTCTTCACATAAACTATAGGATTGAGCTCCAGAGGTGTGGACTTCACACTCCTTGTTGAATAAAAAATCCTCCTTGGTGTTCTGCCTCTCCTTCTTGGTGGAGAGAGTTGCAAATATTAAAAGGGATTTGGACTAGATTTGGTTTGAATCTTTCTCATACACTGTTCACACTAAATCTACAATACAACCATAAATTTGGAGGTGCCAGGTATATTTTGGAAACCTCTACAGGCTAGAGAATACTGCTGCATATACTAAACATCAGCTTACAATTTTGAAAAAAACTCTAAAGACAAGACTCTAGAGTCACACCAGGAGTGTCAAAAACTGTTAGCAATCAGGATTGCACCCTTAGCCAAGTTAGACTTGCCTATCCTGTTGCAACATGGAAACACTCTTAGATTTTTGGGTAAATCTATAAGTGAGAGCGAATCTCTAGAGTGGTCTTGTTCCCCCAGTAAACCACCTAATCTAGAAGACCTTCAGAGGAAAGGGTTAAAAGGAAAAATTGAAAACAAAGATCCTAAAACCTAAGATGATTCACCAGCAATAAGAAGATTCTAACAACATTCACTCATAGAAATATCTCTAAAACTTTGATTCTCATAATCCCACCCTAGAAACACATAATCCAATAGTGATTTGCATGGAAGTTCATCAAACAGAACACAAAATACAACCTGAATCATATGAAACGCTTGCAAACAAACTTACAATGACAAGACATAAAGAGGATTATGCATTTGAATCACAATTAACATCAAATTTTGACTGCAAATTTGAGACAAGGAAAATGAGAAAGGGAATCCTCTTGTTTTATTGAAATGAAGGAGTGTCAAATCCAGAATTTGAGTATAAGAAAAATTTCACAAGACTCTCTGACTAAGTAGGAGAGCAAGAAACAATCAATCTGAACTAAGAAAATCAAAATGTTCTCCAAACTTATATCTCCCAAGTGTCCTCAAAAGTGAAAATAGAAAAAATCAGCTCAACTGCCTCTCCAAAATAGCAATTCTGAACCATTTTTGAGCTCCTCAGAAAATCTTGAAAAATAGTGCTTCAAACTACTCCACACTGCATGAGAAAAGTAGCGACTTTCCATCTCCAAGAGGTTGATCTAGAAAATCCACAAAATCAGGCCCAAACAACTCAAAATTGAAAATGGAAAGTTTAGTTTGCCTCCTCTTTTCCAAATTCGCCCAAGTGAACTCAATTCAAAATGGAAAGTCCAGTGAAGACTTAAACACCCAAACCATTTTAAAAACAATAACAAGCATTAAGGTAATTTATAGAAACATTACCTTAATGTTGTTTTACATCATGTGCAGAATCAGAAAAAAAATAGAAACCCTCCCTATTACATCTGATTTTTGCAATTTGAGTCCAAATATTCTAATTTTTTGCAATTTGAGTGAAATTTGATATTTTGCAAAAAATAAAAATACTATGTAAAGGCTCCTATACATTTGATTTTTCAATTAAAAACCATAAAAATTTAACCATGGCTATATCCCCACAAGGCAACTAGGGCATATGAATAACTCAACTTAGAGAAAAGGGCTAATGTGCATATGGTTTCTCATGAAAATCACAAAGGCAAGGTATGACTTTGTTTGATTTTCTTTAAAAAATAAAAAAAATGCCTAAGGCATGGCTCGACCTAGGCAACACTTGAGACAAGGTATTAATAAGGAACTTTTTTTTTTTTAAATGTGATAAAATACACATTCGACTTAGGGTACTAGGAAACCCTAAGGTCAAAACCGACCCCTATCCCTAATTTTGCTCATCATTTTCACTTGGGAAATCTGAAAGAAACGAGCTCTACATTCAACTGCCATGGGAAACTAGGGTTTGAGCATTGTCCCTATAATTTTTTAGTTGATTCCTCCATGCTTGGGGTCGAAATCTTCCTGCAACTTGATGGTAAGTTGTTTTTTGATCTCTCTGTGGCACTTTGATTTCATTTTGAAGGGTTTTTAAAGCCTTTAGGCCATGACCTCTGTAATTTCTAACTTATCTTTCATGCCTTGTCTCTCTGTCAAATTCTTCTTCACTTTGAGCCACCATGGAAGGTTTTATTTGAAGCTTTTTGAAGATCATGGCATGTGGGTTTTGAATGATTTTCTCCACACATAAATACCAGGGTAAGCTGCATGCTTTCATTTGATGCATTTCCCTCTTAAATAAGCTTGATTCAAGCATGATTTAAAAAGAAAATGCTTGTCTTTGTCTGGAAAAAAAACAAAATGCTCACTCCTCTACACAGGCCATGACCATACCATGTTTGTTTCTTTTTTTTTCTGCAAAAAATAATGGATTATGGGCTCGACCCATGATGTAAGAATTGATGAAACTTACAAAGATAAAGTTTCTTTCCATTTTGTTTCAATATTTTTTGGGTTTGCATCCCTTCAATGGCCATGGCCATTCACCAGGTTGTTTTCATTTTGTAAGAGCTCTTACACTTGCACGAGCTCAAACCCTCTATTATCTTTTGCGTTTGAAATTTTGAAATAAAACCCCAAGTGGGTTTGTGCTTCTATGAAGAGAAATGGGTCTCCTAGGCCATGACCATGAGAGTACCAACAGGGGTTTTGATGCATCATATATTCCTTGTTCATTTTTTGAATGTGTAGAAGTAACATTATCCTTCAATTTTTTTTAAAGAAACCAAAATAAGATGCCTCTCTAAGCAAGGCCAAGGCTTTAGCTTTTCTGGGTTTTGCATTTTATGAGAAAACATTATTGTTTCACTTTACCTCGAAACCCTAGATTCATTGTGTATTTGTCTAGTTTCTCTTGAAGGATAAAAGAAAAAAATGACTTCATTTTCTTTCATTCATATTACTGAAGCTTGTCTTGCTAAAACATCATGTTGCTCCAATGGGGTTTTCCTTTAGACACTATGAAGCTTTTTTACCTTTGATTGCAACTCTTTCTTTGAAACCAAGTTTATATCCTTTTACTTAACAAAGTTAAATTTTTCTATCTCCATTCACACATATTCAGATGTAACTCAACATGATGTCTTTGGTTTGTTTACTCACTTCTTGCAATGTTTGCATTCGGCCTTCATGATGAATTTTTAGGTCATTGTTGTTTGTTGTCATTCACTCAAATCACTTTGAATATTCATAAAATGCATTCCAAGCTTTCACCTTCACCACAGTTTCAACCTTATTGTGAACATAATGCAATGACATTCTCTTTTGTAGCTCGAACACCGACATGCTAAAAAAAAACCTGAGACTTTGGATTTTGTTTTATATTAGTGATGTTGTTTCATGTTCCATTCTACTCAATCCTATTGGATTCATAGTTTACAATAGCTTCTTTTATTTCATACCTTGGATTTCATATTTCACTTACAACCACTTGTACTTCCATTGTTTGATGGAAACAAGGTCTTCCTTGCACTCTTCATGCATTTTTATATTCCCTTGGACAGCTACAGTTGATGTGAGTCTTGATCTTCAGTGCATAGAAGATTTTGAAATAAATGACACTATGATAGTGATATTTTGAATCTTCTCCATTTGCTTTAGTTGCCACTTTTTATTTGTAGACTGGCATTATGTATGCCTATTCACTATCATTCTATAACAATGGATAAATTGCTGCCCTATCAATGTGAACATCATGTTAGTGAAATATGGCAGTAATATAATGTTGTAGCAGCACTTTGAACATGACACAATTGCATGCAAACAAAAATATATGATGAAAGATAGTGTATTTAATTCTTGATCTGCATAATTTAAGCATTTGAGAATGATTCCTTTCTCATATGTGATTATCATCTTCACTTTTGCATTCTGAATTTGATGGTCATGTATGGGTCATGAATCCATTTCTCTTGCATTGCTTTATGAGCTTCTCCTTCAGGTGGATGTTCCATCTTGACATTGTGAATGTATCCCTTTCCTCAAAGCCCCAATTGCAGTCAAAGGGCAGCATACCGAGCTCAACCCTTGTGGGAGCCACGTTTTACACCACATGCTTTTAAGTCTTCAAAGCAGATCAACAACATAACTTTTCCTATATCTGTACAGGAAACAAACATGTTAGATTAAAAAGAAAATAAGTTCAATGTTCCTATGATGTTTCATCCTTTGTATTCTCTTGCACACTTTTGATCTTTACTCAACTGACTCAATGTACCACAACCCATGTTCTATATTACTGTTGATAGATCATATAAGAGGATTCATAACCCAAGCTCTAACAAAACTTTCCCAATCATCTGCAGGTTCACTTGGAGAACGGGAGCAAGGAGGGAGAAACATCAATGAAGACAACTTGAAGACACCCCAGGCAATGACTACTATGTTTCCTCCTATGTGTTCCTTCCTTTCTTTTATCTTTAGTAGCATAGTGCATCTCTTGTGTTCTATTGACTCAGCTATTCCCATGGCTTGTGTGGGACAATTGATCTTTCTTTTCATCCAATGAATATAAAACAACATTTTGTGCAATCTTGTTCAATTCCGTACTTCTCTTTTGCAAAAATGTATGAAACATTGTGGAATGAATATCTCAATACAAAATGAAAGCATTATTATTTGTATCACATGCAATATTTTATGCTGTAAATCATGAATGACAAACTGAAACACATTGCACTCTTAAACTGGATAACTCTTTTGAATTCCAATACATGCAATGGTTTAAGCAATTGCAGAAATTAATTAAAAAAATTTCACCTTAAAATGAACTTGAATTAATTAGCTCTGTCAATTTGAGCTGTGGTGAAAAATTGTTAACACTATCAAAGGACATGTAATTATAGATCTGCTAGCAGAATATCCAATCTATGTAGAAAACCCCTTGGTCTCAGAGTTTCCTAATGAAACAGTGTTCACCCTCACCTCAACAAATCTATGGAAACTATACTTTGATGGTTCATATATGCATCATGGATTTAGAGTAGGCATTTTATTCATCACCCCACAAGGTGATTGCATCCCAAAGTCATATAGATTGGTGTTTCCATGCATGAACAACATAGCTGAATATGAGGCCCTCATCACAGGGTTGAGGATTGCAGTCCAATGGTAGATACATGAACTCAAAGTCTATGATGACTCCCAACTAATAGTGAAATAGGTCAACAATGATTACCAAACCAAAGATGATAATTTGATGCCATATAAGAAAATGGTAGATAGCTTCAAGGATTACTTTATCGATATCACATTTGAGAAAATATGAAGGATCAACAACAAAGCAATGGATGCAATGTCCACCATTGTATCTTTGCTAGATATGCCCCACAACAATGTGAAATATGAGTTTCTCGTTGAGCAGCTTCTCATGCTAGCTTTTGATTTACCTAAATCAAAATTTGTGTGTGAAATTGTTGGTCCCAGTTCCCCTTGGGATCATGACATTTTTACCTACCTCTATAGAGGCATCTTCCTATTTTACCTTACCCCCAAACTACGAAAAATGTTTATCTAAAGAGCATCCTGATTCATCCTTATGGGCAACACCTTTATTGAAGAAGTCTCAAAGGAACATGATTACAATGTTTTAACCAAGAGGAAGCTTCGAATACCTTGAAAGAGGTACATGAAGTTGTTTGTGGGTCACATTCAAGTGGTGTAACCTTGGCTGAGAAGTTGTTGAGAACGAGATACTATTGGCCAACCATGGAACACAAATCCAATCAGTTTGTGAAGAAATGTTTACAATACCAATAGCATGGGGACCTCATCCATGCACCAAATCAAGAGCTTTGGCCCATCACCACACCATGGCCTTTTTCACAATGGGGTCTCGATCTCATTGGGATAATCACACTTACCTCCTTAAATTTCCATAAGTTCATAATCACACCAATGAGTACTTCACCAAGTGGATTGAGGCCATACCTATGACTTACATAACTAGCAAGAAAATATCCAAGTTCATCCTAAACTATCTCATATGTCTCTATGGTGTTCCACAAGCCATTATCACAAATAACATAACACCTTTTAAAAACTAGGATGTCTGCGAGCTATGCAACCGATTTAATATCCAACACCGCTTTTCTAACCCCTTATTAACTTGAAGGAAATGACCAAACCAAAGCTTCTAATAAAACCATTATCAAAGTCCTAAAAAAGATAGTTAATGACATTAGTTAGGATTGGCACCTAGATTAAACCCCAACCCTTTGGGCTTACCAAACTAGCATTAGAACACCTATTAGTGCTACACCCTATTCCTTGGCTTACGTAACCGAAGCCATATTTCCTATTGAGGCCGAGCTCCCATTGTTAAGGGTTTCATTGTAGCCTATAATCACAGATGAAGAATATAGGGTATCAAGGTTGAATTAGCTAAAGTTGTTAGATGAGCATCGTTTAGAAGCCCTAAATCATTTCCAGGCCTACCAGAATAGACTTAAAAGAAGTTACAAAAATAAAATCAAGGGTCGATGCTTCTTGTAGACACTGAAAAATGTCTTGGGCATGCAATCACCATTTTTCCACATCAATTTCCCTTCTTCTCTACATTATTGAATAATTTTAATTATTTGATTATTTTCTAAGGTAAGATTCATTTATTAATTATTTAATTAATTCATTCTTCCTTCTTTATTCTTCTTTCAATTAATTAAATAAATTAACATTTATTTAATTATGTCACTAATGTTCCTTTTCTCGCTATAATTAAATAAATTCCTATTTATTTAATTATTCATTCTTCATTTCTTCTACCTATGGCTAAATAATTATTTTAATTATTTAACTATTCATTTAACCTTTCCCCCCCCTTATTAAATAATTAATTTAATTATTTAATGTTATCCCTTTTCCTTCACTTTTAATTAAAGGGTTGTTTTAATCATTTTAATTAAAATATTCTTTTCCCCCTTCTTCTATAAATAAATAACCACTTTGATTATTTAATTGCTCACATTCTCTCCCAAATTAAACAATCTTATTATTTAATTTGCTCCACTTTTCCTCCAATTCCTCTTTTGAGTCTCCACCATTGATCACTTTCGTTATCTTTTTAATATCAACTGTCCATCCTTAGCATGCCCTAACCCTACCTCTTCATGGTGCAAGCAACCCCGTCTATTGATCTTGGCATCATATTGGCTTTCGATCTTGACTATCCATTCAAATGGATTTTCTATAAAAAAGAGTTGTCTCCATCATTCCAACCTTACAACCATGATTCTCTAAAATTCTTGCTATCACTATCACTTGTCTAAGCACTTGCATACAACAAAAATGGAGATGCAAGGAAGATGATTCGACCATGGTGTAGAAAGTTTGATATATTGCTTTGTTTTTTGCTTTCTATTTCTATTTGTGCTTTCTTGTTTGGATTTAGGTTTTTTAGGTTTAGATTTTAAGTAGTTGTGGTTTCTACTATTGATATTTTCCTTTGAACTTGATTTTTACCTAGTCCTATAGTGGTCAACTTGACATGAAGCTAACAAAATTTGAAGAAATCCATGAGTTTTCTTGAGTTTACAGGTATGTACGACACATTCGCAAGATAGTGCAACACAATTGTTGGATAGTACAATGCATATGTTTGAAAAAGTGACAAAAATACTATGCGTTGCATTTTTCAGACAACACAACACAATTGTGGGACAAAATGCCATATTTGCTTGATTTAGGGAAATATAATACTTTGTGGTTTTTTTCAATGTTTTAGTTCCTAGGTTTCATTATGATATTTTGGCAGACTCCTTGCATTTTGGTTATCTTTTTATTTTCTACCCTTTTTTGCTAGATTTTTTTTTTTTGCAGGTTCAAATAGTGTGTCACATTTGTTGAAATAGTGTGATACAATTGCTAAACAATGAGCCATAATCACATGACAATAAGTTGTAACTATATGACATTAAGTCACAATCGCTATCCTGAGAGTCGTAGTCACCATCTGGTAAGCCACATTTGTTGCACCGCATTCACAAGAAAAAATGACACAACTACCTATTTTAGGTTAAAAGGTTTAAATTTGAAGTTTTTTAGTTGCTTCCTTTTGCATGTATTAGGATCTAGGAGATTTTTGGTGTTACTGATATCCTATTTGTAGCGTGTGGCGATCGATTGGAGAAGACATTAATATCCAACTACTAATCTATGTTCTTGCAAGAAGATTTATTGAAGAAGACAATACTTCTGAAACTACTAATGCATGTTCTTGCAATATTTTTTGTGCCTTCATTTTTGTTTAAGTAGGAACATTTCAATTTTGGGTTTAAAACAAATCAATGTCTTTTGTGTTTGGTGAATTTACAAATTTTTGTTGTAGAACCCTAAGGTGTTAGTGAAATTATCCTCTCCCCTCACCTTCATGGATCTTAGGTGTAAGATAAATCACTACATTTTATTTTCTTTTTGTAGAAGGGCTTTCCATTGGAGAAGTGATCACTCCAAGGGGTACGAACCAAGGCAGTTTTTCCCTCGAGCCACTATATAAATGATTAAGGTAAAATCCAAGGTCTAACTGGTGAGTACATTGCCAACAATGCCAATCCAAAAGGGGAGCTAGCCACATTTATGTGAGGTATTTAGGGCCCCACATAGGGTTGGTTAAAGCATTAAGTGGCTTGTTGGGTGTAAGAAAGGCGCTAAGTCCCCAAGCAATGACTAGAAACCTTCTTTAGAAGCCCACCCTATTTATTGAGTTGTTGGCATCATTATCAATGCAAGGGATGTGCACCGCACCCTAAAGTTACTCACCATATAGCTCCCTTGAGATGAGACAAAAATCCCTAGCTTATCATAAGCTATGCGTAGCTTTCCAGGGAGAGGGTGATTGTGTCATCCTTTTAGTCCTAGAGGCCTCTACCTATCCTATCTCGCAAAGACAAGAGTGTATACACCCATTCAGCTGCTCTGACATTTGAGTCGAAGGAGATTCCAAGCTATGGGCTTGAGATTGTTGCCATTGGCCTTGACATTAGGATTATGAAGTTCTTGAAGTGTTTTTTATTTTTGTTGAGACCAATGGAAATTTGGTTGAATTTGGCCTACGAATACATTATTCAAGTAAAAATTTTACAAGACAACAACCAAAATCTATTTTTAGAGTGCTTGTTGTGTCTTCAATCACATTACCAAAATTGCCAAAAATGATTTTTTTTTTGAAACCATTCAATTTGAAACCAAAAGACTATTAATTGCATCTGCTAAATAGTAAACCACATCTACTGAATAGTGAAATACATTTGACAATGCCAGTGAACCACATTTGACAATGATAGTGCACCACATCTATGCAATAGTAAGCCGTATTTGTGAGACAGTGAACCACATTTTCTAGTCCTTAATTTTTTTTTTAAAAATCATCTAATCTTAGTCCTAATCACACTTTGATAGTGACTTTACTTTCTAATCATAAACTTTCTTAGTTTTACCAATCTATTTCATTGCATTCACCTAGGTTACCTTTCATTGCTTAGTTAGACTACATTGCCACCCTTGCATTGCTTAGTTGTTCTTAGGTCATTCTTAACCATATGCCCCTTTTAGATTTCAGAATAGGAAGCTTTCCATTACTTTGAACAATCCATGGTCACTTATCTGGGTTGTATTTGACCTTATCCTTTATCTATCAATCATCATCATCCAAGTTGGGTCTCAAACTCATGTCTTAGTTTAGACTCACTTTGTCCAATTATCATCCTTTAAGTATTTTTCCTTTTAAGGTCTTGAAAATTTGGTCTTTTACCTTTTGTTTCCATACCTTGTTTAGCATCCTTTTCTTAGGTCCTAAAGGTGCATGTCTTTAGTCTCATTTGGCATCTCTTGGACTTGGTATCATATCATAACTTTGGTCATAGCTTCATTTAGCATTCTTGCATATCATATCCTTTGGTCATAGGGTCATTATTATCCTTGCATTTCACATCGTGGTCTTAGGTGCATTAACATTTAGCATCCTTATATCTCCAAAAAATATAGCATAGTCTCATACCCATCTTGCATTGTCACCTTGCATTGTCAATCATTAGGTTGCAAGTCTTATTGGTTCAAACAAGGTCACAAAGGAAAATGAAGGACATGGATTCTTCAAATAATCCCTTTTTCAATCCCACTAGTGAAATGAACCTTGGATCAAACTCAAATCCACCTCAAATTCCACAAGGGGAAACCACAAATCCATTTTCCAATCTTACATTAATTGAGGTTAACAAATGCCTAGCCCCTGAATAAATTGACATGCCTATCAAGACCCTAGAATAATATGTATTGTGGATGAGCTTATCAATGCAGACCCTAATAAATTCTTTCTCACACTTTCCAAGAAAGGTTCCAAACTCCCTTTTGATTTTGAAACTTCCACAATATTAGAGTGGGAAACACAATCACAAATCCAAGGTCCAAGTCAAAACACATTCTCACAAGGTCAATATTTTTCACAAAAAATGCATACTAGCTTACCACTTAGAGCAGAAACACACATTGCGACAACTACGCACATCCCCAATCCTCCAACATTTGGAACCAAGAGAACACATGCCACATCCAAAGGAAAAACCTTCACATTTGGTAGCATATTTTCTTCTTCTTTTAGTTCCATGGGCATGGCATTTACAAATCCATTTGGTACTCAAAACACTACACCCTCAATCAATACAAATCAAAACCCACCTAACAAGACAAGAAGGATTCATATCGTCACACCTAGAGTGCAAAACTCAAATGGTCAACACTAAACCCAACACCAACATATCCCTTGGGTTAAATTTGAATACCAACCCCCTTCCATCGCAAAAACACATTACACCAAATATCAATTTTATACCAGAAAATCAAACCAATACCATGTTTGCACCCCACTATCAAAAAGGTAATCAAAATACTTTGCAAAAGAGTGTCAATCCAAATCACACATGGGTACCCAACTCATCATATAACCACTTCAACACTCCTAACACCAATTCTAATCCCCTCATGCAAATTCAACCCAACATGACACCATCTCCCGTGGACGCCTTGAGGTAACAAATGCAAGCAATACAACAACAAATGGAAAACATACAATTAGGGACAACCAAGAAGACATATTCTATGGAGAAATTGTGTCCTTATCCTTTTGATAAGAGCATATACATGCCACCTTTCCCCCACACTTCAATGCTCCAAAATTTAACAAATACAAAGGGAAAGGGGATCCAATGGAACATATATGAGAATTTAACATGGCATGTATGGGAATTTCTTTCGATCCCACATATTTGATGAGACTATTTCCATGAATCCTTTCAAGGAAACCTCTAGAATGGTTTGCACACCTTACTCCTAGGATACGAACAGGGCGTGAATTGGCTAACAGGTTCATTACACACTTTACCTACAACATAGAAAGTGATATAACCCTAGCAAAATTGTGTACAACCAAACAAAAAGAAGGGGAGTCGCTCACATCATTCTATCAAAGATGGCGAAGCATGGCTAGAAAATATCCTTACCCCATACTTGAAAAATAGTTGGTCACCATTTTTATAGAAAGCATTAATTTTTTTTTGATGATTTAACTTCAAATCCAATGTTGCACCACCTTTGAAGATGTCATTGAAAAAGGGGTCTTTATTGAGAAAGCTCTTATGGAAAGAGGACTAATCAAAATTTTCAAAGAAACCACAAATTCTCCTAGTGACAAAGGCATATTCTGGTCTCAAAATAAGAATATCACCAATAATGGGGTAGTGGATGCTACAATGGTAAACAAAGGCAACCCCACCATTCACCTTAAAGGTCCATCCACAGAAAATACACCAACACCTAGACATGATCAGACAATGAATGTGGTCTAAAATAATCAACACAAAGGTTCCTCATGAGCAAACATGATTGAGTCAGTTTTGAAGAAACTTTTATAATCAAACATCATTCAGCTTCCTGACATCAAAACATATGAACCAACACTGGTTAAACCAAATTAGTGGAATGAAAATGAATTCTATGAATACCATCATGGCAAAGGACATAAAACATCATCCTATTGGATGCTCAGGAATCTCATCCAAAACCTTATTGAACAAGGCGATATAGCAGTGGATAATTGAAAAGGTAAGACCAATGTTGATCACACCACATTCAAAACTCCCCTACAAGACCATGGAAAAGAGAAGGCCTCTAGTTCAGAGAACAATAACAATGCTAATTATACCCATGTTGTGCATGATTATACCATTAATCACGTTCGAGCCCTTGATAATCATGTTGCTACTGTCACCATCAATAAAATTTTAGAATGTGTTGTTACCACCCACAGAGCTAAGGTGACCCTACAAGGGACTTAATCTAATCCACAACCAAAAAGTCAATATAACCTCTTGGATCATCTAGGAAAGACTCTTGCAAAAATATCCATTCTTGAACTGCTTCGCATATCCCTTGAGCATAAGGCCATTCTGGATAAAGCCTTGCAAGATACATCCATTCCCACTAACATAAATGTTAATCAATTTCAGGCCATGGTAGGATACTTAGCTACATCCCACCATGCCATTCTCCAAACAAGATCTTTTTGCACTTAAACTAAATCATAACGATCCTTTGCACCTAGAAGTTTACATTAATAAACGTAAAATCAGACGAGTCTTGGTAGATAGAAGAACAGGTTTGAACATATGCACACTAAAATTGGTCACTGCATTAGGGTTCTCCGAGGCTTGTATAGATGAATATAAGAAAATTGTTATCAACGCTTATGATGATGTTGAACGCTCCTCTAAAGGATTAATCACACTTCCCATGAGGGTTGGACCTGCAACTCAAAACATAATATTCCAAGTCTTGGATCTAGACTTACCATACAATCTCCTCCTTGGTTGTCCATGGATTCATGCCATTAGGGCCATACCTTCCACTTACCTTCAATTCCTGAAGTTTCCCCACAATAGCATTGAAATTACCATAACAGGTGATTCTAATCCCTTTCAATATTGTAGCAATCTGAGAGGGACTACTGAATTTCAAGTGCCTATTAATCAAGAAGCTTCATCCACCACCTTGTCACATTACATTGCTCAATCTTCCTTGGTCATATCATCCACTCCATTGACCACACCTTCCAAAACCAAGGTCTAGATTCATGACAAGGGATGTGGAGAGTATAACATCCAGAGAGCCTATTTTGTGTTGGAAAGCAACCTACATCACCAAAGTCTTATGGAAAACCTCATCATATTTATAAAGAGTCTAAAATCATCATCTACAACCCTCCCACTACTTTCACTAAGTGGGGAGAATTGAGAAAAGATTCTATAGGTGATGATATTCTACATGGATTTAGAAAGATGAGGAAGACATTGAGCCTAAGTAGTTACCAATTGAGAAATATCCAAAAGGGTTATAGATGATGAAGAAAAAATTATATGATGAAAATAGTGGTCTTGGTCTAAAAAAACATGGAATGATAGAACCAATATTTCCTCCTTAGTTACCAAAGAACATTGGGCTAGGGTATGTACCATCAAAAGTGAGTCCTCCTAGTACTAAGTTGCTTTCGAATGAGAATGTTAACATTTAAAATGAAATTGAGACATCTCAAGAATACTATACTGAAACCAACTCTAATAAGTGGGAATGGGATTCCTACACATCCACTGAATATGACCTAGATGAGATCTTTCAAGAATTTGACTTATCCTCCTCCCCAACCAATATATTGGACATCAATATCTGGATTGATTCCTTTTGGGATCCTCACTATACTTTTTTTTTCACCATGTATACCTACTCATTGAACCTTGATGATACCAATAATGGCTTAGCCCTTATTTACGTGCAATTAATAGATTGGTATCAATAAGGACCACAGAGTTTAGACACATTCGAGAACGACGAAGAAATCATTGATTTCATGGGAATTCGTGAAGGAATACCAAGTGGGGATCATAAAGTTGGTTTCATCATAGATCTTTAAAATGCAACATACCTTGGAGAGTCTACTCCTCCCTATAGTCACAAAATTGAGAAAAATAAATATAAAAAGAATAGGTCTTCAGGTGAAAGTCGAAAGACGCCTTTAGACCAAGAAAAAGTAAAAATAAAGGATGTATCCGAAGGTGAAAACCTCTCTGAGGCACCTAAGGATGGAGGGTTGGACAATATCCCCATTGACCGAGAGAGATTTCCATTTCTTGTCAAAGAATCAAAAGAAGTCAATCTTGGGACAAAGGAAATCCTAGAGTCATTCAACTTGCAACATCTTTGACCATTGAAGAAAAACAAAATTTCACTACATTCTTTTCAAAAAGACAAATCAATTTTACGTGGTCATATGTTGATATTCCTAGGTTGGACCCCGAACTTGTTCTACATCATTTACCATTCATTCCAAATTCTAAGCTTGTCAAGTAGAAGTTGAGGAAAATGCACCCACAGATCGCACTCCTCGTAAATGTTGAATTGAAGAAGCTTTTGGATGTTGGATTCATTCATCCCATAGACTATGCAGAATGGATATCAAATCTTATTCCTGTCATTAAACCAATTGGTGGAATTAGAGTATGCATGGATTTTAGATATCTAAATAAATCTTGTCCTAAAGACAATTTCCGGTTTCCTAATATTGACATCATAGTATACCTCATAGTGGGATATGAGATGCTATTACTTGTGGATGGTTTTTCAAAATACAATCAAATTAGAATCGTCCTTGAGGATCAACACAAAACAAATGTCACTTGTTCTTGGGGTACCTTTTGTTGGAATGTTGTGCCATTTGGTATCAAGAATGTCAGAGCAACATATCAGAGAGTTATGACCACCATCTTTCATGACCACATGCATACACTTTTGGAGGACTATGTTGATGATTTATTGGAAAAATTCTTAACAAGAAATGGCCATCTAGCAGTATTAGACAAGATTTTCAAAAGGCTAGAAGAGTACAAGGTCAGGCTAAACAAGAAGAAGTGTTTTTTTTTGGGTCCAATCAAGAAAACTCTTGGGATACATTGTCTCTCGTAGAGGAATTGAAGTTGATCCTACAAAAGTAAAAGCTATCATGGTGTAGTGTAGAAAATTGTACCCCTTTCTAGGAGAAAGTACAATTCACACTTATTTGGACCTATTTGGTGATATTTTCATTAATGCATTTCAAAATCTCATTAATAGACCCCTAATACCCTTTTATTGTGTATCCCAAGGCCTATTTTACCTAATTTTATTTAATTCTCAACACCACAACCCACATTGAATAAATGCTATGAATTAATTTAATGCCTGGACATTTAAGGAGTCCTGAAGTTTTAGGTTAGGACACATTCACCCATGGGTGAATGGGTCCTCATTAAGTTCCTTAAACACAACTTTGGATATATTTTCAATGGCATTTGAAGCTTACAAATTCAAATTTCACATGTTAGATTTCAGGATCTGATAACTAGAAAATTAGAGAGGGAAGCCTATAAAACTAAGTCTCACATTCATTTTACATTAGCAAGTTAGACAAGGAAGAGAAATTCACATGAGAGAAAGAATTCAAATTCAAGATCAAGGAGAATCATTCAAAAGTGAAGTCTTGGAGCAGTATTTGAGTTATTTTTGCAAGTCTTCAAGCTTATTTTTATATCAAGATCAAGCATTGCCAAAATATTGAAGATATAACCTATAGAGGATTATGATGGATTCTAGGTTTTGGGAGATGCACAAGACATTCAACCAAGCCTAATGACTTATTTCCTAAGTGGTTCCATCTTCTATTATCTTTCTACTTTAGGCCTAAAGGTAGGTATAATCAGATTTGTGACTTATTAGGGTGATTTGAGATCTCCTAAAGTAGGTCTTCATCAATGTTAATGTTCATTTAGGGATCCTATTCCAACACACTTGAGTAGGGTTTCTTTGTATCATTTTTTTATTAATCTTAGACATGCCCAAGGTTAGGATTGCACACACATTTCATGTTTCAAATCTATTTTTTTCCATCAAGGTTCAATTACCAAACTTGGGGTTTGACCGAGGTAAACCCTTATAGACCAAAAAACAACAATATTATTTTGCAAAATTTTTCTAGATCCGAATCTGAGAGAGGAGGTGTCAAATTACAAGGAAGAATTGTAGGTCTTTAACTTCAATCTCAGATTTAGGGTTTTCCAAAAAAGTATGCCAAGACCCATTCACCCTTGGGCGAATGATTCCCTATTTAGCTTGCAGAAACAACTTTTGAAAGGTGCACAAAATTTATTCCTCTCAGTTCTCCCATAAAATTTGTTGGTTCCTTTAGTTTTATGCATAAACTATTAGATCCAAGTTGTAGATTGTATTTTGGAGTTGATTTTGCTATTTTTAATCTTTCTACCCAGAGTGTTGTTTGACCTAGACCCCCTTCCTTGTAAAAAAGGGAAATTTGTAGATTCACACTTTGACTTGACTCACCCCAAGGTTGATAGTCATTTCATTGTATGGATCTCATTTCCTGATGAAATTAGAGTAGTAGGACCTATTAGAACCAAAAAATTAATCTCAATTTTTCACTAGCCCTCGTCACCTCATTATGGCCATTTAAATTTACACCATTAGCACCATTCCTTAAAATCCATCACTTTTACATAATGAGCCTAGATTTGTCATAATAATAATCTTCCTAAACCCTTTCCATTTAAATATTATTCAAAAATTGACTTTCCCTTAAGTCTGCCACTAGAAACACATTTTGATGAGCTAATGTCATTTCGGGGAGAGCTGCATCTGAGTCTCTTTGATGGGCCAATGGAACAAGCTAACATGAAATGTCAAAGAGAGTACCACATATAGAAGGGGCATATTTCAGAGTCTCCTCGACAACCTGAAAATGAATATTTCGAAGACAAATGAAATTTTTGAAGGGATACGATATCTTGTCTCTCCAAAAGACCGAAATGCAAGACACTAAATAGAATATAATATTTTAATAGTCTCAAAATATTTTGGCATTCAGGAAATAGAAAAAAATCTCTCAGACACAACCAGTTATAATAAAATAATTGATGGACAACTGTCAGATCTAAGACATGGTTGGCAAAATGGAAACTTCAAAGAGACACTGGATTGTCACATTGAGTAATGTGTAAGTCTCTTCGACACTACAAAAATAGTTGGGAATAAAACATCAAAGAGAGAAGTGTATATTGGGGGGCACTAATGAAAGTCTCTTTGATCACTCCGATAACGAGAATCTCAAAATATACAGAATGTGGAAAATAAAGAAACACTGAGGGAACAGTCTTTGAAGAGACTATGAGATATCAAAGGGAGGTAATTGCATGTCCCTTCGAAACTCCGAAATAAAGAATGAAGGCAAGAATATTGAAGATGGAATGAGACGTCGGTAAGAGTGGAATCATAGTCCCTTTGACACAACGACGGTGAATCTTTCGAAGAGACAATTGACATTAATGCCACCATTAATTATCAAGTTGGCAAGAATGACATTTATGAACCAGAGTCAATTGACATGTGCCAAATATTGATTATTTTTCTCATAAGATCTCAGAGTGTTAATGAGTTAAAGCTAAAAATTGGAGGACACGAGATCACTCGATAGTGAGAAGCTCAGAGAAGCTTGTTGGAAAAACAAGGCTAGACAACTGAGAGGGGGGGTGAATCAGTTGTCACAAATTATTTAAACTTTTCAAACTTAACTTAACTTAATCTCAGATTTGATGCATGAACAATAAACCATAAACAATCAACACATCAGAAACACAGAGAACACAAGATTTTTTACATGGAAACCCTGTTAGGGAAAAAGCCAAAGTGGATGTTAGTCCACAATATTATACCTTGTTAAAATTATAAAGAATAATGGGAATGCACATGCATTCAGGCACACTGCCTAGAGGTCACTGCTCAAATAAAAGAGGGATCACTTCTCAAAGAAGATAAATATGGATTAGATCCACAGGGTATGAACTGAGAAAATAGCTTCTCCAAAAGCCTAATTACAATTCCAGTTAAGTACACAAATACTCCTTCACACTTCACTCAAACTTCTTCACACTTTGCTCTGTAATCGAATGATTAGAACACTATTCACACATCTGCACTTTCTCTGGCATACATTTACTCTTATGCACACTTCAATTTTCTCAAACAATCACTCTTATATATCCGCAACATGAATTTCATCAACTTCATCGGCCAAAATATAAAACATATTTTCAATGTTGGCCCCAATTTACAAATAAATTCTCATGCGAATCAAACACCATCATCCAATATTATGTTATGACCCAAAACAACATCCTCGAGCATGCCAAACATTCAAATTTTAATCTCCAAGGATCCACAACATGTTACAACCACCATGTCGGCCAAGAACATGAAAACCTGAACATACATTATAAAAATCTTCGACCACGAACACATTGATCAACGTGAACATGCAACAAGGATAGAGAATGATCTAGAAGCATCCACAAGCAACAAGAACCAATAGAGAAACATCCGCAACAACTAAAATTACTAGAATCACACCAACTTCAATTAGGAACACTAACTGAAACCAAAAAAACACTATCAAAACACAACTATTCATAAAATGATCAAAACTTCACGAGAACCTTTGAAACTTCTGGTGGATAAACTAGATACTCTCAATAATAAACCCTTTAGTCCATAATGATTGATCATCAACATACTGAGCAAGACACCTTCATGACCTTCATTGTTCCACTGGCAACCTACAACTCTTTCTTTAACAATTTTCTCAATATCCTCAACATATAAAGCCTTCAATACATCAAATGCTAATAGTGTTGACATCAATGACAACCACATATCAACAACACAACCACAACATCCAACAATCTCCCCCTTTGGCATTGATGGAAACACATGATGTGAAAAACACCATCAACACAACTCTCAATCAACACTTACTCCCCCTTAGATTCTGACACTTCTTCCTCAACTTCTTCTACAAGAACTTCACCCCACAAGGCTCTTCTCCCCAGATATTTCACATTTTTTCACATGAATCTTCTCCCTGTTTGACATCAATGGAAAAGATAAACATTATCTTCCCACATACAAACTATGAACCATATATCTGCACATCTGACTACCCCCCTTGAGCAATAGCCACTAAAACATCAATCCAGATCAGAATATAGCTTGGAAGCATATAGATTGATGCAAGTAAATGCATCTCTAATTCATATCAGAAGGGGTAATCACCCCTAGCATCCCTCTGAGATACTCAAAAGTATCATTTGGCAACAACTTGGTGAAAATGTATGCAACATGTTCTTTGGTAGGCACATACTCCAATTTGACTTCTTTCTCATTCACTCTCTCCCTCAAAAAGTGAAACTTGATTGATATATGCTTGGTATTAGAGTGTAGTACTAGATTCTTCGATATTTTTATTGCACTTGAGTTGTCACAGTATATGGAAATAGGTTCATCATATACTACTCTGATATCTTTCAACATCTGTTTCATCCACATCACTTGAGTACAATTATTTCCAGCAACAATATACTCAGCCTTAGTAGTAGATAGGGAAATGGAATTCTGCTTTTTGCTCAACCAAGACACCAACTTCTTCCCTAGGAAGAAAGCACCACTAGTAGTACTTTTCCTATCATCTACACTCCTGCCCAATCCGCATTAGTATATGCACTCAATGTAAGATCATTATCTTTACGATACCAAAGCCCAAAATCAACTGTTCCTTTCAGATATCTAAAAATTCTCTTTACAACAGTCACATGAGATTCTTTTGGATAAGCCTGAAATCTAGCAACCATACATACAAAATTCATGATGTCTGGTCTGGTCTGAGTTAAGTAGAGAAATCCACCAATCATTGACTTATATCTTGTTTGATTTTCCTTAGGAGAATCATCATTTTGTGTTAACTTGCATTCGGTTACCATGGGTGTACCAACAGGCTTTGAGTTTTCTATGCCAAAATTCTTCAGTAACTCTCTCACATATTTGGACTGAGATATGAAAATCCCATTGTCTAACTAAGTGACTTGCAAACCTAGAAAGAACTTCATCTCTCCAATCATACTCATTTAAAATTCACTTTTCATTTCATCAGCAAACTTCATATATAAATCATCATCTCCTCCAAAAATAATGTCATCAACAAAGACTTCAATAATCAATTCTTTATCATGATCCAACTTAAAATACAAATTGTTGTCAGCAGTACCTTTATCGAATCCAAGCTTCAGTAAGTATTTATCCAGTCTAGCATACCAGGCTCTAGGAGCTTGCTTGAGCCCATACAAAGCTTTCTTCAATCAACAAACCATGTCTTCCTTGTCAGTCAGTTGAAATCCATCCAGTTGTTCAACATATACTTCTTCTTCTAACTCACCATTCAAAAAAGTTGACTTCACATCCATTTGATAGACTTTATAGTTCTTATGTGCAGCATAAGCAAGAAATAATCTGACAACTTCAATTCTAGCAATAGGGGCAAAGGTTTCTTCAAAATCAATACCTTCTATTTGTGAATACCCTTTACACACCAGTTTGCTTTATTCCAGAGAACTTCACCTTGTTCATTTAGCTTATTCCGAAAGACCCATTTAGTACCAATCACATTTTTATCTTTAGGTCTGGGAACAAGAATCCATGTATCATTCTTTTCAATCTGCATAAGTTCTTCCTTCATAGCTTCCATCCAGTATTCATCATTACAAGCTTCATTGACATTTTTAGGCTCACTTTTGGAAACCAGGCAATACTCTTCCACAATCCTTCTTCTAGTCTGCACACCTTTATTCTTGTCTCCTATAATTTTATACTTTGAATGATTCAATCTCACATACCTCAAAGTTTTAGGATTCACTCGCACTTCTGTTCTTTCTTCTACACTTCCACTTGTCTCTCCTTCTTGAATTTCTTGATTTACTAGAACAACTTGAACTTGATTATGTGTCTGAGCATTCTTCCATTTGTTTGAACTATCTTGATAGTAGTCTAAATCATATCCACAGTATCTAAATGAACTAGCAGAGTTGTCATTGTGCGAACCCCAATCTTGGTACCTGCAAAACAACATGAATAAGCGAGTTAAACAAGGATTTGCAAGCTAAAATAAGGATTCCCCATGAAATCCATTTACAAATTCAAATTAGGAAGAAAATATTGAAGAACACAATGCAAATGATAAAAACAAGATAAAATCCTAATTAGATATGCAAACTCTTGATCCCATGGGGGAATTGGTGCCAATTTGATGTGAAAATTGGCCCTTTTCCAATTCCTATGATGCAAACTTCGAATGTTGAAGATGATATTGATCCACTTTGATAAAAGATGTGAACTCCAAGCAAAAAATCTGCAAAACCTAGCTATGACTCAATGATGATGGATGGAATTCAAGAGATATTTGAGCATGTTAACTTTGCTTGGATTGTGGATGATAAAATGAGGAGAGGAGCTCTTCATTTATAGGATTTCAAGATGGATGAATGTCCAAATTTGAGCAATGTGGGACTTAACATTCATCCAATGATATGATGCCACTTGTCAAGCTATGAATGGATGATGGATGTGCAAGATTTGGGGTTTGTGCCAATAAATGCCAATATTTGAAATTCAATTTTTTTGAAATGACATGCAAGAGGGAAGAGAAAATGAAATAAATGCCACTTGGCTCAAGGCAAAAGGACATGTAAGATGAATTTATTGCCTTGTTGGATGTACATGTTGACTTAGAATTTTTGAATTCAAATTGAGAAAATATTCCAAAAGATGCCTTGTGAGGAAAATAGAGATTTAATAAATAAATTAAATCTATTTTCATGTGCAACTTGCATTATCTAGAGGATGTGACATGAGATGAGGTTAAATTAATCAAGGGTTAATTAATTTAATAGGAGATTAGATGATGTGACTTATTTGACTTAGATTTATGGATTTATTTAAATCAAATAAGAGAGGAATATGATAAGAGGCTAATTAAATAAAGTTTTTGATGTATTTAATTAAAAGGGATGGTGTTAGATTAAATCAAATAAGGTTTTAATTTATTTAATTTAATGGATGGACTTTAGAGATTTAATCAAATAAATTGATTATTTAATTCAATAGGGATAATTAGATCAGATGGATTGATTTATTTAACAAAAGAGATTGACTTAAATAGATAAAATGATTTATTTAATTAAGAGACGAATATTGATGAATTCAATGAGATAGGGGAATTTGATTAAATGGTTAGACCGAGGGATGATTCAGGGAGAAACGATGTTAGTAAGTCAGGATCAAATGCACGATGTCAATCAGTATATTTTACATGTCCACATTTTGCCCCTCTTTGAAGCAATGCACTCGTTGTGTTGGTTCAAAGAATAACCGATCTCGATCAAAGCCAATTTTTTTTTGATATTTCAAAACTTGCCCCACTGCTGCATGGTGAGAGAAAACATGCCATTATAATGCCCCCTTGAGAGATCGGACGAAAATTTCAATTTTTTGGGTGATCTCATAAATTTTTTTTTGACAAAGTACCGAACAGGTCTGAAAGGGGTTCGAGAGGCTAAAAACGTGTCTAAATGCAATAAAACGATGGAGAACAAGCCTCAAATGGAAAAAAACAGGTTTGAGGGTCAAAAAACCTAGCAGGACAACCATTTAGGGTTAAAAAACCCTAATTTTTAGGCTTAAAAGGGGCCCGAGGGGTCACTTTCAAGTCATTTTCACACACCTTCGCTAGCAAACTTTGAGATTCGAGCTCTGACCCTTCGACGATTTGGCTCAATGACAGCTTCCTCTACACATTTCAAACCGAGTTCGGACCTACCAGCGGCCACCTGGCATCAGGGCATAGGTATGTGACCCTAACTGAAGCTTAATTTTTTCATTTAATGCATTAATTTCTTGATTAAAAGATGAGCTCACCTCCAACAGCGCTATTATAGCGCCGCTCGACATTTGAACTGCACCGCACCAGGCCTTTTTGTGCCACAGCAGTGCAGTTTGGAGTTTAGAAACTCCGCCGCTGGGCTTTGGCTCGGCGGGCCGGTTTGGTTAAAGTGCACTGCGGCAACTCTATTTGGCTTAATTTAGGGTCCAGTGTCGGAGTTCGAGGAAACTCAAACTGCGACGCCATCACAAACTGCGCCGCTAGAAATGAGCTTGGAGCGTTAGGCCAGGATTTTTCCAAAAATTTTAACATGCTGACTTTCCTTGATGCAGGATGGGCCTAGGGAGCTTTATTCTCGGGAGCACTGGTCGCAAAACCTGGTGAGTGTTTTACGAGACCTTAGCGATAGAGACCAGGATCGACTGGGAGTTGCTGGCTTATGGCACATTGCATACGCTACGCCCGTGCGCACCCACTTAGGGATGTTTTCAGTGCTGGCCGAGAGGAGGCACAGTGAGACATCGTCGTTTCATCTTCCCACTAGCGAGACAACCGTTACCCTGGAGGACATTTGGCGCATTCTTCGATTGCCCATTCATGGCCGACGGGTGATTTATGATATGGAGGAGGGATGCGAGTGCTACATTCGAGTCTTTGCCACACGAGACATTATTTACTGCGAGGGACAGATCGAGCTGGAGAGATACAGAGTTATAGCACCTCCTTTCTGTTGGGTGATTGCAGCGATCATTTCGGGTTTGGTTGCCCCAAACCGATGAGGGCGATACTTCAGTCTGAGTTGGGGATACTACTGGGAGTGGATGGTTCGGGATAGGCCGGTTTGCTTTGCATGAGGGCCTATCCTTTTGGCCTCACTCTACAGAGATCTACATGAGTACATATACGTGGATGGCTGAGCGCTGGGAGCTGGAGTGACACTCCTTCATGTTTGGGCGTGGGAGCACATTTCTATGCTATGTCCACGGGTCATTCTGGTTCTGATGGGGGCAGAGGATGCCCTCATGGCACTATATAGAGGCGGTGTGTCCTTCACACATATTGGCGAGCATGGGATCCCCTACTGGAGGCGGGTCCTATACGAGATGCTTGTCTTTACTTGGCGTCCATACCTTGGTCGGCCTGGATGTTGCTCAGCTCTTCTACTACCGCCAGGATCGATACATGTAGGGGTAGGAGCACATGATGATTGAGAGATATCTGCTTGGGCACATACAACGTCAGTTCAGAGAGCCATAGGATCGGCCAGACGATGACTATATAGCCGTCTTTGCATGCAGCATGACACAGGTGTCATGGGGGCCTGGTATTCCTACCTCCGAGGTAGTTGACAGCTTTCGATAGTTGGTGGCCTGACCGTGGGCTTATTATCAGGGCTTGGCAGATCTGGGGACCAGACAGGCCTACAGAGACTGGTTCAGACCTCCTCTTTGATTGACCGTTCCGGGTGAGGATCCAGAGGTACGCAGGGTCAGAGGCAGGGGGAGAGGACGAGGACGAGGGCGAGGACTGAGGGTCGAGATTCGGCAGGATCCACCAGGGGTGCCCCTAGTTCCGCCAGGTCACGGGGATGTCCATATGCAAGACCAGTAGTAGGATCCGCTAGTCCCACCACCACGAGCCGAGGGTGAGGATCAGGTTCATGTGCAACGTTGGGTACAGCCAGCAGGACAGGCAGATGCACAAGATGCCTTGATTTTACAGTTGTAGGCCCAGGTTCAGGCAGTGATAGCAGAGAGGGACTAGGCAAGGGCTAAGAGAGAGAAGCTCAGAGTAGAGAGGGATTAGGCTGTGTAGCAGAGATAGGCTACAGAGCTACAGGCAGCCACTGAGCTAGGCCGCAGGCAGCAGATTGAGAGCATGACAACCTCCTCGTCTTAGGGTACAGTGCCGATGCGATCTTACAGGGATGCTATCCGAGAGATAGAGTACTACCGCTGAGCCTACCATGACACTGTACCTATAGCAGATTAGGTCCCAGAGTACTCAGAGCGAGCTAGCCAGAGACCACCAGAGGGTCACGGTGACAAGGGTGAGGGCAACATTCACGGAGATCGGGCCTGATCTAGATGATACATTTTTTGTGCCTTATGGGCTCATTTTTGATAGCCTGATGGGCGTTTTGTACTGATTGACATATATGTATAGTGATCCAATTTTATTCTTTTGTGCTATGATAGTGACATTGATGATATGATATATATGAGCCAATTTTTGATGCGATGCAATGCGTTCTTTTATCTATGCATGTATGATTTATTTCTATATGCTTTGCAATGATGTTCTATGGATGCATTTATTTCTAATGATGTGATGTGCAATGATGTTATCTATATGATGATTTATTTTATGCCAATGCAATATGTGAAATGATTTGATTTGTGGCATATGCAATAATGTGTAGAAAATGCTTATATATGAGATGATTTATGGATGTATGTGATATGATGCGATGGTCGTGATATGATGCAAATGAAGTGGTTTTATGAGATGCTTAGAATAACAAATGTTATTATCCTAAATGATGATGTATATGATGCTATGATATGTTAATGCAAGGTGATATGCTGATGCCTAATGTAAACGTAATGTGATGATATGATATCATTTATGTTATGCAAGTATGTATGCGTAATGAATTAAATGCTTATATACCTATTGCTTATGATTATGCAAAAAATGATTATGGAATGCTTTTATAGATGCTATGTGATGATTTAGATGGTAATATGAAATGGTTATAAAATGCAAATGAATGTTTATTCAATGATCGATATAATGCCATGAGATGCAATGTAATGGGTGAAATGCAATGACATGGATGCACCTATTTATGAAGAATGTTTATGATAACCTATTTATATGATGATAAGAATGAGATGTTTCCTATATGATATGCTTATGCAATATGCATATGATTTCTATATGATATGCTTATGCAATATGCTAATGATTTGTGAATGCAGGATTGATGATGATGGTGGTGACGATGATCAACCGTCATAGTACCTTGTTAGTGCGGTTAGTAAGAAAGGAAGAAGTCATTTCAACAAGACGCAAGATGACACAAATGCAAATGATGATGATGATGATTACTTGCCGAGGAATTGGGATTTTCAAAGGGCCAAATTTTCTTATGTTTGATAACACACGTGGTACGATGCATCGAGGTATAGAAAACTAGGATGGCGTTGTACCCAGTGTGATGAACTTTGACTCGACAATCAGATAGGAGTATTCTCGTTCACACCTGACATACGAAAACCTTGCTAGGATGTATTTCAGAAGTTTCAGACACCTCGGACCAAAACACGGAAAGGTAAACCTATCCCTATAATAGTCAACAAGTTGCCCTTGACTTCTTCCATACATACCTAACAAAGCAAGTATTCGCCGAGGTTATATTGCAAGAATGTCCAACAAGCACAACAGACAAAAGATAATGATCATTGCCCCATTCCTATTTCTTGAAATTCGTTGTTTTGGGATATCATCGAGACGTCCTTGGAATGAGCGAAAAATAAGGTAAGTCAAAAGATAAAGACCGAGTAAACAAACAAGCTGATGCTCTTCAATACCGCTAACAGAAAGAGGATGTGTTTTCTAAGATGATAAGCGAAACTTATTGCCAAAAGATAATGCCCATTGTAGGAAGGATTCATCCTAGGACATGTTAGTGGATGGCGGCACGTTATTTCATTTATAAGGGATGATTGATAGGGGACCAATTCAGATGATGTGTTACCAATACGAAGAGATGACCAATTCGTTTATGCACTGACTTAGACTTTAGACTTGATATTTTTGAGTTTTCACTTTTAAACCTGCTAGACTTATTTCTGACTGTTTCACCAAAGGTTGACGATGATGATCAGTTTATTATGAGTGGTGTTATTGCAGGTGCAAGCGAGATGAGGGGGATGGATTTTTTCAAATATTTGGATGTTTTTGACGTTTTGAAATGTTTTGAGGCTATTTTTGGTATTTTTTGAGATTTTCCAAATGTTTTGATTTTTGATTATTCAAATGTTTTGGGATTTTTTGAGGTTTTTGACCAAGAGACTAACCTAAAGACTTATCCTAGGGGTCTCGAGGGCTATTCAACAGACTAGCCTTGCCTATGTTATACACGCAGAGACCACGTAGTTTGACTGATGAGTTGACCGATTTGCACATGGAGATATACATGATGAAATATCAACTTATTATGACAGACTCCTATAGGACTGACCTAGATGTCTCGGGGGATGATCAAAGATCAACCTTGCCTACGTTCAAGCTCAGAGATGATGTAGTTCGACAAGACGACCTTGTTTTTGACTTTTGATATGTTTTGATGTTTTTGGATTTTCTAATTTTTTGATGTTTTTGAATTTTCTGATTTTCTGATTTTAAGATCATACCGAATCCGATCCGATGAGAATGTGCCCCCAGTGATGCAATAGACTACTCCAAAAGGTAGGACAAACTGACCTTGAGGATGGGTTGAGTAGTACTAGGAGGGATCACGATACGAAAACAAGACCAAGCTATGGTGCGGATGCGAGTGGATGAGTGATGGATGGAGACCTGAATGCGATGGATGATGGAAGTGAAATGGAGAACAAGCCATAAAGATCCTGGTGGATGGAAAGTGCTTATTTACGCAAGGCGCCTATTTTCCAGGTTTTCATCGAGGTACTTGCCCAAAGTGCCACCAAAGTGGTTTTCACTAGAGGACAATTTTTTGATCCTTTTTCTAATTTTTTTGGATTTTTTGCTTTTTGATTTTTTTGCTTGTTACCAAGACGCCTGTTTGCCAGGTTTTCACCGAAGTAACCATTTTTTCAGGACTTTTTCTGATTTTTTGGATTTTTTTGGTTTTATACCTTAAAAGATTTAGGCATAAAACATTTTGAGATGGGAGCTATTCATTGGTTCTTGCAGAGGTTCCCCTTCGGGTGTTGATAGCTGATATGCCCCTGATTTATAACTTGTTGTGATGACGAAAGGTCCTAACCAATTAGGTTTGAACTTTCCTTTGCTGCTGGGATTCAGGACATTCTTCTGATTTTCTTTTAAGACTAGTTCTCCGACTTGGAAAGTCCTGCTTTTGATTTTCTTGTTGTAGCTTCGTTTAAGTCTATTTTGATAGACTTGCAAATGATTTAAAGCATCTATGCACTTCTCATCCAGTAACTCCAGCTCATTTAGTCTTGATACCTGATAGTCCTCATCAGTGATGAGGTTTTACAATGATATTCTGAGGGATGGGAGTTCGATCTCGATGGGGAGTACAACTTCTGATCTGTAGACCAAGGAGAATGGGATGGTGCCAGTGGGTGTGCAGATGCTGGTTCGATAAGCCCAAAGGGAGGGATTAAGCTGCAGATGTCAATCACGACCTACGTCATTGACTGTTTTCTTGTGGATTTTGAGGATGGTTTTGTTCGTAGCTTTTGCTTGTCCATTTCCTTGGGGATAGTACAGGGTGGAGAAGCGATGCTGGATTTTGAATTTCTCGCACAAGTCACTAACCTCCTAGTTCTTGAATGGTGTCCCATTATCTGAGATAATGGCTTGTGGGACACCGTAACGACAAATGAGATAGTTCAGGATAAATTTTGAGATCTGCTTCCCAGTGATATACGTCATGGGTATGGTTTCCACCCACTTAGTGAAGTACTCAGTTGGAGTTATGATGAATTTATGGCCATTGGATGAGGTGGGTGTGATTTTTCCAATGAGATCAAGTCCTCACTATTAAAAGGGCCATGGTGTGATGATGGGGTGAAGTTCTTGAGCTAGAGCATGGATGAGGTCCCCATGTTGCTGACATTGTAAACACCTTTTAGCATGATCATGTGCTTCTCTTTCCATTGTGAGCCAGTAATACCCCATCCTTAGTAGTTTCTTGGCGATGGTCATTCCACTTGAGTGTGAGCCATAGATACCGTTATGAACCTCGGTTAGAGCGGTTAATGCATCCTTAGCATTTAGACAGCATATCAAGGTACCTTTTATGCTTCTATGGTATAAGGTATCACCTAGGATGACAAATCTGGATGCCTTTTTGATAAAGGTTCATTTTAGGCTCGATGGGAGGTCAACGAGTATGACTCCTATGCGAAGATATGTGTAGATGTCATGGTACCAAGGATCACCTGGATCGACGATTTCACACACGATTTCTAATTTCGGTACCTCGAATGTGGGAATGGGAAGCTGCTCAATCAGAAATTCATATTTTGGCATGTTACGAGGGATGTCTAATAGGGATCCAATTGTAGCCATGGCGTCTACTGCTCTGTTGTTGGTTCTTGGAATCTGCTCAAATGTTATGTCAATAAAGGATTCCTTTAGAGTCTCCACCAATTTATTGTATGGAGTGAGCTTATCATCCTTAGTTTGATATTCATTATTGAGCTGATTTATGATCAACTGAGAGTCTCCATACACCTTGAGAGCTATGATGTTCCATTGCATTGCTATCCTGAGGCCTATAGTCAAAGCCTCATATTTTGCTATGTTGTTAGTGCAAGGAAATGCCAATTTGTATGACTTCGGTATGCAGTCCCCTTGTGGGGTGATGAAGAAGAAACCAGCTCCTGATCCATGTTGCATGTATGAACCATCGAAGTATAGTTTCCAGTGATCGGCTACGTTGATGTTGAAAATAGATTCATCTGGAAATTCTAAGACAAGGGGATTCTGAGAATACATAGGTGCTTCTGCTAGTTGATCTGCAATAACCTGTCCCTTAATGGATTTTTTCTCTACATACTCGATGTCATACTCTGATAATATCATTACCCATTTTGCCATTCTTCCCGTGAGCATTGCCTTTGATAGGAGATACTTGAGGGGATCAATTTTGGCAATAAGCTTTATCTTGTGTGCCAACATGTAATGTCTGAATTTTTGGGATGCAAACACTACTGTGAGGCAAGCTTTCTCGATGAATGAGTAATTTAGCTCATGACCGACCATTGTTCTAATGATATAGTAGATGGCCCTCTCTGTTCCGTTTTCATCATGTTGAGCTAGGAGAGCTCCAAGGGCTGCTGTTGTTGCTGACACATATAAGATCAATGGCTTTCTTGGGATGGGTGGCATTAAAACTGGTGGTGTCAGTAGATATTCCTTGATTTTGTTAAATGCCTCTTCGCATTTTGTATCCCATTTATACACTACCCCCTTGTGGAGTAGGTGAGAATATGGGTTCTGCTTGTCTGCCAGTTGTGCTATGAATCGTCGGATGGATTGAAGTCGGCCTTGGAGGCCTCTCAGTTGTTTTAATGTCTTTGGTGCTTCCATCTCAAGGATTGCCTTCACTTTCGCCCGAGTCCACCTCGATACCCCTCATGGAGACTATGTATCCTAGCAATTTACCGATTGTACGCCGAAGACGCACTTCTTGGGATTTAGTCGACTTTGTATTCCTCCAGTCTGTCAAAGATAGCGCTTAGGGTTGCTATATGATCTTGTCTTTTCTTGACTTAGCTAGAATGTCGTCGACATAGTCTTACTGTTTTATGAATCATGTCATGGAATATCGATTGTCATGGCCCTTTGATAGGTTGCTCCTACATTCTTTAGGCGAATGGCATCATGTTCCAGATGGGTCCCCATGGACAAGTGAAATTCATCTTGTGTTGATCCTCTTTTGCTATCATGATCTGGTTGTATCCTAAAAATTCATCCATTAGTGATAGCATCTCATGCCCTACTGTCATGTCTACTATCATATCAATGTTAGGAAGCGGGAAATCATCCTTGGGACATGCTTTGTTCAAATCTCTGAAGTCCGTACAGATTATGATGGCTCCGTCAGGCTTTGAAACAGGTACCAAATTTGACACCCATTCTGGATAATCAATTGGTCGGATAAATCCTGCATCTAACAACTTTTTAAGCTCCATTTTGACTAACAGATCAATTTTAGGATGCATCTTTCAAAGCTTTTGTTTGATCGGTTTTGCTTCTGGCTACACTGCTAAATGATGAACCACAGTCTCTGGATCTAGCCTTGGCATGTCAGCATAACTCCATGCGAAGTTTATTTGTCTTTCCTTTAGGAATGCTGCTAGGAGTTCTTGCTCTTATGATAATAGTGATTCCACATAGAATGTGATATGTGGGGCCCCTCTATTCCTAGGTTGACTGGATTGCATTTTTCAGCCAAGATTGCTGACTTCTCTTGATGAATAGCTCTTAGAGGAGGATTGAATCCTTCATCCTCGGGTGCCTCAGAGAGGTTTTCACCATTGGATACGTCTTTTCTTTTTACTATTTTCTTGTCAGAGAGTGCCACAGTGTGGTTTTCACTCAAGGACTTGGATATGATTCTTAGTTTCTCACTTTTGCGACTGAAGGATTCAATCATTTCCCCGTAATAGGTGTGTGTGTCCAACTCCATTATAAACCCTGCCTTGTGATCTCCATCTAGAATGTTATCCCTCAATCCCATGAATTCTGAGAGTGCCTCATCGTTTTTGAATGTATCGAGAACTGGTGGTCCTCGATGGTCATAGTTGATCAGTTGGGGGTACACTAAAAGGATCTCATGATTTGGATGGTCTGTTTCAAAGGAGAGGGTACTTATCATACATAGGGTGGTATCTTTGAATAACCTAGGTAGATTGGTCAAGGTATCTTCATCATCGCTACTAATATAGGGCTTAGTTATAAAATTATGTATTTCTCTACCTGTGACTATTGGTGAGTGTACCTGTACTAGTACTGGCTGAGGAGAAACATTAGCCGTTCTAACCGGAGGACCTCAGCCACGTATGGTTATTCTCAGAGTGGTACATCCAAGACCAAGATTTTTTATGGGTCGCATCTCTGGCATGATAGGTATTATGAGCCCATTGTCATTTTGTCCCAGTCTTTGATTTCTATCGTAGCCCATTGCAAGCATCATTTGTAGGCCCTTGCTTCTTTCATCCATTGGTAGATTAGCTTCCGGTCTTTCATCTTGATACAACATGTGAGATGGATCTGCTTCAATAACCTCATGGCCAAGATCTCCCCATCTTGTGAATGCGGGATAGTTTTCAGGATAGGTTTGTGATGTGGAAGCTTGATTCTCTTGTGGGCATCCTCGTGATCTAGGAGATTGTGGTAACTCTCCTATTACAAAAGCATTGTTGGGGAGTTTGTAGCTTCCACAACCATCCTCCTCGATGATGAGCTTGATATCAGAGATAGTGGGGATGGTGGGGATGGCGGGTGTCTCTGTCGCAGAAGTGGACATGAGAGTGGCGGGGTCGATATATGGTGTGGAGGGGCCCTCATCGTTCTTTGGAACTTGGGGGATTTTGTAATACTTGGCCTCAAGATTTTTACAATATGAAAATGGTTCGGGATCTCCATGGACAGTAACCTCTTGTCCATTATGTGTAAATTTCACACATTGGTGGAAGGTTGATGCTACGGCTTTCATCGCATGGATCCATGGGCATCCTAGGAGGATATTATATGGTAATTCGAGGTCCAAGACCTGACATGTGGTTTCCATGAGCGTTGGCCCTACTTGAATAGGGAGTTTAATCATGCCCTAAGACACTCTTTCTTGGTCATCATATGCTCTTATCGTGATGCCCTTTCCTTTGTCGATGGAATCTTCTGATATTTTCAACTGCTTGATAAGGCTAAGAGAACATATGTTCAAACCCGCACCTCCATCCACCAAGACCCTTTTGAATTTTCTCTTGTTTACAATGGCTTCCAAGTGAAGTGCACGGTTGTGAGATGGTTGGGTGGGGAAATCTTGGTCAGAGAATGTAAGGAGATTAGGCATTATGATATTTCCGACCATAGCTTGGAATTGCTCCGCATCGAGATCTGCGGGGACAGTGGATGAGGCTAATGCTTCCTCAAGGATCTTTTTATGTGTTGATGAGATTTTTAACAACTCCATGATGGAGGTGTGTGCTAGCATTCTCTTGAGTTGTTCTACAACATTGTAGCTATGCGAAATGGATCTAGATGAAGGGATTTTATTAGGTTGGGATGATCCTGCAATGGTCACTTTGCCACCTCTTGTGGTGACTCCACAATCTTCGGCATGGGCGCCCTTGATGGTGATGACCATGCAGTCTTCATTTAGGGAGGCAACAACCATTTCGTACACATGATTTACACTGCCCTTCCCTTTATCATTTTTATTCCCTTTGTTGCCATGATTCGACATCGGATTCATGTAGATTTTAAGATCTTGATTTCTGGTAGGTTGTTCCACGTTTATGATTTTCTTGTCGATGAGATCTTGGACGATATTTTTGAGTCTCATGCAATTGTTTTTGGTATGACCTTTGATTTTATGAAATTCGCAAAGTTGATTTTCATTATACCAAGGGGGTTTCACATAAGGTTCTTGGTAGTTTTCGAATGTAGGAGGCTTGATGAGTTTTTCGTCACTCAACTTTTTCATTATGTCCTCCAGTGGTTCCCCCAAAATAGTGTACTTTCGTTTGGGATAACTTTTGCATTGGGGTGGTCCTCTTTGATCATTGAGGTCATTGAAGGTAGGATTGTTTTTTTGGCATTGATTTTGGATATGCGATGTGGGTGTATTTTGGTGAGGACCAGTAATGACCACCTTGGCATCAACGACACCATCATTAGTAATATTCTTGTTTCTTGCCCACGTGCGAGGTTTATCATTGTAATTAGATGGTGGGAGATTTTTTTGCTATTTGTGATATGTTGATTCTGCGGGTTGAGTCACAAGGGCTCTTTCGATGCTAAGCACTTTGGAGATCAATTGTTCATATGTAGTGATACCCTGAACCTCTAGATGAAATGCCAGGCGGCTTTCAAGGTTGGCTATGATGGTGCAGACTTGTTGTTCTTCTGGCATGGTCCACTTGCTCTGATTGGCCTTGGATTGCCATCATTGAAGGAATGAAGCAAAATATTCATTCTTTCCTTGTTTTAGAGCGTATAGTTCTTCGAGACTGACATCCATTGCAATGTTACATGCGTAGTTCCTAATGAATGCATCCCTGATTTCTTGGAATGTTCTAATGCCTGAAGGTAAGCGAGAACCATTCTATAGCAGGGCCTGCCAATCTTCTAGGAAATAGCCGCATCAGATAAGTATCGTCATATGTGACCTCCATGCAATGAACCTGGAATTCCTTGATGTGATCTTCAAGGTTTCCCATCCCTCGATATTTGTCGAATTTAGGGATATCAAATCCCTTGGGGAATGGTTTCATCTCTAAGATCCTATCAAATGGATAGGGACACAAGTTGCTTGGTGTTTTGGTTGTTCGCCCTAATTGAAGGTTGAGCACTTGTTGTGAGAGCAACCTGAGTTGTGTCGTCACATCACTTTGCGGATCAGGGGGTGGGATGAAAGTGTTTTGGGGTGTTTGAATTGTGGGTTGGATGGGTGGATTGGTTGGTGTGTTGTTCGATGGTATCTGTATGTTCTGGCAAGCGAAGTAGGCTTCTACTTGCTTTTGTATGAACAACGCTTGTTGTTGATCTTGCTGTTGTTGCGCTAGGATTTATGCTTATTGTTGCGCTTGTTGTTGTGCTTGCTGTTGTTCCCACAACACTTGTTGTTGGGTTGCGAATTCTATTGCTTCTTGCTGCTCTTGGTATTGGTTTAGTGCTTGCTGATATGCTTGCACTTGCACTGCTTGTGCTTGTGCAAGAATTTGTGCTTGATATTGAGCTTGTTGTGCTTGATATTGAGATTGCACTTGTGCGGCTTGTTGTTGCAATAAAAGTTGTGCTTGAGCGGCCCTTTGTGTTTGCAATACTTGTGCGGCTTGGGCGGCTTGTTGTTGTTGCTGTTGCAATAATGCTTGGGCTTGTTGCGCCTATTGCGCTTGTTGCACTTGTTGTGCTTGTAATGCGGCTTGTGCAACTTGGGCAGCTTGTGCAGCTTGAGCGAATTTTTGCATGGCTTTTTGTTTTTGAACTTGTTGTTATCCTCTTTGAAAAGTAGCTTGCAATGATGTGTCGTATTGGCTTGATGTGGTGAAAGTTGGTGGTGGTGGAGGTGGTGGTGGATTTGGAATGGTGGTAGGTGATGATGTTGTGATGATGTTTTGGTTGTTGGATAGTGGTATTGATGTGATGGTTGGTCCTTGAGAGACATTGCTTTGTGATGTTAGGGGTATGTTTGATGATGTTTCCATTGCTTGTGTGTTTGTCATTTGTTGTTGTGATATCAACGACAAATTTTGCATGTTTGGTGCAATGCTTTGATTAATGGTTGGGATATAGGTTTGATTGATACTTGGTAGGGGAGGAAGTCCTAAACCAAGGAGTGGTGTGGATGATAATGAAAATGGTGGAAGAGGTGGAAATGTAAGGGGTGTAAGTTGTTGTGAAGATATCATGGTGTCGAATAGGCCCCCTAGTCAGAACATATCTCCCTCTTCTTGTGAATTTGTGAGAAGAGGTTTTTGTGGTGTTGTGTGAAAAAATGATGATGATGGATCATGATGGAATGTGAGAGGAACATTTTTTTGTAATGGGTTTTTGGGTATATTTGGTTCCAATGTGGTGTTTGCATCCAAGTTTTGATTATTAACAAGGGGGTGTGATTGAAGAGCATTGAGAAATGTGTTCCCCTTGTTGACATTGGGTTGGGTTGGAGCAAACGATGTTGTGATTTGTGGAATGTTTTGCGTGATGTTTTGGGATGGAGGTGTAGATGAAATGGGGATAGTGGATGAGATTGGAGGAAAGGATGTCTCCACTATAGTACTTACGTCAAAATCCGAAGGTAACTTAGCCCCTTGTTTTGCTAGTTCAAGCATGTATAACGAAGGGTTGAGTCTCACCATGATGTTGATGATTTTATGATTCTTCAGATTTTGAAGCATTTCTGTCATTTCCTCACGATCCATTCCAAAAGTAAGGTCCTCTCCTTGGTTTTCGTCTTGTGGATTTTGTGATGATGAGAGGGTCAATGGATTACTTGATTCAGCTGGATTCATTTCTGCGTTTGTTTGGCTAAGATCACTTGAAGTGGGTGTTTCTTTGTTGGCTTCCATACTCTTCTTGTATTGAGATCTCATTTGAACCATAAAACAAGGATCAATCTTCAAGGATATGGGAGATGAATCTCTTGATTCTTTGGATTGATCGTTATTTTATGTCCCAAAGTATAAAGTTTTAGGATGCCTTGAGGATCAAAGGTGATGATATGATGATGGATGTTTAGGGATGGATGATATGGATGTTTTGGCTTTTGATAAATCTTGAATGAGACACTAGGATTTTAGGACTTTGTGGATTTTGATTTTGGATTTTGGATTTGAGATTTTGTCCTTGATTTTGATTTTAGTTTTGATTTTGATTTTTGAACAAAAAGACCCTAAGATGTTGGATGATGATCTAAGGGATAGCTTTTTTCAAAGGATGATAATTTGAATATGTGTGAGGAGAAGGATGCATCTACCCACACCTATTCAAACAGGATGATTGTTTCACTAAGCATATGAAGAAGGATTCATCTACATACACTAAGCTAGACAACATGATTTTTGATAACTTTGACTAAGTATATGCAAAAGGATGCATCTACACATACCTAGCCAAAGGTGTTTTTGCTAATGTTTTCAAGGATTTTGTCTCAATGATATTGATGATTTTGATTTTACCATAAAGCCTAGCATCAAGGATGATTTTAAGATTTTCCAAAAGGTGATGATGAGATGGAATTTGTTTTGATGTTTTGGAGGGTGGATGAAAAAGATTTTGATGTGTTTTGATCCTAAGATTATCCTAAAAAGGTACACTTTTTTTGCCTAGACCTAGGTATTGAATATCATGCAAATGCTTCCTAATGACCTTTGTAACCAAGAAATGATTTCATTTGAACTTTCATTTTCGGATTTCCAATCAATGATTTGTGCTTTGAGGATTTGGAGTCTTCAACACATATGAAAGTTCATTTTTCTTAGCTTTGCTTAATGTCTTTATTTTACCAAAAACACTTTCTTCAATTAGGTTTTCAAACTAAGATGTCCAATATCTTAATTTCTTCAAAACCCACAAGATATGTTATGTGGAAATTCAATGAACTTAAGGCAAGGGTTTCCTATTGTTTACTTAAGAAGACAAATTGAGATATAATCCAATGTTTAGAAACCTCTAAGGACGTGAATCCCAAGGGCAAGCAATAACATATGGATTGGGTCAATTGTATTTGTCCTCAAAAGGGTTTGAAATTTGGATGATGTTAAGTGTTTTTTTTTTAGATGTTTTTCGATCAAGCAATGCATTTTGTAACCCAAGAATAAGTACAATCCTATGGATGTGTAAGACAATATTTTTTGGATTCCCACTTGGACAAGTCACTACGCTTATCTCTAGCGAATGGTTAGATGCTTGACCCCACTGGCTCCCCTCCACGACACTCACTTATACGGGGCAGCCAAGCATCAACACCCATGAAACTCCCATGGTATGCTTTCCATTTCTACTAGAAGACCGTAAAAGTGTGGGGTGGCTTGAGAACGACCGTTCTTGCACTAACAAATAGATAAAAGGATTTTGGAAAATTCTAGCACATGGGTTTTAGTAAGGACTTTCCATTCGTAGGAGTTGACCCAACGTGGCAAGCGTCAACCGCGTGATATTGGCGTTTCTTCCAATATCCACATTTATATCCCGGCTGGAAATACTCTTGGCTTTAGAGTGTTACCGGTTGAGTCGTTCCTTTGGGTGAGTACTTTTTCCCCAAGGTAGGCCCTCTAGGATAAACAAAAGCGAATGAAGAACAATATTCGTAACTCGATCAATAATTGTTGGCAACAAGGAAAGAGAATATACGCAAAAAATCCCCCACTGACACTCGCACAAGATTTTGTTCAATTTTAGGCCCAAATCGAAGTGTGGAGGTGATTGCTTTGTCTTAACCCAAAGTCATGAAAAAGGCCTTTTGATTCTCAAGATCGCTATAAAGCGCGAGAGAAGCGCATATGTCCTTTTTCAATGGCTTTAGTCTAAGTAAGCCCTCACAAACAAACAAAGCTACACTTGTTCTTTTTAGATCCTCAAAGCAATATGTGAGTTCATTTTAGAGCACCAAATCACAAGTGAAAGACATTTGTTCAATTTGTTAATCCCATAAACAAAATCTAGTAAGTTGTTGATCCTATTGTTTGTTTTAACCTTTGCAAGAAGAAATTGAAAGGTTCTTTTTAAGCCCAAATGAAAACTAGTGTTCTAAGAATGAAAATATGACAAATTCCTAAAGAAGTGTTAAACAAACACTTTGATTGGACAAAATATCATCACCATACTCCTCCTTCCTTTGTTTTCGATTTCCAACCTACAAAGAAGAAAAACTGTTAGATTCTGGAAAAAAACACAGAAGTTAAAAAACCAGAAAACAAAAGGTAAATAAATCATAAATCACAACGCGTGCTAAAAAATTAAATTCTCCCTTTTACTATCTCCCAGCATCGTAACTCATGAAGGCGTCACTATTTGTTCTCCTAGCGTCGCTCTCACAGCGCCGCTTACCAGTCAACGACGCTTTGTGTCGGGATAGAGAGCTCGATTGCGTCACAATTTCTCCCAGCGTCGCAGTTTATATCAGCGTCGGAGTTTAAATTTTTTTTGAAAACTTTAGCAGATCGGCGAGTCCAGTGGCAGAGTTTAAAATTCAATTTTTTTTGGTGGGATGAGTCCAACGGTGAAGTTTATGTTTCACGCGGTGCCATATAGCGATGCTGACGAGCCCGCCATGCTAAAACAGCGACGCTGATGAGCCCGCGGTGCCAAAACAGTGACGCTAGCAAGCCCACGTTGGAATTTCCTATGTGTGAAGAAAATGCGGAAATATCAAGAAAATGTTAGAAATAATGATATCCAGCCCTCCTTCTAGCGCCAAATGTGTGAACCCCAATCTTGGTACCTGAAAAACAACATGAGTAAACGAGTTAAACAAGGATTTGCAAGCTAAAACAAGGATTCCCCATGAAATCCATTTACAAATTCAAATTAGGAAGAAAATATTGAAGAACACAATGCAAATGACAAAAATAAGATAAAATCCTAATTAGATGTGCAAACTCATGATCCCATGGGGGAATTGGTGCCTATTTGATGTGAAAATTGACCCTTTCCCAATTCCTATGATGCAAGCTTAGAATGTTGAAGATGATATTGATCCACTTTGATGAAAGATGAGAACTCCAAGCCAAAAATTTGCAAAACCTAGCTATGACTCAATGATGATGGATGGAATTCAAGAGATATTTGAGCATGGTAACTTTGCTTGGATTGTGGATGATAAAATGAGGAGAGGAGCTCTTCATTTATAGGATTTCAAGATGGATGAATGTCCAAATTTGAGCAATGTGGGACTTAACATTCATCCAATGATATGATGCCACTTGTCAAGCTATGAATGGATGATGGATGTGCAAGATTTGGGGTTTGTGCCAATAAATGCCAATATTTGAAATTCAATTTTTGAAATGATATGCAAGAGGGAAGGGAAAATGAAATAAATGCCACTTGGCTCAAGGCAAAAGGACATGTAAGATGAATTTATTGCCTTGTTGGATGTACATGTTGACTTGGAATTTTTGAATTCAAATTGAGAAAATATTCCAAAAGATGCCTTGTGAGGAAAATATAGATTTAATAAATGAATTAAATCTATTTTCATGTGCAACTTGCATTATCTAGATGATGTGACATGAGATGAGGTTAAATTAATCAAGGGTTAATTGATTTAACATGAGATTAGATGATGTGACTTATTTGACTTAGATTTATGGATTTATTTAAATCAAATAAGAGAGGAATATGATAAGAGGCTAATTAAATAAAGTTTTTGATTTATTTAATTAAAAGGGATAGTGTTAGATTAAATCAAATAAGGTTTTAATTTATTTAATTTAATGGATGGACTTTAGAGATTTAATCAAATAAATTGATGATTTAATTAAATAGGGATAATTAGATCAGATGGATTGATTTATTTAACAAAAGAGATTGACTTAATTAGATAAAATGATTTATTTAATTAAGAGATGAATATTGATGAATTTAATGAGATAGGGGAATTTGATTAAACGGTTAGACCGAGGGATGATTCGGGGAGAAACGATGTTAGTAAGTCAGGATCAAATGCACGATGTCAATCAGTATATTTTACATGTCTACAGTCATCAACTTTGACATTTGCACTTTCAACCATTTTTCTCAATCTTCTCTTATAGCATCGGTAAGCCTTGCTCTTGGTAGAGTAACCTAAAAAGATTCCTTCATCGCTCCTTGCATCAAAATTTCCTATGTCCTCATCTCTCTTAATGTAGTACTTGCTTCCAAAAATATTGAAATATTTAATAGTAGGCTGATAACCAAACCATAGCTCAAAAGGAGTCTTACCAGAAATACCATTAACATTTACCCGATTTAAAGTGTACACAACAGTGTTTACAGCTTCTCTCCAATAGATGTGAGGCATATTTCCTTCAATCATCATTATTCTAGCAACATCCAATATTGTTTTTTTCTTTCTCTCTACAACTCCATTTTGTTGAGGGGTTCGGGGAGTAGATAACTATCTTTTGATTCCATGCTCTTCACAAAAAGAATTGAACTCCCTGGAGGTGAACTCGCCACCTCTATCTGACCTTAGGAACTTTATCTTTAGGCCTGTCTCATTCTCTGCCATAGCTTTGAAACTCTTGAACTTCTCTAATGCTTCACATTTTTCTCTTAAGAAAGCAACCCATATCATCCTAGAGTAATCATCAATAAGTAGCATAAAATACCTTTCTCCTTGTAGAATTCTAATTTTGAAGGGGCCACATAGATCAATATGCACCAGCTCTAGTATTCCATTAGAATGATGCTTTTTACTCTGAAAAGAAACTCTAGTTTGTTTACCCATCTGAAATTCCTTGCATATTGTATTAGCAGGCTTCACTAGCTTAGGTAGATCTCTTACTGCTTGACTGGAGCTTATCTTGACAATGTTATCAAAATTCACATGAAACAACCTCTTATGCCATAACCAACTTTCATCTACTTAAGCAATTAAACAACTTACATTACCAACACTCAGGTGAAAAATATTACCTCTTGTCTTTGTACCTGAAGCAATCATATTTACAGAACTTCCAAGTATCTTGCATCTTCCATCTTTGAACTGAAGATCATAGCCCTTGTCCACCATCTGTCCAACACTCAACAAGTTATGCTTTAAGCCTTCAACATAAAGAACATCATCATTGTTATGTTTACCGCCAAGACAAATAGATCCTCTGCCATGAATCACACCAACATTGTTATCTCTGAATCTTACAACCCCACCATCATATTTCTCTAGACTTACAAATTTTCTTTTGTTACCAGTCATATGATGTGAGCATCCACTGTCAATAACCCACTCATTCTTCTCTTCAATTCGGGCTGCAAGAGATTTCTCAACTTTAGCAGATTTAGTAGCCACCAGACCATTTTCCTTGATAGCAATGAAAACCCATTCATCTTCATTTCCATTTTCTTTATCAGATTCTTCATCAGTCACACCTTCTTCAACAAAATAGCACTTCTTTTGAAATCTAGATTTGTAAGGCTTAGACCTAGGAACTCTTTCAAGACACCTTGAAGCAAAATGACCTATTTTACTGCAAGAGAAACATTTAATAGGTAACTTTCCTTTATACTTGCCTTGTTCTTTTCCTTCTTTCTTTACAATCAATGCTTCCAGCTCTTCAACCTCTCTTTCTTCTTCTTCAAGCTATTTCATCTCTTCCTCATACTTGAATGTTTTTATAGAACTTTCTCCTAGATCATATCTTTGCATGTTTCTTCCAAATACAGAAGCTTTAAACACAGATTCAGTCTTAGGGGCAGAATCACCAAATTCACTTAACTCAAAGGCAAATTTTTTACCAATCAACATATCCCTTATCACATTTGTTACTGATCTGAACTCTTCAATAGTATGAGCCTTTGACTTGTAAGATGGAGGCAATGATCTTAGCACTTTAGCTACAATTTCTTTTTCATCTAGAATACCGCTGGCACATCTAATACCCATCACGATTTCATTTACTCTTTGCATAAAAGAAGAAATATTTTCATCTTCACCCATCTTTAAATTTTCATACTTTCGTTTCAAACTCTATAGCTTGGCAACCTTCACATGTACATCTCCTTCATACAAAGTCTCCAGCTTCGTCCAAATCTCATAAGTTGTCTTGAGACCTATCACATTTGTCATTTTCGAATCCATCAGAGCACTCAACAAAGCTTTAATAGCCCTGATATTAGTCTCAACCTCTTTAATCTCATCAGGAGTGGAAGGACCATTCTGAGGAATAGTATATCTCTTCTTTGTAATCTTCCAGAAGGGTTCACCAATACACCTCAAATGACACTCCATTCTGGCTTTCCACAGAGTAGTTTGTGCCATCAAATCTAGGACTTTCCTTCTTGTATGATGCCATCTCAGATCACCTCAAGCTTTTAAACTTCTTTAGAGGAACCTTCTTTGATACCAAATGTTGGAAAAACAAGGACATACAACTGAGAGGGGGGGTGAATCAGTTGTCACATATTATTTAAAATTTTCAAACTTAACTTAACTTAATCTTAGATCTGATGTATGAACAATAAACCATAAAAAATCAACACATCAAAAACATAGAGAACACCAAGATTTTTTACATGGAAACCTTGTTAGGGAAAAAACCACGGTGGATGTCAGTCTACAGTATTATACCCTGTTAAAAGTATAAAGAATAATGGGAATGCACATGCATTTAGGCACACTTCCTAGAGCTCACTGCTCAAATACAAGAGGGCTCATTGCCCAAAGAAGAGAAATGCGAATTAGATCCACAAGGTATGAACTGAGAAAATAGCTTCTTCAAAAGCCTGATTATAGTTCCAGTTAAGCACAAAAATACTCCTTCACACTTCACTCAAACTTCTCCACACTCTACTCTGCAATAGAATGATTAGAACACTATTCATACATCTACACTTTCTTTGGAATACATTTACTCTTATGCACACTTCACTTTGCTCAAACAATCGCTCTTATATATCTACAACATGAATTTCATCAACAACTTCGTCGAACAAAATATAAAACATATTTTCAATGTTGGCCCCAATTTACAAATAAATTTTCAATGTGAATCAAACACTGTCGGCCAATATTATGTTCTAACCCAAAACAACATCCTTGAGCGTACCAAACATTCAAATTTTAATCTCCAAGGATCCACAACATGTTACAACCACCATGTCAACCAAGAACATGAAAACCTAAACACACATGAGAAAAATCTTCGACCATGAACACACCGATCAAAATGGACATGCACCAAGGATAGAGAATGATCTAGAAGCATCCACAAGTAACAAGAACCAATAGAGAAACATCCGCAACAACTGAAATTACTAGAATCACACCAACTTCAATCAAGAACACTAACTAAAACCACATAAACACTGTCAGAACACAACTGTTCATAACACGATCAAAACTTCACGCGGACCTTTGAAACTTCCGGTGGATAAACTAGATACTCTAAAAAATAAATCTTTTAGTCCACAATGATTGATCATCAACGTACTGAGAAAGAAACCTTCATGACCTTCACTATTCCACTGGCAACCTGCAACTCTTTCTTTAACAATTTTCTCAATATCCTTGACATATACAACCTTCAATACATCAAATGCTAATAGTGTTGAAATCAATGACAACCACAACATACAACAAAGTTGACACTGGTTCAAGTAAGTATCCAAGACTCAACTAAATATATTTTCAAAATTTGTTTGAATTATAGAAGAGCTAGGGTTTTTAAAGCATGGAAGGAACATCAAAAAAACCCAAAGTAAAAAGACCAAAAATAGAAACAAGGTCATTAAATCAAAAATTAATTGAACAATGTTTGGGCTCTTGACCAAAATCTAGTCGAACAACGCAATTAAAAACTTTAGTTGAGAAACTAGAAGATAAACACAAAAACCTAGGAGATGTATGGACTCCACAATGAGGACATGACATATTCATATATCATTATAGAAAGAAGTGTAGGAATAAGCCTGTGTCAAATCTGTGGAGAATGAATTTAGGAAAGATTGTAATGTGAAATGTGTTTATCAACGTGGAATTGATTAGAGTACTAGACAAGATGTATAATCCCAAAATGAAGATGATTCATTCATGTAATGGATCGCACTTTCTCCCCATTACTAGGGATTATATTTCTATGGGTTTTCAATTGGATTAATCTATGACTATGCCATTGAGGATTAGAGATATTCTAGAAGAATACCACACTATGGAAACATTTACAAAAGGTGGAAACTACATTTGCATAAATCCCAGGACACAGGAAATAAACTCAAAATATTTTCCAGTAATAAATGAGCTCCATTTTCTATAGATTTGTTTGAAGAATATTATCAATATACCTATTACTCGGCTGGACAAGTCCTAGGAATAGATGTTCTTGTTGAAATAGCTATAGCTCCTATGGTCCTAGTAGCATACATTCAAAACCAGGATGCTAGACCATTTGACTATGCAACATATTTGGCAGAGGTTATAAACATGTCACTTGCTTCCATAAAAAACAATAGTGATGCAATTAATTTTAGACAGTATCCTTTGCTCAAGCATATGATCTTTTATGAAGGACAATCCATGGGGATTTGGGGAGAAAAATTAAGAATGAAGGACTTGTATGAGGATGAAAACATAAGACCAGTACAAATGTGGACTTCAATTTGAGATAGTAGGTGTGGGAGGTCTCATTACTCGTACTTTGGAGAATACTTTGTGAAGCCCTTGTATAAATTGCTTGGTCATCCTTGTGATTACAACTTGTCCCTAGAAATACAAATATTTCTTAGACCCAAGGAGAAGAACCCAAAGGGAAGAGTGAACCATAATTGGGGAGATTGGTACACATATGATGATTGTACCATGATAAGAGTTTATGGGTTTGACGAAGCTCCATTCCTTCTACCCAAAATAGTTCCTGACAGAGTTGCTCATTTGGAAATAGTAAGACAATTGGCTTATTCTAATTACATGCATCTTAAAAGTTATGGAAAACAATCCCTCATGCCCGGGGCCTTATGTTTTGGTGATTTTACTACTATTTCCAAGAAGGGATATGCTTCTATTGGTAGCAAGTTAGATCATTATAGCATGCCACAGGGAAATAAGAGAGAAAATTTTGATCCTGAGCACTTCATTCACAGTGATAAGATGGCACAAAAATTGAAAAAATATGAACATGAATTCTTTGTTGATGATGTGATTAGAAATTGTGATGAAGCTCAAGCTACAAAAGGGAGAGATGCATACAATAGGGTAATGATGGCAGAGGCATGTAAGAAAAATTATAGTTCATCATATATAGAGACTTTCTATAAAATACAAGACCCTTTGGAGAAAGTTGAGAAATTGATCCTCCATGAAGATGACGTGATAAAGGATGTGCCTCTCATAGCATTTGAGAAAAGGAGAGATACCTGCCCTAAAAAACAAGCTAAGAATATAATCCCTCTAGTTCATTCATTACCACAACCCACTCCAAATGTAAGCTTCTGAGTAGACACTCCCATCACATGTGAATATTACATTGAAGAGGAGGATTAAGTTGCACAAGTAAATACTCCTACCATCCCACAATATGAATTACCACCAGAGAGGATTATTGTTTCATTTGAAGCCTCGAAAAAAAATTCTAATGATGTGAGGCACCGTGCCAGTTTAGAATTTACTTTAGATAGTGATTTTTTTCAAACTCTTGAATTTAGATAATTCATTTATGAATATAAAGGGGGAGGTGATAAGAGAGAGGATGAAAGAAATTAGCCTGGAGCAAGAGGTTGATTCCCTAAGGGAGCTACAAAAGGAAGTTGAAAATGAGATGGAAAATATCACCCCTGAAAGAGGATGAGAACTACTACAGGAGGCTGGGGTTATGCTTCTCCCAGGATGAGACATTAGTTCAACTATAGTCTTTGATAGTTTCAGGAGAAGGGAAAATAAAACTTTGCAATTAAAAAATGAGGTTAGTGATAAAATTTATACTCGTTTAGGATATAATCTAGACAATTCCACTATATAGATCTAGGCTCTATACCCACCAGGGAAGAGGCCCACACTTATTGATGACCCCAATCAATTTTTTAGCCACCTTTTGGTACAACGAGTGGAAGATACAAATCCTATTGAAACAATCGAATTGAACATTAATGTTGCTAAGTTCAACAAAGCACAAATTGAAGAAATGATAAGAGACAATAAGAGGATTGCTTCTAAGAATGAGAGATTAAAACAAGAGTTGACTAATTGTAAAGACAAATTACCTTCTTCCTCAGGCCTCTTTTCTCCATTAGTAGATTGTCAAAGAAAGGTACTTGAAGCCATGTTTGAAACCACATATTGGAAGCGAAAGAATGAAATGATTCAACAAAAATATGAGGAATTAGGAAAGAAGTTGAAAATTACTAAGTTTGAAATGGCTTTAGAGTTAATAAAGAAGAGATTTGAAAAGGTGCTTAAGAGAGCTGATAAAGTCTAGACAATCCATAGCAAAACATTTGCAACTTATCAAGAACACAATAGATTACACCTCATAATGAAAGAAATAAAAGAACAAATAGAAGCCAAGGGGAATATTGGTGAACAAGTGTTTCAGGAATATAAAGAATTAATGGATATGCATGATAAGTTATACACCATACTGATGCAAGAGCTTAGTGATTTCAACCAATCTTTGAGTATGGCTCTATCGAATTTCTTCGACGAAGGGGAGTTGAAAGAACAAGATATATGGAAATATGAAATCACTCAATATTTACTAGTGGCCCTTTATGAAATAAACGATGAAGAAAGGGTGATAGAAAAGGCACATGTACAATTGGAACGAATTTTTACCCTAGAATTCACCATGAAAGATATCATTAGGAATGTCAATACATATAGCAAAATAGGATATATCAAGCGCTTGTCTAAGGTTAATTTTTTTATCGCTTGAACAAAATGAGAAGCAGGGGTTACCAAAGTCTCACAATATCTGATGCCTTATCATGGAGTATGGACCTTGAATATATCTTTGGTGATCACAGGTACCTGATGAAGACTAACGAACTATGGTGCATCACAGATTGTTGCGAACTTCTCAATTATTTCTTATTTATTTCACAAATACAATTGTTAAGGTTTTAGTAAAGAAACAACGTAAATTTTGATGTAAAGGCCTGTAGCTTGTAAGTTCCTATATATAAGGGAAACCAAGGCCAGATTTCAAAATCATATTAGATTAGGATCATCATAGCAGTAGGAAATTTTTTCATAAACATATAAAAGGATTCTAATATGTATCAAATTATCTTTTGAAGAAAATATAGTGGATAAGAAAATTTGAATTGGTGGCCCAATTTCTAATGTTCAACTATTCTATTAAATTTAATTCATACATATTATTTGGTTGTCTTCAGAGTGGTCTTTCTATATTATTCAAATTAAGTATATCAATATATATTTAACTTGTCAATACACATTTTTCGTACTTGTGTGATTTCATTGATTGGTTTCTATGTGAAAGAATTAAATTCCTTTTGTGATATCATATTTAATAGGTTCCTACCCAAGATTAAATTCCTTTTAAGATGATTGTCTTAATTGGTTTCTTTCACATTAGAATTAAAATCCTCTCAAAAATTCACAGTAACTTAGGGGGATATCACTAGGATTTATAAGAACCAAATAGTTAAAAAACTTGCACGTTTATACAAGTTATAAACATCCAAAAGTGTAAAAAAGTTAGAGTTAAGCTAAGAAAAAGGATCCACATACCTTATACATCTTGACTCCATTAACCCAACAAAATTATGCACTGTTCAATACCCATTTCATTAGAAAATTTTACAAAATCTTATCCATACATTCACATTTCAAATTTCAGCACTAGGGATAGAAGTAGCTTTTAAGTTTTCATCTATTCCACATTTCATTCCACTGTGGATAGATCCCTAAATTCATTTAAGTCACACAATTTTTAAATGTGCATCAGTTATCAAGGTTCACCCGCCTAGGTTTTAGCATAGTATGAAGTGTAGGGAGTCATCAACCACATAGGTTAACTTCTTTCGTTAGCCAAAACTGTTACCAAAGAGCTCGTAATCCTCTCAAGGTTTATAACCTATGTTTTTGAGACCTAATAGATTGTTGAATTTGTTGGGGAATAATCTAGCCAATTCTGAATCTAGGCCTTTCATTATAGAGTTATAAATATTCACATTTGTGTAATTACCCATTCAACTGACTAAGTAAGAGACTCTACTAGGATAAAACAAAACCAATCCCATTCAGACCATAGTATTAAAACTTTCCCACTTTTTAAAAGGTAGGTGGCGACTTTGTCAATATTTTTGTATGACCGATAAAATAAACATTGGGTTAGAAAGACTAGATTATAGACACCAAAGAATTACCATATCATCCAAAATGGATAGTAGAAGATCTTTGCACAAAGGAAGTCCAAAGAAGAAAAAAGGTAAGTGGACATACAAACATGGGTCTCCTTCAAAATCTTGCATAACTTAGAATGAAGAAGTGTCAAATCAATCAGATACCATATACAGTGATAAGGGGAACACATCAAAGCAACCTTTCACAATGCATAACAGTTCTTTACATGAGTCAGAAATTCATAATGATGAGGGATACCAACCAGTAAACCTGCATACATTATCTGAGCAAAAAAACTTAAGTAATGTTGTTCTCAATTTCAAGGTCGACCCCCATAAAATGAGTGAATTAAATGCATGTGCAAAAGGGGAAAGAATCCAAAACCAAAGGGAGTACAACTATAGAATGACATTACAATAGGGAGAAGAAAACCAATGTGAACTTATGGAGCACACTTCCCCCACTGAAACTCATGTTGGTCATACTATAAAAGTCAAGAGTTACAACAAGATATTGAAAGAATGAGGGGAGAACTTAAGGTACAACAACTAATGAACTAAAGAGAGGAATTAGTTCAACAATTGCTTTAGATCAATGTACAACTAGCAACAAAGGGACCAAAGTATTTACCTCCCCACAAGCAGGGAGGGAACACTAATCCAACCAATTCACAGGGATCATATCAAAATACAAGTGTTCCAAAAGTTCCAAAGACACCTTACAATACAACAAGAAATCCAAACAACACTAACTATGTCCCACCACAAACCTCACAACCAAAAAATGCCAATGCTATTTCCCAACCCATGACCAACACTTATCCACCTCCTAGCCAACAATATGTCCCATCCCACCAACACCATGTACCTCAACAAAATATACAAGGTTACATATATCCCCACCAGAATACACATCAATATGTACCCCACCACCAATATCAACAAGGATCTCAGTACCAGCCTAACCAACCTAACCAAAACCCCTATTCAAAAGGACCCCCAAATGTAAATAAATATAGACAGCTGGACTTATTCAAACACTCGATATACCCACATCCAATTGGCAGTGATTTAAGAAATTATGCAATCCCAAATTTTTTTGTAAGCAATGCCATCACAATAGAGGAGTATATAAGGAAGTTTCAGTAATTTATAGATGACTTTGGTGTAGAATATGAGGGAATGTGCATGAGGTTATTCATGATGTCTTTGGTCGAAGATTCCAAAGATTAGTTTAAAAATTTGTCTAATGCTTCAATCAATTCCACAGAAGAATTCAAGGATCGATTCAGGAAACAATTTGGAAGCCACTATGACCCAGATTTTTCTATACATGAGTTAAATGGAATTCAAAAACACCCTAATGAATCGGTCAATGATTTCAGCCAAAGATTTCAAAAGGTAGAAAATAAAATTTCCTTTGAATCAAAACCAACAGATCGTATGGCCAAGGCCATATACTCAAAAGCTTTTGACCCGAAGATCAGGTATGAACTTAGGAACAAATTTCCTAACACCTTAGCAGAAGCAAAAAAAAATTCTATCAACATTAAAAATAATAGGAAAGCTGCAAGGATGATTGAAAAATGAGATAATATAAAAATCCCACAAAACCCAAACAATCAGCAAGCTAGATAGGACAAAAATTATAGAAATGATAGACCTATACTACATGACATGCCATATAATACTAACTGGAAAGATGGGAGACCACTAGATAACAATCATAGGCAAAATTTTAAAGATACTTCGAACCCATTAAAGAAACACAAAGCACATGTGGGGGAAATTAGTCCATGGTGTCTAACATCCAAACTGCCACATGCACCCAAATATTGCACAGTAGCCCAATCCCTACACGAAGATGAATGGTCTTATGATCAGGAGAAGAATGACCATACCATAAATATGTTGGGGTTTGGACCTCACCTAGTTGATGAAGAATACTCATCTTCGGAAGAAGGATTTGAATATGATGTCAATAACCAAAAGTACAATGTTAACATGGGACAACAAGAAATATTCTCTTATTAGGAGGAGGATGAAGAAGAAATCTCATATGCATCTAATATAATACCACAATTCTAGTTGAGGACACCAACCGAAGGAGAAAAAATGGCCATTACTTTAGATGTTGTGGAAAGAATCAAAGGTGGCTATAACTTGAGGAAAAAGAACACAAATGTTGATCACAAAACACCTAGGGGCCTGTTCATAAAAGAACAAAATCATACAGAAAAGGCCCATGATAATCAAAAGAAAGGTGAGAAAGAAAAGAACTATATAGCTATACCAAAAGAAATTTTGAAGATACAATCTAAAGAAAAGAATGCCAATAAGAAAGAGAAAAATGAACAATCAGTGGTCACTCCTTCATTTGACATAACACAAGCATTGTCTCAGGTCAAAATGTTTTTACCATTACTAGAGACGATGAGATTTGATGAGTACAAGAATAGTAATATTAAGCTAATCTCCAACATGTCCAGTAAGCAATAGGATCAAAGTAAAGTTAAAAGAAATAACATAAACAATGTTGAACAAGAAGTCACAAAAACACCAAAAGTGTACCTAGGTAATACTCTTACAAAGAACCCCTCTCAAATAGATTCATTCTACACCACACTATTGATTAACAACAAGCTGGTAAAAAACTACATGATTGACTAAAGAGCAACAATCAACATCATGTTGATGACAGTTATGAAATAATTAGGCGTATGGGTGAACACTACATATGGGAAATGCTACACGATGGATAATAGGTTTGTCTCAGTGGTTGGAGTTATATGGGATGTAGGGTTGAAGCTGGAAGTATACCCTGAGGAAACTTACAAAAAAAATATTACTGTGGTGGATACACCTCCCTATTATGGTATGTTATTATCCAGACAGTGGACTGCTGCAGTAGGGGGAAATGTTCAACTTGACTTATCATATGCAACGATACCAGTGAATGGAAAAGAAGTCAAGATATATAGAGAGCCCAAATTAGAGCATGTTATAGAGCATTTTGACCCCAACAAGATCAATTTTTTTTGTGACGTGGATCTTGGAAATTCCAGAGTTAAAAAATCACAACTTGAATTGCAAAATACATAATTGATTGACAGAGAATCTCAACTCGATGATAAGGGTGTATGGAAGATGTATTTTGATGGGGCATGTAGCAAGGGTGGAAATGGTTTAGGGATTGTATTCATCTCGCCCTCAGGAAAAATATTAAGTATTCATTCTTGCTAATATTTGAGTGCACCAATAACATAGTTGAATACGAAGCCTTGTTGTTAGGCTTGAACATTGCTATAAGATATGGGATCAAGCTGATAACAATCTATGGAGATTTTGAATTGATTGTCTCTCAAGTCATGGCCAAATACTCATCAAAGAACAAATGGTTAAAATAGTATAGAAATGTGGTTGGGATACCATTGAACTCTTTGATGCATTCTCAATAGACTGGATAGAGAGATCTAAGAAAATAATGGAATTTTTTTTAGCAAATATGGCTCTTAAATGGGATGATATTACATTAGTAGGAATCACATAAGTTGAGTTCAAGACAAGACCTACTATCCTATATAACATATACCACTAGTAGGTATTCAATGATGATGAAGATACGATCAAGTTCCTCCATTGTATTGATCAATATGAATCTCAGGAGATAGACTTCAATGCCTTTGTAGAGAAAGTGGATGGAGAAGAAACTGCCTTTGGACAAGAAGTAGTGCAGCTTAAGACAAACATAATCCCAAAAGGACTTGTGGAATTAGAAAGAGTATTCAATGGACATGATAGATTCAATCTAAAGCCTGTAGGCCTGTTAAACAAAAAGATGTTGAAGAGATTAACCTTGGAACAAAACTTGCTCCTAAGAAAGTTTGCATTGGCAAAAAGATTAGTCCTAAAGTTATAGAGATGCTTATAATCCTTTTTCGAAAGTATAAATATGTATTTTCCTAGTCTTATGATAATTTCAAAGCATATAGAGAGGACCTATTTCAACATGAGATACCATTAAAACCTAATGCAAAACCATTTCGACAAAAGCAATGACCCATAAATCCTACATTGGCACCAAAGATGTAGGAGGAGCTTATGAAGTTAAGAGATATAGGCATTATCAAACAAATTAGACATTCCTCCTGGGTATCAAATTTGGTACATATAAGAAAGAAGAATGGGGACATAAGGTTGTGTGTAGATTTTGAGAATCTAAATATGGCATCGTTCAAAGACAGTTTCCCTTTGCCAAATATGGAGGAAATGTTGTAGAAAGTAACAAGATGTGAGTTATTATCCATGATTGATGGTTTCTTAGGCTACAACCAAGTAAATTTCAAAGAGTCTGAGCAATACAAAACTTCTTTCACTATGCCCTGGGGTACATAAGTTTATGTGAGAATGCCTTTTGGTCTTACCAATGTTGGAGCGACATTTCAAAGGGCTATGGATGTAGCCTTTTCTAACTTGATTAATGCTATAATGGTAGTATATTAGGATGATCTAACAGCCTACTCCAAGAAGTCAGAAGATCATTGTGCACATTTAGAGAAAATTCTCATTAGAGCACTAGAATATGGCATTTCTCTAAACCCAAAAAAGTGCCATTTTACTATCATAGAGGGAAAATTATTGGGGAATACTGTCTCAAAAGATGGAGTATGAATTGATCGAGAATGAGTGGAAGCTATTGAAAAAATCCCCATCCAAAAAACTGTAAAATCCATCCAATCTTTCTTTGGACAAATTAACTTTGTTAAAGGCGATTTATCTCAAACTTTATAGAGATTGTAGAATCAATCTCAAATATGCTGAAGAAAGGTAACAAAATTGACTAGACAGGAGAAGCCATTGATGCATTTGTGTCAATCAAGAAAGAAATCAAGGAAGAACCTATATTGAAGTCCCCAGACTTTGAAAAACCCTTCCAGATATTCTCATTTGCATCATGTCATACAATGGTGGTTGTAATGTTGCAGAAAAATAAAGAAGGGTATGAACAACCTATTTCATTTTTCAGTAAATCTCTTCAAGGAGAAAAACTAAAGTATGACATTACTGAGAAGCAATCTTGTGCCCTAGTAAAAGTAGTCAAGGAATTTATGCCTTACTTAGTAGGGGCATAAGTTATTGCTTATGTGACAAATATTGTAGTAAAAGATGTTTTTTTACAGGTAGAGGTAACTAGAAGAAGGTGTTGCTGGATAAACCATATTCAAGAATTCAACATTAATATTCAAATCACTAAATTAGTAAGAGGGTAGGGACTATCAAAATTGATGGTTGAGTCCAATTTGGAAGCTACACAGATTTGCATCATGGAAGGGGAAGAAAATTGGGTGTCAAGCATAGAGAACACATAGTGGTACACTAACATTGCATACTACCTTAAACATATGAAATGTCCAAAAGGATTAAATGACAACCAAAAAAGGACCTTGAAACTTCATGCATCAAAATATGTTTTCATGGATGGAGATTTGTACAGGAAAAATAGGGATGGTGTGTTGTTATTGTGCCTGGATGAAACACAAGCAAAACATGTTATGAAAGAAATGCATGAGGGTGTATGTGGAGGACACTTTTCAGAAAATACTACTACACACAAGATACTAAGAGGGGGTTATTATTAGCCCAAAGTCTTTAACGATCCTTACAGTTATGTAAGAAAGTGTGAAGCTTGCCAAAAATGCTTTGGAAAGATGAAATATCAGGGAGTGTTGTTGTATACACCTAAAAATGGTCACATCACATAGTCTGGTAATTAATATTTTTAATATTTAATTAAATCTCTGAGTTCAATCTGCGTATAAATAAATTTAAATAATTTATTTATATTTGTTCATTCTTTCATTTCGATTAAATAAATAAGTTTATTTAATCACTTTTCTTATTCATTTCTTAATTAATTAAATAAACATTACGATTTATTTATATTAATTATCGTTTAATCTTGGCTTGAATATTTTATTCAATTAAAGATTAAGTATTCTAATATTCTTCTAATATCCATTCACAATTAAATATTCTAAATATTTAATTAAATTCTTCTAAAGTCCATTCACAATTAAATATCCCAAAATATTTAATTAATTCTTCTAAAGTCACATCAAAATTAAATATTCCAAAATATTTAATTAAATCTTCTATAGTTCTAAAATCAAAAATCAAACTCACATAAATGAAATTAAATAAATTTATTTATTTAATTAATTTGGGGATTATCTTCAACAACCGTGAAACAAACTGCCAAAATAGAAAAATTAATTTCTCTATTCCTGTGCAAGCTTGTTCCCGTGGGTTGAAGACAAGGCTCCATTCTTCTCTCCAACCTCTCCCAACATTCTCCATCTTCCTCTCAACCTCTCCATCTCTCACCATTCAAACTTACCAGACAATCTCACAGCCATTGATCTTTGCCAGCCAGGATTTTTCCTACAAAAAGCTATAAAAGGACTGCCGAGTCTTTGCAATCACAAAGAAGCTTTCAATAGAAAAACTATAGTCAAATAGCTTTCAAGCATCCATAGCATAGTATTTTAGCATTCATAGATTGTAGAATCATAGCATATCATGGCCAATCATTATCATAATTTAGTTTTAGAAGCATCCATAATCCACAGCCCCTGTGCATAATCTACAACCCCTGTGCATATCTGTATCAGCATTTTACTCCATCACCATATAGGATAGAGTAGTATTCCCCTTTGCATACTCATTCTACAGGTTGCCATTCTGAGAAAGCTTTGCTTACACAATCTGAGAGCAACAGCTTCAAACAAATCCCTGGAGATAGAGGAAGATGGAATGGCTCTGAAGAAGTCTTGTTTGTTTGATTTCATTTCAAATTATCTCACTTTCTTCAGTTTAATGTTTCATTTATGTGTTTTTGTTATTTTTACTTTGATACTAACATATTTCTCAAACACATTTTTGGCGCCCACCGTGGGGCTCTTGCCCCAATTTTAACATTTTATTATAGATTTTCCTGACAGGTTACGGCCAAAAACAACGGATTAGCGCAATAAACATGCTTCAGTAAAATTCATACCCAGTTCAGCGCCCGTGAAGCATCTTGCAGCGCCCGTGAAGCATCCTGCAGCGCCCGTGAAGCATCCTGCAGCGCCCGTGAGGCATCCTGCAGTGCTTGTGAGGCATCCTACAACACTTGTGAGGCATCCTACAACGCTCGTGAGGCATCCTGCAGCGCCCATAAAGCATCCTACAGTGCCCATAATTCATCCTGTAGCGCCCATGATGTCTGTTATAGCACACTTTTGAAAAGGCTGTAAATTGTAAATTGTAATTTAAATACAATTTGACTGAATCCAACGCGACCACAGACAGTAAAAACTTTGAAAGAATTAAGCAATCCTAGGGTAGTCACATAATTAAAAATGAAGCAATCCTAGGGTAGCCACATAATTTAAAATCAAGCAATCCTAGGATAGTCACTTCACTTTCAATTTTGGGCTAAAAAGAACTCCATGTTTTTGTGAAGCAACATCTTCACCTAGCATAGCAAATTCTTTATTTGGGTTTAAAATTGAATCTTTATTTGCTTTGCTTTAAACGGTGATAGGCCTATGCTCTCCCCTTAACTGGGTGATTAGAATGCCAAACTCATCTATTTCATTTCATGCAATTTCCAGTTTTGTTAAAACCTTTTAGAGAGCCTTCTCTTGTGGGAAAAAGTACTCACCCAAGAGGAACGACTCAAGTGGAGTCAAGCCAAAGCCAGGCTATTCCACCCCACTATAAAATTTAAAGCAAAATTGGGGAAACCCTCTTTTGATGGTAGTGTGCATTGATAACCATCCCCAAAGCCTTTGTTCTAAAGGTAGGGAGGTCTCTCGAGGGAGTATATCATTTGCTGCACCAAACGGAAACCCTTACTACGAACTTAGTGTATTATCCAACCGAAGTCAATTTCCGAACGTCATAATAATCACAGTGTAGGGGAGGGAAGAATCTACCCCCAAGATACTCACCATATAATTGCCAAGGATTGTTTTCTCAGGGGATCCGGTATCCACTTCCGTCACTCTGAGTACACACCTGGAAAAGACAAAAACACGGGCGCCCTTTCGGGGGTGACATGGCTGTGTGAGTCGACGTAGTTTTAAGATGTGGGCTGTTGATTACTATGATGACCTACTTGAGTACTAAGAGTGAGTCCGTTTGATCTATCTATCATGTGTAAAACCTGTTAAATTTTTTTTTGAAAAATATTTTGATCATACACTTGATGTTTAGCATAGTACTTAAAACAACTATTCTACAAATTGTTTGATGTGTTTTCAATACATTAATTCAGTAAAGATCATCCAAAATTCACAATTACCTTGATAACTCTCATGTTAAGAGATTGGAAATCCACAACCTTCGTTAAGAAATCCATTTTTAAAAGAATCAAAAAGCCAAAGAAACCCCTTAGCTACAAGAAACTATTGAAGAAAAGACGATTCTTGTACCAAAGCCGAAAGGTTTTACTCAAATACAAAACCTTTCTTCATCGATATCATGACTGTGTTAGAGGCTTCACTGATGATTATGCTATAGAACCTTTGTACTCGCAAGCTTTCTTTCAAAGAAGAGCCCTTTCTCAAAGGCACAACCATAGTCAATGTATTCATTTTTGTTATATTCCCCAACCTGCAATTGAATATTCTACTCGTCCAAATCAATTTCTGCAATAGAGAACTCAATAACATTAGGCATTCATCACAAAATCCATCCTTTTACAAAGCTATGATCAAAACTTCATAAAGTGCAAAATCATCCTTTTCTTGATCTTTTGCTTAAATTCCCACCAACAGGATTTTCATCCTTTCAATTAGGGAACAACACAAGCTAAATGTTAGAAATCTTTCAAGTCATAGAATTTTCATTATATCCCAACTTTCATAACTATCACAAAATTGCACCATTTCATTCTTTTGATCAAAAGTGAGTAGAATTTGGAACAAAACTTATGCCTGTCTTTACGAGATCTCAAAAACACATGGAAAAAGACGAAGGAGAAACCACTACAAGCAAAATGGGTGACCATAATGAGAAAGAAGAGGATACATTTAATATTGACGAATTAACAGAAGAAAAGCTTCAAGAAGCAGAGCAAGATCCCCAATTCCATACTCTTATGGAAAGGATTTTAGAATGAAACAAAGAAAGATATTTTCTTTCGTTAGCTAATCAAGGAGCTAAGTTACCTCACAATTTTGATATAGAAGGGATTAAACAGAATCCTGAAACTCCTCCTAATGACTTTAGTGCCCTTACTCAACAGATAAAAGAATTACAATGGAAAATAAAGGAGATGCAAGGGGGTGCAATAAAGAAGTATTTTTTGGAAGACATATCTCCTTATCCATTCGATAGGAGTCTTCAAATGATCCCTTTTCCAAAACATTGCGAAATCCCTAAATTTGATAGGTACAATGGAAAAACTGATCCCATTGAACATGTGAGGTATTTCCAAAATATGAGTCTAGAATTTTCCTATGACGATACCTACTTAATGTGATTGTTTCCACGAAGTCTGGGTGCACAATCCATGGAGTGGCTTTCCAAGATCACTCCCCCCATCAAAACCTTTGAGGAGTTGATAAATCAGTTTATATCACAATCTCCTATAACATCCAACACCAGATAACAATGCTTGATCTTTGTAAAGTGAAACAAAAAGTAGGAGAATCCTTCACTACGTTTTTGTAAAGGTGGAGAAGGTTGTTTGCGCGATATTCCCGTCCTATTCCTAAGAAGGAAAAGATGGATATCTTCATAAATAGCCTAGATCAAGAATTAAGTTACATGCTTAATCTTCATTGTCCTTATAACTTTGAAAAATTGATTGAAAATGTAATCACCATTGAAGGGGCCTTGGTTAAACGAGGAGTGATAAAACTTGATAATCCAAGTACATCCAACCAAAACAACAACGATAAAACAAGGTTTTGGAACATAAATAAAAATGTTTTCAATGATGGTATAGTAGATGCAAATAATCTACGAACAAGACCATCTATCTTTAACCTATCAAGTACTCCACAAAATAACCAACAAGGAAATACCAACCAACAAGGAAATACCAATCAACAAGGAAACAATAATCAACAAGGACAAAAATCCAAGCAGGAAAGCATGACCAATCAAAACACCAAGGATAATCGTGGTAATTTCAATAACAATCTTGGCAATACCCAAACATCAAATCCGTCCAGACCTCCATTCTTTTCAAATCGACGGAATTTTACCACTTTGGGTCAATCTCTTGAGTCTACTCTCAAGGAGCTTCTTGATAATAAGGTTATCACCTTACCACCACAAAGAGATTATGAGCCACGCGTCAAACCACCATCATGGAATGACTCGTATTATTGCAATTATCATCAATGTAAAGGTCATAGAATGAATAATTGTCAAGCTTTGTGAAATCTAGTACAAGATTTAATTGACAATGGCACCATTACAATTGAAGGACATCATACCAATGACGATCATCAAGCATTCAAAGATCCTTTACCGAACTATCAAAAAGGGGAAACATCAGATGCAAAAGCCAAAATCATACATAATGTTGAAGACAATATAATCCGTCACATCTATGTAGATGATCAACGGGTTAATGTTATCAAAATCAAGGGAAAACAAGAATATCAACAGGTTAATGTAACTACGAGAGGACAGGAAAAAGTTGTTTTAAAAGGAAGTTCATCTAAGATAACTATTCCTTCTCCAAATCATTATAATCTAGTTGATCAACTGAGGAAAACATCAGCTCAAATCTCCATCCTTGAACTTCTCAAAATATCCCCCATACACACAAATATTTTAGAAGAAGCTCTTGTAAACACAACTGTCGACACTGATCTGGATGTAAATAAATTTCAAGCCATGGTGGGACATTTGTCTTCCCCCACTTGTCTTTCATTTTCCGAAAAAGATGATGCCTCCATGACACATCCACATAATTCATCACTCTATCTTGAAGTCATGATCCATAAACACCGAATCAGACGTGTCTTAATAGATGGAGAAGCTAGTTTAAACATTTGTACCTTAAAGCTAATACATGCCTTGGGAATATCAGAAAATTCTATTGATCCACGAAGGAAAATAACTATCAAGGCATATGATGATGAAGAAAGAGCTTCTAAAGGACTAATAATGCTACCTATCAGAGTGGGACCTGTTGTGAAAAATACCTTTTGTCAGGTTCTAGATCAGGATCTTTCCTATAACATACTTTTGGGTCACCCATGGATTCATGATATGCAAGCAGTACCATCAACGTACCATCAATGCCTTAAGTTTCTGTATGATGGACAAGAAATAACTATACAAGCTGATTACAATAGCACCCAAACTTGTTCAAATCTCCGAGCAACTCAAGATGCCTTTGTGCCACATAATAGGGAGGCTCTTGCTATTTCTTCTTCCAATCTACAAAGCCAATTGCAAGAACTGACAAAGAATCTTGACACTAAGCTAAATTTTAAAGACAAAGGGGTAGGTGAATATTCGCTCTCTTTCTACCTTACCTCCTTCTCCGAGGTCACATGGTCAGCCAACCTTATCAAATCAAAAGATTGCAACAGCCTCTACATCCCAAGCTTCTGTGCCAATCACAAAGTTTGATGGAAAATTCATTAAAGCCAACACCACAGAGGAAGAAGCTGAAAATAGGGACATCCTAAGTTGGCTATACAAAGATGAAGATGAATCTCTCTTGCACATTAAGTTACCTACAAAACAATATGGTAAGGGGTACGCTATAATGCAGAAAATGGGCTATGAAGGAAATGGTCCTATAGGAAAAAGAAGAGAAGGAATCATGGAGCCAATTCAACCAATTTCAATACATCCAAATGATAAAACAGGACTTGGATATGGTAAAGATACACAAGAGTCAACTTCACAGCAGGCACAACAAGGAGAATCAATTTCAGATAAACATCATGAAGATGTCACTCTATAAAAACCTTATAGATCAGTTTTCCAATTGCAGAATGGTTCAGATACTGATTCTAATGAATATGAATGGGACACCATTTATAATGATGAATTTTGGAGAGACAAACAAGTTGATACCATACACAAATATGCACCCGTTCTCATACAAGGAGAAGGTTCAAGGCCTCCACTTGATTATGTTTTACAAAGCGATCATGACTCAAGTGAGGACGAATCAGATTTTAACGAGATTGACAATCAATAGGAGAATACCATCATAGACCTTGTCTACCATGAAGATGACAACCACATCATGACTTTGACAGTTCAAGACCTTACCCAACCTAATGATCCTATGCCTTTAGTTTATCCAGAACTTATTGATTGGGACAATGATGCACCTATCCATATCCCTACATTTCATGATGATGAGGACATTATAAATTTCCTTTGTTCCTCTAATGAGGAAAACAATTGTTTCATCCAAGAATTTCATACTTATGATTTTGATAAGGAGAGTGTCAAGTCTCTTAGCTACAAAATAAATGAAATAACAGATGGATCTATCGGTGAAAACCGAAAAATGGCAGTGGTAGATCACAACAAGAGAAAAATAAAGAGCGAATCCGATAGTGAAAACCTTTTTGAGGAACTGAAGGATGAGAAACTTGACACTCTTCCCAAGTATTATCGCGAAAGATCTTCTATTTTGATCGAACCAACAAAATCAATCAACATAAGTACAACAGAGCAGCCAAAAATCTTGCAACTTGCAGCATCATTAACAGTCGAGGAAGTACTGAAATTCATGGAGTTCTTGAAGGAGAATCAAATCAACTTTGCTTGGTCATATGATGATATGCTAGGGTTAGATCCTAATCTGATAATGCATCATTTATCTATAAATGCAGGGGCAAAACCTGTGAAGCAAAAACTCAGAAAAATGCATCCACATGTTGCATTATTGGTCAAAGAGGAATTAAAGAAGCTTTTAGATGTTGGATTCATTCGGACTATTGATTATGCAGAATGGATTTCCAATATTGTTCCTGTTTCAAAGCCAGATGGAAGGATTAGAATTTGTACAGATTTCAGAGATTTGAACAAAGCTTGTCCCAAAGATGACTTCCCTTTGCCAAACATAGATATGATTGTTGATTTAACTGCCGCCATGCAATGTATTCATTAATGGATGGATTTTCAAGATACAACCAGATAAAGATTGCACCAGAGGATCAAGATAAAACAACGTTCACATGCCCTTGGGGTACCTATTATTGAACGTAATGCCATTTGGGTTAAAGAACGCAGGGGCCACTTATCAAAGAGCAATGACGACAATTTTTCATGATATGATGCATACATTCATGGAAGATTATGTTGATGATCTCCTAGCCAAATCTCACACACGAGAAGGACATTTAGAAATCTTGTCAAAAATCTTTATAAGAATGGAGAAGTTCAATGTTCAACTCAATCCAAAGAAATGTGTCTTCGGCGTTACATCTGGAAAACTCCTAGGATACATTGTTTCAGAAAAGGGCATAGAGGTTGATCCAGAAAAAGTACAAGCTATAATGGACATGCCGCCACCATGAAATATCAGTCAACTTCGATCATTGCAAGGATGACTACAGTCCATCAGGCGGTTTATAGCTCAACTAGCAGACAAAAGCTTACCATTTACACATTTATTGCATAAAAATGTCCCATTCAAATGGGAAGAAAAATGTGAAGCAACATTCAATCAGATCAACCAATATCTTATGAACCCACCAGTTTTAATTCCACCCATTTCAGGAAAGCCACTCATACTCTATATTTCAGCAACAGAAGTATCCTTGGGAGCATTACTAGCACAAGAGGATTCTACAGGCAAAGAAAGGGCTATATACTATATCAGCAGAACTTTAACAAGTCATGAATTAAACTACACTTTCATTGAAAAAGCTTGCCTTGCAGTGGTGTTTTCTTCTCAAAAGTTGCGGCATTATATGTTGGCTCATACAGTTAAGTTGATAACCAAAATTGATCCACTAAAATACCTTTTAAGCAGAGCTACTTTAACAGGAAGACTTGCAAAATGGGTAATGATCTTAAGTGATTTTGACATTCACTATGTAGATCGAAAAGCTATTAAAGGATAGGTCATCACAGATCAGTTGGCTGAAGCACCTTTACAAGAAGAAAATCCAATGCATATTGAGTTTCCTGATGCAGATGTCTTTACAACAACAATTAAGAGCTCATGGACATTATACTTTGATGGATCTTATACACAACATGGCTCAGGGGTAGGGATTTTTTTTGTCACACCTGAAGGACATACAATTCCACAATCATATCGGTTGATGTTTCCTTGCACAAATAACATATCTGAATATGAGGCATTGCTCATAGGGATAAAGATAGCCTTGGAATGGTAGATTACAGAGCTGCAAGTCTACGGTGATTCACAACTTATCATTAATCAAATCAATGATGATTATCAAACTAAAGATGATAAGTTGCTACCTTACAAGAGCATGGTGGATGATTATAAGAAGTATTTTGTGTCAATCAAGTTTTCACAAATTCCAAGGATTAATAATAAAGCTGCAGATGCAATGGCTACAGTTGCTTCCTTATTACAACTATCAGAAGATCAAACCAAGTATGAATTCTTGGTGGAACAATTGTTTTCTCCCGCCTATGATAATCCTGAGACCCAAGTCATATGTCATTTAACCGGTTCTGATTCACCTTTATATGGCAAGACTTATACCTATTTAAAAGATAACATCTTACCTCCAGACTTATCTCGAAACCAAAAAAGGAGTTTCATACGCCAATCATCTTGTTATACCTTGATCGCCGATATCCTTTACAGACGTGGTCTTGATGGTACACTCCTTCGATGTCTTGAACATGACGAATCTGAAAAAGCCTTACAAGAGGTTCATGGTGGTATTTGTGGAACTCATTCAAGTGGTTTAACCTTAGCCAATAAACTTGTCAGAATGGGATATTATTGGCCTACCATGGAGAAATAATCTTTTACTTTTGTCAAGAAATGTTCTAAATGTCAGATCCATGGGAATCTTATTCATGCACCTGCACAGGAACTACAACCTTTCACTTTGACATGGCCTTTTTCTCAGTGGGGACTGGATCTTGTTAAAAAATTCATCCTTCATCGTCAAATGGGCATAAATTCATTATCACAGCTACAGAGTATTTTACAAAATGGATCAAAGTTGTTCCTTTGACAACGGTGACTGGTAAACAAATCTCTTCATTCATTCTGAATTACATCATTTGTAGATATGGAATTCCTAATTCTATAATCACTGATAATGGGAGGCCTTTTAAGAATCAGGATGTTGATGAACTTTGTGAAAGATTTCACATCCAACACAGGTTCTCTACACCTTACTATCCACAAGGTAATGGTCAAGCAGAAGCTTCCAACAAAACAATCTTTAAGATTTTAAAGAAGACAGTAAATGATGCCGGTTGTGATTGGCATGTCCAATTAAATCCAGCTTTGTGGGCATACAGAACCAGCATTCACACACCAACGGGAGCTACCCCATATGCCTTGGTCTATGGAGCAGAAGCGATCTTACCATTAGAGGTTGAAATACCTTCACTTAGAGTCTCACTCAAGGGATTGATAAATGATGAAGACTACAGAGTATCTCGTCTACAAGAGCTAGAACTGTTAGATGAAAGACGTCAACATGCAGCTGACCATTTGAAGGGTTATCAACAAATTATGTCCTGTAGCTATAATCATAGAGTTAAACCACAGACATTTCAAGTGGGTGACTTAGTCTTGAGAGAAAATCTACGTAATCAGCAAGATAGAGAAAAGAAAGGAAAATTTGAACCCAACTGGCTTGGTCCATTTGTCATCATTGCAGCATATGGTTCTGGTGCATATCAGTTATCTACATCAGAAGGGGACCTGTTTGAAGAACCAATCAATAGCATTCATTTGAAGAATTTCTATGTCTGAATCATATAAAGTCCTGAAAAAATCAAAAAAACAAATTAAAAAAAAAAGTCTTGAAAAAAATCCAAAACATTAGAAAAATCCTGAAAAAGTGCAATAAAAACAACTGGTGAAAACCTGGCAAACAGGCGCTACTTGTGATCAAAATAGGTTCCTCCATCTATTAGCTTATGTCTTGCATTCACTTTCGGCATCATCCATCCATATCTATCATCTGTACATATTTTTCATATCCATATCATATGACAGGAATCCTTATGTTTCATCATGGCTTGATGAAATTTGTACATATCCTTAATCTTTAGGTTGTGTTTACACTGGGGGCAGCAATATAGACTAAACAAGAGAGGGGCAACAATCTTTTCGAACATCACAAACAGACACAAGACGGTTTGTCAAAATGCAACAAACATTGACGTATCAAATCAACCACAACATGCTTATTCAATGCCAATTGAAATCGAAACAACATTATCCAAACAAATATCAAAACAAGAACATCAATGATGATAAACAAGTTGGATGATCTTAATCTGAATAATTTTTGAAATACTTTAAAGCAAATTTTGAATGGTTGTTTGATTTTTTTTATCATATCTCTAGAGCAATTCAATGATGTACTGAACTAGAAAAGCAAGGAAGGAGTATGATTTTTCTTTGTCTTCTGTTTGCGAGGAAATCATTAGTACTATGCAAATTGGTCGTGGGACATGCTCTACTAAGTATCATTGATGACATTTCAGAATTTGCATGGGAAACAGGTTAACTCTTGTTTGTTTATGCAAGAAATACTCAGGTCATCTCGGTTCAATTATACCTAGATGCTTGTATTATCTTGCTATATTAAAAATCATGAAAGCAATACTCAGGTCATCACTGGTGCTAACATACCTTTTGATGCTTGTATTAACTTTCAATATTTCAATGCTCTATGATGATACAAAAAGCACAAATAAGCTCTTAGAATGGCAATATTGTACGAATATCCTACATGGCTAGTATAGATTGCATTCATGTTAGAATCTGCATTTTGCATTTATAGATTTTCCCAAATGCTGGCAAAATATCAAATGTGTCATATTTTTTGAATAAAATGACTGAGTACATTTTGACATTCACAAAAACATCATTTCATACATTTTTCATACATTTTTGCATTGACAAATCATAAAAACAAAGCATACATCATAATCAAAACATTTATAAGCATTCATAAATTATATCATCCATTATATTCATATAATCGTTCATCAATAGATTTCACTCATTTCATAAATCAGGCATACATATACATCATAACCAAATAGACGCATTTATCTCATCATAAATCATCGCTGCATTTCATATATCTCAAAAATGAATGTCAAAATGTACAAAGATGTCAACTATACATGATATAACATCATAAAAAATGAGATCATCTCAGGGTGTATACAAATGTCTAAACATAGTATCACAAAAACATCATGTACAATGCACTAGGCAGTGCTATCCTCTGATGGTGCTGGTCTAGGACCTGTCCCACCTACACCTGATGGACCTGCTCCACCTGTCTCTGATGGCCCTCCTAGAGGTAATGGTTGTCACACCCTTGCTGGTAGTCTGAGAACAACTATGAGTAGACCACGACTGTGTATAACTCTCTCTCCGCTCACATGGCACTGCATCATGATACCTGGTCCTATAGAACTCGGCCTCCCAGGTGGCTCTGGTCACCTCTCTCATCATGTCACCAGGAAAGGTACCTGCTGCTACTCTCTGTAGACTATCAGCCAAAGCGATGGCCTGCTCACCCCGCTGTCTGGCTATATCCCTCTCAGCAGTAACTGACGTCAACTGTCCCTGAAGCTGTGTAATCAAGGTCTATGCCTGTGCTAGCTGACCCTGTAAGCTCTGCACTGTACTCTGCAAAGAGGATATCTGACCTGACACCACTTGATCTACTGAAGGTGATGGATCTATATGTCTCATCCACGGTCCACCTCTACCACCTCTCCTACCACCTCTATCACCACCCCTATCACCACCTCTCCTACCATCTCCACCACCGTCATCACCTCCACTCTCCTCATCATCACTATCTCCATCTGACTCATCATCACTACCTCCACTATCCTCATCATCATCATCTCCCTTTGAATCATCACCCTCTGAAGCTGTCTCTCTCTGACATCTCTGACCGCCTCTCTATGGTCTCTGTAAAGCAACTGGAGCAATAGGATCATCAGGATCAAACATACGTGGTGCAGGATGCTCTAACACATACTGACTATACTCTGGCATCGTCCCTGCGTCAAGGACATCAACTCAGTAATCCCACATCACAACTCCTAAACTAGTGAACTCTGTCACTACTGCCTCATAAGAAATTCGTGGACCCCACACTGCAATATCTGGCTATCGCCATGCATAAATAGAGGAACACATAGGCATACCCTGAATCCAACCAAACTGCCGACATACTCGTCCAACAAGAAATCTCTCAATAATCCACGAAGTACGACCAATAAGGTATCTGGACATACAGACATAGGGCATCTCCCTTGCATCCTCTGGCCATCCCTCACACTCTAAATATGGCCGCCAGCATACTGTATCCAGATCATCTAAGAGACGCTGCCAATGATCCAGTTTGCCCAGTCTCGGCTGAGCAATAATATCAGCATATCCCCATTTGTACGATCGACCGACAGGTCGTCATCCATGAGTCAACGGTCACATAATGGCAAAGTGCTCCCATGCCCATATCTGTAATAACGAACAACCAACAACAAAACTCCGACCTCTACCGTATACAATATGATGTAACTCATCATACAAATGAGCAAGCATGCATGTCCCCCACGCATATCGTGTACCCTGCATCACCATCCTCTCCAGAACCCAACCCCACCTGACTGCGAACCCCTTTGACCTATGGTTAGGGCACAAAACACCTCCAATAAAACCTGCAAGTACGGATGGTAAGGGTGGATATGAATCTGCCATCTCGCCCCATGGGATGAAGTATCCAACAATCTGATCATCTCTGAAAATCCTCCTCAAAGCATCAGTGCCTCCAGCCTCTCGGCTATCAAAAACCACTATCTCTCCCATCATTGGGATCCTCAAGATACGGTACATGTCCTCAGGGGTCACGGTAATCTCTCCGGTCGGTAAATGAAATGTGTTGGTATCGCTATGCCACCGCTCTGCGAGTGCTATCAATAAAGCTCTGTTGAGGCGCACCTCAGGCATGTCAAGCAATGAAGTCAATCTACATGCCTCGATCACATCCCGATCTAACTATAACAACTGTGGAATCAATCCCCATGTCTTTGGGAATGTCTCCCGTGACTGCAACACGCCCAATCTCTCCTGTTGACACATCATCACGACTCATCAATCAAAATCTGAATATCAAATCAATTGTTCACAATCATGTTTGTTTTTAACAACCTTAGAAGCAAACATATCAATCACACTATTTGTTTTTCATCATCATGGAATGCAAATATATCACAATCATGATTGTTTTTAACAACCTTAGAAGCAAACATATCAATCAACTATTTGCTTTTCATCATCAAGAAAAGCAGATTTATCAACATCCTGTTTGTTTTTAACAACTTTAGAAACAAACTTATCAATCTTATTTGTTTTTAACAACTTTAAAAGCAAATTTATCAGTTATTATTTGTTTTCCAACAACCTTGGGAACAAATTGATCACTCACAGCAACATCTAATCAAGGGCGCTACAAGATCAAGGGCGCTACAAAATTCTTCATGGGCGCTACAGGATCAAAGGCGCTATAGAAATGATTAAGGGCGCTATAGAAAGCCTCATGGGCGCTACAGAATTATAGGCACTATGGAAACTATCATGGGCACTATGCAAATTATTAAGGGCGCTACACTACACTATTTCACACTCAAAACATGGAAAAACGTGCTCCGAATGAAATATTTTCAAAAAGCAGAAGTTTAATGGGGTACATACTGCAGGTCCATAGTGCGCCGGCCGCTGATGTCGTCAGATGTGCTCGAAACGGTACTGGTGAATCGCAAGTGCCATAATTATCCCTCCAGAGCTCAAAATTTACAATTTTTACTAGGTTAAAATGAGAAAATGACATGGAAAATGACATTTTAAACCTATTTAAAGGTAAAATTGGGGCATTTTAGTACATTTTATCATAGTAGGGGCAAATTTGATCATCCATTTTTCATCTCACATCTTTTCAAGTCATTTTTCTTCACATCATAATTTTCAAACGATGAATCGACATCTTCAAAATCATAAAAATCGAAAATTCCAAAAAATCTAAAAATTCAAAAAATTCACAAAAATCATAATATTATTGATTCATCGTTCGAGGGGGCATATACCTATCAACATTCGACAGTCAACATCTAGGGAAAATTTAAAAAATTCTTTGAAGCAATGCGTAAAACACATCACTTCAAAGAGGGGCAAAATGTATACACCTAAAAATGGTCACATCACATAGTATGGTAATTAATATTTTTAGTATTTAATTAAATCTCTGAGTTCAATCTGCGTATAAATAAATTTAAATAATTTATTTATATTTGTTCATTCTTTCATTTCGATTAAATAAATAAGTTTATTTAATCACTTTTCTTATTCATTTCTTAATTAATTAAATAAACATTACGATTTATTTATATTAATTATCATTTAATCTTGGCTTGAATATTTTATTCAATTAAAGATTAAGTATTCTAATATTCTTCTAATATCCATTCACAATTAAATATTCTAAATATTTAATTAAATTCTTCTAAAGTCCATTCACAATTAAATATCCCAAAATATTAATTAATTCTTCTAAAGTCACATCACAATTAAATATTCCAAAATATTTAATTAAATCTTCTATAGTTCTAAAATCAAAAATCAAACTCACATAAATGAAATTAAATAAATTATTTATTTAATTAATTTGGGGATTATCTTCAACAACCGTGAAACAAACTGCCAAAACAGAAAAATTAATTTCTCTGTTCCTGTGCAAGCTTGTTCCCGTGGGTTGAAGACAAGGCTCCATTCTTCTCCAACCTCTCCCAACATTCTCCATCTTCCTCTCAACCTCTCCATCTCTCACCATTCAAACTTACCAGACAATCTCACAGCCATTGATCTTTGCCAGCCAGGATTTTGCCTGCAAAAAGCTATAAAAGGACTGCCAGGTCTTTGCAATCACAGAGAAGCTTTCAATAGAAAAACTATAGTCAAATAGCTTTCAAGCATCCATAGCATAGTCTTTTAGCATTCATAGATTGTAGAATCATAGCATATCATGGCCAATCATTATCATAATTTAGTTTTAGAAGCATCCATAATCCACAACCCTTGTGCATAATCTACAGCCCCTGTGCATATCCGTATCAACATTTTACTCCATCAGCATATAGGATAGAGTAGTATTCCCCTTTGCATACTCGTTCTACAGGTTGCCATTCTGAGAAAGCTTTGCTTACACAATCTGAGAGCAAGCAACTTCAAACAAATCCCTGGAGATAGAGGAAGATGGAACGGCTCTGAAGAAGTCTTGTTTGTTTGATTTCATTTCAAATTATCTCACTTTCTTCAGTTTAATGTTTCATTTATGTGTTTTTGTTATTTTTACTTTGATACTAACATATTTCTCAAACACAGTTGCCACTAAGACCTATGCAATTTGATGCCCCATTCCATCAATGGGGAATTGATTTTATAGGTGAGATTACAGAAAAATCTAGTGGTGGACATAAGTGGATCCTAGTAGCCACTGATTACTTCACAAAGTGGATAGAGGCTATACCAACAAATCAGGATACTAGCAAGGTTGTGATAAATTTCCTATTAGAAAACACCATCACCAAATTTGGAGTCCCTGTAAGACTGATAACAGACAATGGCATGTGTTTTAGATCAAACGAATTTAAAAGGTTTTGTGAATCATATGGCATAACAATCTCATATGCTTCACTATATCACCCCCAAGTAAATGGATAGGCCAAATCCAACAATAAGAGAATTATGAAGATAATCAAAAGAATTTTGGATAATAATAAAAAGGCATGTGACTCTAAGTTGAGATTAGTAGTTTGGGCAGACAAGATCACAACAAAGAAGGCTACTAGAAAGTCTCCTTTTGAACTGGTGTATGGAACCCAAGTTAGGATGCCTTTGCAAAATCTCCTAATAGTTTATAAATTCATATTACAAGAGGATCTAGACATTCCTGAGCCCATGGAAGATAGAATAGAACAATTGGTAGAGTTGGATGAGGTCGGACATATAGCACAAAAGCACAATCGGGAGCTACAGTCACAGGTGAAATACTTATTTGATAAGAAAACAAAAGAAATGAAGTTTGAAATAGGAGATATGGTCCTCATGTGGAATGCTAGAGGTCAAGAGAAGGGAAACCATGGGAAATTTGAAGCCTTATCGCTTGGACCATTTTTTATCATTGAAAAGTGTGGGGAAGACTCATACTATTTGCAAAACATGATAGTAGAAAGTTAAGAATTGTCAGTGCATGGACAATTCTTGAAGCATTTATTTTCTTAAAGAAATACTATTCCATGCACAATAGTTTTAGGATTCCTTTTCATTTTCACCCATGGTCTGTGTCCCAAAGATAACTTTGAATTCTTGCAATGACTTCATGACCATTCATCCCCAATTGCAGCCACTGTTAGAACCAAAAAATTAACCTTAATTTTTCACTATCCCTCATCACCTCAATATGGCCATTTAAATTTACACCATCAACACCATTCCTCAAAAAACATCACTTTTGCATAATGAGCCTAGATTTTTCATAATAATAATCTCCTAAACCTGTTCCATTAAAATATTATTCAAAAATCGCCTTTCCCATAGCCACTACCTTAACACATACTTTCCCTTAAGTCCACCACTAGAAACACATTTCGATGAGACAATGTCATTTCAGGGAGAGTTGCATCTAGGTCTCTTCAATGGGCTGATGGAACAAGCTAACATGAAATGTCGAAGAGACTACCACGTATCGAAGGGAAATATTTCGAAGTCTCCCTAATAGCCTAGAAATGATCATTTCAAAGACATGAACTTTTCAAAGGGAGACAATATCTTGTCTCTCCGATAGACCAAATTGAAGACACCGAACAAAACATAATATTTCAATAGTGTCAAAATATTTTGGCATTCAGGAAAAAAAAATCTCTCAAACACAACCAATTATAATACAATAATTGATGGACAACTATTAGATCTAAGACACGGCTCGTGGAATGACAACTTCGAAGAGACACTAGATTATCAAGCTGAGCAATGTGTAAGTCTCTTCGACACTATGAAATAAGTTGGGAATAAAAAATTGAAGAGAGAAGTGTATATCAGGGAGACACTAATGAAAGTCTCTTTGATCACTCTGATAATGAGAATCTCAAAATAGAAAGAACGTAGAAAATAAAGAAACACCGAGGGAACAGTCTTCGAAGAGACTATGAGATATGGAAGGGAGGTAATTGCATGTCCCTTCAAAACTCTAAAATAAAGAATGAAGGAAAGATTATCGAAGAGGGAATGAGATGTTGGTAAGAGTGGAATCATAGTCCCTTCGACACAACTATAAGGTACTTCTCACCTAGCTGACATGACCTGTGAAGCTATCAAAGAGACAACTAACATTAATGCCTCCATTGATTAGCAAGTTGGCATGAATGAAATTTATGAACCAAATTCGATTGATGCCAAATCTTGATTATTTTGCTTGTAAGATCTCAGAGTGTTAATGAGTCGGAGCTAAAAATTGGAGGACATAGGAAGGTGACATTGGTTCAAGTAAGTATCCAAGACTTAGCTGAAGATTTTGTCAAAATTTGTTTGAATTATAGAAGAGCTAGGGTTTTTTAAGTATGGAAGGAACATCAAAAAACCCAAAGTAAAAAGAAAAAAAATAGAAACAAGGTCGTTAAATCAAGATTTAATTGAACAGTGTCTGGGCTCTAGACCAAAATCCAGGTGAACAACACAATTAAATCCTTCGGCTGAGAAACTAGAAGATAATCACAAAAACCTAGGAGATGTATGGACTCCACAACAAGGATATGACATATTCATATATCATTATAGAAAGAAGTGTAGGCATAAGCCCATGTCAAATCTATGGAGAATGATTTTAGGAAAGCTTGTAATGTCGAATGTGTTTATCAACATGGAATTGATTAGAGTACTAGCCAAGATGCATAATCCCAAAATGGGGATGATTCGTTCACATGATGGATCACAATTTCTCCCAATTACCAGGGATTATATTTCTATGGTTTTTCAATTGGATTCATCTATGACTATGCCATTGAGGATTATAAATATTTTGGAAGAATACCACACTATGGAAACAAGTTATAAAAGGTGGAAACTTCCTTTGCATAGACCCCGGGATGTAGGAAATCAACTCAAAAGATTTTCCAGTAATGAACTACCTCCATTTTCTATAGATTTGTTTGAAGAATATTATCAATATACCTATTACTCGGCTAGACAAGTCCTAGGAATAGATGTTCCTACCAAAATGGCTATAGCTCCTATGGTCCTAGCAATAGACATTCAAAACCAAGACGCTAGACCATTCGAATATGCAACATATTTGGCAGAGGTTGTAAACATGTCCCTTGCTTCCATAAAAAACAATCGTGATGCAATTAATTTTAGACAATATTCTTTTCTCATGTATATGATCTTGTATGAAGGACACTCGATGGGGATTTGGGGAGAAGAATTAAGAATCAAGGACCGGATGAGGATGAAAACATAAGACCAGTACAAATGTGGACTTCAATTTGGGATATTAGGTGTGAGAGGTCCCATTACTTGTACTTTGAAGAATACTTTGTGAAGCCCTTGTATAAATTGTTTGGTCATCCTTGTGATTACAACTTGTCCCCAGAAATACAAATATTTCTTAGACCCAAGGAGAAGAACCCAAAGGGAAGAGTGAACCATAATTGGGGAGATTGGTACACATATGATGATTGTACCATGATAAGAGTTTATGGGTTTGACGAAGCTCCATTCCTTCTACCCAAAATAGTTCCTGACAGAGTTGCTCATTTGGAAATAGTAAGACAATTGGCTTATTCTAATTACATGCATCTTAAAAGTTATGGAAAACAATCCCTCATGCCCGGGGCCTTATGTTTTGGTGATTTTACTACTATTTCCAAGAAGGGATATGCTTCTATTGGTAGCAAGTTAGATCATTATAGCATGCCACAGGGAAATAAGAGAGAAAATTTTGATCCTGAGCACTTCATTCACAATGCTAAAATGACACAGAAATTGAAAAAATATGAACATGAATTCTCTGTTGATGGTGTGATTAGAAATTGTGATGAAGCTCAAGCTGCAAAAAGGAGAGCTGCATACAATAGGTAATGATGGTAGAGGCATGGAAGAAAAATCATTGTTCATTATATATAGAGGCTTTTGATAAAATACATGACCCTTTGGAGAAAGTTGAGAAATTGATCCTCCATAAAGATGACTTGATAAAGGATGTGCCTCTCATAGCCTTTGATAAAAGGAGAGATACCTGCCCTAAAATACAAGCTAAGAATATAATGCCTCTAGGTCATTCATCACCATAGACCACTCCAGATGTAAGCTTCTCAATAGACACTCCCATCACATGTGAATATGACATTGAAAAGGAGGATTAAGTTGCACAAGTAAATACTTCTCCCATCCCACAATATGAATTACCACCAGAGAGGAGTATTGTTTCATTTGAAGCCTCAGAAAAACTTTCAGATGATGTGAGGCACCGTGCTAGTTAAGAATTTACTTTAGATAGTGATTTTGTTCAAACTCTTGAACTTAGATCATTCATTTATGAATATAAAGGTGAAGGTGATAAGAGAGAGGATGAAAGGAATTAGCTCGGAGTAGGAGGCTGAATCTATGAGGTAGCTACAAAATGAAGTTGAAAAAAAGATGCAAATTATCACCCTTGAAAGAGGATGAGAACTACTACATGTGACTAGGGTTATGCTTCTCCCAAGATGAGACATCAGTTCAGCTATAGTCTTTGATAGTTTTAGGAGAAGGAAAAATAAAACTTTGCAATTGAGAGATGAGGCTAGTGATAAAATTTATACTGGTTCAGGATATAATCCAGACAATTCCTCTCTACAAATTTGGGCTCTATACCCACCAGGGAAGAGGCCCACACTTATTGATGAACCCAATCATTTTTTTGGCCACCTGTTGGTATAGCGAGTGGGATATACAAATCTTATTGAAACAATCAAATTGAACATTAATGTTGCTAAGTTCAACAAAGCACAAATTAAAAAACTAATAAGAGACAATAAGAGGCTTGCTTCTAAGAATGAGAGATTAAAACAAGAGGTGACTAATTATAAATAAAAATTACCTTCTTCCTCAAGCCTCTTTTCTCCATTAGTAGATTGTGAAAGAAAGGTAATTGAAGCCATGTCTGAAACCACATATTGGAAGTGAAAGAATGAAATGATTCAACAAAAATATGAGTAATTAGGAAAGAAGTTGAAAATTACTAAGTTTGAAATGGCTTCAGAGTTAATAAAGAATAGATTTGAAAAGGTGCTTAAGAGAGCTAATAAAGTCTGGACAATCCATAAAAAAACATTTGCAGCTTATCAAGAACACAATAGATTACACCTTAGAATGAAAGAAATAAAAAAACAAATAGAAGCCAAGGGGAATATTGGTGAGTAAGTGTTCTAGGAATATAAAGAATTAATGGATATGCATGATAAGTTCTACACTGTACTGACACAAGAGCTTAGTGATTTCAACCAATCTTTGAGTATGGCTCTACCAAATTTCTTCGATGAAGGGGAGTTGAAAGAACAAGATATATGGAAAGATTAACTCGCTCAATATTTACTAGTTGCCCTTGATGAAATAAATGATGAATAAAGGGTGATAGAGAAAGAACATGTACAATTGGAATGGATTTTTACCCTAGAATTCACCATGAAAGATATCATTAGCAATTCCAATATGTATGCCAAAATAGGATATATTGAGCACTTGTCTAAGGTTAATTTGTTTATCACTAAAAAAAAATGAGAAGCAGGGGTTATCAAAGTCTCGCAATATCTGATGCCTTATCATGGAGTATGGACCTTGAACAGATCTTTTGTGATCACGGGTGCCTGATGAAGACTAACAGACTATGGTGCATCACAGATTGTTGCAGACTTCTCAATTATTTCTTGTTTATTTCTAAAATGTAGTTGTTAAGGTTTTAGTAAAGAAACAATGGAAATTTTTATGTAAAGGCCTGAAGCTTGTAGCTTCGCTTATATAAGGGAAACCAAGGCCATATTTTAAAATCATATTAGATTAGGATCATCATAGTAGTAGGACAAATTTTCATAAACATATAAAAGGCTTGTGATATGTATCGAATTATCTTTTGATGAAAATATAATGGTTGAGAAAATTTGAATTAGTGGCCCAATTTCTAGTGTTCAACTGTTTTGTTAAATTTAATTCATACATGTTATTTGGCTGTCTTTGGAGTGGTCTTTCTATATTATTCAAATTAAGTATATCAATATACATTTAACTTGTCAATACACATTTTTTGTACTTGTGTGATTTCGTTAATTGGTTTCTATAAGTAAGACTTAAATTCTTTTTGAGAGATCATCTTTAATAGGTTCCTACCTAGGATTAAAGTCCTTTTAAACTAATTGTCTTAATTGGTTTCCTTCACATCAGAATTGAATCCTTTCAAACTTCATAGTAACTTAGGGGATATCACTACGATTTGTAAGAAGAGCCAAATAGCTAACAAACTTGCACGTTTAAACAAGGTATAAACATCCAAAAGTGTTGAACAGTTAGAGTTAAGCTAAGAAAAGAGATCCACATACCTTATACATCTCAACTCCATTAACCCAACAAAATTAGGCACTGGTCATACCCATTTCATTACAAAATTTTACAAAATCTTATCCATACATTCACATTTCAAATTTCAGCACTAGGAACAGAAGTAGCTATTAAGTTTTCATCTATTCCACATTTCATGTCATTGTGGATAGATCCCTAAATTCATTTAAGTCACAAATTTTAAATCTGCATCAATTATCAAGGTTCACTTGCCTAGGTTTAGTAGAGCCTGAAGTGCAAGGAGTCATCAACCACATAGGTTAACTCTGTTCATTAGCCAAAAATGTTACCAAAGAGCTTGGCATCCTCTCAAGGTTTATTACCTACATTTTTGAGACCTAACATGACCCCTTTTCCCTCTTTGGATCCACTTTTCCATTTTGGGAAACCCTAAGAGCACCCTATTTTTCTATGTTTCATTTTGGTGAACCTGGCCTTGTACAACATTTTGAAAATTGGAGTCCCTTTTACCGTAGATCTAGGTTTTGCAATAGATTGCATTAGATTTGCATTAGTTGCATTATATTTGCATTAATTGCATTACATTTAGGGTTCTTTAATCTCGCATTAGTGAACATTTCATTTAGAGTTATAATTGCATGTTTGTGTCACTTAAAGCATTAAAAATAAAAAAATTGCATTAGATCTGAATTTGTCTTGCATAGTACTTACATTGAAATGAACATTCAATCATTTAAATTATGATTTAGGTTCATATAGCATCTTAAAAAATTTCATATATTTCATCATTTGACCCTAGTTTAACTTGCATTTAGAGACATAAATCTGGAAAAATATGTTACATAACATTTGGTTACAGGTCAGAAATAGAAAACACATAGAATAAGCTCAAGCATCAGAAAAATCAAATTTAAAAAACCCTAATCTAGGACCCATTCGCCCATGCGTGAATGAGTCCCTGTACAAACATTTTCAATAAATTTTGAGTGTTTTTTGATCTTTGTTTTGCATTTCTATTTTTGTTTCCATGTTTGAAAGTTAAATTTCTGAAACTGTTTATTTGCACATTCAAAATATTAGTCATTTAATTAGATTTTGTAAAATTTTGGAGATCATTTTTCTTGCATATTTAAGTCAAAATTAGTGTTTGATTTCTGCACTTTTCTTTCATTTTCAGTCTCATTGCATTATTAGATAGATTAGTTTAAATTTTGCAATCATTAGGAAATAAAAATTAAAAAAACCAAAAACATAAAAATAAACAACCAAAACTTGATGAAACTCATGGAGAAAGCATAGTTAACAAATCTCTTTTTCCAAGTTAACATATCCCTCAAGCCCTTTAGTAATGATGAATTTGATATGTTGGATGAAGCCCTTGAGGACTTCATCTCATAAGGTTCATCCACTAAGGCTTGTCATGAAAAATAAAAACATAGAGACATTAATGCAATCACACCTCAACTTATCCTTTACCCACCCTCACACCAACCTCAAGTTCAAAATAAACTCATGCTTATCCTAGAACCACCTAAAAGATATCTTGAACTTTACAAGGCAACTTGATAATGACAATGTTTCACAAGAACTGGGTTATAATACCATTGCTCATACATATAACACAAGGAACAATAGGCAACAACAAACCCCTCCTATTTCATTACCATTTCCTCAACCTATCTTGCCTAGTAGTCCTCAATTTCCTTTACATAGAGGGAATGAGTATTATCTTATTCAACAACTTAAGAATACTCCTACTAAGATATCCTTATGGGATGTTATTCGAGCCTCACCTAATTTCCATAGTATGCTTCAAATAGCCTTGTTGTTGTTCCACCTAATATAAATCCAAATGATATGGTAGTCCTAGTTCAAGGAATGAATGCAATTAATTTAGATATTGTTTTTCATCAGAGTGAGTTACCCTCCTTGGAAATTCAAAAACAATATGAAGCTTCCATGATCGTATCCATTATTAATAGGAAATCAATAAAGAGAACCCTTGTTGACAATGGTCGATCCCTTAATACGTGTAGTGTGAACCTTTTGGATAAGATTGTAATTGATAAGAGTAGGATTGAACCTGACTTGTCCATTTTTGGATTTGATAACATAGGAAAACAACTGCTTGGCATGATCACATTATCTGTTACTGTTGGAAAAGCTACATTGAAAACTACTATCCATGTTATGCTTCATGATCCTTCATATAATCTTCTTTTAGGTAGACCATGGATTCATGAAATGAAGGCCGTTCCTTCGAATCTTCATCGTTTAATGAAATATTTTTACAACAATAAAGTTTACACAATCAAGGCCGACCCTGAACCTGAAAGTTGTTTGCACACTAAGAAAAGTAAACCTAGACTCTTGTGAAAACATTAATACTAACTTCAAAAGTTGAAATCACACAAGAACAAGAAAAAGAGGAGAATATTGAAGAAATCACAAAATTATTGGAAGATGATTGGGGTTCCTTAGATTTCACACCAACATTCATGGGAGAACACAAAATGACAACGCAACAACCTAAAAAAGGAAAAGAATCAATGGTAATGTCAACACAAAACTCAGAAGAGACCTCACAAGAATATACTTCATCCACTTTAGAAGAAGACAAAAGTTATACAACAAACTTTGATGAAGTGGACTATCAACAAACACAAAATCTTAAAGAGATGGAACAACTTTATGGAAAAGGATATGAGCTCTTGAAACAATTTGGTTATAGTGGAAAACGATGTGGAAGAAAAGAACATGACATTCTTGTTCCTATAGAGCCTAACACACAAGAAACAAAAATTGGTCTTGGATATTTTCCTTCTAAGATAACAAAAGCAAAAAAAAGACCTTCACTCAACATTAACACCATCATGTGTAGTTCCTCTAAGAAAACTCACTTTGAAGCATCCTAAATTAATTGATACAACATGTGAGGAATCATTGGAGTACTTTAAGGTGATGAAACTTTGAAAGAAATGTTAGGAGTTATGATAGGTCATTTACTCTCCCTAAGAAACAAGGAGTCACTTGTGCTATGGTTAGTACTAAACAAGTGGATGAAGAAAAGGAACTCAATGATGTTGGCAATGATAAAGAAGAACATATTTCTGAAATTCTGAGACAAAATGCACTTCCTATGGGAGAAACAATCAACATACTAATGGATAGATCTAATGAAGAAAGAGTGATTCAAATAAGAAAGTGTCTTTATGAGGATAAAAAAGAAGATTATGCAACATTATTACATGAATTTCATGAACTCTTTGCTTGGACTTATTTAGATATGCTAGGTATTGATGCTAAGATAATGACACACAACATAGTTCTTGAACAAGATGCTAAATTGGTAAGACAAAAGATACGCAAGATGAATCCTAAGATAGCTTTATTGGTGAAGGTTGAGATTGAAAAACCCCTCTAAGTTCGCTTTATACGACCTATTGACTACTCTCCATGGATCTCAAACATCGTCGAAGTCGCAAAAATTGATAATTGTAAATTAGGATGTGTACCAATTTTCGTGACCATAATAAAGCATCTCTAAAAGATGACTTTCCCCTTCCTAATATTGATATGATAGTGGATTTGACTACAAGACATGCTTTTTTGTCATTCATGGATGGATTCTCGGGATTAATCAAATCTTTATCAACCCTCAAGATCAATACAAGACAATATTTACTACAACTTGGAGGACATTTTGTTGGGTGGTTATGCCTTTTGGATTAAAGAATGCTGGTGCAACATATCAAAGAGCTATGACATTGATATTTCATGATTACATACACATGATTTTGGAAGATTATGTTGATGATATTCTGGCCAAATATTTAACTTGACAAGACAATGTTAACATCCTTCAAAAAATATTTGAAAGAATACAAAAGTATAACACGGGATTGAATCTAAAAAAGTGTGTCTTTGGTGTAGATAGGGGAAATATTTTAGGTTTTATAGTATCTCACAGAGTCATTGAGGTAGACATGAAGAAAATTGATGCTATCATCAACATGCCACCTCCTAAAAATATTTCTCAGTTACATACCCTACAAGGGAGAATTCAAGCTATCTGTCATTTTGTAGCATCCTTAGCAAATTGAACATTACCCTTCACACAACTTCTTAAGAAGGAGGTTGAGTTTAACTAGAATGAGGAGTAGAAATAGGCCTTTGAGAGTTTGAATATATTGCTACTCCACCTATTTTACAACCCGCTATTCAAGAAAAACCATTCATCCTTTACACAACAACGTCAACCCATGATCTAGCATCATGGTTGGCTCAACAAGACGACAGTGGTAGAGAGCATCTTGTTTATTACATTAGCCAAAATTTTGATTGATTACGAAATGTGATATACAATGATAGATAAAAAAATGTTTGGCTCTTGTATTTGCTACTAGTACAAATTGAGACATTACTTGTTAATCATATAAATTCATGTGATGACAAAGTTTGATCCTTTAAAACATCTTTTTGCTAAAATGGATTTATCAGGATGCTTAGCTAAATGGGTTATGTTGTTAATTGAGCTTGTTATTAAATTTTTCTCTGAAAAGGAAATCAAAGGATGTGCCTTAACCAACCATTTAGCTAATGCTCCTCCCCTAACATTACTTAATATGGACTCATTCCCTGATGAAAGTGTGTTGACTATCGAAAAAGAAAAAGAAACATGGGAATTGTATTTTGATGGTTCTAAGTGTCGAACTGGCTCCAAAGCTGGGGTTATAATAATTCCTCCTTTATGTAAGCCTATTCCATTATCCTTCCATATAAACTTCCTATGTGCAAATAACATTGTAGAGTATAAAGCTTTAATCGCTGGTATACATGCAACGTTAGCCTTAGGTGTTCAACATATTTCTATATTTGGTGATTCTCAATTATTCATTAAACAAATAAATGGTTCATATCAAGCAAAACATGATAAACTCATTCAATATAAAGACCTCATGATGAAATTATTAGATAAATTTGAATCATATACTATTGACAACATACCATGAAAGAATAATCAACATGCAGATGCAATGGTGAGTGTTTCCTCCCTTGTATCTCCTAAAGATCCTTTTGTTGGTTTCACATTAACAATCGAAACAATCTTAAAACCTTTGATCGAAGACAAAGTTAAAGAAGTGTTATTAACCAACATCGAAAACTCTAGTGAACGGTGCACAACAATATTCAATTACTTCAAAGAAGGTAATTTTTCTAAGCGTACAACTACGAACACTCAAGCTCATATTCGAAAACTTGCTTCTAAGTACATAATTCTAGTGGACATTCCATATAGACAGTTGTTTGATGGTCTCTTACTTAGATGTCTTAAACAATTTGAAATCCCTATAACACTTGAAGATGCTCATGCAGGTGCTTGTGGAGGACATTTTGTACGTAGATCGTTAGTTCAAAGACTAATTCACATAGGATATTATTAGAGACATATGGAACAAGATTTTTTTCTCACGTGAAGAAATGTCATAAATTCCAAGAACACAACAATTTGATTCATGCTCCCGCTTTCGAGCTTCATTCCCAAGTTCCTATTTGGCCATTCTCGGTCTAGGGTTTGGAACTTATTAAAAAAATATCACCACCCTCTTCCATTGGACATACATTCATAATTACTGCGACATTATTTCATGAAATGGGTAGAAGCTATCCCCCTTCATTCCACAACAGTTGACGCAATATGTCTTCTCATATTGGAACACATTATTGCTCGATTTGGTCTTCCTTCTACATTAGTTTCAAACAATGGAACTTCATTTAAGAACAATGATGTGAAGAGATTCTTGGAAACATTTCATATTCAACACCATTTTTCAACACCATATTACCCACAATTAAATGGTCAAGCAGAATCAACTAGTAGAACTCTTGAACAAATCTTAAGGAAAATGATAAGTAAGCATAATAAAGATTGGCACTGCATCAATGATTATTTTATAAGCATAGTTGGAAATAACATAAGATATTGAGTGCACAATTGGCATAGTTGGAAATAACATAATATCTTGAGCCTTATCATCAAGTTCATAAGCATCCTAAATGGGAATAACAATACATGGGAATAAGTTCCACTTTCTAAAGGAAGAAAAATAGTAGGCAATTGTAGCAAAATAACTTCTTTAAAGAATAACAACACATAGGAATCAGTTCCACTTTCTAAAGGAAGAAAAATAGTGAGGTGTAAGTGGGTGTACTGAATTAAATATGCATTGGGTGCATTGACAGGTACAATGTTCATCTTGTAGCAAAAGGTTTTTCATAAAAATGTTAATTACAATGAATAAATTTCTTCAATAGCCATGATGAGTTTCATTAGGCTTGTACTCTCCTTGGTTCCAACATCAAGAAGGGAAGTGCATCAAATGGGCATGAACAGTGCCTTCTTACATGGAGACTTGTATGAAGAAATCTACATGTTTCAACCTCCAAGGCCTATCAATAGTGAGAACTCTAGTTATGTTTGTAGATTAAAAATTTCCTTGTATTGATTGAAAGAGGCTCATCAAGCTTGGTATGAAAAGATCAAAAAATTTCTCATTAGTTTTAGTTTTACATGGAATCCCTTTGACCCTATAGTATACACTCAAAAAGTAGACATGAAAATCCAGATTTTGGTCATTGTGTTGATGAATTAATCATTAGAGGAGCTTCCACCAAATAGATTCATAATTTGAAAGCATTCTTAGTGAAGTCTTTTGAGATGAATGACTTGGGTTTGTTACACTTTTTCCTTGGTCTGTAAATTTTTCATAGTCTATGAAAGAATTTTTTGTTAATTAATCTAAATATTTTCAAGACATTCTATGATGCTTCAAAATAGAAAGTTATAAGTTCACATTACTCCTTTTCAATTCAGATTCAAAATTTCTACCAAGTGTTCTTCTCCTATGAATGATGACACACATTATAGGTACATGGTGGGAAGTCTTTTATACTTGACTCATACACATCTTGATTTTTCTTTAGTTGTGAATATTGTATTACACTTTTATTAGGACCTTCATGATATATATCGATAGGCTACAAAATAGTTACACTAAATATTATGGATTGAGTACAAATCATGCAAAAATTCTCAATTTTTGGTTACACCTTTAGGGAAAAATAGAAAAAAAAATCTTGACCCTTCTAGTGACAAAATTATTGTTGAAGGATATACAGTTGATAGTGATTAGGTAGGAGATCTAGATGCTTGTGATTCAGCACATGTTACATCTATCATCTTGGAGTAGGTCTTGTGGCTTGGTCTTATAGAAATAGAATTTAATATTTCTTTGTCTACTATAGAAGCTCATAGTGGAGTTGTTGCTACCAACCACGAGTCAATGTGGATTTGGTGCATGCTTTCTAAGTTTGAATCTCTACAAATGTAACCTAAAACACTTTGGTGCATTAACAAAGTGTTATTTTTCATAGCTTGCAACCTAGTGGAGCACCAAAAAATAAAGCATATTAAAATTCATATGTATTCTATTCAACAATTAATAAAGTCATTGATCTTATTTTTTGTTGTATATATGACTAGGTTGCAAATCTTCATAAAGCCCTTGCTTGAGGTTAGATTTATTCAGCTAAGATAATTTTTGGGAGTGAAGGAAGTTTCCATCAAGGGGGGATAGTTTACTAATTCCTCTATCCTTTTATTCATCCAAACACATCTTAAGGGACGATATTAGTGTATTTAAAATCATACACTTTTATGTGGGTTTAAGATGTACTCATATATTAGTTGTAATAATTCATAGATAATGTCTTAATTAATATTCACTTATCCACATGATATTTGTATTGATAATAAAGTTCTATTTTAATTAAATATGTTTTATTAGTCAACAACTCTTAGGGAGTTAAGTTATCCTAGTTAACTATATCTTAAATAAGCTCATTCTTTAAGATAGCTACTCTCCAAATCTTATCCCTTGTCATTGCCTTATCTATATAAGAGCATAGAGTGCTAGTTGTTGAGGTACACTATGGAAGAAAGTTATTGTAATTTTGGTGAATTTTCAAGTGAATCCTTTTAGTAAAAAGTGATAGTCATGCTAGTCGTGTTCTAAATATATGTTATATTATTCATTTAACTTTCATTGATTTATTGTATTACTAAATGTATGTGGGTGAATGTCTTATGATAGTTAAAACAATTTTGGAGAACAACAAACTTTAATAAAAATTCCTGAGTAATGGAAATCTTACTTAAGGAAATGTATATTTTTAAGGCATGGATATGTTTTACTCATTTAGTTTAATTTAATTAAAAATCTTGCTCTATGCAAAAATATTGAAAATGTATTAAATCTATTAAAGCAAACCTTCTCAATTACACATTTGCAAATTTGATACTATACATGTGAATAAAATTGTGAAAGCCCAATCATTAAAAAATATCTCTTATTTGTACATACACAAAATTGGTTCACCATGTGGGAGGAAAAGACAATTGAATGATCAAACAACTCAAACCTCTTTTCACATTTTTGTGATTTAATGGTAGGGTTGAATCTCCAAAGGAAAATATTAAGAAGGCGATTACAGATCAAAACAATGGTTACAACAGTGTCACGAGTTCAAAGATTTTCTAATCTACACAACTCCCTGATGTTCTTACTCCAACAAAATACACACATGTAAAATAATATGTATATAATCTTATAGAAATAAGAAAATGACTCTAAGACACAAAATTCATAAAAATTAATTTGATTCTCCTTATTATATAATGTATAAAGATTATTTCTTATAAAAAATAAATAAAAAATAATTATTAATATTATAATCTTATAAATGTTGCATGTACACAAACTCTTTCTATACAATTAGAAATAAAATATTTCTTATCAATCCATTGAACTTTTAAGTACAATCATTTATATGTAGACCATGAAATATTCAAATTGATGTTCCTTGGAAGTAACGAAATGCATTACACACACTTCACATGCTTTCGTCATCATTTCATCATAATCTCCCATCAATTATTGAGTTAAAACAACAAATCACCCTTTGCTTGATATTACCGTTAAGATGTGGACATCGATCATACCCCAAATAGAACATACATTTACATTTAATAAGATCTTAAATAAAGACAAGACAAAATAAAGGACGAGAGGATGAAGACTGAAAATTATTTATAATTGAGTGGGATTTAATATTTCTCATTTAATTGATAATGATGTTATGTTAATAAAAAGGGTCAAAATATAGAGAAATTTATTAAGTTTTAAAAAAAAGAATATAAAAATGTATATTAAAGAAGTATATGAAAATATATTATTTTAAAATTGAGAATTGCAAATTGAATAGATGATGTGGTTTGTTGAAGATGGAGGAAAGTTTAAAAAATAACTTAATAATTAGTAATCATATCTTAGTGTGCAATGGGTATGTTGAAGAGGTGTTGAAGGCTAGTCAGAAGGTTAATTCACAAGCCATTGAGAAAATGATTGTACTTTGGATTGACTATACATCCACTTATATTAATGTTATTTATTACTTGATATTTAAAAGTTATTCTCATAAGTGCAACATCCTTGGAATGCACAAAAAAGCAAAGAGTTATTATATGTAAAAATACTTCCTCTTTGTACATCTCTCTCTCTCTCTCTCTCTCTCTCTCTCTCTCACACACACACACACACACACACACACATAAAGAATGATTGAGTTTATGTGTCAAGTGCCACTAGTTATATGTGCATTCATAATGTGTAGACCTCTAGCTCACACTTAAAGTAGTGCAGGCTTCACATCTTCATGTTTTCTTACGAAAACATTTATGAGCAAACCTTCATGTATGATATTCAAACCTTGCAAGCATATCATATATCCACTTGGCAATGTGTGGACCAATTAGTAGTTGATAATTCCAAGCAATGGTAATAGCTTTAATGGAATATTGAATTACTTGTAATAGCTCCATGCATATCGTCATCTTGATTTTTTAGAGTCATATATGCACTATCCTTTAGTTCCCTTATCCCCTTAGCCTTCTCAAGATAGAAAACATCTATGGGATCAAAACATTAAACAAAGGGATAATTAATGCGGAGCTATAGTTTTGCATTTATCAAAGAAGTTTGCATAACCACTTAGAAATATGGGGTCGAGAATGATATTATTCTCCAATAATCTTACTTTTCTCAATGATTTCTTTACTATGTGCACTTTCCTTTTAGTGTAAAGTAGTTTTATAAGCTTTAGTTAGAGTTACTTTTAAATGGGTTTTATTATCTATATATTAGTAGTGTCAATTACAACACCAATTAACCAAAATTGAGCATAATTGTTTGTTTCTTAGTGTGGCTTCTTAGTAGTTATGTGCATTTCTTTTATTTATTTATTTTGTTACTATTTTTGAATTCTCATAGAGCTTATAAGTTTAAGAAGAGGGAATTTATGCATTCCCTGTGGATTTGTATGTCATCCAAATGTTATGATATTTAGTAAATGATGCTTTACACTCAATGTACCTCTACATGGAAATATGGCAACATTGAATTGTTGGTGCACACAAAATTTAGTCATTTTGAGTTTATGATCCAAGTGCCACTTTTTATATTAAATTTCAGAAACTAGACTATCTAATTACACTTTAAGTAGCATAGGCTTCATACTATAAAGGTTCATTACTCATTACCAAAAAAATATGAGTGTGTAAGAGTTGGTATAGTATACTCTACACCATACAAGATTTGGCTGAAGATTATAGCCACCCAAGATCTAGGAACTTCATTAAAGCACAAGAGAGATTAGCTATGAGAGAATAATGTTATTCTATCAAAGGATGCAAATGATAGATTACAATTGATATGATTGTTGATTGAATATAAAATATACATGAGATGCCTTTCTTATAAAGGAAAGGTTGAGAGAGGATTAAATAAGATCATGATATGTGTCTTAATCATGTACAATGAGACAACTACCTAAAAAAATATTAAATGACCTGGGACACTAGAATTAAATGTCAAAAGATAAGATAAGATCTTATGACAACTAACAACCCTCTAGAAAGATTCCCTAGGACCTAAGTAAACTTAAGTTTGTGAATAGAACCTACTTGTGAACTAGTTAGGTAAAATACCATATTCACAAAAACACCCCCCTTAAGTGAAACTTAGGGAGTAGTAGCCTATTATGAAAATGGTGCAAAACATGAAGATGATTATGGGTCCTGGTAACTAGGCCATGTTAGGTTCCATTTACAATGCAATCTCTTACAAACAGAGAAAAGGAAAAAACCTAGTGGGACAAACATCCTCTTTAAAAAGATAAAAAAATACAACCAATTTCCCCTCCATAGGAAGGAAAGAAGAGAGACATAGCCCCGCATAATGAGATAAAATTATACAAAAAACACTGGAAGCAAACTGTGGAGTAAACTCTAGAACCTTAATCACAACAACAAAGGACAAGTTAAGTATGATGTTAGAAACACTGGAAACTCTTAATTGTTGGAGCAACTCTAGAATCATAATAAAGAAACAAAAACAAAGATTGACTATCCTGATGCCAAGGAACACTAGAAAACTCTCAATATGAAGCAACCCTAAAATTTGATTGAAGCAATAGGATATAGATACATGATCTAAAATTGAAATGAAGTGCATGGATCAAAATAACACCTTCCCAAGTGATAGGATGTCCAAGTGATCAACTAGAATGCAAATACACAAAAAATTGAATAAAATATACATGGGGATGAATCTATAAAAATGCATGGATGGCTTGATATGGCTCCTCAATACCTTTCCAATGTTGCAAGAATCATGAAAATTGTAGATTATGGAAAAAAGTTATGAGCTTGGGAGACAAAAATGGTGATCTGACTTAAAATAAAAAATACTAGCACCAAACAATAGAATTGGAAAAATAACATCCTCTACTATAAAGTACATTGAGCGACCTTTCTGATTATATCTCATTTCCAAAAAATGGACACCATGGAAAAATGTTATGGTCATTTAAAAGATTTCCCAATTAGGGCATTAGGGGGCAATTTTGGGCCCCTAGAACATTAGCACTCGGGCACCCATATAACCTATCGCAAAAGATTTTGAATTTTTTTTACCACCACTAGTGGTGGTGGTGCTTCTGAAGTGGAGCAATTGGGGGTGGCGGGCCAAAGGTCACACTGCCTAAGTCTTTAAGGCCCTCACTACTAGCAAGATCGAGGAGGTGTCGAGATCCCCATGACTAGGAGCGGTGACTAAAACCTAACCATCAGTGGTAAAATCAAAATAAATTTTTAATTTAATAAAAACTACCAAAAACATACCCTTCGACGACATGATGTTGTAGAAAATACCCACAATTCTATAAAATATTTTGTAGACATGAAAATATGCCTTATAAAATGTTGTGTGACTTGACAGTATAATCTACCGATGACTGTAGTGATGGCACCATAAGGTGTGGCTAGGTACGAATTTGTATGGAAAATGACAACAAATGAAAATAACCTCTGATGCCCCTAGGAAAAAGTGTCAAATTTTAACAATGACAGGTGATCTTTGAGTTTTTGGGCCTTCGAAATGTGATGGCAATGTCTTTTTTGACACAAAGTGCTCTAAAAATTTAGCTACCTCTTAGATTAGGAAACCTTCACCCTACTTGAAACCCTTATAGATCTGGCCTCAAATGTTTGATTTAGATGAAACAAAAGGAAAAACTAACTTTCTCGAACCCTTTGAACTCAATGGTGAGCTTGAATTCACACCAACAAGCTTTGATTTTCACCTACAATACAAAGCCACAAAGAGGAAACCTCCAAATTTGGTATTTCTTTTATTTTTTTAATTCTCTAAATCGTCATTTGATGCAAGAGAGGAGAATACTCATTTTTTTAATATTTACCAAGATCTTCAACCTAGATCTCTCAATAAAGACTAACAAGAAGAAATCCCAAAAGATCTGATACCATATAAGAGTTTGTATAGAACACTCTACACCATGCAAGATTTGGTTGAAAATTGTAGCCACTCAAGATCTAGGAACTTCATGAAATCACAAGTGAGATCAACTATGAGAGAATATTGATATTCTATCAAAGGATGAAAATGATAGATTATGATGGATATGATTATTGGTTGAATATAAAATGTACATGAGATAACTTTCTTATAAAGGCAAGGTTGACAGATAAGATTAGATAAAATCATGATATTTTTCTTAACCCTATACAATAATACAACAACCTCAACAAATTTTAAATGACCTGGGACACTAGAATTAAATTTCAAAAGATAAGATAAGAGCTTATGACAACTAACAACCTTCTAAAAAGACTCCCTAGGGCCTAAGTAAACTTAAGTATGTGAATAGGACCTACTAGTGAACTAGTTAGGTAAAATACCATGTTCACACTAGCAAGGTGGTCCTTTGTATTTGATGCATCAACAAGGAACTCAATGTAGGTTGACATTTAGGCATGTTCCATACCGTATAACATAGATGTAATTTTCTCAAGGAGTTTTTAGTGTTGATCTATATTACATCATACTTTTGAACTTGATATTGATGCAATTTTATGATGTTAGAAATGGTTCCTTCTTTTGTAATAAGATATTATTTTTAGTGTGCTTAAGTTTCATTCATTAGTCTCTTGATAGATATGAATTAGAATAATTATTATATATCAAGATATACATTATCTATATATATTAGAAATTCTATTATAAAAGTAAATCTTAAGCAAGCAATGGTTGTAGAAGTAGATCCAACTCATTCTATTGAAAAGAAGGTGCCTCTTTACTACAAATTTCACATTTTATTTCTCTTTTTGTTTTTATTATTAAAATTCATGCAATATAGAGATGCAAATATAGAAAGAGAGATAGATAATGAGAGAGAGAGAGAGAGAAAAGAGATATAGAGTAAATAAGGAGAGAGGGGGTGCAAGAGAAAAAGATAGATAGAGGTGACAAAGAGATATATAGAGAAAAGTAAAGAGAGAGAGTGATAAAGAGGGAGAGAAGGAGATAGAGAGGGATATATATAGAGAGAGGGGGGGATATATATATATATATATATATATAGAGAGAGAGAGAGAGAGAGAGAGAGATTGATAGAGAGGAATAGAAAGAGATAGTGCAAGAGATAAATAAGAGATATAAAGGGAAAGAAAGAGAAAAGAGACTAAGTGTCAATAATTTAAAGATAACACATGTCCATGGGGATTTATCTCTCTAACCATCTCTCTCTATGCCACTTTATTTGTCTCTTGTTTGGATAAGGTGACATTAACCTTACAATCCTAAGTCATTTTTCATGTGTCTTCATGATCATTAGAATATGTACATGGATGCCTAGTGTAATGAGGGATAAAAATATTTAATATATATTACCTATGAAAAATATTAATTTCATTCATAGAGGTGGATTGAGTCATTGGTGGTGGTTACAAAAAATATTGGTAGAATATTCCTCTTACACATCTACTTTGGAGGTGGGGACCACTTATACTTGCATGAAAATGCATTTTGTTGCATGTATATTGTATGTTATCCTAAGTATGGTGACAAGGTTTGCATGTTTTGCATGTTAGTCATCGAATCCATCAGTGACTAATGCAGTACTTGGTATAGACCAACTTTGATTGGTTGTGGGTTAGGAATCCATGTGAAGGAAATGTGATCATTTATGATTTTTTAATAAGTTTATAGGATTCCCAAGAGGTGGGGTGTGTTGATTTTTCAAGTGGATTTAACCCTTATTTTGAGATACCATAGTGGTATTATCATTCTAGCTCTTCTATAAATTGGAAACTTGTGTTAGTAGAAATCATGTTGTTTTGTAGGTTATTGAAGTAATGAAGTGTTGCCAGAATCCCAAGAGAGAAGTTGTATTTTTGTAAACTCATTTGAAGTTTAATATAAGCTTTGGATCTCATTGGGTGTGGATTTTTTTGTTGAAAGGATTTCTCCATGTAGATTTTGTGTCACTTGTGGTATTGCTGATTTTCTATAGTTGAATATTGTATTCACTTTAACATCATGTTGAGAAATCTTTGATAAGCATAATTTCAATTTTGCATCACTTTGTGAAAGTTTATATTGTAGTAGTTTCACCTTGTATTTCCAACATATCCCCTCTCTATGTCTATTTCTCTTCCTCCCTTGTTCTCTCTCTCTTTTCTATTTCTATTTCTCTCTTCATCTCTATCTCTCTATGTCTCATTCTCTATTTTCCCTATCTCTCTTTGTCACTTCTCTCCCTTTCTCTCTTTTTCCCTCCTATATATCTTCCTCTCCCTCTCTCTATGTCTCTCTTCATATTTCTCCATCCCTCTACATCTCTGTTAGATTTTATGATTAGAAATTAGATAAGTAGATTTTAATTCAAAATCAGACAAATAGACACAACATATACCCTGGGAAAACCCTCCACTTGAGGGAGAAAAACCTAGCAACAATATATCACTTATATATTGAATATGAATTAATTATCTCCTTTACAATGAGGCCAAATATGAGGCCAATCAACAACACCACAACTGATGCAAACACAAAATAATATAAGAAACCTTGTTGTTGATAATATCGAACTCCCTTAGTGATAAACTCGACCTCCTTTTAGACTATGATATGCTCTTAGAGAAATTTGCACTTGCTTGAAAACTTGAACTAATGAATAATGGATTATATGAAATGACAAATGATCAACTCCAATATATACAAGTGAGAGGGATAGGTCGCATCCATTCAAGTCTTCATGTCAGCCTTCTATAAAGAATGTGTCTCCTTGAAACATGATGTCGACCTCCAAAGTAAATCGATATATCTCCAAGAGGTGGCAGATGAGATAGGTCATCCTTATTTAATTATTCACAATAATTAATTATTTGTTTAAGTTGCAAGTGAAGCACCTCTTCACATTGACATCAACTTGAATAAATTAAATAGTCGATAGGCTATATTGAATTTATTTCATCAAGTTTGAGGCTGGAAGGATAAGGCCCGAAGCTGTTATAACATCAACACTCCCTCTCAGGTAGGGAGGAATACTTCTAGTTAACTAATGTCATGAAATGACATCCATAATGGCTACACCCAAATGTGAAAGCAACTCATCATGGAATCACTCAACGTGACATCAATCATCATGGCTACTCCCATGGATGGTAAAGCATATGTGCATAAGGGCCCATCACAGAATCACTCAACGTGATGTCGTCATCTCATCATGACATTCACCATGGCTACTCCCAGAGGGTGAAAATCACAAGTACAAGGAAATCATCATGGAAACTCTCATGTGATGTTGTCATGGAGTCACTCAACATGACATCCACCATGGCTACTCCCAGATGGTGGAAAAAAGGGCTTTCACCTCAAATTTATCTCATAGAGAAAGATGCATTAACAAGGGTTTGCACCTCAAATCTCTCTCACAGAGAGAAATGCATTAACAAGGGCTTGCATCTCAAATCTCTCTCACAAAGATAAATTCATTAAATAAAATCATAGAAGATCACTGAAGCTAAGTCTCCCTCTCAACTAGGGCTTCATTCTACACAATTCCTAGCTTGTCTCAAAAGTACACAAAATTTACTCTGGCGAGAGGCTTGGTGAGAATGTCTGTCGTCTACTCATTAGTGCTAATGTAGTTCAACTAGATAGCTTTCCTCAATACAATATCTCTAATATAGTGGTATTTGATCTCAACATGTTTAGTTATGTCATGAAACACTGGATTGACAGAAAGCTTCACACAACTTTGATTATCACAATGAATGATAGTCGGCTCCAATGATTTTCCAAACAATCCTACAAGGAGCTTTCGAAGCCACACTACTTCTTGAGCTGCCACACAAGCTACAATGTACTCAGCCTCTATGATGCTCAGTTCCATTGAAGATTGCTTCCTACTGCACCAGGAGATCATTGTAGATCCCAAACTGAAACAACACCCAAAGGTGCTCTTCCGATCAACAACACAACCTGCCCAATCAGAATTAGAATATTCATGTAGCTTTAAGTCCACACCAGAAGAATATCTCAAGCCATACCCAACTGTGCCACACAAGTATCTCAGGATATGCTTCGCTGCAACTAGATGTATTTTCCTTGGTTCACACATGAACTGACTAAGTGCACTCACTGCATAGCAAATATCTGGTCTTGTATTGACTAGATACATCAATAATCCAATCAATTGCTTGTACATAGTGGGATCCACCATATTTGAACTAGCTTTAGTCTCCTTAAGCTTTTGAAAATTGGTTTCCATAGGTGTAGACATGGATTTGCAATCCATCATGCCAAATCTCTTCAAGATGTCTATTATATACTTCCCTTGACTCAAAATGATCTCATTAGGCCACTACCATACTTCTAAGCCAAGGAAGCCTGTACTTAAGATCCTTCATTTCAAATTCAGAAGCCAACTCCTTGCATTTGATAACAAGGTGTTCTTCTCCAGTAATAAATAGATCATCAACATAGAGAACCAATATCATGGCCTCACCATTAATTACCTTGAAGTACAGGTTCGAATCAACATCATTCTTGGAGAAACCCAAGCTCAGTAGGTATCTATCAATTCTCTCATACCAAGCGCGAGGAGCCTGCTTAAGGCCATAAAAGCCTTCTTTAATATGAAAACATGAGACTCCTTCCCATGAACTTCAAATCCATTAGGTTTCTCAATGTATACCTCTTTCTCTATTACACCATTTAGAAATGTTGTTTTCACGTCCATCTGGTGTAACTTCCATCCTTTAGCTGCTACAATAGAAATGAAAGTCTTGATGGAGGTATAATGAGAAACTGGAGAAAATTTTTCCTCATAGTCTATTCCCTCTTTCTGAGAGAACCCCCTAGCCAAAAATATAGCCTTGTACTTCTCAATGCTTCCATCAACTGCATGCTTGATCTTGAACAACCACTTAGAAGATACAACAGATTTTCCTTCCAGTCTAGGTACTATATCCCAAAAATTGTTCTTGAGAATAGATTGATATTATTCAGCCATAGCATCTCTCCATACTTTTTGACTAGAAGCTTCCTCAACACTGGAAGGCTCATATTCAATCATATGACTCATCAAAGCAACATAACTTGAAAACTTGTGAGCTCTTTTTCTCTCTCTAAATGTTCCTCTCGGGGCTGCAAACTTTTATGCCTCCTACATTGTTTACCCAGCCTAGAGAGGTTTCTTTCGACCAATAACAATGTTTGTAGGTGCATCAATAGGTTCCAAAGGCTCAACTGGATCATCATCTTCTTTGGGATCAGTAGCCTCCCTCTGAATGTCAGGAGTATGGCCAACTTCCATGTCCTGAGGAGACTCTTGGTCTTCAGTGTCTATCTCCATGTGAGTGCCCTTAGATCTCTTAAATGCAACATCCTTTTCAAATGTAACATCCATACTGATCTCTATTAGTTTCAGACCTGAAATGTAGACTTTGTAGGCTTTTGAAGACTCACTGTAGCCCACAAATATTCCCTTCTTGCTAGATGGTTCCAACTTTGTCCTCTTATCTTTAGGAAAATGAACATACACAGGACAACCAAAGATTCTCAAATGACTTACTTCTGGCATCACACCCGTGAAAGCTTCTTCAAGAGTCAAGTTCTCCAAAATGTGTTGAAGGCTCCTATTTTGAACATACACTGCTATCCTAAATGCTTCAACCCAAAGAAAGGTTTGTAGATCTTGATCATGAATCATGGCTTTAGTTGCTTCTACAATAGATGTGTTCTTCCTTTCTGCTACACCATTTTGTTGTGGATTGTAAGGGACACAAAATTCCCTCTTAATCCCTGCTTCAATGCAAAAGTTACGGAAGCTTCCAAAGATGTATTCTCCTCCATTGTTGGATCTCAAAAATTTGATCCTCTTCTTGGAAAATTTCTCTACTTGAGCTTTGAATTCATTGAATCTCTCAAGTACTTCCTTAGATTCTTTAGTCTTTAAGAAATAAATCCAAATCTTTCTAGAGTAGTCATCAATAAAAATTACATAATACAAGAAACCACTTAACGAAGCAACAGACATTTGATTACACAAATTAGAATGAACAAGGTCTAGAATACATTTAGATCTACTCTCACTACTATGAAATGGACCTTTAGTATTCTTACCTGAAGCGCAACCTCTGCAAGTGCCTTCATGCTCCTGGATGAGTTTAGGAAGGCCCGTGACCATCTTCTCCATGGTTGGAAGTGCTCTGAAGTGAAGGTGAGCAAGTATTGTATGCCAAAGCTCACACGAACTTGATGAATCATGCAACAAAGCTTGTAAAGGGTGAGTGGAAAGTCTGTAGAGACTCTCATGTTGAACTCCAATCACTCGGGCAATCTTGATGCTTGAGTTCTTCATCCATGCAAGAACTTTACCTTCAGAGAATGCAACTTGATATCCCTTTTGCTCCAAGGCTAAAATAGAGACAAGGTTCTGCTTGATGCCTTGTACAAATAGTACATCACTCAACTGCAAGGAGATGCCAAAATTTAAGTGAAGAGTGGAGGTCCCAACACCTTTCACAGAATAACATGCATCATGTCCAATTATGACTTGAACACTTGAATCTCTTTCCACCAAATCAAATAGATGTTCTCTAAAACCCGTGATGTGGCAAGAGGCACCACTATTAATTAACCAAGTGTTGTTATCCATTGGAACATTGCTTGATAAGGAAGAATAGAATAGAAAACCACTTGAATGGACTTTTGAGGAGAGATCTCACCCACATATGCAATTGAAGCCTACTGCTTAGGTCTGGTTGGACAATATTTTACATAGTGACCAAACTTGTCACATCTGAAGCATTGTATGTGGGATAGGTCCTTCTTCTTCTTGGATGCAGGGGCACCATCTGATCCTTTATCTCTATTCCTTTTAAAGTTTCCTTTATTCCCTTCTCTTCCTTTCTTCTTTGAAGATTGAGCAGCGAGTACATGAATGTCTTCATTTGTAGAACTTTTCCCATTGCCTCTTGTAGACAATCTTGATTCTTCTTGAATGCAATATGCCCTCAAGTGATCAAACTTAGGTAGTTTTGATCTTCCATTGATACCTTGGATAAATGGCTCCAAATATTTAGGAAGACCATTAAGTGCCAACATAGCCAAATCCTTATCATCAACCATATGCCCAATGGTAAAGAGTTGATCTCTTAATTTGGTGATCTTCATGAAGAATGAGATGACGAAGTCTCCTTTCACCATCTTGATATGATGAAGCTTTTTATTTAATGTAAGATCTCTACTTGTATTGTTGATCTCATAAATTTCCTCCAAGGTCTTGAAAAATTCCCTTGATGTCTTCAACTTGGAGATGACCTGCACAAGGTGGTTCTTCACAGAGTCTACCAAAATCTTCTTTTCCTTAGTGCAATTCTTCTTCCATTGGGAGTTCTCATTCTCTTCAAAAGATTCTGGAATTTCACTCTCCACGAACTCAAAAATCTCTATTTCTTCCAATGCAAGCATTACTCTAAACTTCCAAGATGTGAAATTGGAAGCGCCTTGAAGCCTATCTTCGATCTTGAGCCTGTTTGCCATTTTAAAGATAAGATAGACACAAACATATGAGAACTTGAATGGAAGAACTTCACTACTTATAGAAATATGATCATGATCTTCTTCAACCCGCTTTGATACCATGTTAGATTTTATGATCAGAAATTAGATAAGCAGATTTTAATTCAAAATTAGACAAATAGACACAACATATATCCTAGGAGAACCCTCCACTTGAGGGAGAAAAACCCAGCAACAATATATCACTTATATATTGAATATGAAATAATTATCTCCTTTACAATGAGGCCGAATATGAGGCCAATCAACAGCACCACAAATAATGCAAACACATAATAATATAAGAAACCTTGTTGTTAATAATATCAAACTCCCTTAGTGATAAACTTGGCCTCCTTTCAGACTATGATATGCTCTTAGAGAAATTTTCACTTGCTTGAAAACTTCAACTAATGAATAATGGATTATATGAAATGACAAATGATCAACTCGAATATATACAAGTTAGAGGGATAGGTCGCATCCATTCAAGTCTTCATGTCGGCATTCTACAAAGAATTGCGTCTCCTTGAAACATGATGTTGGCTTCTAAAGTAAATTGATATATCTCCAAGAGGTGGCGGATGAGATAGGTCATCATTATTTAATTATTCAAAATAATTAATTATTTGTTTAAGTTGCAAGTGAAGCACCTCTTCACATTAACATCGACTTGAATAAACTAAATAGCCGATAGGCTATATTGAATTTATTTCATCAAGTTCGTGGCTAGAAGGATAAGGCCCAAAGCTACTATAACATCAACAATCTCTACCTCTATTTATATCTTTGTCTCCCTATCCACAGTTTTCTTTATCTCTCTATTCCTCAATAAAATATAATTGGAAACGAAGCAGCCAAACTCTACAACCTTTTCCATCCTTCTCCTTTCTTGTGTTAAAATATGAGCTTTAGAAAAGGGTATCAACATACATAAAACATAAAGGATATATAAATATTGTGATATGGTCTAGTTAATATTTTCTCATTTAAATGTAAGAAAATTGTGGAAGAATAGACAAGGTATGCAAATTGTTTGAAAGAATTCCTCATATATACATGATCTCTTTCCTTGCTATGATTGTAAAATATTCACAAAATGGATTTGTTGAAAGTTCTTAGAATATTTAAAGAAAATTAAATTGACACATATAAATTCAATCTTATAAACCTTTTCTTGCTCTCTCCTTTCTTGTGTCAAAATATCTAAGATTTGGAATATGGTATGACATATATCAAAGAATAATGGAAGGGGGATTTTTGTTAGATGTTATGGACTTAATTGTAATTTTTGAAAGGGGAATCATGGTTTAATTAATGCAATTATCATTTTTAACACCTCAAAATGAATAGGTCTTGGAAATTTAGGCCAGAACCCATTTGGCCTTGGGTGAATGGGTCCCCTTTAGTTTCTAATTTCAAGTTTAAAATATGTTTTTGGTGGTCTTTTTATGATCCTAAATTCAGATTCAAATGTCGGCTTGTAATGTTTAATTTTTTGGGAAATTAGAAAATTGTCTATAAAAGCAAGGTCTTTTTATCAATTCAAATCCTATAGAAGCAACCTAGATTTTCAAGAGGGACTTCACAAGAGCTAAGATTAATGTCAAAGGTGTTCAAGAGTAGATTTATCAAGAATCTGTTGCAGAAATCAAGATCTCAAGCATCATGTCAAAGTTATCAAGAATCATGCATGGTTTTGGAGCTAACATTGTGATGTAGGTTTCAAGAATTCAAGTCAAATTTCAAGCATTGAGATCACATCCAATCAAGACACTTGATGCGAGATCATGACCTTGGAGAGATCTACTAAGTTTCAATCCTTCAAGGGTTTCAAATAAAGGGTTTGGTGAGTTACAACATAGCACTTGTTCATTAATCATTCCTATCATGTTTCATTGTTTCAATTCAAGGTTTAATTATCAAAATGAGGTTTGACCAAGGCAAACCCCCATTCACCAAAAAAAAACAATTTTTCCCTCTTGTGTGTTTTGCAGATATTAGGTTGAAGAAGGATTGAAGATCTATCAAAAGAGAAAAATTGCAAAAGTTGTCAAAGTTGTCAACATTGTCATCAAGCCATGAAAACTCACTTTCAAAATTTATTTCTGAATTTCTAACTATGAAACCTAGAGGAATTAGGAGTGCAGACATAGGACCAAAGGACTATGAAATCAATTTTTCAACCCCTATAGCAAGACCCATTCACCCTTGGGAAAATGAGTCCCAGGAGAACACTCAACATAGGCTTTTTATCACAAGTGCATAAAATCAAGCCTTTCTCAGATCTACAATTTCTTTCTAGATTCTATTAGATTAAGGTTTAATTTAGAGGTTTCATGTGTTACATTGGTGGTTGTCATTGCACCAAAAGATCAACCTGTTAATGCTCAATACACCCGCCAGATTTATACAAGATCCATAGGAGGCAGTTAAGCCATGTCACAAACCCAATTGCCACACTACACAAAGGATACCAAGGGACACACCATCTTGCAACAATCCCCCTAGCACAAGGGGTTCAAACCTATGACCCCAACTTTGATACCAATTGTTACATTGGTGGTTGTCGTTGCACCAAAAGATCGACCTGTTAATGCCTGATACAACCACCAAATTTATACAATAACCACATGAGGCAATTAAGCCATGTCACAAACCCAAGCACCACACTACACAAAGGAGACCACGAGACATAGCATCTTACAACAACACTTGGTATTTTTCATTCATCTCCCAAAAGTTTGTCTCAGCTGATTTACCCCGTCCTATATCATGAGGAAAATAACAAGATCTCCACCAAGGTTAACTCATTGAAGGGTTGAAAGTCAATCTTTCCTTAGGGGATCTCTTTTTCCTAATGAACTAAGGAAGATAGGTGAATCATACCCCCCTTTTACTATCATTATTGATCCACCTATTTTTCTATGTTTCACTCCCCCTCCACCTTTATATCTCTCTTCTTCCTTTCTTTTCTCTATCACTCTCTCTTCCTATTGATCTAAATCTCTAGCTTTATCTCCATTTCTAATTTCATCTATATCCCTGCACCTCTCTCTTTTTTGTCTTTCTCTCTTTCTTTTTTTATCTATCTATGTCCTATCACTCTACATGTACTTCTCTACCCATTTATTTTTATTCTGCTTTCTCTCTTCCTATGTCTCTATCTCTCTAGATATATCCCTCATCCTTTCCCTCTTTACTCTCATTATCTCTCTCCCTCCTCTCTCTCTTTGCATATCTTTCTCTCTATCTCCAACTTGGGAAAACATCTATCTCTCTCTCTCTATTTCTCTCTCTCTTCATTTATTTCCCCTATCTTTCTTAGTTTGAATCCCTCTCTCTCACACCACCATTTGGTTTTGTGAGGGAATAGTAGTGCTTATTGAATTGAAAATCTCATAGCTCTCTCGCAACCACATTAGCACTCAATCCATGAGAAAATAATCCCTTTGAATCCCTATAGTAGACAAAGTAATGCAACATGTAGATTTTCTCTTGACAAGTTGATGCATATATTATCACAAAAATGTAATGATTGTGATAATAGAAAATGGAATTTAAAAAATTTACACCTAAAAGATAACATATATTAAATATTTTTTAAATATAAAAAATATTTTTTATACATAATTATTTGTTTTAATTTTATTTATTATTAAAATAAAAATACCATTATATTAATTATATCAAAATTAAATAATTAAAAAAATTATAATTAAAATTTTTAAGTTATTAAATTGGTTTTGACAAAGCTCAAAATATAACCATATGCACATACCATTTAAAAGGAAGTACATTTACATGTGTTACTTACATCACATATTAAAATTATGTGTTTCTTATTATAGGATACAACACTTGCAAGCTTCCTAACTTTGAATTATTTTTCTCACTTTTCTTATCTACATCTACATGCACATAATATTACTTATTGAATAAAAACATCTTGTTGAAGACTGCTTTCACATATACAACCAACACACATATTTTTGTTAAGTCGAAGAATTTTATTTCAAAGTAGACAAAAAATTAACTTTTCAATTGAAAACACAATTGGACATAGCCAATAGGTGATACTTCGTTGAGCACAAATATAAAATAAAAAACCCTACACATCTTGTCACCAGATCCATATATATGCAAGTCAAGTTGCTCCCTCTCACACATGAAATACCAAAAATTATCTCTCACACAACCAAAAATTCTTACCACCCATCCTTTTTTTGTGAATATGTATTTTTATCTTTATTATTAATATAAATAATTGTCTATTCATAAAAAGAAAAATCTTTAGATTTCTTATAAATTAATTAATAGTATTATATATATATAATATAAATATTATATAAAATAAATATTAAATGTTTATTACAGTTAATTTTTTTTTTTAATTTTCTAATATATTATATTAAATATATTTAATAATTTAAAATATATAATATATCATACATTCTACTGAATATATTTATATTATATAAAAATTAAAAATATTAAAACTTATTAGGTCCTTTTAGAATATAAGCTTATTTAGATGTATGTTAAGCGTATAAGCTTGGTAGATAGTTGTAAAGTGTTTGATCATATAAAAGGATATAACCCTTCTCCATCATTGATCCTATACTCACTGAGAATATTGTATACCAATGGTTTATATCCATGACATTGAAACCCACTTTAAAATCATTAAAACACCATTGAAACATTAATTTCTTTGATACCCACTTCCAACTATGTATGCCCTCATCAAAATCCCTTTGTCTCATCAACTAATGGCTATGAGCAAGCTAGGTTAATTTTTAAATTTCCTTCTAAATTGATTGTTAAAAGAGAAGGAAAACCCAAAGCTAGGTTAATTTTTAAATTTCCTTCTAAGTTGATTGTCAAAAGAGAAGGAAAACCCACAAAAATGAAAGACAAAAAAAAATGGTGAATGAGAAAATAATGAAAATCTAAAAAATTTCTAGTTCAATTTTTTAACAACCTAGTATTTTTCAATAATCTTGCATTGTTACAAAGATATTTTGAACCATTGATACTAAAAGGAAACTCCCTCCCTATCATAGTGGAAATGCTTTTGGCATTTAAATTTTTGTTAGGTAAATGACCAAAACTTTTGGATTATGATTGAAGAATTCTACTTTAGATCAATTAAAATTTAAGTTTTATTAGAATTAATTTTAATGATGGAACAAAGGAAAAGGTGACCTATAAAGAAGTAACTATGAATATTTTTATGGTTAATAGATATGTAAGGTTGATTAGGCACATTGCAAAGGTTAGAGGCATAGTCATACAAATGCAAAATATTAAATATAGCACAAACTAACATCTTGGGAAAAAATATCCTCCAAAAGAGTTTGGTGTGAATTTAAGCTAAGATAATATGCTATTTTTTCCTAATTATGATGTAATAGATGTTTTTACATCTATTTAGATTTTGTAGATCCTTTTCATAATAGACTTGGTTGTCTAAAGTGAAAATACATATTCTTGTAATGTTGAAGCTTCCAAGAAAGAGTTTCTCAAGGCTCTAACTATTTTGACTATAATTAGGCTCTATATATCTAATCTCTACTACGCTCATTTACCTCCCTTGTAAAAAAATTTAGTATATCATATGAAAAATATGCAAAGGAAGTTTTTCCATGTCAATTCATGTAAGACTTAGTAGAGTACAAGCATTAGTGCACCAACTAGAGTAGCTCTTGTTTTATAGAAATTGCATAAAAGAGTCAAATGCTTAATATGGTTATCTAAATAAATTAGTTAAATCAATTTCTATTTATATAACCCTTTGTATAATATCTGAAACATAGAAAATGAGGTTCACCATAATGAGATCAAAATGATGAACCTAATTTTACTAGTATTATTTTCAATTATGAGGGTTATAATGTGTAAATGATAATTAGAAATCAAACCTAACCAATGTAGCAATCAAAAGACAGGTTTTGAGAGGGTCAAATGTTGTGTACTTGTTGCAAAAAGTGCTTTTTCAGGCCTCACTAATGGTGCAGGGGCACCTTGGGGTCCCCATGCCTCTTTGAGGCCTTGTTTGGATTTTGTTTGTTTTTCAAAGTTGATTATTATGTAATAAGGTTCTAAGGATCACCTTCAATGATTTGTAATAGGCTTTCAGGCTTGGTGTTGAGTTTTGGTGTAATAATTAGGTCTCCACCTCACTATGTAAACTTGGTGCATCTAGGCCAAATAAGGAATCAAGGCGCCATGATGCAATCGGGTATTGGAGGGGAGTCACCTTGGAATTTTGATATGATTTGTGGTGTATTTGAAATCTCTTCAATTCTCAATGTAATTGGGTTTAGAGGAGTAGTGTTAATTGCCTTAACTAGGAAATTAGAGGTCTAGTTGAAGTTTGGTGGTTTTCCAACTTCCAACTAATTCAAATTTCAGTTGCAAGACATTAGGAAGAGGTTGTAAATGTTGAAATAGGCCTCTCTTGGTTGATGCAAGCTGATGGTGAAGTTTTGAAGAAGTTGGAATAAGAAATAACTCTGTTTTTCTCCATTTTTTGTGCGTAATTTGCTGCTAACTCTCATGGTACAGAAAAAGTACACTCTGTACAAATAGGAGACTATGATGAATTGATAGGGGACTAAACTAGATTTATTTTGGTGGTGGTTTGATCTATTTTTATCAAGTATTGAGGGAGATATCTACATTTTTTTGAAAGTGGCTTAAAAACCCTCAAAATTAGGGTTTGGTACCAAAAAGACTCTTAACTCGCCTTCTCTACATGTCCATGGTCTGATTCTTGGTGGGGAGGCAAGGGATAACATGTATTTTATGTTTTCGAAGGTTTTGGAGGATGGAAGAGGCTTTGGTACATCTTTGAGAAAACCCTATGCTTGGCATCTTCATGTGACAAGCCTAGTTTAGTGCTAATTTTGGTGTTTAGTTGGTTTGTGGTAAGAATATCTGAAGAAGTGTGACTAAGGTGGATTGAAATGTATGCAATAATGTTATAATAACTATTTTTAATGCTTAGGAGATTTGGGGTTGTGCTTTGGATACTTGGTTCTTGTTGGGAACAAACAATTTAGGCCTCCTTCTGGCGTGGGAAATGTGTCTTTTTGTGTCAATCTGATCAAGTGTCATAACATGGGGTTTTGGGGTTTGAAATTAATCCATTTGAGGAGTCTAATAATAGTCCCATTTGTTTGGGTCTTATCCTTAAGTTGGTTTTGTGTTGACTGTCCTAGTTGACAGGCTGCAAGGAAGGCATGCCTAATAGGAGGTTAATGAGTATTTTGGTGTTCCTAAGGCATTAAGCCCTGTTGTTGGGTGCTGATGAACCATGGTGAGTTGTTGATGGTATTTTCAAGACTTTGGATGTGTCTAGTTGTAGGAGAGGGTGTTTAAAGGAGTTCATTGTGACTGCCCTACTTTGGAAGGCTTAAAGGTGTCTCTAGGTCAGTTTTAGAGCGATGGGAAAATGAACTGTACTCCCTATAAACTTGAGTTGTTTGTCATGTTTTGGAATGGAAAAGGTGTCTGAAATGTCACCAAGTCAGTTTGTCCAGTATTCCTTTGAAAACCCTTGTGAAAGGTAGAGTCATCTCCTTGCTTGAGAAGTGGATTTGAAAGGTCCACTTAAAGAGTATTTGAGAGAGTTGTGGTAAGTAGGTTGTTGGTCATCTAGAAGAAGACGTCCCTGCTCACTCTGCATCAGAGTGGTATTAGAGCCAAGCTTTGATTTGGAAAGTTGTGAAGAGAATTGGAGGTTGTGGTGAATAAAGAATATGCCTCCAAAAGGTGGGATTGCGATTGCAAGGGAAATGAAGGCCTTGGGGGAAAAAATAGAGGCCTTTGAGAGAAGGAAGGGAAATGTTGAGGAAGAGTATACCTCAAAGGAGGAGGTAGAGGGTGGAGATGAAAGCCATCTGGAAGAGGAGATGCCTCCTAAAGAGAGAAGGTTCATTGGAGCATTGAAAACCATAAAATCAGAAGCCACCGAAGTGAAGATGGACATTCCAATGAATGGGGGAAAGATGAATGTTGAGGCACTACTAGAATGGGTGGATGCCTTGAACAACTACTTTGAATATAAGGAGATGGAAGAAGATAGGAAGGTTGAATTTGCAAAGACCAAGTTGAATGGGGCTGCTTTGACTTGGTGGAACTACTACCAAGGAGAAAGAGTGAAAGAGGGAAAGAATATGATTTCCTCATTGGATAGAATGGTGAGCAGGTTAAAGGCACAATTTCTTCCTGCAGATCATGAAGTTCAAGTGTTTAGGAGGCTACAAAGCCTAAAGAAAAAGTATATGGATGTGGCAACCTATACTGAGGAGTTTCACAAAATTAGTATGAGGTGTGGCCATGTAGATAATGACAAGGAGAAAGTGGCTAGATATTTGAATGGCCTAAGGTTTTCAATCCAAGATGAGATGAGTCTTATGACTCCTAATACAGTGGAAGAGTGCTTCCAAGTAGCATGCAAGGAAGAGAAGTTAAAAATAAAGCAAGAGCAACAAGGAAGGGGTAGAGGCAAAAATTCCAAGGGAAGAGGCAATTTTGGTGGTAGAAACCAATCACAAAGGAAACAAGGGGAGTTAAGTGGAAAGAGGAAAAAAGTCAAGAATCAAGAGGAGGATTTAGAGGTAGGAGGTCTAATGGAAGGGGAAGGTTTAATGGAAGAGGTTCCAATTCATTCTCTCGAATATGCTACACTTATAACCAATTTGGGCACCCATCCTTCAAGTGTCTTGAGAAGCAAGCTTCAACCTCTCATAGTGGGGATAGGAGAAACCAATTGGTACAAGAGGAGGATGAAAAAAGTGTAAATTCACCTTCTAGGCCTATTGATCCTAAATTTGGAGAGAGCTTGATGATGAGGAGAACACTTCTCAAGGTGCCAAGTGCCAAGGAGCCACCACAGAGGAAGTCCTTGTTTAGGACTTCATGTAAATCTCATGGGAAGGTATGCAAGGTAATTGTAGACTTAGGCTCTACTGATAATTTAGTGTCCTTAGAAATGGTTGAGAAATTAAAATTGAAAAAGATCCCTCACCCTACCCCATATAAGGTGTCTTCGTTGAATAAAGGCCAACAAGTGCTTGTCAATGAGCAATGTTGGGTGGAATTTCAAATTGGAGAGTATAAGGATAAAATTTTGTGTGATGTCACCCCCATGGATGCTTTCAATTTTCTCTTAGGACACCCTAGGAAGTATGATAATAAATCCCAACATGATGGGGAGAAAAACACCTACACAATAACAAAAGATGGGCACACTTTCACTATGAATCCTTTACCAGATGAGGGAGTAGATAAACAACTTGGGTCTAGCATTATGGTGGTAGGTGAGAAAGATTTTTTGAAGACCTTAAAGGAGGAGGGAGGTCTAGGGTTTTCCTCATTTGTTAAGCCAAAATGCAGGTTTGTTTTGTCCTCAAACAAAGAAAAACCCATACCTAGTGAAGTATAAACTTTGTTGGAGAAATATAAGGAGATTGTGGTTGATGAACTGCCTAGTTCCCTGCCTCCAGTCAGAGATATCAGTCACCATATTGACCTAATACCAGGTGCTACATTTCCCAATAAGGCTTCCTACAAGATGACACCAGCCCAAAATGAAGAGATAGCAAAACAAGTGCAAAAGTTGTTGGATAAGTGCCTAGTGAGGAAGAGTTTAAGCCCTTGTGTTGTCCCAACCGTGCTAGCTCCAAGGAAGGATGGTAAATGGAGATTATGCACTGATTCAAGAGCCATAAATAGGATAAACATTAGATATAGGTTTCCTATTCCAAGGATGGAGGATCTTATGGATTGTCTAGTAGGAGCTCGCTACTTTTCAAAGATTGATTTGAAAAGTAGGTATCACTAAATTAGGATTCGTGAAGGGGATGAATGGAAGACAGATTTCAAGAAAAATGAAGGTCTTTATGAGTGGATGGTGATGCCCTTTGGCTTGTATAATTCCCCCAATACCTTTATGAGGCTAATGAATGAGTTATTGAAACCTTTTATTGGAAAATTTGTTGCGGTTTATTTGGATGACACTCTTGTCTTTAGCAGGACCAAAGAGGAGCATTTGGAGCATCTTGGATAGGTCTTGAAAAGGTTTCATGAATAAAATTTGTTGATCAACTTACAAAAATGTGAGTTTATGAAAGAAGAATTGGTCTACCTTGGCTTTGTCATCTCATAAGGCAGTTTGAAAATGGATCCATCAAAGGTTGAGGCTATTCTTAATTGGCCAACACCTAGATCAGTGGGTGATGTGAGGAGCTTCCATGGTCTTGCAAGCTTCTACAGGAAGTTCATCAAGAGTTTCAATCACATTTGTGCACCCATCATTGATACAATCAAAGGAGAGAAGAAGAGTAAGTTTCAATGAACCAATAAAGAAAATGAAAGGTTTTGATACTTGAAAAGAAAGGTATCATAGTAGCCTATCCTTGCTCTTCCTGATTTTAATAAAGTTTTTACTATTGAGTGTGATGCAAGTGGTCAAGCAATAGGCACTGTTTTGAGTCAAGAGGGCAGACCGGTTGCATTTTTTGGTGAAAAAATAAATGAAGCTAAAAGAAAGTACTCCTCACATGATCTTGAATTGTATGCTATGGTCCAAGCCTTAAAGAAATGGAGGCACTACTTGTTACCAAGGGAGTTTATAGTATCCATTGACAACCACGCAATTAGTTTCTTGAATGGACAAGAAAAATTGAATCAAAGGCACATGAAGTGGGTTGAATACCTACAAGCATATACATTCTCCATAAAGCATAAGAAGGGACAAGATAATAAGGTTGCAAATTCCCTTAGTAGGAGGATCATGATGGTTCAAGAGGTGCAATTGCAAAGTGTGGGAATAGAGGCTCTCAAAGGTATGTATTAGGAGGATGAAGATTTCAAGGCTGCTTTTGATGTTTGTTCTCAGTTTTCTGATGCTTTTCATAGTGATTATGCTGATTATGTTTTGCAAGATGGTCTATTGTTTAAAGGGGCTCAATTGTGCATTCCCAAGTTCTCTATGAGGGAGAATATAATAAAGGAAAAGCATAGTGGGAGTCTTGGAGGGAACTTTGGACTTGACAAAACTTTGGAGCAGGTTAGAAGATTCTACTTTTGGCCTAAAATGCAGATGGATGTGAGAAGGTTTGTGGAAACTTCCACCATATGTCAAAGAGAAAAAGGGACCACTTCAAATGATGGTCTTTATCAACCTCTACCAATCCCAAATAGACCTTGGGAGAGTATAAGTATGGGTTTTATCTTAGGGCTTCCTAAGACACAAAGGGGAGTTGATAGTGTCTTTGTAGTAGTTGATAGATTCAACAAGATTGCCCATTTTATTCCTTGTAGATGCACTAGTGATGCTTCTAACATTGCAGGTCTATTTTTCAGGGAGATTGTGAGAATGCATGGCATTCCTATGAGCATTGTATCTGATAGGGATTCCAAGTTCATAAGTCATTTTTGGAGGACCTTAAGGAGAAAGTTGGGAACTAATTTGTAGTATAGTTTTTCCTACCATCCTCAAACGAATGGACAAAGAAAGGTGGTTAACAGATCACTTGGTAATCTTTTAAGGTGTTTGACAAAGGAACATGGTGTTCAATGGGATTTGGTCTTGCCTCAAGAAGAGTATGCTTATAATGACTCCATCAATAGAAGCATAGGTAAAACTCCCTTTGAGGTTGTGTATGGGATGAACCCTAGGGGAATCTTTGAGTTAAGAGATTTGAAAGGAATGGAGAAGAGGAGTACAGAAGGAGAGTAGTTTTCCATAGCCATGAAGTCTATCCATGATCAAGTAAAGGAAAATCTCAAGAAGAGTGTAGATCAATACAAAGAGAGGGAAGATTTGAAAATAAGGAATGTTCAATAAAAGGTGGGAGATCTGGTTTTTTCCTACTTGAAGAAGGAGAGGTTTCCTAAAGGAAAATACATAAAGTTACACATGAATAAAATAGGCCCTTGCAAGATTATTCACAAATTGAGGAAAAATTCCTATGAGATAGCACTCCCTCCTTGAGTGGCTATCTCCCCCATTTCTAATGTTTCTTATTTATACCCCTTTAAGGGATATTTGAATGTAGGTGTAGGTCTGGAAGCTGATGAAGATTGGGTGTAGGACCTTCCATCATCTGAACCCTTGAAACTTGAAGCCATTCTAGACACCAAAGAGGTAAAAAGGACAAGGAAAAAGGTATATAATGAATATTTAGTTAAATGGCAGGGTCTTCCACCTAAAGATGCAACTTGGATGAATGAAGAAGACATTAAACAACATGGTAATACTCTGCAACAACTAATCTCAGATGGTACTTGAGATCTCTTCCACCTCGGGTGCATGGTGTAGGGGCACCTTGGGATCTCCATGCCTCTTTGAGGCCTTGTTTGTATTTTGTTTGTTTTTAAAAGTTAATTATGATGTAATAAGGTCCTAAGGACCATCTTCAATGATTTTTAATAGGATTTCAGGCTTGATGTTGAGTTTTGGTGTAATAACTATGTCTCCACCTCACTATGTAAACTTGGTGCATCTAGGCCGAATAAGGAATCAAGATGCCATGATGCAACCAGGTATTGGAGGGGATTCACCATGGAATTTTGATGTGATTTTTGGTGTCTTTTACATCTCTTCAATGCTCAATGTAATTAGGTTTAGAGGAGTAGTGTTAATTGCCTTAACTAGGAAATTAGAGGTCTAGTTGAAGTTTGGTGGTTTTCCAACGTCCAAATAATTCAAATTTCAGTTGTAGGATGTTGGGAAAAGGTTTTAAATGTTGAAATAGGACTCTCTTGGTTGATGAAAGCTGATGGTGAAGTTTTGAAGAAGTTGGAATAAGAAATAACTCAGTTTTTCTCCATTTTTTGTGTGTAATTTGCTGCTAACTCTCATGGTACAGACAAAGTACACTCTGTAAAAATAGGAGACTATGATGAATTGATAGGGGACTAAAATAGATTTATTTTGGTGGTGGTTTGATCTATTTTCATCAAGTATTGAGGGAGATATCTGCATTTTTCTGAAAGTGGTTTAAAAACCCTCAAAATCAGGGTTTGGTCCCAAAAAGACTCTTAACTCACCTTCTCTACATGTTCATGGTCTGATTCTTGGTGGGGAGGTGAGGGATAACATTTATTTTATGCTTTTGAAGGTTTTGGAGGATGGAAGAGGCTTTGGTGCATCTTTGAGAAAATCCTAGGCTTGGCATCTTCATGTGACAAGCCTAGTTTGGTGCTACTTTCGGTGTTTAGTTGGTTTGTGGTAAGAAGATCTGAAGAAGTGTGACTGAGGAGGATTGAAATGTATGCAATAATTTTGTAAGAACCATTTTTAAGGCTTAGGGTAGTTGGGGGTGTGCTTTGGAGACTTGGTTTTTGTTGGGAACAAACAATTTAGGCCTCCTTGTGGCATGGGAAATGTGTCTTTTTGTGTCAATCTGATCAAGTGCCATACCCTGGGGTTTTGGGGTTTGAAAGTAATCCATTTGAGGAGTATAATACCAGTTCCATTTGTCTGGGTCTTGTCATTAAGTTGGTTTTGTGTTGTTTGTCCTAGTTGACAGGCTATAAGGAAGACATGCCTAATAGGATGTTAATGAGTATTTTGGTTTTCCTAAGGCATTAAGCCCTGCTGTTGGGTGCTGATGAACCATGGTGAGTTGTTGATGGTATTTTCAAGGTTGTGGATCTGTCTAGTTGCAACAGAGGGTGTCTAGAGGATTTCGTTGTGACTGTCCTACTTTGGAAGGCTTAAAAGTGTCTCTAGGTCAATTTTAGAGCGATGGGAAAATGAAGTGTACTCCCTGCAAACTTGAGTTGTTTGTCATGTTTTGGCATGGAAAAGGTGTCTCAAATGTCACCAAGTGAGTTTGTGTTGTCTACCTTTGAAAACCCTTGTGGAAGGTAGAGTCATCTCCTTGCTTGAAAAGTGGATTTGAAAGGTCCACTTAAAGAGTATTTGAGAGAGTTGTGGTAAGTAGGTTGTTGGTCATCTAGAAGGATTCCCTGCTCACTCTGCATTAAATAAGGAATCATTCACCCTATGGCGAATGGGTCTTGGCTAGGGTTCTAGAAAATCTATTTATGGGTTATATTCTTCAATGTCTACACTTCCAGATCCTAGTCAGAGACTATCAGAAACTTGAAAATAAACCTTGTAGCTTAGTTTCCATGATTTGAAAACTTTCTTAGCAACTTTGACAAGATTGACAACTTTTGCGATTTTTCTCTCCAAATGATATTCAACCTAAAACTTGCAATCACACATCAAAGGATAAAAAAATGTTGTTTGTTAGGGATTATGGGTTTGCCTTGTTCAAACACCATTTTGGTAATTAAACCTTGAAATAAAATAATGCATAAAGGAATGATGAATGAACAAAATGCAATGTCACAACTCACCAATCCTCAATTGAACCTTGGAGTACAAATAAACAATCTTGCATGAAGTGGCCTCAATGAATGTAGATCTTGATCATGAACTTTGATTAGAAATAATGCTTGAATAGGATCTGAATGCTGCATGAACATATTAGCTCAACAACATGCATCATGCAATCCATCTGTGACATGGAAATTGTAACCTTGATTGTTGCAATAATCTCTTTTAAATTTTTGCTTGAATGCCTTCTTGAATGCTCTTGAATACTCTATAATGCTCTTGTGAAATCTTAGGATGCTTGCACCAAAATTTCTAGGTTCAAAACTAGGTGAAATAGCCTTGTATTTATACTTAACTTATTCTTAATTCTTGAAATTCAAATAACACAAGCTGACATCAGATCTGTGATTTCAAATCATTAAAATACCACCAAAAATATATCCAAAAGGGGGGTCCTAGGTCTAAGTGAGGACCCATTCGCCATGTGGCGAATGGGTCCTAGCTCACTTAGCTAGGACACACTTCGAGGATTGTGAAATTTTATGTGAAAATGGGGTCCTAGGACCTAGTGAGGACCCATTCGCTGGGTGGCGAATGGGTCCTAGGTCACTAAACTAGGACATACACACCTTCTAAAATCAAGTGTTTTGTAATATCATTTATGAATGTCAGGATTTATCCCTCAAAATATCCAATTAATTAGCCTTGGATTTGAATTAAAGGGGCCAATTAACCTCAATTAATTAATAAATCCCTAAATTAGTGTGAAAGTCTAAAGATACACTTTACAAAACCCTAAATAAGGAACCATTAAGTCCATTTTATTAATAAGGGTCCTAAACTTAATGTGAATGTGTGAAACACATTACAATACTAAATGAAGGCATAATTAAGCTCAATGTATTATTAATTATTCCCAAATTAAGTGTGAAAAAGGGATTTTTCTATACTACAATAGTTAATGCTTTAAATATAATAATAGTAACAGGTGGAGTAGTACCAACTTAAATTAGAATGATGTCTTGAGGAATTTCTCTTTAAGAATGAATATGCTTGCATAACATGGAAATAAGCTCTCCTTCATTTAGTTTTAAGAGTCTTTCCTAATCTAAGGTCTCATGTTTGAATCATATATAGAAGATAAGGTTTAACAATAAAATGAAGGAGGTTGATCATTGTTTGGATATCTTGAAACTAAAGAAAAATTGTTTCTCAAGAGTGGTAATTTAGACTCAACATGTATTACAAACTAAAGTGCATCCAAAATAAACAATCCTTAATATACATATGAAGATACCATCTCAACCCTCTGACATTTATATGTGATAAAAATATATTTTGAAGTATAATTTGAAGTGTCAAAACCTATCATTTTTAATAAGTATTTATGTGAAGATCATGCGTGTCACAAAAGAATGTTATTGTCAAGGAATAGTGTAAAAGGATTTGAGAAAATATTAATACATATTTTTCTTTGTTTTCCTTAGATTTCTCAATTATAGAGGTTAATGTGAAAATATTATCTTTAATGGGAGTATTCCTCTTGAAGCTTGCTTGACCCTTAGCTCTCAACATTTTAGTTTCAATGCATCTAGAGATATGATGCCAAAGTAGAAGAAAATATTGTTGCAAAGGTATGATCAATAATAATGGTTTGATCATTAGTAGGATCATTTGTGTCTTCAAAACTGCATATTGAATAGATGATGCAATTTATTAAATATGGAGGAAAGATATATTATACCATTTAATAAAGAAATTGGTTATAAAAATGTTCAAAACTTTCAGATTGTGGTTTAAGAATTCATCTTTTAGATTATACATATCTTGATCTTTATTGAAATTGAGTTTAAGAATGGTACATAGGACAAGGTGGCCTATAAAAAAGAAATAATTAATAGGACTATGGTTAATATATGTAAGGTTGGTTAGGAACATTGTAAATGTTAGAAGCAGAATCAAACCAATTGAAAAGATTAGATATAACACAAATTGACATATTGAGAAGAAAGACCCTTCAAAAGGGTTTCGATTGAATTTGAGCTAATGGAGAATTTCATTACACTTATTTGCTAAAATAATTATTTTTGTCCTATGATGATCCTATATATTTTTTGCATCTATTTAGATTTGTGTGTAGCCTTTGTCATGCCAGACTTAATTAGCATATGGATATTCCTATAATTGGATTCAAATTACAAGGGTAATGGCCAAAATTGGGTGAAGGAAGGGAAGATGACAACAAGCTCAAATAAATCAAAATAACATGAAAATGCATTCAAAATTTAAAATTTATACCTTCATTCCCTTCTCCATGGATTGAGCTCACAAGTTGCACCCAAACTCCTTGTTGATTTGCTCTGAGTGACTGAAATGTGGATTAATCAAGTAAATATTCCAACATAATAAGGCTAATGCAATTGAAGTTGTTGAAAATGGGAGAGAAGAATTCCATTTATAGAAATTTGATGAGTGAAATGGAGGACTTGGATGCATTGACTTGATCAAGGGTTGAGATTGAGTGGTGGAGTGGAGCATTAGCCTTGTGACAAGTGAAAGGGGTGTAAGGGAGAGTTGTGCTCACACATGTGTGAGCACACATTGGGAAGAGAATGTGTAAAATAGTGAGATTGTTTAAGAGGGTAGGTGGGATTCACACATGTGAGAGGGTAGGATGAGTAGGCTAGGACACTTGTCACATAGTGGCAAGTTTAGAGGAGGTGGACAGAATTAAAAAATGGGAAGAAATGTTAATGATGATTAGGCATAGGGATTAAATTAATTAATCAAGGACCAATTAATTTAATGGGGATGGTTAAATTAACAAACCATGGGTTCATTAACTAGGCTAGGGTTAAAAGCTGGAGAATGGGCTAATGATGATTAGGGTGTAGATGAAGCTAATTAATCAAGAATAAATTAACTTAACCTAGATTAAGGGATTTAGAGGAATGTGCGTAAAAGTTTGGATTAATTAAATGGTTCAATATTTAATTAATTAGAGAGAACCTTAGGATGAGGGATAGAATAATTAATTAAACAATACAATATTTAATTAATTATAAGAAGAAAGTGGGATAATTAATTAAATAATTTACTTAACTAATTATGGGCTAAGATGGATCAATTAATTAAATAATACAATATTTAATTAATTGGGAAGAAATCGAGATAACTAATTAAAATTTAGATCTAACCCTTAATGTCATTTTCCACCATGGTTCAGATTTGTAGATGTAAAACTAACTCAGGTCAATGAGGCTAAGTAAAAATAGCATGAGTGGAGAAGCTTCACACTCAATTGGTTTATGGATAGCATAAGATAAAAATAGTCTTGTTTCAAGGATAGTAGTGTATTCTTCATCAAATTGGTCATCAATATGTATATTAGTAGCTTGTCAATGTTAAACAATGTTAGGAGCAATAGGGGAAACAAATTGATAACATAAATGATAAGATAAAATGATTAGAAGAGGGGGAAAGGATAAAACTTGAATGTCCAAAATCTCTAACAAAATATGTATATTATTAATGTTATAGTCCACAACTCAAGAGACAATATGAAAATAGAAACATGTGATGTAATGAATAGTGTGTAAATGATTTAATCTTGCATAAAAATTGGCAAATAACTTAATCATACTCAAATTTCATCATTACACATTCCAAGGAACTAGATCTAGCCCTTAATGCCATTTTCCACCATGGTTCAAATTTGTAGATGTAAAACTAACTCAAGTCAATTCTACAATCATAGAAATGAACCTTTTGTTTTAAAAATTAAAATTTATAATTGAGTTGTCACCAACTTCCTTAAACTAGTTGTAATATGTTAACTAAAGCATGAAATATTTCAAATTGAAAACTAGGATGTTGTGTAAAAAGAAAAACCCTACTTCATTATGATAATCTAGGAGAATCATTAATAAAACATCTTTCAAGCATCTATGAGTATCAAAACATTATCATGTGACATCAACATTACATCAACACTATGCATATTGTCTTTAATCTTTGTTTTGTATCATCGACTTAGTAACATGAGGTTGACCAAGGATGCCTCTACCTATCAAGCTCCTCGATGATGTCTATTGACACCACCCCTTTCAAAAATATGTCACAAAAATCAAGACGAACATGTTACTTATATATCTAATTTAATGAAGTTGGGATCTATGACCTAGGTTCATAACTACGCAAAGAATTTAGTTTCACACTCACTAAAGTAAACCAACATAAAAAAAAATCTTTATTTCACAATATATATTTGACAAATCGTTATTTCCAGCATTAACAAAAAAGTTTACATCTATCATAACAAGATTGACATCCAACCTAAAATTGAATACTATTATTTTATTTATTTAAATTTGATACATTTAATTTAATAGCATAATCAATCTTATCACTTTAAATAAAGTAGATTTTAATGTGTTAAAACTAACTTTATTGGAATACTTTTAAAATATGCATTATTAGTCTTCTCATTAAGATAATTTAGCATGTGAGACGGTACACTATGTAAACAAGGGGAACCCACCAACAAAAGATATAATTAATATTATGGTGCAAGAAATATGATGTATATATTATGAAATGAAAGCAAATGATTTTGGAGAGTTAGTGGTAATAGATATTCCCTCATAGCTTAAGCTTCAAGGATATTGAGATTGGTCTATAAACAAAACCCACTTCACTTAGAAAAATAGAAGGAATTTCCAATTATTAGAAAAGAGCACGTTGAAAAGCAAATATATATAAATCATTCATTGGGGCCCAAATTTTGCCTTAATATGATATACATTTTTGTTTGCCTAATAATTTAAAGTGGGCAAACGTACTATATGGGAAGCAAATGAATGATCTCTTATTGATGCATACTTTATACTGAATGTTATCAATTTGTAGTTTTAGTATTTAATTTGATTTATTTAGTGTGTTAATTAATTTTAATCTTAAATTATCTCATTTTAAAATATGATTGAGTATATTATTGATTGGTTTATTTTAATTTGAGTAGCAAATTTATCATTTTTTAAGTTAATTTTTTTACAATATAATAATTATCTATTAGTTTGTGCACTATAGATCTTAGTTTATATTTAGGATTTGTTTTTAAAGGTATCATCCTAAATCAAATTATTATTGATTATTAAGAGAGAGCATTTATAAGAGAACTTGGTCATAGTTGCATTAATCTCAATCATAGTCTCAAATCAATCTCAATTGTATTTATTACATGAATAAATGGGTCCAACCTATATTAAAAAAAATAACGGTCATAAGAATGCATATATAGATATAGAGAGTTTTACTACAAATCTTTTTTTTAGAAAAATCATTATAAAATCCATCACAAATTTATAAGCCTAGAAATTATACCGAACTAATATTATATCTATAAGATTGAGTGGGTACTTTCTAGATTTAATAATTAATTATGGAATAATCTCTAATTTAAATAGTACAAAAACACTCATATTTAACTTAATATGTTATATGCTTGTGTAGATGTTGTATCCAGCTCTATTTACAATCTAGTTGTTTAGTATCATATTGAAGAGCAATAAAAGTAAAACCTTAGAAGGTGGGTATTTCTTTTCTTAAATTTATGTTAATCTCGATAAATAATTAAATAAATAAATTAGATCTTATAGACACCTAAAATTGTCTAACGTGCCACACATTCCTCTAATTTGTCATTTTCTTCATTATCACTTATCATCCCCTTTTATCATCTTTTAATTAAATAATTTTCAATTATTTGATTAAATTGACCATTTTTCCTTTATTAATTAAATAATATTAATTATTTCATTAATTCATCATTTTTCCTATATCCATCTCTAATTAAATAATTTTTAATTATTTGATTAATTAAATCATTTCCCTCGCCCACTTTAATTAAATAATTTTGATTATTTAATTAATTTTTAATTTTCTTCACATTCACCTAATTAAATAATTTTTTAATTATTTAATTACAAAATCATTATTCCTTTCTTCTCCCACATGATTAAATAATTTCCTAATTATTTAATTAGCTATTTTTTTCCATAATTTAATTCATTTAGTTGTGCATTCCAAATAGAATATTCCAATTTCAAATTCAAATTCAAATTCAAAATTTAAATATCTCCAAAAATATCTCAAAATATCTTCCTAAAATTTAGGGATGAGCTTCAATTAACTAAACCTTTCCTCTTCATGCATGGCCTCTCCACCCTTCATTCACTCTCCACCATTGATCTCAACTTTCAATCTCGATTGTCGATCGATTATTTGGAGTCTATAAAATAAGCTTTCATCCCTCATTCAAAGGACCTCTCTCTTTAGAGTTTGAGCTCCATAGTGATCTAGCCTCCATAACCATCATTATTTCAAGCTTTTGCACAATTGATTTATGCTTAGCATGAGAAATCCACATTTCTAAAAGGCATAGTTTTACATTAACAATGGAGTGAGGGTTAGAAATCTTTTAGTGAGGTGAAAATTAGCTTAGATTTCATTTATGCTTTCATTCCTTGTTTACTTTAATTTGAATTTAGCTAATGAATTCACTGATAATGGATTTAATTTGATTAATTGGGTCTTGGTTTGTGATTTGAGCTAACCCTCTTCTTGTTTTCCCCTCTTGATTGATTTTTCCATTATCCCGTTCACATTCTACTTGCTTAGTGGTCTCGTCTACTTCTAATTTTGTAAACTCACCATCATCCCTTTGCTTGCACTCATTAGTCTAGTACAAGTAAAGACCATCATCAACACCTATCAAAATGGAGATCTAGATTAACATTGACTATTAGAGGTTTTAATACCCTCTATCCACCAAGCATCATCAACATCATTCTTTTTCCAAATCCATCCTAATGTGTCTCTCATAGGTCCATCTTGAAACAAAACATATCCATATCACATTATCAACCTTCACTTACATCACATCATTCATAAAGGTCATTGTAATTTTTTATGCCTATTACAAGGTCCCAACATAAGATCATGGAATCCAACCCAAGTAGTTCAAACGTCACGGTGTCTATGGGAACTATTGAATCATCACTTGGAATACTTAGTAACCCATTTGACCCTCATGAGTATCAAACCTTGTAACAACAACCTCACCATCAAAAATTTATCATAAAATATATAACAAATGGATATGAGGCATCTAAAGAATTCACTGAGGAACAACTCTTAGAAATACAAGATCCTTCCTTGGCTAGAGCACTTGATGCTCTCATTTCTATCAATACCAACACATATTCTCTTAGACTTACATAACATAGTTCCAAAATACCTTATGATTTTAACATAGCTACTCTTAGGGAACAAGCCTTCACACAACCCATGTCATCAAATATTCCATCAAATGAGAACCAACCCATAATTCAAACTATTAATGAAAAAATACATCAACCTCCACTGACAAACATACCAAGTCAACCAACAATACCCCCATATAAAATGGATTCAATACTATTTTCTAAAAAAATTGTAAATTTGTTTATCAAAATCCAAACATGGTTGAACAAACAATCTCACAAATCCAAAATCTCCCTAACACAAACATTCCACATACATACAATCAAATAAACATGATTATACCAAATCCTACAAACATTAACATTCCTCACGCTTCATCACAAAATGTTCTAAATTACTCAAAAAACCTTTCATGACTCAAACTCCTACATCATATGCGACTCCTAACATTCTTTCTACACAAGAACCTAACATAACAATGACCACATATAATCCCAACAACCTATCACTTACCATCACAAAACAAGACTTCACATCTAACATACCAAAAACTTATAACATACAAAATCCACCACAACAATAACAATATATTCCTCAACAAAAAAACCCTAAAAAAAAAATCCACCACCACAACAACACAACCCTCAACAACAATACATCCCACCTCAACAACAATACATCCCTCAACAACAACACAACCCTAAAAAAAAACACATCTCTCAACAACAATATATTCCTCCTCAACAAAACATACAACAACAACAACAATACTTTCCACAACCAAAAATCACTCCACAACAACACATCACTCAACAAAGCCTAAACAATTCATGCAATCCATTTAACCCTATTCAACAACAAAACAGTCCATCTAACCAACTTCAAAATAACCAACTTAACAACTTGGCTTTACAAATCCAAAGCTTGAATCCGAAAATTAGTGACATACAACTAGGAAAAACAAAGAAAAGCTATACACTTGAGGATATTTGTCCCTGATTGTTTGATAGAAACATAGCTATGATACCCTTTCCTCATAATTTTGAAATGTCAAAGTTTGAAAAATATAAGGCAAGGGGTGATCCATGTGAGCACATACTAGAATTCTACATAGCATGTCTAGAGGTGGCATATAACAATACATATTTAATGTGCCTCTTTCCTCAAAGTTTAGGTGGACAAGTAATAGAATGGTTCTCTCACCTACCGTAGGGTATTGTTGTGCCCTCAGCACACACACCCCATTCGGAATGGGGACCCTCTTTTCTTTTCATCTCACCGGGTCACTTTGGTCGCTGCCTCATTTTGTGTGCCCCCTATTTTGTGTCTTGGATGGTCAATGAGCTTTAGAGAAGTCATCTTGAGTTGACCATGTTTCGCCCCCCTCAAAATTTCAAGGCTTTAGGCCTATGCAGAGCTTCCCTTGCCGATTGCCTTCACATTTCAGAACTGACATCCTTGGAGCTGGGTGGGTCCACCCCATGCGGGTTTCCTTTGCCCCATAGCCATTTCAAATGGCCTTCATCCGCCAGCCTTCAGCCCTCCGGGAATCGAGTGCTTATTTGTCATTTCCCTTACTGCTGACCTTCCGAATGACCATCATCTAACTGCCATACGACCGCCGAACTCCGCCCTTCTCACAACCATTTTCAAAATGACTTCACCAACCACCAAGGCCTCCATACGATCATTAATGGGGGTGCATTAAACACATCATTTTCTATAAATAGCCCCTCCTGAGCTGTCATTTTCATCCTGTTAGCTATTTAGAAGTGAGTCAGAGAGCCCACAAATTCCGCCATTGTTCCTACCAAGCTTCATCACCTCTTTGGGATCTTCATTAGCTGTTTGATCGATCACATTCATCAGGTTTTAGAGGTAGGTTTTTCATCCACAAGCCTTGTATTACATTTTTGGTGATTTTTGCATAAAATTGCTAAATTTAAAAGGGGAAAACTTGATAGATAGTTAGATTAAGGCTAGGCGCACAAAACCCATGAAGTAGAATTTTAACCAACTTCGAAAATCACCTCATTAGCCTTGTGTGGAACTCAAGTTCTTCGCCACCATTCTTGAACAAGAGCATTCATGCTCTGCGTGCCCGCACCCACACTGCCGCCATTGAAAAGATGTTTAAAACTTGAAACGACAAACTCCTCCATTGGGTCTGCCCTTGTGGGAAGACCCCTCTCCTTGGCCGCCTAAACTTGGTTAAAATTCATGAACTAAAACGAAGAGCCATCGACCCTCTCGGGTCCCTAGGCATGGGTTTCCACCCATAAGATGCCTTTTGGCTTCGCCGTTTCAAATGGCTATTCAAGCACCACCTTCTGGTAGGTGGGTTCCACCTTAGTCATCGCCCCTTGAATTTAAACTTGGAAAAATATTAAGTCATGACCCATTGCGGGTTCCTCCATACGGACTTCTGCTGGAAAAATTATGTCCAGGTTGCACCATTTCAAATGGTTTTAGCAACCTATCTTCCCACCTGTCAGACCTTGCCCATGTCTCTGTTGTCCAAGTCTAAGAGGATAAATGTACAAAGACGGATCATTCTCCGCGGACTTCCACTCCCCTTTCGCCGACTCATGAATGACTATCCAAATGGTGAAACCATAGCATCTCCCTGGTGGTCAGGTCCCGACCCCTCCACTATTGACTGTGTCCTTGGACCAAATGTTAGCTCCTTCATGGGCCTCACCCTGCGAACCTCCATCTGTGGAACACCATCGTGGGTCTACCATTCCAAACAACCTTCGCCAGGCATCGTTTTAAACCGCGGACTCTGAATCCTCCATGTCCGTTAAAACTCAATGCAAGAAGCAAACAAGTATAAGCCCTGGCGAACCATCTCCTGTGGGTTGCCACTAGTGGAGCTTTGTCTTTGCTCCGCTACTCCCAAATGGAAGATGACTCCCGTCGGCCCGCTACGTAGGACCCGACCTTGCATTGCCTCCAAACTGATGATAAACAGAATGACCACCGGAACCATTCACGAATCCGATGATGTGGATCTCCTCCACCGGGCCTCCATCTAGCTTTTGTTGTTTTAAACGACTTTTCCTCAATGTCGTCCCACATTCCCTGGCCTGCCTCCTTCTGAAAGATTTCAACTTTGATGATGAAGCATTTTTTGCCTCTCGAGTCTGCGGGTCCCGCATGGTGGAACGCTGTCTACAGAACTCCACCCTACTAGTGTCATTTCAATGGCAGGACCCCAAACAACCAAGCTGACCTCTGATTTTGCTGACCCAAAAGTAATCTTAATGCCCTCCAATCTTCAAAGTGACTTTGACCCACGTGCTTAAATGAAGTGGCCTCCTTGGTGTACCCCACCTTATGCCCAAATCTTGGTGCGGGTTGGGATAGCCGAGCCACCATGCCCTATTTGTTGTCCCTCCTGCAGTAGCCCCAGAATAGCCACCAACCCAGGGAAGTCCGCACACATGGGCCTGCCTCATTGAAAATCCATCCTACAAAAGGTTAATGCTGATTTGAAAGATATGTTAGGATTCTTAAGTGATGAATTATCTGATCAAACATCATTTTGCAGGATTTTGGCTAGCTTTCCCATGTTTTCATGCTTGAATGTGCTTACCTCTTTCTTGCCCACAGGATATATAGAACCAGGTGCAAGACCTTCGGAGGCAACCGTGGAGAAGGACAAGGGAAAGAAGTCAGCCAAAGCACCTCGGGGAAAAGAGGACAAAGATCAAATGAAGTACAAGTTCCAAGGGGAACCCCTCAACTCCAAAGTCACCTCAACTTGGAAGGAGATTTCAGATACCAACATTGGACACATAGATATCGATGAATTCAAGCAAAGGGTCTGGATTAACCCCACAATAGAAAATGCAAGAAAGATCAGAAGTAGTGGGTTGGCCAAGGCTATTGGTTTTCCACCTGCGCTCATTGCTCCCAAGCATAGCATTCGGGAACCAAAACAATAGTGGATAGAGACGGAAATGTATTGGCTGACCTGTCTGCCAAGTCAATAGGGAAGACTTTCCATATCTCTACCTTTGGAGAAATGGAAGAAGCATCCACAGAATACGGGAAAAAAATGTAGGATGAGGACCCTCTCAAATGCAAAAAGGTCGTTAATCAATATTGGTTAAAAGAAAAGAGGGGTAGTGCAACTAAGGTGCCCCAAGAGCTCTTCCACAATGACTTCTATGAGGATTACCATGACTTGTTAACCTTATTGAGTAGGGTTATGGGCCTTCCGACCGCTACCTACCTCCAGGAGTAGATGTATTTCATAGAAGAGATCCTCTGGGGCAAAGCTAAATTCTTTTAGGCAAGAATGATCAGTAATTTCCTACTCAAGCAATTTGTGGTTGTGAAGAAGACTTCATGATTCTATATGACTTCATACCTAGTTTACCTATTGGCTGACCACACCCAATACAGGGGCTTGTTTAGGGCTTCAGATACAAATTCGAGCAGGGAATTGAAGGTTTATAATAGATACCCTTAGCTACAGTACATGAATTTCAAGAGGGATTATTGTAGAGTCAGTGACACTTTTATAGGTCACATTATCGGATTGCTTGGGGGTAATTTTGAAAAGGAGAGTCTCCCACAGTGCTAATGACTTGCTCTACCAATTCACCTTCTTGTTCATACAATTCCCTAAGTTTACATGCATCCAAGTTGAAGGTTTCTCAAAGAAACCATACAAGCTACCTCGATACCCAAATGACCGGATAATATTGCTAGAACTCTCTCGATAGCTAAGGCATGCACACACCTTCCTATGTAGCAAACATAAGGAGGGGATTCCTTATCCCATCTCCTTAAGCCAAGGGATGTATGAACTCCACACATCTCAATGTGCAAACAATTCAAATAAAGAACTCGTGGAGTATACCCTAAAGTTCCACACTGCCCGACTGCGAATGGAACCCTATGGAAAACTCAGAAAGATGGTCGCGACTGAATATGCCCATTTGCATGATGTTGAGGACTTTTGGGCCAAATGGAACTTGGATGAAAAAGAAGTGTGAATGAGGCACTACATGCACATGACAATGTATTTTGTGAAGGTCAACTTGTTCTTGGTGCCAGATCAAGTGGTGGAGGATGAAAATATAGTGATGGATCCTTGGTATAATGTAGTTTCCAATCTGTTGTTGTCGATGAATGATTGGAATGAACAAGAGGTTGACAACCTCAATATTCTAAAAAATCCCATTGAGGCTAGAACCAAGGAATGGATTGATGGGAAGATTTCCCAATTGAAGCAACAAGGGGTCACCCTGACCTATGGAGAGCTTGAAGATGAACTGGCAAGTGAAACTAACAGTGGGATAGTTGCTGCCCTAACTGGAGAAACTTCAAAATCTCCTCCAACCACCAGGTCAAGGAAAAGGAAAGAAATGGTTGAAAGTCAGCCCAAACCTAAGGCGTATGCAAGAAAGGCTTTAGAAGGAGAACCTTCCAAGAAATAGAAGAAATCAGGTAGCTTCACGGAAATTCCTACCATCTAGGAGGACCCTCTCCATGAAGGAGAAGAACTAGAGGCTGAGCAACCAAAGTCTCCACCTACTTCCTCCACTCTTATAGCCACTGCTACTACTGATGTTGCTATTTTTGCTACCTCTCTACCTACCTCTTAGGTGATGGTTGCTACTTCCCTGCCTACAGTGGATATCTCTATCCACCTTGCTTCCACCCCACCCACTACGCAAGTAATAATAATAGACTCTTCTTCTGTCACTACCTCTCTGCTCTCCACTTCCTCCATGTCTTCGACAACATATCTTCCACTGGCTACAACGACAATGCTAATGCATGCTCTCTCACTCTCAGAGGCCTTCTCTCACCATATGCAAAAAATTCCTATGGAGCTATCTTGGGTGCTAATTAGCCCAACCATACAAGCTACCTTGCAACAAATTGTTCCCAATCTTCTTGTCCATGCTCCTCCAACTGAACGACCAGAGATGAAGGCCACCACAGAAATATTAGAAGAGTTGGAGAGACAAGAAAGGGAAGGAACAAAAGAAATGGAAGAGGAAGCAGATGATTAACATGAGCACCCTGAGTACCAGCATCTGACAATTGATAAAGTGGTGCGTGAGGGAGAGGAGGAAGAAACACAGTCCTCTAAGGAGGACACTGAGGGGCCAGGTGCCAAGTACATTGCAGAAACATTTGATCCTGACATCAAAGAGGAAGTAGAGAGACAGCCTCATGAGAAAGAAAAGGAATCAAGTGAGGGAATGGAGGATACTGAACCTCCAATTGGGGAACATGATGAAAGCCCCAAACATGGTGAAGAAATGCCTCTTTCAGAAGGAAGAAGATAAACCTGAAGGAGATATTGAAGCCCAAAAGAGCCCCAAAATATAATATCATGAAGAACATGGGCATGACTAAGGAGAAGAAGAGAAAACTATTGAAGGGGGGGATAGCCCCAAAGAGCACGTAGTCACCGAATCCCCACAGAAAGAAATATTATTTATCCAGGATTCTGATGATGAGGAAGAAAAGACAGAATAGGAGGCTTCGGGCAACAAGTAAATTGAGATCAAACACACCCATGAAGAAGAAGATGATCATGAATCACCAAAAGGAGAATCTCAGATGCCCGAGTGGCTAGAGAAATAGTTGGAGAAGAAATCCCCAACCCTAAGGGATCTGAGGGCAAGGCTGGAGGCAATCTTGGCTTGAGCCCAAATAAGCACGAAGAAAGAGAATAAGCCAAAGGTTAGATCTTAGCTAATGATGGATGTGTCCAGATCCAGAACGGTGCAGATTTCCACTCCATTTGTTGGAGAAGAAGGGGTAAGCTACAATGTCTCTACCCTCGATTTGGGAACAACGACAAGAGAACAAAAAATTTATCATCTCCAGGGGTCCATTGCCACTATCGTGCATGAAATGAACAAAGATAAGACATCTAAGGAGGAGCTAGAATCACAAGTGGCTGATCTAATGGATTATATCTAGTAGTGGTCATCGGTGGAAGAACTCCCCACCACATCCTTGGCATCGCCACAATTACTATCCAAGGATGACATTGATAAGATGGAGAAAAGGAAAAACTAGATGAAGGCCATAGAGGATTGGTTCCGACAAGTCCTCTACAATGGTAACATGGGAATTGGCTGTGTTACCAGAACAAAAAACAAGTTCCTTGAAGTGCAAAAGATACTCGAGGGAATAAGGAAGTTCTACATTGACTTCCCAGAGCTATACAAGATTACGTATCCCAAACTTGAGGCTATCCTCAAGATACGGGATAAATCTTGGGAGAAGGGGATTGCCTTGGTAAAAGATGACCAATGGCTTGTAGAAACATGGAAGTTGGGCTTAGATCACTGAAAGGAAGTGTTGGAATGAGTGTTTCATGAAGCGGAACTTGACATTGATTGGGTCAAGGAAATTAGGGTGGACTATGCAGAATACCTGAAAATGATGATAGATCTTGATGTTCCCGCTAGTGAGTTGGATGCAGAGAAATTTAAGCCATATTTCCACAAGAAGATGGAGAATGGGACCGTGGATGCACTAATGCCATATTTCATGGGTTTTGTTGCACGATCCTTCGCTCAATCCAAGCAAGTAGTAAAGAACATGCTGAAATATGACAAGGACTAGGATGGCATCACAAGCACATCAAGGAGGCTAAACTTTCAAGTGATCCAATCAAATATATTGGAATGGAACAAGCTCTAGGCCCTGATCGTAAAGTTTATAGCATATGCCATTGTGAAGAAAAGCGAAGGAAATCCTATCATAGATGATGAGTTCCTCACAAAGTAGCTGCAGCAAAAAGGAAATCAGCAAAAGACGAAAGAGCTACAGTGTTGGCACATCAGGACAAAATAGGGAAAAGACAAGGAATGTAATTTTAAATTGCAATATATTTGGGGGTAGGTGAAACCCTAGTTTGTAGTGAATCTTGGCTACACAATGCAAATAAATCTTGGCCATTCATTTTGGTTTTTGGACACTATAAATAGGGGGTCTCCACTCATTTTCAAGGGAGAGTTGAGTTTTTGTAAAGGCATGCTACTAAAATTTTAATAGAAGTTCATTGGCTTTTGTTGAATTCTTGAGTTTCAACTGCATGTTACATGGTTCTTCTCCCATAGTTAATTTGAATAGATTTACTTTGTTGTTTATGAACTTTGCATGTTGTTAGTAATTTAGTTAATGTTGTTCATTGGTTTTGAAAAAATTTGTTGTGTGTTGGCAACCTTCCTTGTCCATACTTTTTGTTGTTTATTGATGATAAGTGGTTGTGTAAAGTTAGTTTGGGTATAAAATAAATGCTGATCTAAACTTCTATCATTTATTCATGCTTATGGTGAATGAATGGTTCAATATCTGCAGTCCTTAGAAGCTTGCACAAATTTCATGAGACTATGAGGTAATCTCGTTAAGTGGAATTATGTTTTAGGAAGGTTGTTCGCAGTAGAATCCTCCATGATCACTATTCATTGCTAGTTTAGATCTGGGAACTTCCCCTCTTCCCTACCCTTTTTCCTTTTTTTTAATAAGTAACCTAAGCTAAGGTTCATTGCACATTGTAAAGCCAAATCTAAAGCTGAAATAGGAGTTCAAGACTGTTGTTTGAACCTGCAACAATTGTGCAACAACTTCCCCGTCTCAAGAACTCCATTTTAAGATTCGACTTCCCTCCAACTTAATTTTGTAAGTCTTCCATGTGATTACCAGCAAGATCACATTGAACCAATTGAGAAACTCCATGCAAGTCATGACCTGACACCCAAGAGACCTTGGGGTGATTTTCAGCAACTTTTTGTTGGAGATTGCCTTTCAAGAGAGGTAGTGCACCTATGCATTGCTTGTGTTGAGAAAGTGCTAAAACACCCATGAACAGAACTGGTGCTAGAAGGAGGGCATTTGAGCTAAGCTGGATCAAATCGGTTCATTCTCCCATGAAAGGTTCTATAAAGTTTTAAGGTCAACATCAAACAAAGGGGAATTTCAGGAACTGTAGCCCCCTACAAGGGCTAGAAAGACTAAGAGAGAGGATGCAACCTCTTCTTCCTCTTCTGTTCCATCCACTTCTCCCTCACTTTCACCTCCTTCCTCTTTCCATCAGCCACACACTCACCCTTCCTCTTCCATCTCTACCTCTTCCACTCAGTCATCCCAAACTACATTTCAACTGCTTGCTTCCCATAGCCAGGGTGCTACCCCAATCCCTACCTTCCAAGTCCAAGGCTCAGTCCCAACTGTCGCTGCCCCTGTGCAACCCCAAGTTACTGTTTAATAGCAAATACCACCCTCGCCTCCCCTAATGGCTTGGCTAGGAAATAATCCTTCCCCGTTGTTCTTCAATGCTTACCATGACATGCCCAAGAACCCAAAGAGATTTTGCATGAAGTTTTATCCTCGGGATCTGCAAAGGACAATTGGAGAACATATCAAGATCTTCCAAGTGACACTGAAAGATATGCAAATTTATTAGGAGGACGTAGCATGTATGCTTTTCCCTTATTCCTTGGGGGAAGAGGCCTTATATTGGTATATCAACTTATCGACGAGGTTCATCACATCTTGGACCTTGTTGATGAATGCCTTCTTGTAGAAGTACAAGATCCCAATCAGCCCTTTATAGCTATACATGCAATTCATGTCCATCTGAAGGGAAGTCAACGAGCTGATCAGCTCCTTCAATGATCGATTCCATCGAGCATACACAAGGTTGTAGGCTCTGTATACACTCAATGATGCTACTACCCTACCCATTTATTATGCAACATTAGATTACCTCACAACTGCATTGGTGAGGAGGATGCGACCAACTCCTACCACATTAGTGGATGCTTACGCTGAGGTAGTCGTTGCTAGCACCGACTTGGGATAGAATATCTTTGGTCCACTGCCCTCCTTGGGGTAGGCTACCCACCCTCTGTAGATTCAAGGACTCACTTAGGCACTACAAAATCAAACTTCCCTAATGAATCAAGTGTCACAGCTGCCCATAGTGCCTCATCCAGGACAACCCATGAACCAGGTGCCCCCAGTGCCTCATTACTTGCAACCTCAACAACTACAGACTTATGGATAGTCACCACAAGTGCCAGCATACCTACAAGGGCTTGAATTCCCGGCTGCTCAACAAAACCAGTCGGTGGCACAACTCATCTTTCTCCAGAATTAGACATCATAGCCAAGCAATATAGAGAAGGATCAATTGGATGAGCTAACGAAGATGATCAGAAAGATGCCCACGGAGATGAAACACTTGAAAAATCAGAACATTCAGCTACAAGCTTCTCAATGAAGCATTCAGGCCAATATTAATTGAGATAGCTAGGACGATCGGGAAGCGCGTACCTCGTCAGCATTAAACCATGAGCGAGGATAAAACTCCAATCAGAATTTTGAAAGGAGACCCTCACAAAGATAGAATCGGATGTGGAATACAAGGCCAAATAACAAGGGTGTTCCCACTCCTCTTGATCAACCCGCTAGTGATGAGAAGATAACCAGTGGAGTGTATCTCGCCGAGGCCGCCTTATTTGGATGGTGCAGGATTCATAAGACTAGTAGGCATTCCAAACTGGATTGCCCCAAGTTTCAAACAGCCACATAAATCTTTCAAATGGAGGTCCAGAACACTGTTGACAGCGCAAATTGCAAAGACATAGTTCTGTCCGACCCATATGATACCTCCTTTCTTGTGGTCAACTAGGCCCCATTCCCACAAAGCAAGAGCAATGAGCCCAAGATCGAGACTAACTCTACCAAAAACAAAGAAGTACAAGAGGTAAGTAACGAAGAAGATTTATCTCATCTCTTTACTTCAATAGATAATGGTCACGTAGAAGAAGAAGAGTCTCATGAGGATGAAGTCCAAATGTTCCATCAAAGAGCCTCTCCATATAACTTAATAAATAGACAAGTGGGGGGACCATTCACTACTTCTATTCTGCCTAATAATTTTAGTATCCCGCCTGACCCCAATGCTAGCAACAACCCCAACTATCCTTATGTGCCTAAAACATATTTGAACAACAACAAGAAGCTAGGCCAAACTTAGAGCCAGTCAACTAGCTCATCCATAGGCAAATCCTTTGAGGCCAAAATCGATCAAATGGGGGAATACGTTCTTGATGAATTCAAGAAAGTCAAAATCAGCCTGTCTGCCTTTGAGTTGCTCAAGGTTCCTATAGTTTGGCATGCCTTTTTTAGGGTAGTTAATGGAACCCCCTCCTCTAAGACAACACAATAAATACCTACCAAGAGAGTCACCTTTGAAGAGCCTCAACAGGAGCCCGTAATCCAAGAAATCATAGGCAAAAAGAAGGATGTCTCCACCAACTAGCAAGCTAGAAAACAACCTACTAAAGAGAAAAATCAACGGAAACCCAAGGAAAAGATAGATGAAAAGGACAAGGGTCAAGTGGCCTAGGTTAACATACCTATGGGTCTCTTCCAAGGAAGGTTCAAAATGCCACCCTTCCTGACCACAATTAGAATATTTGGAAAGAATTTGCACAATTTTCTGATTGATTTAGGAGCATTAGCCAATGTCATGCCTTTGACTATGTGCAAAGCTCATGGGATTGTCCTCACACCTTCCAAAAGAAAAGTGACTCAACTAGACAAAACCAAGGTTAACATCATGGGGGAGATCAATCATATCCTAATGCAGATTGTTGTAGACCCAAGGGTGCAACAAGTTATTGACATCCAGGTTGTGGATATTTTGGACACATACAGAATAATCTTGGGTCGGGACTTCACCCGAGCATTGAATGGGTATGCCGCGACCAACTTTTCTCACATGTGGCTTCCAAACTAGATTTGAATAGATTGGGAGCCATGCATGAAATTTATGATCATAGAATACAACAACACTAATGAGGTGTTGTTTGCTGAAATAGATCTGGGAAATTATTGCACCTTTGCTTATCAGGAAGAAGCGGAGCTTCAAGACGAAGAGCTAGCTGCATAGGTCTTCCTGGTGCAATGCAATCCTCTGACCAACTTGGCATATGCACCTCAAAGCACATAAATGTTAGTGGAATTAGAAGATGATGGGTTCTACAAAGATGGTAATTTAGGACTGCTAGACGGATTCCAAGATTACATTGAGAAATGCATACAAGATCAACTTAGCTTGGGGGAAAGGATGAATTTTCAAGAACTCTTGCTGCCAAGTTGGTGTAGGGTTCACAACGTTGCCCACTCTGAATTTGACTGCTACTTGTGTCAAACAATAGTAGAGCACATCAAAGGACAAGCCACATCTCAAAAGGAGTCGCTAGCTGGACAACTTGTCAGCAACCACAATGAATCGGTTCCTGTTCTAGAAGCGATGGATGAAAATGAGGAGCCAAGGAAGAATGCACGCATGACTAATCCTGAAGTCAAAGAACCCTCCAAGTTCTAGATGCTACGCTTCGATGGGTCCAATTCCAAACAAGGATTCAATGCTGGATTCAAGCTCATTAGCCTTGTGAGTAAGACCAACTTTGCTTCCCATAGGCTTTAGTTTTATTGTACCAATAATGTAGTAGAATATGAAGCTTTGGTCCATGGTCTCTTAAAGGTTTTGAGAAAGAAGGTCAAAATGTTGCAAGTGTTCAGTGACTCGGAACTGGTAGTGAAACAAGTTAGGAATTTATACTCCTTCCATGATAGGAGCCTCACAAACTATAGGCATAGAGTTTGGGATCTTCTAGAGAGCCTAGATGCCTTTAATATCCAGTTAATCCCTCACTCTCATAATCATATTGTTGATGCCTTGGCTCAAGCAGCCAACACTTTGCAACCCCTATCTCTATCTAGTCTCAAATGATTCACTGTTGAGTTGACCTCCACCCCATCTGTACTAGACAACTCCACTCATCTCCAGGTATTTAATGATGATAAGCATATCCTCAAGTTCATCACTAGTTTTGATGTGTTTGCAACCCAAATAATTGATGAAATTGAGCCTGAGGAAGCTGAATTAGATATAGAAGGGGTCATCAACCTCAAAACCAACACTATTCCATGAGGTATGGTCCAACTTGAGCGAATATTTGACCTGGATCAGATTCAAGATCAAGATTAGCAAGCAAAGAAGGAATCCATAAACAACTAGTGTGATGCCCACAACATCGAAACAATTGAGGAAGTCAAAAATGTGTTTATTGGCAAGGTATGTACCGTAGAAGAAAAGAAAGGAATCATTGGTGCTTTACAAAAGTATCACGATGTGGTAGCATGGAGCTATGAAGATTTAAAGACTTATGATACCTCCATTATCACACATAATATCCCTCTTAAACCCGATGTATGACCGTTCCAAGAAAGACAACATCCCATCAACGCCTTACTGGAACCTATCATTTACAAAGAAGTGTTGAAACTACTTTCATCCAGAATCATCTTTCTAGTTAGGCACTCCACATGGGTAGCTAATTTGGTCCCGGTTAGAAAAAAGAACGAAGAAATTAGATTGTGTGTGGACTTTCGTAATCTGAACAGAGCTTCGGAGAAGGACAACTATCCAGTGCCTTCATTGGATGAGGTATTGTAGACTGTTAATGGATCACAAATGATGTCCTTCCTTGACAAATATTCTGGGTATAACCAAGTCATGGTGCAATATGAAGATCATCACAAGACAACTTTCACCACCAAGTGGGGAACCTTTGCCTACAGAAGAATGCCATTTGGGCTCATCAACGCTGGCACCACTTTCCAGCATGCAATGGACATCGCCTTCAAAGATCTGATTGGAAAGTGCATAATCATCTATATGGATGACTTGACCATGTTCTTGGAGAAATGGAGTGATCATGTCTCTGATCTATGCAAAGTCTTTTAGAGGTGCCAAGAATTTTGGGTTTCCCTTAATCCGAAGAAGTGCATCTTCAGAGTCACTGAAGGCAAGTTACTCAGGCATGTTATTTCAGAGTGAGGAATCTCCATAGATCCTGAGCGCATTCAGTCCCTCTTGAAAATCTAGTTGCCAAGTAGCAGGAAGGAGCTGAAATCTTTCTTTGGAAAAATAAATTTCATTAGGAAGTTCATCACGGGCTTTGCTAAAATTGTCAAGCCACTTAATGCCATGTTAAAGCAAGATGCCAAGATCGAGTGGACCCCTAAAGCAAAGCAGGCCTTTGAAGAAATCAAGAAAGTTATTATTGAGGCACCCGTGCTCGTTAGCCCTGATTATCTGAAGCCATTCTATATTTACTCATTTGCTTCAAATCATTCGTGTGCCAACATCTTGACCCAAAAGGATGATGAAGGAAAAAAGCACCCTATTGCCTTCATGAGTGCTCCCTTAAAAGATTCCAAACTAAGATATCACAGTGTGGAAAAGAAAGCATATGCTCTTGTCAAAGGAGTTAAGAAGTTTAGGCATTACATCCTACGGAACAAGGTGTTTTCCATTGTCCCTGATCCCGCTATGAAGACGTTGCTGATGCAAAATGAGCTGGGAGAACGAAGGGAAAAGTGGGTCACCCTACTGTGAGAGTTTGACATAGAGATTTAGCCAATGAAATTAGTAAGAGGGAAAGCCCTCACCTAGAAAAAAGCTGAGACAATAGCTGAAGCAGGACCCAGACTCATAGTACAACAGTATCAACTCGAGGAAATTTCCCCAGGGGAGTGGTACGACGACATTATCTTTTACTTGCTACACAACAAGTGTCTGTCTCGCTTACAGGGAGTTCAAAAGTGTTCCCTTAGAATGAAAAGAAATAGCTATATGCTGCAAGGATCCATACTCTACAAGAAGAACCATGAAGGTGTTTATCTGAGATGTCTTGGCAAAGAAGAAGCAGACTGGGTCTTGAAAGAATTCCATGACAAGTTTGGTACCGGACATGGCTCGAGTCCTTCCACCGCACATCAGATCCTATGAGCAAGTTACTATTGGCCAACAGTCTTCAAGGATGCTCATAACCATGTTTGAACATGCCATACATGCCAAACCACTACAACCAGAGAAAGGAATGCTAATGTCTCGCTGCAACTAGTCTTGTAAGTGAGGTTGTTCGCACAATGGGGTCTCGACTTCATTGGTCCAATAAGCCCACCATCATCTGTAGGACACAGGTACATTCTAACCACCTTTGATTATTGTACTAGATGGATAGAAGCCATTTCATGTAGGAAATGTACGATAGAGGTAGTTGTAAATTTTCTAGAAAGTTTCATTTTAAATCGATTTGGTTGCTTGTATGCGTTAGTATGCAATAATGGTCTAGCCTTTGCATTGCTTAAATTCTCTAGTTGGACCTTCGATTACGGTATTTCCCTTAAGTTCTCATCCAACTACTATCCTTAGGGCAATGGCTTGGCTGAATCTACAAACAAAAACATGATTACTATCATCAAAAAATTGCTTGACAAGAATCCCAAGGACTGGAATACCCAACTCCGCTTTGCCCTTTAGGTAGACCGCACATGCCACAAGGATGCCCTTGGTGATTCCCCATTCTATCTCATCTACGGCCTAAGCCTGTATTCCCAATTCACCTGAAAATCCCCACCCTCCAATTCACTAATGAGTTTTACGAAGAAGGGGATCGAAGAGAAGCTCGCCTAGTTGAGCTGCTACACTTAGAAGAAGTGTGACCGTGCCATTGAGAATTTTGCTAAACACTAGGGAATGGTCAAAAGATGGTTTAATCAATGAGCCAAAGTTAGGGCCTTTAGAATTACTGATTTAGTCCTATGCTAGGAAAATGCCCATGAGAAGAAAGGGGGACATGACAAATTTGACAAGCTTTGGCTTGACCCCTTTCAAATTGCTGAAATCCTTGGAGACAATGCTTTTTGCCTCAAGGCCTTAACTAGTGAGGATGTCCTATTGCTCGTCAACGGACAACACCTAAAGCATTACTTCCAAGCTTGAGCTCTTATAAAGTTGTTCCTATAAATACTTGTATATAGGTAAGCTTAGGCTACTTTTGGTTTGCTTTGGTCTATCATTTTACACCGCTTTTGTTTTGTTCATTTCCCGACTGTTTTGCTTTGATAAGGGTGTTCTTCATTTTTTCTGCAATGGTCATGCTTGTTCAATGAACGGTTCACTTTTTTGCCCACTCTTAATGTTCTTTGGCTAAATATTCACTCTCCACTATTGGTTTTTGATAGCTATCGAGGAATGGTTTCCTCACTTGAACTTTGACTTAGAACCTGACCCTTGGTTGAATCTTCCTTTTACGTTCATCTCAGATCCTGCACAAAACACATATTAATTGTTTCCAAAGAGTTGTACCCCGGTTGTTTATGATGAATTAGCAAGAAAAAAATCTTAAGTCCACTCCAGTGACCATTGTGGTTCCCAAACCCATAGTAGGCTTCGATACTTACACGATTGAGAAAAAGAAGAAAGTACTAAAAGAGATATTGTAAGAAAAGAAAAGGAAAAAGAAAAATGTTGAAATCAAGCAACTGCATGGGTATGCGGATAACTCTACCGGGGCTATGGACACCCAACTGGCAGTAGAGCCATGTTCGTGGGGTCATAGTGACAACTCTGTCGAGGCTATGGACACCTGATTGCTAGCGGGGCAATGTCCAGGTTATTTTTGGGGTTGGATGATTCATGTAACTTTCCTAGTTTGATTAGCTACCACTTGTCACAGTTTCTAAGGGAAGAGAATGAATTCACTAAATGCATACACTTCTGAGATGTTTCGTGGGTTGATTTAGCTAAGGATCTAGTTCTCCTAGTTCATTTTTGGAAATAGGCTTCTGGTCTACAAAACCAAATATTATGGGTTCTAAGTGAATACTTATCCTTAGAATGCTCAAGAGTGTTCCCCAGCAGAGTCACCATTTGTTGTGCCCTCAACACACACGCCTCATTCAGAACAGGGACCCTCTTTTCTTTTCGCCTCACTGGGTTGCTTTGGTCACTGCCTCATTTTGTGTGCCCCCTATTTTGTGTCCTGGATGGTCAATGAGCTTTAGAAAAGTCATCTTGAGTTGACCATGTTTCACTCCCCTCAAATTTTCAAGGATTTAGGCCTATGCAGAGCTTCCTTGGCTGATTTCCTTCACATTTTAGAATTGACGTCCTTGGAACTGGGCGGGTCTGCCCCTTCCGGCCACCCCATGTGGGTTTCCTTCACCCCGCGGCCATTTCAAATGGCCTTCGTCCACCAGCCTTCTACCCTCTAGGACCCATGTGCTTGTTTGACATTTCCCTTACTACTCACCTTCTGAATGACCATCGTCTGAATGCCATCCGACCGCCTTACTTTGCCCTTCTCGTGGCCGTTTTCAAAATGACTTCACCAACTGCCAAGGCCTCCATACGATCCTTAATGGGGGTGCATTAAATGCATCATTTTCTATAAATAGCCCCTCCTAAGCTATCATTTTCATCATGTCAGCTATTTAGAAGTGAGTTAGAGAGTTTTCAAACATTGTTGTCACGCTTTCCAAGCTTCATCACCTCTTTGGGATCTTCGTCAACTATTTGATCGATCACATTCATCAAATTTTAGAGGTAGGTTTTTTATCCGCAAGCCTTGTATTACGTTTTCAGTTATTTCTACATAGAATTGCTAAATTTAAAAGGGGAAAACTTGATAGATAGTTAGATTAAGGCTAGGCACACAAAACCCATGAAGTAGAAATTTAACCAACTTCAGACATCACCTCGTTAGCCTTGTGCAGAACTCAAGTTCTCCATCACCATTCTTGAACCAGAGCATTCGCGCTCTATGGGCCTGCACCCACACCACCGTCTTTCGAAAACATGTATAAAACTTGAAATGGTGAACTCCTCCACCGGGTCCGCCCTCGCGGGAAGACCCCTCTCCTTGGCCACATAAACTTGGTTAAAATTCACAAACTAAAACGAAGAGCCATCGACCCTCTCGAGTCCCTAGGTGTGGGTTTCTTCCCATAAGATTCCTTTTGGTTTCGTTGTTTCAAGTGGCTATTCAAGCACGACCTTCTAGCAGGTGGGTTCCGCCTTAGTCATCGCCCCTTGAATTTAAACTTGGAAAAATCTTAAGTCCTGACCCATCGAGGGTTCCTCCCTACAGACTTCCGCTAGTGGAATTATGTATGGGTTGCACCATTTCAAATGGCTTTATTAGCCCATCTTCCCACCTGTCGAACCTCGACCATGTCTCCATCATCTAAGTCGAAGAGCATCAATATACAAAGACAAATCATTCTTTGCATACTTTTGCTCCCCTTTCACTGACTAGTGAATGACTATCCAAATGATGAAACCATAACATCTTCCCGGTGGTCGGGTCCCGACACCTCCGCTACCAACCATGTCCTTGGACCAAACGTTAGCTCCTTCATGGGCCTCACCCCATGGACCTCCATCCACGGAACATCGTCGCAGGTCTACCATTCCAAACAACCTATGTCGGGCATCCTTCTGAATTACAGACTCTAAATCCTCCATATCCATTCAAACTCAAAGTAAGAAGCAAACAAGTATAAGCCCTAGCAGACCATCTCCCACGGGCTGCTGCAAGCGGAGCTCCTTTGTTCTGTCATTCCCAAATGGAAGATGACTCCCGTCAGCCCACTACGTGGGACTCAACCTTGCCATCGCCTCCAGACTGATGATAAACAAAATGATCGTCGGATCCTTTCACGAATCTGACGACGCGAATCTCCCCCATCGGGCCTACGTCTAGCTTTTGTCATTTTAAACAGCTATTCCTTAGTGTCGTCCCGCGTTCCCTATCCCACCTCCTTCTGAAAGATTTCAACTTTGACAATGAAGCATCCACTGCCTCTTGATTCTGTGGGTCTTGCATGGTAGAACATCATCTACGGAACTCCACCCTGCCAGTGCCGTTTCAACAGCGGGACCCCAAACAACCAAGCTGACCTCTGATTCTGCCTACCCAAAGTAATCTTAATGCCCTCCAATCTTCAAAGTGACTTTGACCCACGTACTTAAATGAACTAGCCTCCTTGGTGGACCCCACCTTATGCCCAAATCTTGGCATGGGTTGGGACAGTCGGGCGGCCATGCCCTATTTTTCATCCCTCATGCAGTAGCTCCAGAACAACCACTAGCCCAGGGAAGTCTGCACCCCTGGGCCTGCCTCACTAAAACTCCCTCCTATAAAAGGTTAATGCTGATTTGAAAGATCTATTAGGATTCTTAAGTGATGAATTATCTAATCAAACGTTGTTTTGTAGGATTTTTGCTAACTTTCCCATGTTTTCATGCTTGAATGTGCTTACCTCTTTCTCGCCTGTAGGATATATGGAACCAGGTGCAGGACTTTCGAAGGCGGCCATGGAGAAGGACAAGGGAAAGAAGTTAGCTAAAGCACCTTGGGGAAAAGAGGACAAAGATCAAATGAAGTACAAGTTCCAAGGGGAACCCCTCAACTCCAAGGTCACCTCAGCCTAGAAGGAGATTTCAAATACCAACATTAGACACATAGATATCAATGAATTCAAGCAAAGGGTCTAGATTAACCCCACAAAAGAAAATGCAAGAAAGATCAAAAGTAGTGGGTTGGCCAAGGCTATCATTTTTCCACCTTCCCTAATTGCTCTCGAGCTTGTAATGGCTTGCAGGGAGGCATATCAATCAGAAACCAGAACAATAGTGGATAGAGACAGAAATGTATTGGTTGAACTATCTGCCAGGTCAATAGGGAAGACTTTCATATCCCTACCTTCAGAGAAATGGAAGAAGCATCCACAAAATATGGGAAACAAATGTGGGATGAGGACCATCTCAAATGCAAAAAGGTCATCAATCAATATTGGTTAAAAGAAAAGAGGGGTAGGGCAGCTAAGGTGCCCCAAGAGCTCTTCCGTAGTGACTTCTATGAGGATTACCATGACTTTGTAACCTTATTGAACAGGGTTATGGGCCTTCTGACTGCTACCTAATTCTAGGAGTGGATGTTGTATTTCTTAGAATAGATCCTCCGAGGCAAAGCTAAATTCTATTGGGCAGGAATGATCAATAATTGCCTACATGAGAAATTTGTGGCTGTGAAGAACATTTCATGATTCTGTATGACCTTCATACTTGGTTTACTTACTAGCTGACTGCACCCAATATAGGGGCTTGTTTAGGGCTCCAGATACAGATCCGAGTAGGGAATTGAAGGTTTACAATAGATACACTTAGCTACAATATAGGAATTTCAAGAGGAATTATTGCAGAGTCAATGACACTTTTATAGGTCACATTATTAGATTGCATGGGGGTGATTTTGAAAGGAGAGTCTCCCACAGTGCTAATGCCTTCCTCTGCCAATTCACCTTCTTGTTCATACAGTTCCCTAAGTTTACATACATCTGAGCTGAAGGTTTCTCGAAGAAACCATACAAGCTGCCTCGGTATGCAAATGATCGGATAATATTACTAGAACTCTCTTGACAGTTGCGGCATACAAACGCCCTCCTAAGAAGCAAACATAAGGTGGGGATTCCTTATCCCCTCTCCTTTGACCAAGGGATGTATGAACTCCACACATCTTAATGTGCAAAAAATTTAGATAAAGAACTCATGGAGTATAACCTGAAGTTCCACACTGCCCGGCCGTGAATGGATCCCTATGGAAAACTCAGAAAGATGGTCACGGCTGAATACGCCCATTTGCATGATGTTGAGAAATTTTGGGCCAACAAAAATGATGACAAAAAAGTGTGAATGGGGCACTACATGCGCATGAAAGCATATTTTGTGAAGGTCAACTTGTTCCCTATGCCGCATCAAGTGGTGGAGGATGAAAATATAGTGATGAATCCTCGGTATAATGTAGTTGCCAATCTGCCACTGCCACTAATTGATTGGAACTAACAAGAGGTTGACGACCTGATATTCTAACAAATCCTATTGAGGCTAGAACCAAGGAATGGATTGATGGGAAGATTTACCAATTGAAGCAATAAGGGGTCACCCTGACCTATGGAGAGCTTGAAGATGAACCGGCAATCGAAACTGACAGTGGGATAGCTACTGCCCTGACTATATAAACGTCAAAATCTCCTCCAGCCACCAAGTCGAGGAAGAGGAAAGAAATAGCTGAAAGTCAGCCCAAACCTAAGGTGTATGCAAGAAAGGCTTTGAAAGGAGAACCTTCCAAGAAATAGAAGAAATCAGGTAGCTCCACAAAAATTCCTACCATCCAGGACGACCCTCTCCATGAAGGAGAAGAACTAGAGGCTGAGCAACCAAAGTCTCCACCTGTTGCCTCCACTCTTGTAGCCATTGCTACTACTAATGTTGCTATTTTTTTTGCCTCTCTGCCTACCTCTCAGGCGATGGTTGCTACTTCCCCGCCTGTAGTGGATATCTTCATCCACCTTGCTTCCACCTTGCCCACTACACAAGTAATGATAATCGAATCTTCTTCTGCCACTACCTCTCTACTCTCCTCTTCCTCCATGTCTTTGATAACATCTCTTCCACTGGATATAGTGACAATTCTGATGCCCACTCTCTCACTCCTAGAGGCCTTCTCTCACCACATGCAAAACATTCCTATGGAGCTATCTGGGGTGCTGATGAACCCAGCCATACAAGTTACCTTGGCACAAATTGTTGCCAGTCTTCCCGTCCATACTCCTCCAACTGAACCACCAGAGATGAAGGCCACCATGGAAATATCAAAAGAGTTGGTGAGTCAAGAAAAGGAAGCAATAAAAGAAAAGGAAGAGGAAGCAGATGATTACCATGAGCACCTTGAGTACCAACATCTGACAATTGATAAAGTGATGCGCAAGGGAGAGGAGGAAGAGACATAGTCCTCTAAGGAGGACACTGAGGAGCCAGGTGCCAAGTACGTTGTGGAAACATTTGATCCTGACCTCGAAGAGGAGTTGGCTCAATAGCTTAAGAATGTTGGAGAGGAAGTAGAGAGGTAGCCTCATGAGGAAGAAAATGAATCAAGTGAGGGAATGGAGAAGGATACTAAACCTCCAAATGAGTAACATGACGAAAGCCCCAAACATGGTGAAGAAATGCCTCTTTCAAAAGAGGAATATAAATAAGAAGATAAACCTGAAGGAGATACTGAAGCCCAAAAGAGCCCCAAAATGGAATATCATGAAGAACACGAGCATGAACAAGGAGAAGAAGAGAAAACTGCTGAAGGAGAGGACAGCCCCAAAGAGCACATAGTCACTGAATCCCCAAAGAAGGAAATAGTATTTATCCAGAATTCTGATGAGGAAGAAAAGACAGAACAGGAGGCTTTAGGCAACAAGGAAATTGAAATCCAACACACCCACGGAGGAGAAGGTGATCATGAATCACCAAAAGGAGAATCTCAGATGGCCAAGTGGCTTGAGAAATAGTTGGAGAAGAAAACCCCAACCCTAAGGGATCTGAGGGCAAGGCTGGAGGCAATCTTGGCTCAAGCCCAAATAAGCACGAAGAAAGAGAAGAAGCTAAAGGTTAGATCTCAGCTGACGATGGATGTGTCTAGATCCAAAATGGTGCAGATTGCCACTCCAATTGTTGGAGAAGAAGGGGTAAGCTACAATGTCTCTACCCTTGATTTGGGAACAGTGACAAGAGAACAAAAAATTGATCATCTCTAGGGGTCCGTCGCCACTATCGTGCATGAAATGAACAAAGATAAGACCTCTAAGGAGGAGCTAAAAGCACAAGTGGTTGATCTAATGGCTTATATCCAACAGTGGTCATCGGTGGAAGAGCTCCCCACCACATCCTCGATGCCACCACAATTATTGTCCAAGGATCACATTGATAAGATGGAGAAAAGGAAAAACTAGACAAGGGCCACAGAGGATTGGTTCCAGGAAGTCCTCTACAATAGTAACATGGGAATTGGTCGTGTTGCCAGAACAACAAACAAGTTCCTTGAAGTGCAAAAGATACTCGAGGGAATAAGGAAGTTCTGCACTGACTTCCCCAAGCTATACAGTATTACGTATCCCAAACTTAAGGCTATCGTGTTCCTTGGTAAAAGATGACCACTGGCTCATAGAAACATGGAAGTTGGGCTTAGATCACCGAAAGGAAGTGTTGGAATGAGTGCTTGATGAAGTGGAACTTGACATTGATTGGGTCAAGGAAATTAGGGTGAACTATGTAGAATACCTGAAAATGATGACAAATCTTGATGTGCCCGCTAGTGAGTTGGATGTAAAGAAATTGAAGCCATATTTCCACAAGAAGATGAAGAACAGGACTGCAAATGCACTAACATTGGATTTCATGGGTTTTGCTGCACGAGCCTTCACTCAATCCCAACAAGTAGTAAAAAACACACTGAAATATGACAAGGATTGTGATGGCATCACAAGAAAATCAAGGAGGATAAACTTTCAAGTGATCCAATCAAATATATTGGAATGGAACAAGCTCTAGGCCCTAATCCTAAATTTTATAGAGTATGCCACTGTGAAGAAAAGTGAAGGAAATCTTGTCATAGATGATGAGTTCCTCACAAAGTAGCTACAACAAAAGAGAAAATAGCTACAGTGTTGCCACATGAGGAAAAAATAGGGAAAAGACAAGGAATGTAATTTTAAATTGTAATATATTTGGGGGTAGGTGAAACCCTAGTTTGTAGTGAATCTTGGCCACATAATGCAAATCAATCTTGTCCATTCATTTTTCTTTTTGGACACTATAAATAGGGGGTCTCCTCTCATTTTCAAGGGAGCATTGAGTTTTTGTAAAGGCATGTTGCTGAAATTTTAATAGAATTTCATTGGCTTTTGGTGAATTCTTGAGTTTCAACTGCATATTACATGGTTCTTCTCCCATAGTTAGTTAATTTGAATAGATTTACTTTATTGTTTATGAGCTTTGCATGTTGTTAGTAATTTAGTTAATGTTGTTCACTGGTTTTGAAGAATTTTTTTGTGTGTTGGCAACCTTCCTTGTCCATACTTTTTTTTGTTTATTGATGATAAGTGGTTGTGTAAAGTTAGTCTAGGCATAAACTAAAAGATGCTCTAAACTTCTATCTTTTATTCATGCTTATGGTGAATGAATGGTTGAATATCTACAATTCTTAGCTTGCACAAATTTCATGAGACTGTGAGGTAATTTGGTTAAGTGGAATTCTATTTTAGGAATGTTGTCTATAGTAGAATCCTCCATGATCACTACTCATTACTAGTTCAGATCTAGGAACTTCTCCTCTTCCCTACCCTTTTTCCTTTTTTTTAATAAGTAACCTAAGCTAAGGTTCATTACACATTGTAAAGCCAAATCTAAAGCTGAAATAGGAGTTCAAAACTGCTATTTCAACCTATAGCAATTGTGCAACAACTTCCCCATCTCAAGAAATCCATTTTAAGATCTGACTTCCCTCCAGCTTAATTCCATAAGTCTGCCTTGTGATTACCAACAAGATCACATTGAACCAACTGAGAAATTCCATGCAAGTCATGACCTGACACCCGAGAGACCTTGGGGTTATTTTTAGCAACTTGTTGTTAGAGATTTCCTTTCAAGAGAGGTAGTGCACCTACACACTACCTGTGTTGAGAAAGTGCTAAAACACCCATCAATAGGTATCAAAACATTCCACGAATTGGTGGAAAAGTTTTTTTTTCATTTCTTGTACAACATTGATCATGAAATTACCATGACTGGATTATATAAAATAAAATAAAAACCAAGAGAAACAATCACTTCCTTCCTAAAACCATGGAGACATAAGGCCAAAAAACGTGATGGCCTATCCTTGAAAAAAAACTCGTGGATATATTTTTCTAAAACCTAAACACCAAAATTTTATTCCATTTAACTGTACAATGTACTAACACCTTTGAGGAAGTCATAGAGAAAGGGGCCACTATTGAAAAGGAACATATCATTGAAGGAATTTTTAAGATCTATAAGGATAATAGGGATCAACCATCAAACTCAAATGATAAACCTCACCTATGGGCTAAAAATAAGAATGTAACCAATGACAGGGTCGTAGATACAAAATGTATACAAATTATACAACCTCCATCAAACAATCAATAGAACAACCAAAATATAAACCCTCCAAGAGGACCACCAAGACCTAAGTACACTCCCTTAGGGGAACCAATTAAGATGGTATTGAAAAAATTAATTCAATCAAATCTTATAACACTTCCAAAACTTAGACATTATACGGAACAATAATTTAAGCTTTCATGGTATAATGAGAATGGTTATTATGAATACCATAAGACAAAAGGTCATCAAACATCAAATTACATGAAACTTAAAAATATCATACAAGATCTCATTGACCATGGGGATGTTAGCATTGATTAATTTGGATCAGATCCATGCTTTCAAATTATGGGTGATAGATCCCATATAAGACACGGCTATGTAAGCTAGGAATCTTATATGGGCCTTCTCTTTTCCTCTGGACCCTTTTTAAAGATTCATTTATGTATCGGTTTTCCCCGCTCACAACACGTGGTGCCCCTACACTTACCCACTACAAGAAATGCTCAAATCTCTTTAGAGATAGTTCCAAGGCATCACATGGTGGCTTCAGTGCTATCAGCACATAAGAAGTGGATGAGGTTCAGAAGTGAGCACTAACTTCTATGTGGCACTGCCACATGATAATCTGAGCAGGAGAGCCTCCTTCATGGGAAAATGATGTTTCATTAGTCTAAAAGGATGGGCCTCATTCCTAAGGGAGAATTCATGAGTAGTTTTTATGGGGAATGCATCAACATCAGGAGATTATTGGGTGTTTAAGTTTCTGTAACTATTAAAGATCAAACAATGCAAGTACTTTTACACATGACAATTATATGCATTGAAGAAATTTTTCTTTTCAAACTTTCCTCAAATATCAATTTGGTTGAAATAAGATAAGGAAAAATGCACTGATTCATTCTTTTCATAATTTAAGAATGATATTTGAGAGGAGAATAATGCAAAACTTTTACAGATCTTTAACAGTTACAGAAACTTAAACACAAATATCATGCATACCACGACACGATGATTTAAGTGGGGAAAATACTTTCGGGAGAAAAACCCCACACTCTAAAATCCACCCAATATATTATTCAATAAATCACAAAGATTACAATATACTTGCAGAGCAAGCTTCTCATAGGAGTGTCACCACTTAGAGATCAATAGATAACACGACTGCTAATAGACTCTCAAAATACATCACCAACTCTCTACTATAGTTGTAATACAATGCCCTCATAAAATAGAGTTACATTCTAGGGCAAGACAGGCCAAAAAAATATCCACAATTAGATCTAAAACCTAATAATTAACGGTCTAGATTTACAATGTATCATTTATCTAATGTATGTTGGCCATTTTAGTAGTTTCCTAAAAAAATTAGAAAAAAAATGTTTACACGCATCCCACTCTCCCCCCTTGCTGCCATTGTATATTACACCTATCAGTGTAACTAGGAAACATATATATATATATATCCTATCAACAATAACCTTTATATAATGCAAGGTTGAGACACAATTTCCCAACAATATGGATGTATTTATAATATATAGATGTACTAGTATACACACACACACACATATATATAGATAGATAGATATATACATATATATATAGCTATATATAGATATATATATGTATATGTATATGTATGTATATATGTATATATATATCTATATATGTGTGTGTATATGTATATATATACACACATATACATACATATAAATAAATATGTGAGTACATCAAAATCAATATAAATATATATATGTGTGTGTGATATATATATATATATATATATATATATATATATATATATATGCATATATATATATATATATATATGCATATATCTATATATATACATATCTATATATATATATACATATATCTATAGATATAGATATAGATATATATACGTGATCGTTTTTAATTTTAAATTTCCATTTGGAAAAAAAGAAATCGTGGTATGAAATCTGTAACTCCCATCATTATTAGGATAGGGGCCGACCCCTTCCATGACCAAAAAGCTACAGTCAACCTTTAGAAATGGGAGGAATGGGTGGCTAGGAAGGTGGTGGAGATAGAGGAATTCATGACCACTATCCCCTAAAAATAGCAAGAGGAGATTTGAACGAGGGGAGATAGATTTTGAAGTGTGAAGAAAATGAAGGAAAAATAAAGAAGAGAATTGTGGAGATCGACTAAAGGAAAGCTTGTTTCCATTCTCAATGCCAGTTGCAAAGAAAAGAGGTAATGTGAAACCTTCTAATTGTTGATTCTTGAATGATTTTCATTCTTGTAGCATTGATTAAGCTTGTGCGAGCTAGCTTCTTTCATGTCTTCTTTGTTGGTCGTCTTGTGTCTAAATATATTGGCTCAACTGGGCCAAAGCCTTTACGGTGAGTCTTCACCATATTTTTACTATGTGATGTCATTTTGGATGGAGGAAAAGTTCATGATGTAGCTTATATTCCCAAAATGGCTCATAATCTTCTTTTTGTTTATCAACTTGCTTAGGAGGATCTTCACATTGAGTTTACATCGAGTCAACACTCATTCAGGATGAGTTTGATACACTCATTGCCTATGGTGTGGCTGATCAGTAGTCACAGGTGTACAAATTCTCTTAGTTTTGGGATAATTCTAATCAACAAGTTCTTGATTCTCCAAACTCTAGGGTAGGATGCAATTCTCCTCCTCACCATGGATGCGGTGGCTGGATTGAGTTGGATCTTCTTATGGCACCATCTTCATCATCTCCTTCCTCTCAGTTGAGATTTGTTTCAGCTGAGCAGGATGTATTCTTCTCTTCAGATTTGTGGCATCTAGATGGGTTCATGATAGTTCTTGCTGACTTGGCTCACTATTTCTCCACAAATCTTGAAGATGTTCTTGAGGGGACCACCCTCCTTTATGGGGGGGATATCTATTCTCCAATTTTGTTCATATTTTGTATTTTTTGATGGTTGTAGTTCTTGGGGGTATTGATGTTGAGACCTCTAAACATCACTCTTACATCTCTTTTTTGTATTTCATCTCCTTTTTGGAGATGGTTTTTCTTCCCACTGGGTTTTCCCCTTTTCTTTGTTTGTGGGAGATTAGTTGCATTTCATTCTCATTTGTAAATGGGTACCTAAAATGGCCATCATGTAGTTGGGATCCATCATCATTGCATAATCATTGCATTTTCATTTTCATCCCTAAGTTGCACTTATGGGCGGTGTTGGTGTAATTATTATTTAATTACACTAGCATAAGTTTACTTAGGCATAATATTTAATTAATTCCTAGGTTGCATTTACTAGGAAATTAGTTAATAATGGGGTCATCCCCCTTTCCATGTATTTAGGAGATAAGATTCTTCTATAATATCATCTAGAACTTATCTTAATTAGTTCATCCTTCCCTAGGTAGTTAGTTAGGGTTTACATGTTGTCACATGTTTTTTGATCAAGACACATGGCAACATCATAATGCATACTACATTTCACTCATGCCTATATATTCAGGGCATTTTTACATTGTAAAATCTCATCTCATAATAGAATCTCAATTTGCATGCCTAAGTTGCAACACTTTCTTTGTGGGTGAATTTCTTCTTGGAAAAGGTCCTCTTGAAGGCTGCAGCTTCATAGGGACATTGTGCATCCATAATTTCTACAAAATTTAGACCAACCAAAGTAATTTGAGGGAGTGGGATTTATGAATACTTGGTACAATGTGCAGATGTCTCGACAAATGAGCATGATACACCAGAAGTAGTTTTGGTGAGTCAATATGAAATTGATGTGTCTTGGGTTGCTGATACGACCCGCTTCATGAAGAACTTTTTGTATCCAAATGATGTCCCCACACATAAAAGGATATTCTACATACTGTAAGGATCTAGTTATATGCTAGCTCGAGGAATCCTTTTCAAAAGAAATTTCAATGAGATCCTCCTCAGGTGTGTCAATGACCATCAAGCTAGCAAAATCTTGTAGGATATGCATTTCAATCCTCTGAGTGGCAACTTCTCGGTGAAAATGACCACCATGAACATCATGCACATTGGCTACTATTGGCCAACCTTATTTTTAGATTTCTTTTGAGAAGTCAAAAAATGCTAGCAATGTCAATTTTTCATAGGAAAGTGAAAGAATTCAACATTACTGTTGAAATTGATAAAGACTGACGAACCTTTCACATAGTGGAGTTTGGATTTCATTGGGATGATGAATCCCATGTCCAATGTATGTCATAAGTGGATACATATAGCCATAAATTATTTCACTAGATGGACTAAAGTTTTTCATTTGAAAGAAGTGACTAAAAAGGTGATCCTCGAATTCCTAGAGGAACCAATCGCAAGGTTCAATCCTCTGAAGACAATCATATCTAACAATGCAATGGCCTTTCTTGGATCGAGGATCTTAGAATTTATACTCAGAAATGGAATTTTCTTCAAAAAATTATCTGACTACTACCCACAAGGGAATGGGTTGGATTAGTCAAAAAATACAAACCTCCTAAAGCTTAATCAATAGGATGGGCATTGATTGATAGAGGGAGTGGCATAAGAATCTATAGATAATAGTGTGGGCTGAAAGGATCACTACTAAGTAGATCCTAAAAATATCCCCTTATGATCTGGTCTATGGGAAAGAAGTGGTTGTTTTGATGGAAATTCCCACTCTACAATTATTGAAAGCTCTCAAAATAGAATAGAACAAAGCTATGGAAGTTAGGTTACCAGAGTTTCTCAGCCTTTAGGAAGAAAGAGAGTAGGCCAGTGATGCCATGGTCATTCGCCAACAAGTGGAGAATAAATGGTTTGACAAGAAGGCCTCCAACCTAGGCTTCAAGCCTAGGGATTTGGTTTTAAGATATGATGAAAGGGTTGCAAGGCTAGGTCAACATACAAAATTTGATTCATTATGGAGAGGACCTTTCCACATTATTAGCAATAGGCTTGGCAATGTTGTTTGAGTTGGATGATGAAGGCAATGCCTTAGATATTTTGGCTAACAAGATCCACTCGAATCATTTCAACTAATTTATCAACTTCCTGTGTACATAGTTAGCTAGGTTCCTTTTCATGTTTTTTCTTCCTTTGTGCTAATAAGTGTCACTGGTACATCTTGCTACCATTTCTTTGGTCATTTCCAAGTGTCCACACCTTGGATCCCCTCTTTTTGAGAGCCTCTATGAAAGATGGTTATCTACCCCCACTCTCTCTATAATTAATGTTTAAGGCACCCTCAATTGCACAACTTCCTATAAAAAATATCACTAAATCATCCAAGAGTGGATCTTCAAATGTGTGTTGTCCTTTTCATTAAATGGGAAAAAAATCCGAAAAGCTATGTAAATGATTGTACTAAAAGGTGATAATTGATAAATTCTGAACTCCTCACTCAAAAAAAGCATTTTAACATTCTAAAAGTGTCATAAGCTGCAAGACAAGCAAGGAAGCCTTCAACAAAGAATTGAGTGCAAAATCAAGTGCATAACTATAGATAGAATTCAGTAGAGAAATTCCTTCGAAGAACAAGGATAGTGTGAGAAGGAATAAAAAATGAAGCCTTTTGGGTCTTCATCTAGTCGAAGACGTTTGGAAAGACAAAGGTCTCGCGGTCCCTCAGATATCAGAGAGCTTCCTCCTTAATTCATAAATATAAAATTATATGCATCATCCATTGCACCACCAAAGACCAATGTACCATACATAAAAATGGTTTCAAAGGTACCTTGTAGGGATAGCGTGTTGGTCCAATACTGCAAATATGGGATCTTTGATCCCAAATTAGCCAAAAACCCAAAAGGCTTAAGAGAGGCCACTCATGCCTGCATGATTGTAAAGGCCTACAGGAAAGAGCCCGAGTCTTTTAGCTTTAGGTAATGGAGCTCTACCCTAGCACAATACATGGAACCTCTCATGCACTCATTCCTAGAGATTATCACTCTTTTTACATAGAGATATGACGTAGAAGAAGGCATTATCAAGGGAAACCACGTCAACTTGGTGATTAGTGCAGTAAAAAATAGAGAAATTTTCTACCTTTCCCTCAATCCCAATGAAAAAATCTATAATGAAGAGAGCCTACAAAAGGTATGGAACACTCAAGAGTGGAATTTGGGCTTATTGAATGTAGCTCTTCACACCAATTATGCAGAAGTTCCATCCCTTCCTATTGCTCTCTCAATCTTAAGACTTCAAATATGTAGGACACCCTATCTATGTTGGATTCATTTTTGGGTTGGATTTTGATATCAGTGTCCACAACTTCCATTTGGGAACATCCTTTCACCTAAAGATGCTACCTAATAATAAATCTTATAGGATGTACTTTATTGACACCATTTTTGACTCTATTTATTATCAACTAGTAAATTTTTCAACTCACAATACCTTCATGTATTCTTGTTTTCTCTTGCATATGATTCTTTCTCAGAACACTGAATTCTTGTCTCCCTACTTTACCATCAACTCCACCAAGACAGATGTATTTCCCCACAAGGTGATCCTTGTTTCCGCATGGACTCACATCCTATTGGTTATGTCATATTACCTTGAATTCTTAGAATGCTTTATGTGCCCAATCATAATTGACCTTAGCCCACAACTTGTCATCGATCAAATGAAAAAACAACAACGAGAATGGATGAAAACCTACAAGAATCCATGCAACTAGTTCTTAGGAAACCATTTCACTTTCATCAGGGTCCACAATTTAAGGAGGAGCCCTTCTAGCTTCCATGCATGCTCTAGGATAGGACCCTGACATTGGAGTTAGCTCGCTAGCTTGATGTGGTATACTCAACATATGGTACAGGTTACAAGAATGCCATGTATGATGTTCCCTTTTCAGGAGGGAGCATTATAGTTTTGAAAAGAGGACATGAGCATCTACTTTTGTTCAAATTAGCATAACTTGGCCTAAACCAAATAAATGATCAATGGAGCTATGACTTGAATGGTTGTTTAGCCACTCTGAAGATTGGTACCCCTTTCATCCATGAGCCTCGACCTTACTTCAAGAAGAAGAAGTCACTAGTAACGAAGGCCCTAGATTGTTTTGTTAATTTATCAAAATTCTCCTCAAACTCCTGCTAGATATCGTAGTTACAAATCTAAATTCAAAAAATTAAGATTTTATCCTTCATAGAAAAAAGTTATGTGTTATACAGTAAACATCACTCTTTAAAAATGGTGTTTATTATTAAAAACTAGTTATCGAAGGAGATGAAAAAAAATACAATTTCAATGTAAATTTTTTTTAAATATATATATATATATAATCTACAGAAAAAATGTCACAAATCACTAGTTTGCATCATCTTCAAATTCCTCATGGTTTAGTAGCTATAGGTGTCTGAAAGTGAAGATTTAGTTAAAAAAGTTTAGATCAATGTCAATTTTGGCCAAAAAGGGTAACCCACTATTGTGGGATCACCCGCATTGGAGTTGATAGAGAAACCCTAGGAAATGTAGGGATAGGAAGAGCAATTCAATTTGTTACAGCTTCAAACACTTCTGGTCAAACACCACCACCTCCTGTTGTGATGCAACAACTTCCTAGTACTACATGGCCACCCTTGATCATCAGTCATGAGGTACGTCTTTCCTCCCATACTCTTTATCCTACATATTTCTACACTCCTTCGTTGCATTATATCATCTCCGCATCGGTCACCACCTTGTCACCCACTTTGATCGTGCCATTTTTCACCCTTCGACCTCGATCTACCATACAAACATCCATTGTGTTGTAATCGCCTGCCATCCCTCTCTGCAGGATCTTTCCCTTTTCACCATCCACATTGCTCACTCGCCAGCTCATCCACAAAGTAAGGATGTCCACTACCTCACAAAAGCAAGTCACCATTCCTTTTAGACAACCACAAAGATTCCATTTTGTAGGGGAAATGATTCAATCTCAAGAGTTGCTCCATCAGCAATTGGAGACTGCAAAGCAAGCCCAGGAGGCTCGAGCAAAGAAGAGAAAATCAAAATTGGCCAATACCCCGAAGTACCACATTTGTAGACTTTATTTGATTAGACTCAATAGGATTTCATGATTGCACATAGGATGCTCATGGTGATCAAACCTCAAGGTAAAATGATACCAAATGATTACTCAACCTACATCCTTGGCTTAAACCTTAGCTAGGCAAGGCCAGTTGACAAAGTATAATTCATGGAAGAAACACAAAAGGTTGTCACAATGGACTACATCAAGTCAGGTTTTCAACTAGTAAAGAAAGATCAAGAGATCACAAGTATGAAATCCACAGTCGAATGCCTCAAGCTAGAGGCTAAGGCCAAGGATGAAAAGCTCACAAAAGTGAGATTTGATCTACAAAGTTGCATCACTATTGAGAGCTTCCAAATAAAAGTTAACCAAAGAACCCAACTATAAGTGCAAGTAGCAGAACTAAAGGTTGAGATAGAGGGCTGCAAGAAGGAAAAAGAGGCCACAAAAAGTAAAATGCAACAGAAGGAATAGAGCTAGTGCAGTCCCAAAAGATTCTTTCAAACTTCAGGAACACACACCAAAATGCAACAAAGAAAAGTAGGAGTCCGAAGCCAGGGACCAAGAGATCCAACAACTAAAGAGAAACCTAACCACCCGCTTCCAAACCATGGATATCCTCCCAATGATCCAATAGCTATACGTATCATATTGGGAGGATAAAACATGTAACTTCACATTTGAAGCCAGTGTAGGGATTTATCACTGACTCACAATGATTAAGTGTATAAGTAAGCATATTTGTGGAGCATGTCTCTCCTTCATATCTCCTAAAGTCAAGGATTCATGACTTCTAGTGAGAAGTTGTACAATGTGACATATGAGATGCTCAAAGAAACAAGGATCCTCAATCAAAGGTAGGTGGCAAGCAAGGTCAATGAATTTTTGAGCTACAACAAGGTAGCATCAAAATGCAAGGCATATATGGATTCCTTAGAGAAAGTGGTTCGGTAAATGGGGGGACACATTGAACAATTGGTTTAGTTAGGATTCCCCTCCCTATTCCTCTCTAACAACAAAATCCTCTCCAAGGAAGAGATCAAGGAGTTGTTGGTCACAAAATAGAATGACCAAACTATATTTGTGAGCCTAATCCAAACATTGAACGTCTCTGAAGTAGAGGCTATTATGCAGTTCCTCACCCAGCTTGAGTTTCAGATGTGGGACATTATACAAAAGTTGAGCAGTTTCTCCTTTAGGATAGAGCCTTCAAGGATCTAAAGAAGAAGGCTCAACCTTTAGAAGAGGATTAGACACCCCTAAGGATCACCCTCCAAAATTTGTATATGTTGTGGTCCTTCCCTTTTTGTAGATTCATTTCTTTTTGTGTGAACCATAGGTTCTGGTTTCTTCATCCACAAGCAGATTTCCCCTTCAAGTTGCTAGAACTATGGATCAAATCCACACTTTTGAATTATGGATGATAGCTCTCATATAATATGTGGTTGTGTAAGACATGTGTCTTATATGGGCCTTTTGTTTTCCTCTGGGCCCTTTGCAAATTTTCATTTATGTATCAGTTTTCCTCACTCACAACATGTGGAAACCTTACACTAACCTATTGCAAGCAATGCTTGACTCTATTCAAAGACAATTTTAAGGTAACATTATCACATAAGAATAAAATGAGGTTCAGAAGTGAGTGCTAACTTTCACATGGCACCGCCACATGCTAATCTGAGTAGGAGAGTATCCTTCGCAAGAAAATTATGCGTCATTAGTCTAAAAGGATGGACCCCATTCCCATGGGAGACTTCATGAGTAGTCTAAGTGGGGCACGCATTGGCATTAGGATATTGTTGGGAATTAAGGTTGTGCCATGTCTAGGATCCACATATCATATACGTGTGTGAGCCAAGATGCTCCCAAGATCTAATTCTATTACTATAACTTCATTATTAGAATGAATGTCAAGCTTCAAGTGTCTTGTGAGGCTCCAGATGTCATTTTCCCTTGCCTCGAAAGCCTTGGTCATGCAAGATCATGGTGCCTATATATTTTGGAGTTTCATCCTTGTGGAGCTCTCTCTAGCTCTCTTGGTTCTAGACTAGTTAACTATTTCTTGAGAGAATATATTGTAATATTGTAGTTTCAAATAGATATGGAAGTAGTTTTGGTTTTCATTTCTAATACCTTAATAGTTGCCCCTCGTAGGAAGGATTGGATATTTGTATTGTGCCCTTAGGAATTTTTAATTTTTTCTCCTCCCAACAATGAAGAGGTGTGGTGTTTTGTGTCAAATTACGTGAAATCAATATCTATCTATTATTTTTGTTCTTTGTTTCTATAGTGTAGGCTTTGATAATATTGTAGTCTTTAAATCATACATGTGCTCTTTTAAACTATCTATAATGTTTTAAATGTTTTAATCTATATTATGCAAGTTAGGAGTGGATACTAAAGTAATTTTGGTACATCACCTTAGTTATCTTTCTTCCAGTTCTTCATGTTTTTCCTTCTTCCCCTTTTCCCTTAAAATATTCGAAGAGTTAGCTTCTAAAAACTCAAAGGTTGCTTCGTAGACAATAAATTAATTCTCATGTTTATGAAAATTCCCATAGGACATTGCTTTCTTAGAGTTAAGGTTTTAAGCATCAACAATCAACATGCTGGATCTTCTAGAAATAATGATTTAGGTATTTACAAGGATCCAATCTTAAACCGTGATAAAGGAAAGGACTCTAGAAAATAAAAATACTATAACAAGGTTAACGACTCCTATGATAATGTAGTAGGACATAATCAAGAATATAATAATTATACTTTTGTTGTCACTATACTTGGTAAGAATCCTAAGTATGGAGCTACTACATAATGAGGGAAATTCACCATCAAAGGATTTCCACCCCAATCCAAAATCTTAACTAAGGTGCTACCAACTGATTACAGTCTCATATACCATCTTAAGAACACTCCAACTCAAATATTCATTTTAGAGCTTCTTAGTATTTCTCTATCGCATAAACAAATATTATATAAGGCACTCTTAGAATCATTTGTTCCTACTGACATAGATGTTGATCAATTCTAGGCCATGGTAGGACATATCACATTTAATCACCACATATTATTTATAGAGAAGGATCTCCATTCAAATACATATATATCATAATCATGCCCTACATTTAGAAGTCTTTATCCACAATCATAAGATAAAAAGAATCTTGGTAGATGGTGGAGCAAGCTTAAATATTTGTACTTTAAAAGTGGTCAAATAATTGGGACACTTTGACGAGGTTATTGAGAAAAAAAAGGGTTTTACAATTATAACATATGATGATAATGAATGTGAATCGAAGGGGACTATCAAACTTTCAATATGTTGGTCTAGCTATTGTAGAAACAAATTTTCAAGTCTTGGACCTTGATTTACCTTATAACATCCTCCTATGACATCCATGGATACATGTCATGCAGGCTATCCCTTCAACCTATCATCAATTCCTAAAATTTCCTCACAATGAAATTGAGGTCACTATTTATGGTGACCCTAAACCTTCCATTATTGTGAGAAATTGGAAGAAAAATGTCAAAAATTACTCCAAGTACCAAAAAATTGTATAGCCTCAAATTCAGAATCTTATGTGAATCCATCAACATTAGCCTCCTCATCCACCATTCATAAATCTCTTCTTGATATCAAGTTTCAAGTACAAGACAATTATTATGGAGATTATAATCTTAAACGGTCCTTTTATATAGGACAACTTCCATCTTCTCCTAAGACATATGGGAAACCACAACACGAAGAAAAAAACATCTACTACTATAAAATTTGAGCCTACTATTTTCTCCAAGTTGGGAGAGCTCAACAAAGAGTTCATAGAGGAAGTGATTCCAAATAGTTGTATCACAAGGAAAAGGAACAAGCTACTCTCCTAGTTGATCCAAATAGAAAAGGTTTCTTGATCATTAAGAACGTGGGATTCATAGGCCATGGCATCCTTTTTATACATCAACAAAGAATAAGAGAACCCATTTTTCTAGAAAAAGACAGAAATAACAAGTACTTGGGTATGGTTTCTAAAATAATGTTACCCCAAACATTGAGAGTATCCCTAGTGAGGCAGTTGGAGTTTCTAATGCAATTGAAACTTCTAATGATGATATCATGAGGACTCTCCCATGTACATCATGAATATATTTGAGAATGCATCCATCAACAACATCATGACCTTGTCATTTACCTCATTCTCACAAGATGATAGCCTTCAACTTGTTTACCCCCAACTTATCAATTAGGACCAACAACAAGCACCAATTCTAGATTTATTGAAAAATAATGAAGCTATTGTTGAGGTCATGGGACTTAGAGATGGCATGCCTTCCAAAGATCACAAAGTAGGGTTTGATATAGATCTTGATATGAAAGAATGCTTTGCGGGGAACCTTGAATCCTTTAATCGCATAAATGAAAACATAAATATAAAAAATAGATCCCCAAGTGAAAACCACAATGTGGTGCTTTTGAATCGAGAAAAAAGTAAAAATAAAGGACATATCCAAGGGTGAAAACCTCTTTGAGGCACTTGAGGATGAAGGATTCAACCTCCCAATTATCGCTAAATATTAAGAGAAATCAATTGCATTAGTGGAAGACTCAAAGAAGATTAATGTTGGAACCGTCGATAATCCTAAAGTCACATTCTATGTAGCATCTCAAAATACTGATGAGAAACAAAATTTTACATCATTCTTGGAGGAACAAAAAGTTAAATTTGTGTGGTCTTATGCTGGCATGCCTTGATTAGATACAGCATTAGTGGTTCATCACTTAATAGTATATTCAGAGGAAAAACTAGAGAAACAAAAGCTACGTAAGATGTATCCCCAAATTGCATTACTAGTCAACATTGAGCTACAAAAACTCTTAGATGTTAGTTTCATAAGACCAATTGATTATCCAAAATAGGTGTCAAATCTAGTACCTATTTCTAAGCCCACTGGTGGCATAAGCATCTACACCGAATTTAGGTATCTCAACAAGGCTTGTCTTAAGGACGACTTTCCATTACCGAACATAGACATCATAGTGGATTTAACAGTTGGTCATGAGAATTTTCCCTTATGGATGGTTTTCAAAGGTTTAATCAAATCCGCATAGCACAAGAATACCAATATAAGAAAAAATTTCACATGCCCTTGGGGTACGCATTGTCAAAATTTTATTTCATTCAATCTAAAAATGTGAGTGCAACCTATCAATGAGCTATGACAATTATCTTTCACAACATGCTTCATGACATTATGGAGGACTATGTGGATGAAATTTTAGCAAAATTAATCATAAGGAAAGGACATCTAGAAGTTCTAGCATGAATATTTGATAGGCTGGAGAAATATCAAGGATCAAACCAAAGAAGTGCATATTTTGTGTCACTTCAGGAACACTATTGGGATACATAGTGTCTCATAGAGGTATCGATGTAGACCCCACAAAGGTAAAATGAATTATTGATATGCCTCCTCTGAGAACACTAAAACAACTGCGTAGTCTCCAAGGGAAGCTCCAATCCATCAAAAGGTTCATAACATAATGGCCAGATAAATGTCACCCATTTACTCATCTCCTACACAAGGATGTTACATTCAAATGGGATGAGAAATTTCAGCAAGCCTTCCAACATCTTAAGGATTTTCTGGCATCACCTCCAATATTGATGCCTCTAATTCCAAATAGACCTTTCAACCACATTTTTAGCATTAGGTTCTCTTCTAGCACAACACGATGATTCTAGGAAAGAAAGAGAAATGTACTATATCAGTCAAACCTTAGTAGGTTATGAGATTAACTATACCCCTATCGAGCGAGCATGTTTATTTGTTGTATTTTCTTCACAAAATATTTGACGCTATATGCTCAATCATCAAACTAAGCTCATCTCTAAGGTAGATATGTTAAATTATATGTTATCAAAAGAAACATTCATAGGCCACATGGCTAAATGGGTAATGATACTTAGCGAATTTGATATATAATATGTATAAAAAATATATCAAGGGGAAAATAATACTAGATCAGTTAGCAGAGGAACCATTATATGATGATAATCCTCTCATATCAGAATTCCCAAATGAGACGATATTCAACATCACTCCTACAAGTCAATGGAAGTTGTATTTTGATGAATCACACAACCAACATGGTTTAGGGGCAGGAGTCCTATTTATCACCCCTCAAGGTGATTGTATGCAAAAGTCATATCAGTTAGCATTCCCATGCACAAAAAACATAGTTGAATATGAAGCATTGATTATAGGACCTAAAATGGCTATACAATGGAGTATCAAAGATATACAAGTCTATGGTGATTCACAGCTAGTGGTTTGATAGGTCAATAATGATTATCAAACAAAAGATGATAAGTTGCTTCCATACAAAATAATGGTTGAAAATGTTAATAAATACTTCACTACCATCTCATTTGAGCAAATACCTAGAGTTAACATCAAGGCTAAAAATGTTATGGCGACCATTGGGTCTCTCCTAAACATGCCCCATAATAGTTAGAAGTGTGAGTTTCTTGTGGAACAATTATTTTTTCCAACATTTGAGGTACCTAAATCAGAATTTTTGTGTGAAATTATTGGTCCCAATTCACCTTGGTACTACAACATTTACACCTATTGACAAAATGGTATCATACCACCTAACCTTACCATGAAATTTAAGAAAACCTCGATACATCGATCATCTTGCTTTTCCATTCTTGGTGACACCCTTTACCAAAAGAGTCTCAATGTTACATTGCTTAGATTTCTTAACTTAGAAGAAGCTACAACTGCCCTACGTGAGGTACACAAAGGCATTTGTGAGTTGCATTCTAGTGACCCTACCCTTGCTAAGAATCTACTAAGGACATGATAGTATTGGCCCACCATGGATCATGAAGCACACCAATTTGCTAAGAAGTGTTTATAGTGTCAACAACATGGAAATTTTATTTATGTACCAACACAAGAGTTATGCCCTATCACCACCATGGCCCTTTTCATAATGGGGACTTGAACTGATAGGAAAGATTTATCCCACATCCTCTAATGATAATAATTTCATTATAACCACCACTTATTACTTTACAAAGTGGATAGAATAAATCCCCCTCACCTAAATTATTGGAAAAAAAAATATCTAAGTTTATCCTAAACTACCTAATTTTTTGGTATGGTGTTCCTCATGCCATCATCACAGGTAATGGAACACCCTTCAAAAATTAGGATGTTTGAAATTTTTTCTCTCAATTCCATATCTAACATCACTTTTTCATGCCATATTACCCCCAGGGAAATGGTCAAGTTGAAGCATCTAATAAAACTATCATAAAAATCCTCAAGAATATAGTTAATGATGTTGGACGTGATTGGCACCTCCAGCTTAATCCCGCCTTATGGGCTTATCATACTAGTATTTGAATTCCTACATGTGCTACACCATCTTCCCTAGTTTATGGAACTGAAGTAATCTTGTTTATCGAGGTCAAATTTCCTTCATTAAGAGTGTCATTGAAACATCTTGTCGACAATGAAGAATACAAAGAGTATCTAGACTACAAGAGCTAGAATTGCTAGATGAAAGATGTCTCAGTGCACTTAATCATCTTCAAGCCTACAAAAAATATATTTTTCATAGTTATAACAAAAAGATCGAGGACATAAGCTTCCAAGTAGGTGATATGGTCCTCAAGTAGAATCAAAAGAACCAACTAGATCAAAACAACAAAGGAAAATTTGAATTGAATTGGTTGGGACTGTTTGTAGTCACAACAAGATATGGCTCAGAAGCCTATCAACTAGCAACACCTAAACGTGATCCCTTATAAGAGCCAATCAACATCAGTCATCTCAAGTAATTCCATGCTTAAACTTGTCGGGGTATCCTATTCAAAAAAAATTTAAAATCTCAAAAATATAAAAAAAAAGGATAAAATAGTAAAGATAAAAAAAACATCCTCTAGTGAAAACCACCTCGATGGCGCTTTGGAAAAGTACCTTGGTTAAAACTTAAAAAACAAGTGCTATGTGTAATGAGAACCATCTACCATCTATTAAATTTCTTTTCCATTCATTCATAAAAATCCTAGCATTTCATCCATTTCCATCCATCCATTTATCATATTTCCACCTAGAAAACTAATATGGCTTTGTAATTTACTAGTATCTAGTGTTACCCATATCACCTAGTCTCCTCCTAGGGTCACTTCATTTATTCCATAATAATGTGTTCCTACATCTAACTGGGGGTATTTTCCTAAACCTAGTATTTGGATTGGATCCTTGTTCATTACCTACATCAAAAAATCCAAAAATATCCAAATAAAGCAAAATCCAAAAACATCCAAATAATCTCAAAATCCAAAAACATTTAAATATTCCAAAAATAATAAAACATCCAAATAATATCAAAATACAAAAACATTCAAATATTTCTAAAATTCCAAAAAGAGTCAAATAAGTTCAAATATTTCAAAAACACCCTCAAATATTCCAAAAATACTCAAAAAACTTAAAATATTCAAAAAAGAAAAAAATCAACACAACTCACCCATCTAAAATAAAATCATCACCCATAATAAACCTATTGAATCACCCTCATCTTTGATGAAGTAAGCAAAATCAAATGTAGCAATCATTGAAACCTGAAATATTCATGAAAAAATTACTAGTATCGATCATTGTCCGAACAAACCCGCTACCTACATACCAATTGCCTAAAGCATCTAATGAAATATCCAGCATTTTTTCCTTCACGAATGCATCATTCTTATAATAGGCACAATCACATATTAACAATTACAATCTCTCTTGCAAGAGATATCATGGATTTGATATGTTTTGTTAGTTAGTCTTTTCTTTTGATTTATATTTTGTCTCATTCCATCACTTATTCAAAGCCACCTCAATCTTCAATATCTTGGTGTGTCTAGAGGAGTACATAATGGGGCATGTTCATTTATTTCATCTTCTATATTTGTGGTATATTCTTGTAATACTACCATGGTGAATGCTTTCCTTGAGTGTGTAAGGATAGTTTCATGCAATACAATGACCTTTGTATACTAGGTTCTTTATACCTTTTGTGCATAAGTCCTAACTTTCTTTGAAGTTCCATTCTCTCACATGATCAAACAAGGTTTGTTTATGTGAATTATGAACAAGGATACTCCTATTCACTGACAAATCCAAATTCCATGCAATAGATACGATGCCCCCTGGTTCTTCATACCTTGGTATAGAGTGTCTACGTGTTATATCAAAATAAGGATTTCTCTACATTATTTATCATAACCTAAAAAGTAAAAGAAAAATAATCTATCCCATCCCATTTCCAATAAAATATAAAATCATACCAATAATTATAGTTTTCACGATATTTGATCAACATCATCTATTATTCTATCTATCTATCTCATCATCTATCATTTCTTCAATCCCACTCATCCTAATAACTATTATATCTAAGTATCATGACATAAACAAAAAATATTCATCACATCCTACATCTGCAAAGCATTAGTACCATCATAATATTATGCATCATGCACCATCATATATTCATCATATACATCATCAAAAATACAAAAAAAAAATCATACCATCACATCATGTTATCATCTAATATAAGCATAATCATGTCATATATCCATCATACAACATAGAATCAAATATAAATCATCACATGCATACATCATAGAATCATATAACCTCTATAATAATGCATAACATCATATCATAGTCACATCAAAAATCTAGTCCCATCTCATATATACATCACCAAAACCATGTCATGATATGAAGTACATATACATGAAAATATTTGTACAAAATGGCTATCAAGAGCCATGAATATATATAATCTTCCCATAAGCATATCAGTTTACATCAAATATTTGTACAATATATATACAAAGATATCTATCTACATGGAACTCCCCCTCTCCTCCTCCCAACTAGGAGGAGTATGTGGAGGAGCAACCTTCTGAACTACCACTTGGTGTTCCCCAGGAACCTATCCCCTAACTACCCTCACTATTGAGGCTGAGGTGGTATTGTTGGTAGGTGCCCCACTGCTCCCCTGTCAAATCCCCCTAACTATCCTACTACTATACTCCTCATTGAGAACTTGGGATCTCTCCTCCCAACTAGCACTAAGACCTCATACAAGGTCCTATAAAAAATAGCCTCATGTGTGAGGACCCTCATCTCCCTCACATATTGGTCCATAAGGACAACTATACCCTATCCAATCACCTCTACCTATTGTCGTCATTTCCACTCAGTTCCCCTCTCTCAAGTTAGTTATATCACTTGTGCCTCTACCTACTAGTGACATACTATCTCAGCATCCCGCTCTACCATCCTTTATGCAAGTTGAACAAAGAGGCCATCTCTCTCTACTATCCTCTAAGCAACTTGGACTGATAGGTTGTCCCTTTTGCTCTATAATTGTCTCTCTTAGCAAGATTGATCTTACTCTTGTAGTGAAACTTATAGTCTAACATCCATCCCCTTTTCTCCTCCTTGCAACTCATCCTCCCCCCTTTGCTCAACTCTCTTCTTCTCTCTTATTATTGCAATAATTGGTACTACCACCTACTGACCAATTGTTTGTTATCCTCCTCCTCCCCTAGCAGCTACCTCTACTCACTATCATTATAAAAAATTCCTACCTTTCTCCACCTCTCTCATCTATTTCCTAATAGACCCACCATCTAGATGGGTGAATATCAAATCTCTTTTCCCTACCCACCATGCATCAAAATTAGGTGTATCCCCTACATCATGTGCACCATAATTGCATGTCCACTGAACCAACATTAAATGGATAAACTCTATCACGTCCAACTAAGGAGTGACCATAGGTCCCCACTCTCTGATCTCTTATTGTGTGTGAGAAAATTGTAGACATAGAAAATATACTGATTGACATTGCACATATGATCTCGACCACGTCTAACACTGTTTCATCCTAAATCATCCCTCGGCATAACCATTTTAATTGAATGCCTTTATTTGATTAAATTCATCAATGTTCCTCTCTTAAATAAATAAATCATTTATCTAATTAAGTCATCCTTTCTTGTTAATTAAATCAATCAGCCTGATCTAATTATCCCTATTTAATTAAATAATCAATTTTATTTGATTAAATCTCTAAATTCCATCCATTTAATTAAATAAATTAAAACCTTATTTAGTGTAAATCTAACTTCATCTCCTTGGTTAAATAAAATAAAAATCTTTATTTAAGTAATCTTGAAATCATATTCTTCTCATATTTGATTTAAATCAATCCATAAATCTAAATCAATATGTCACATCATTTTGACCTCTCATTAAATTAATTAACCTTGATTAATTTTATCTCTTCTCATGTCCCATCCTCTAGCTTTTGCAGATTGCACAAGAAAATAGATTTAATTCATTTATTAAATCTCTATTTTCTCTCAAAAGGCATAATAAAGGAATATTCCTCAAATTTGAATTCAAAATCCAAGTGGACTTTGTCCTTCCAACAAGGAATTTACTCCACCTAAAAGGTCCTTTTTCCTTGAGCCAAGTGGCATTCAATGCATCTTCTTTCCCTCTTACATGTCATTTCAACAATTTCAAATTTCAAATATATACATTTATTGACACATTCTTCAAAACTTGCACATCCTCCATCCACTCACATATTGACAAGTGGCATATTGCCATTTGTTGATTCTTAGTCCCACATTGCTCTCTTTTGGGCATTCTTCCAACTTGAAATTCTATAAATAAGAGGTTAATCTCCTCATTTCATCATCCACAACTTGAGTAAACTTACTATACTCAAATTCATAGCAATCTTCATCCATCTCATTGAGTTTTATAGCTAGGTTATGCAGATTTTATCTTGGAGCACTCATCAATCTTCAACAAAGTGGATCACAATCTTCATCAATCATCTTCGTCACATCATTGGAGTTGGGAAAGGGCCAATTTTCACATCAAATTGGCACCAAATACCTCAAGAGATTAAGAGTTTTCTTTGTTTTAGAATAGGATTTGATATCTTAGCTTTAAGTTTGTTGTGTTCTTCATTTCATTCATTTTCTTTTGCATTCAAATGGATTTCTTGAGGAATCTCTATTATAAATTGCATTTGATCTTATTAATGTGTTCATTTGTTGTGTTCTTGTAGGTATAGGATATTGGTTCACATTTTGGTGCTAGAAGGAGGGCAAACTAGAAGATCAAATCACGTTTTTTGAGAAAATTCCATGCTTTTTCATGTTTTTTGTGTCTCTATAGGAAACTCTGCCACTGGAAGCTCAGCGTCGCCATATTGCACCACTGTAAACTTCAAACTGTGATGCTCCCTACTTCCTGCCCAAAATTCAAATTTTCAAACAGAACCGCTGAATCTTTCTGGCTCGCTGGAATCTTTTAAAAATCCAAACTACACCACTGACCAGAATAGCGATGCCTTCATGCTCATTGGTCTGGCTGTAGAGTGACGCTGACTGGTAAGCGGCGCTATACAACACCGCTAGTGTTTTCAAACTACGACACCTTCGTGGATTGCACCACTAGAGGGAAGTAGAAAGTGAAAATTTATTTTTAACACGTGCTTTTTATCAAATTCTGGTTATTTGGTCTATTTTCTGCTTTCTTGACCTTTTTTTTTACAGAATCTAACTAATTTTCTTGTATGTTGTATTGATCAAAGGTGAAGAGGAAAAGAAGCATGATGACCTCATTTCATGATACCAAGTGTTTTTAAACACTCTAGTGTTTGTTCAACACTCTTAGAGGATTCACTATTCCTCTTAAGGAAAAAAAATTCTATCTTTTGTGCTTAGGACTTACTAATTTCATTTTGGGCTCTAAAAAGAACTTTTTAAATTCTTGTTACAAAAGGAGCTTAAAATGAACTTTAGGACACAAACTCACTAGATTTTGTTTGGGGCTAATAATTGAACAAGGAAAATTATCACACTTCATTTGGTGCTATAAAAAGGAGTCATTATTGCTTTTCTAGATTAAAAAGAACATGTGCTACTTTGTTTTCATGATCACTTAATTAAACTAACACTATTGAAAAGACGTATGTGTTTCTCTCGCACCTCATGACGATCTTGAGAATCAAAAGGATTTTTGATGGTCTTAGGTTGGGATAAATTAATTGCCTCCACATTTCAATTGGGTTATTAAAATTGAACAAAGCTTGCAAGTGTGAGTTAGGTATATCGTGTGTGTTCTCCCTTTGTTTCTAAATGAAGGTCGATCGAACTACGGATGTGCTTGCTCATTGTTGTTTACCTTTAGATGGGCCTGCCTAAGAGACACATCCGAAATGAGAACTCGAAGGTGACTCCAACCAGTTTTTCATTCGGGCTGGTATATAAATGGATAAGACTAAACTGTCAAGTCCTCATGGTATATAGGCCTTAGCCATACAGTGTCTTTCAGAATGGGGTACTACCATAAAAAGTATAAGCACCCCTAGTAGCATTGATTAAAGCCTTTAGTGGCTTGCTAGATGCTCGCAAGGTGCCATGTCCCTGATGTCCCATCATTAAGAACCTTCTTTGTAGTAGCCAACCAATCCATCCAATGAGTTTATCAAAGTGGTGCATTGGAACTTAGATTCCAAGAAGTTACTTGCCATGTCCGATCTTGGTTAAAATATAGAGGTTAAGACTTCATTCTTAACATACCTTTATATTTTTTCCTTGGTTGCATGTAAAATCATCTCTTCTACTACGAAGGGCATGAGGCAAGCCCACCAAGAAAAATGTACCAATTAAGCTAGGATGTTATATTGCTTGTAAGTCAAAACACTTTGCTTGTTTGAAAACATTTGGAAACAAACATTTAACATCATCATCAAAATTTCAAACCCTTTAGGAGGCAAATACAATTGACCAAATTCATGTGTTATTTCTTGCCCTTGGGATTTTATCCTTAGAGGTTTCTAAACACTTGAGTTTACATCTCAATTTTCCTACTAAAGTTAAACAATAGGTAACCCTTGCCTTGATTTCATCAAAATTCTACATAACATACTTTGTGGGATTCGAAGAAGTTGGGACATTGGACATCTAGTTTGAAAATCTAATCAAATACGTGTTTATGGTAAAACAAAATCACTAAGAAAAGATAACAAAATTGGCTCTCACACATGTGTTAGTTCATGATTTCCAAGAAAGACAAAATCCCAAAACAAAAGTCCTTGAGCAAAAGTTCAAAATTTAGGAGTCACACTCGAAAGGTCATCAAGAAATACATTAGGAAGTGTAATCAAAAGCAACATATCAAAATAAGCAAAAAATTCACAAGGTTCTATAGACTCATTCCTTTGAACAATCTGGAAATGTATGCTTAGTTTGAACCACCTCTTGCTTATAGAGGTCCTTAGAAGTATTGTATGTTCTTCAATACTGAGGTCTAGTAAGAAAGTGTCTTTTTAGGTACATTCTAGGATCAAAATTGAACCTTTTCATTCATCCTTGAACATCAAACCAAAATCACCTCACCATCACCTTTTAAAAAATCTTGAAATTATCCTCCATGCTAGGCTTTTTTGGCAAAAATCAAAATCATCAAGAAAAATCCTTGAAATCTTTGAATCAAAAACATCAAATCATATTTGGTTAGGTATGTGTAGATGCATCCTTTTTCATATGCTTAGTCAAATTATCAAACCATCTTGTTTAGCTAGGTATGTGTAGATGCATCCTTGTTCATATGCTTGGTTAAATTATCATCTTGTTTGAATAGGTGTGGGTAGATGCGTCCTTCTCCCTACACATATTCAAATTATCATCCTTTGAGAAAATCTACCTCTTAGATAATCATCCAACATCTTAGGATCTATTTGTTCATAAATCCAAAAACAAAGCAAACCAAAAATAAATCAAAGTCAATTCAAAATTCAAAAACAAATCCAATAGTCCTAAAAAGTATAGCATCCCCTCAAGATTTCTTAAAAGTTCAAACATCCACATCATCCATCTTTTACATCATCCCCGTCATATCACCTTTGATCCTTAAAGAACATCCTAAATTCTCTCTTTTTGTGCCTAAGATTAGATTAATCCAAAGAATTAGAGATTCATCTCCCATATTCTTCAAAATTGATCCCTATTTTATGGTGCAAACTAGATCTCAACTCAAGAGGAACATGGAATCCAACAAAGAAACATCCACTACAAGTCACCTAAGTCAAACAAATTCTGAAACAAATCTCATTGAATCAAGTAATCCTCTAATCAAGTTTCCTACATAATCACAAAACCCTCAAGAGGAGGTAGAGGATCATACCAATAGTCCCTTTGGAATGTCACACAAGGAAATCACCGAAATGATTCAAAATCCGGAGAACCATAAGATTATCAATATCATGATGAGACTCAACTCTTCACTATACATGCTCGAATTAGCAAAATAAGGGGCCAAACTACCTTCTAATTTTGATGTGAATTCTATATTGGAACCATCCTTGGAGGTCATGCCTCCAATTTCATCCACACTCCCCATCTCATCTACACCCCATCCCAAATTATCACTCAAAACATCCCACAAATCACATCATCCATTGCTCCAACTCAACCTACTGTTAACAAGGGAAGCACATTTCTCAATGCCTTACAAAAACACCCCCTTGTCAATAATCAAGACTTAGATGCAAACACCATTTTGGGGAAAACCATATCCCAAAATCCATTACATACATATGTCCCTCTCACTTTCCATGATCCCAATGATCCATCATCATCATCCTTTCGTGCAACACCCCAAACCTCTCTCCCCATAACCTCACAAGGAGAAGGTGACATGTTCGGACCAGGGGGCATTTTCAACACTACACCATTTCCTCAAGAGATCACATCCCTCACGTTTTCACCACTTCCACCATTGCCATCATCATCCACACCACTTCTTGGCTTAGGGCTTCCCCCTTTACCAAATATCAATCAAAATCAAACCAACATCCTGAACATCAATCAAGGCATCACACCAAACTCTCAAAACTTGTCATCGACATCGCAACAATAGATGACAACTACCCTGATAACACATACGACCACCATCACATCATCAACCACCCCCCTAACATCTCAAAACATGGTCTCTCAAGGACCAAACACATCAATCGCACCATCTTCCAATCAAACCCCAATCGCCAACATGACAACACCTCTCACCACCACAACAAGTACCATTTTGAATCCACCACCACCACCACCACCACCAAGCTCCAATACATCAAGCCAATACAATATTGTGTTGCAAGCCGCTCAGCAAGCTTCTTATCAAAATGCATTCCTACAAGTACAAAAACAACAAGCCACGCAATTAGCTACTCAACAAGCCACATAACTAGTTGCTCAGCAAGCCACTCAAGCTGCTCAAGTTGTTGAAGCTACATTACAAGCACAACAGGTTGCCCAAGCCCAAATATTATTGCAACAACAACAACAAGTTGCACAAACTTAGGCTCAAGCTCGGGCACAAGCTCAAGCCACACAAGCACAAGCTTGAGCTTGAGCTCAAGCTCAAGCTTAGGCTCAAGCTCAGGCACGAGCTCAAGCACACGCTCAAGCTCAAGCCCAATATCAAGCGCAACAAGCACAAGCACAAGTGCAGTATCTTGCACAACAACAAGCAACGCAACATCAGGCACATCAGCAAGCGCTAAAGCAATATCAAGAATAGTAGGAAGCAGCCCAATTAGTAGCTCAACAACAAGTGTTGTTGGCACAACAATAACAACAAGCTCAACAATAAGAAATCCTAGTACAATAGCAAAAAGACCAACAAAAAGCATTGTTGATACATCAACAAGTACAAGCATACATGGCTCAACAGAATGTGAAAATACCACCAATCAACACATCCCATCAACAAGTGAACCACCTCAGAATACTTTCATCCCACCTCTTGATCCACAAAATTATGTCGCAACACAAATCAAATTACTCTCACAACAAGTGCTTGATCTTCAATCAGGGCAAACCACAAAAACATCTAGCAACTTGTGTCCTTATCCATTCGACAGGAGTCTTGTGATGAAACCATTCCCAAAGGGATTTGAGATCTCCAAGTTTGAAAAGTACTGTGGGATGGGAAACCCTGATGATCACATTAGGGAATTCCAGGTTCATTGCATGGAAGTTGTGTATGACGATACCTATCTGATCCGGCTATTTCCTAGAAGTTTGGTTGGCCACGCCATGAAATGGTTCTCTCACCTACCTACAGGAATCAAGACATTCCAATAAATCATAAACACATTCATCAAAAACTACACATGTAATATCACCATGGATGTCAGTCTAGAGGAACTATCAGCTCTGAAACAAGGTAAGAATGAATCATTTGCTTCATTCCTACAACGATGGTGATCCAAGGCCAATCAGAGCAAATGGGTCATGCCTGAGGAACAACAAGTGTGCACTATCATATCCAACCTTGACGGCCTCTTAGCCTTCCACCTCAAACGAGCCCTTATGACAAAACCTAGAGGATCAACTTCATATCCCGAACAACAAAACAATCACCCATCTACAAGCTATAATGACAAACCTCGCACATGGGAAAGAAACAAAAATGTTACCAACAATGGTGTTGCTAATGCCAAAGTTTTCATTAGTTCCCCTCAATAAAACATACCTACACCACAACAACAAATCCAAAACCATCATCAAAATAACCATCTAGCAAACACAACAACACAACAACCAAACAATCAAGCGATCAATAACATCAACGATCAAAGGGGACCATCCCAGCGAAACAAGAACTTCACCAAGCGGAAGTACACTGCCCTTGGGGAACCACTTGAAGTCATCATGAAGAAACTGATAAATGAAAACCTCATCAAGGCTCCCACCTATGAGAACTACCAAGAGCCAGATGTAAAACCTCCTTGGTACAACGAAAATCAGCTCTACGACTTCTACAAAATCAAAGGGCACACCACTAATAGTTGCATGAGGTTAAAAAATCTAGTCCAAGACCTCATTGATCAAAGAATCATAAATGTGGAACAACCAATAGGGAACCAAAATCTCAAAATATACATGAATCTGATGCCTAACCATAAAAATAAAGGGAACAATAACACTGATAAGGGGAAAGGAACCTTCAAGAATGTGAATCATGTGCACGACCATGTCGTCACATCCCTAGATGACTACTGTGCTACCATCACCATCAAAGGATCCCATGCCGATTGTGGAGTCACCACAAGAGGTGGAAAATTTACCATCGTAGGATCATCCCAGCCTAACAGAGTACCTGCACCTAGATCTGTTCCCAATGGTTACAATGTCCTTGATCAGCTAAAAAGAACCCCAGCACAAATCTCCATCATGGAGTTATTAAAAATCTCATCCTCCCACAAGAAAATCCTTCAGGAAGCATTGGCTTCATCCACCATCCCCGCAGATCTTGATGCAGAACAATTCTAAGCTATGGTCCGAAACATCATTACCCCGAATCTCCTTACATTCTCCAACCAATATTTTCCCACTCAACCATCTCATAACCATGCACTCCATTTAGAGGTTCTAGTGTAGAAAAATAAAGTCAAGTGAGTCTTGGTGGATGGAGGTGCAGGCTTGAATATTTGTTTCCTCAAGCTCATTAAGAACCTGAAAATCTCAGAGGATTCCATCGACAAAGGAAAAGGTATTACAATCAAAGCATATGATGATCAGGAAAGAGTGTCCCAAGGCACAATCCAAATCCCTATTCAAGTAGAGCCGGGTATCATGGAAACCACCTGTCAGGTCCTGGATCTCGACTTGCCTTATAACATTCTCCTAGGACATCCATGGATCCATGCAATGAAAGCAATAGCATCAACCTTCCATCAGTGTATCAAATTCACATATGAAGGACAAGAGGTCACCATCCATGGAGATCCTGAACCATTCTCCTACTGCAAGAACCTTGAGGAAAAATACTACAAAATACCTCAAGTACCTAAAAATGATGAAGGTTCATCAACACCATACATTGATCCAGCCTCTCTCACCTCCACTTGTGTGACAGAGACACCTGCCATTCCCGCCATCCCCACCATCTCTGATATCAAAGTCATCATTCAGGACAATGGTTGCGGAAACTATATGATTCCCAAAAATTCCTTTGTAGTAGGAGAGTTACCACAATCTCCTAGACCACGAGGACGTCCACAATCAAATCAAGCCTCCACTTCCCAAACATCCCCTGAATATCCCAACTTCAAAAGTTGGGGGGATCTCGACCAAGAAGTCATAAAGGAGGACCCATCTCATCTCCTATATCAAGATGATAAGGTTTACAAATGATGCTCGCAATGGGCTATGACAAAAACCATAAACTAGGGCAAAATGACAATGGGCTTATAATACCCCTCATTCCTGAGATGTGAATGAGAAATATTGGCCTCAGATGTATCCCTCTGAGTATAACCATACATGGACGAGGTCCCCCAGTTAAAGCAGTCAAGACTCCTCGTGAACCAACACCAACTGAACTCGCTTACCTACATCCACTGGCCGCGTCTTAGATAATTTCACTTTTGACATAACTAATGTCTGTAGTAGCAGTGATGATGAGGATCCCATAACCAACATACCTAGGCTCTTTGAGGATACCACCCTTCTCATGATTAGCACCCTATCTTATGAATCTGAAAACCAAAACCATGAAATCTATCTAGTCTACCCACAACTCATCGATTACGACCAACGAGGACCACTAATTCTTGACACATTCAAAAACAATGAGGCACTCTCAAAATTCATGGGACTACAAGATAATATTTTGTGTGGGAATCACAAAGCAAGATTCATCATTGAGCTAGATACACAGGCCTATTATGGGGAAACGATTGAATCCCTTAGTCACAAAAGTGAGAAATTAAGAATAATATCTAAGTCCTTGAGTGAAAACCACATTGTGGCACTCTCTGACACGAAAAAAGTAAAAAAGAAAGGACGCATCCAACGGTGAAAACCTCTTCGAGATGCTTAAGGATGGGGGATTCAATCTTCCTTTCAGAGCTATTCATCAGGAAAAATCAGCAGTCCTAGTAGAAAAATGCAATTCAATTAATCTAGGAACAAAGGAGACCCTGCACATCACATTCTATGTGGAGTCATTACTATCAAAGGAACAAGAGCTCCTAGCAGCCTTCTTGAGAGAAAGACAAGTTAATTTTGCATGGAGCTATGCTGACATGCCAGGGCTCGATCCAAAAATTGAAGTTCATCATTTAGCCGTGTACCCTGAAGCAAAGCCTGTCTAACAAAAACTTAGGAAAATGCACCCTCAGATCGCCTTACTAGTCAAAATGGAAATAAAGAAGCTATTAGACGTAGAATTCATTCAACCAATCAACTATCCAAAATGGGTGTCAAACCTGGTTCCTGTCTCAAAACCCGATGGGGGCATCAGAATCTGCACAGATTTCAGGGACTTGAATAAAGCATGTCCAAAAGATGATTTCCTGTTGCCTAACATTGACATGATCGTAGAAATGACGGCGGGAAATGAAATGCTTTCCCTAATGGATGATTTCTCAGGATACAACCGGATAATGATTGCTAAAGATGACCAACACAAAATGGCCTTCACTTGTCCATGGGGGACTAACTGCTAGAATATGATGCCATTTGACTTGAATGACGCAGGAGCAACATACCAAAGAGCCATGACCTTAATCTTCCATGAGATGATCCATAAAACTATCGAAGATTATGTCGATTGCATACTAGCCAAATCCAAAAAAAGGAAGGATCACATAGCAACCTTAAGTGCCATTTTGACAGGCTAGAGGAATACAAGGTCTTATTAAATCCAAAGAAGTGTGTCTTCGGCATACAATAAGGAAAGTTGCTAGGATACATAGTGTTAATGAGAGGTATTGAGGTAGACCATGCTAAGGTAAAAGCAATCCTTGAGATGGAGGCACCAAAAACATTGAAATAATTGAGAGGTCTCCAAGGTAGGCTTCAGTCCATCTGAAGGTTCATAGCACAGCTGGCAGATAAATAGAATCCATACTCTCACCTACTTCACAAGGGAGTAGCGTACAAGTGGGATGACAAATGTGAAGAAGCCTCCAATAAGATCAAAGAATATCTACTTACACCACTAGTCCTCATGCCACCGATTCCAAGAAAGCCATTAATTCTCTATGTGTCAGCAACAGCAATAGCCCTTGGTGCTCTTCTAGCTCAACACGACAAAAAGGGGACAGAAAGGGCCATCTATTATATCAGAAAAACAATGGTTGGGCATGAGTTAAACTACTCATTCATTGAAAAAGCATGTCTATCAATAGTGTTTTCTTCACAAAAATTCAAACATTACATGCTGGCACACAAAATAAAACTCATCGCCAAGATTGATCCCCTCAAGTACTAATTGTCAAAGGCAATACTCACTAGAAGAATGGCCAAATGGGTCATGATATTATCAAAGTGTGACATTGAATATGTGGAGCGGAAATCAATCAAAGGTCAAGTCATAGCAGATCAGCTTACAGAAGCACCAATCTATTCAGAGAATCCACTTATATCAGAGTTTCCAGATGAATCCATCTTCAACCTCAGCATAGCCGATCATTGGAAACTTTATTTTGATGGCTCATACACGCAACATGGATCAGGAGCTGGTGTCTTTTTCATCACCCCACAGGGGGACTGCATACCTAGATCATATAAATTGGCATTCCCCTACACCAGCAATATTGCAGAATACAAGGCTTTAACCATAGGCCTCAGAATTGTAGTACAGTGGCACATCATGGCCAATAGAGTATACAGAGGCTCCCAATTGATAATAAACCAAGTGAATGGTGAATACTAGACTAAGGATGATAAGCTCACTCCATAAAAGAAACTAGTGGAGACTCTTAAGGAATCCTTCATCAAGATCACATTCAAGCAAATTCCTAGAGCAAACAACAGAGCTGTAAACGCCATGGCAACAATTGGATCCTTACTGGAAATCCCCCGCAACGTCCTAAAACATGAATTATTGGTAGAGCAACTTCTTGTGCCCGCATTTGAGGTACTAGAGTCAAAATTTGTGTGCGAAATTGTTGGTCCTAGAGATCCCTGGTACCATGAAATTTACACCTACCTACGAATAGGTGTCTTACCTGTTGACTTACCCTCAAGTTTAAAAGAACTTTTATTAAAAAATATTCTAGGTTTATCATCCTAGGAAATACCTTATACCGTAGAAGCATAGAGGGAACCTTATTACGCTACCTTAATACTAATGAAGCCTTGACTTCTTTAACTGAGGTGCATAATGGATTTGTGGTTTCCACTCAAGTGGAATGACCTTGGCCAGGAAACTGCTAAGGACAGGGTATTATTGGTCCTCAATGGAAAGAGAGGCACACGACTACATCAGAAGGTGTCTACAATGTTAATAGTATGGGGACCTCATCCATGCTCCAGCTCAAGAGCTCCATCCTATTGTTACACCATGGCCCTTCTCACAATGGGGGCTCGATCTCATTGGAAAAATCACTCCCACTTCATCTAATGGCCATAAGTTCATCATAACTGCCACTAAGTACTTTACCAAGTGGGTCGAAGCCATACCAATGACCTACATAATGGGGAAGTAGATATCAAAGTTCATCCTAAACTATCTCATATGCTAATACAATGTTCCCCAAGCCATTATCTCAGATAATGGGACACCATTCAAGAATCGGGATGTCTACGAGCTTTGCAAAAAATTCAAAATCAAACATCGCTTCTCCACCCCATACTATCCCCAAGGCAATCACCAAGCAGAAGCCACAAATAAAACCATTTTAAAAATCCTCAAGAAAATAGTCAATCACACAGGTCCTGACTGGCTTTTGCAGCTCAATCCTGCCCTCTGGGCCTACCGAACTAGCATCTGCAGACCCACTGGCGCCACCCCATTCTCCCTGGTCTATAGATTAGAAGCCATACTACCCATTGAGATCGAGCTCCCGTCACTAAGAATATCACTGCAAAACCTCATCATGGATGAAGAGTACTGAGTATCAAGACTGAATGAGATGGAGCTACTAGATGAGTGGCGTATAGATGCTTTAAATCATTTGCAAGTCTATCAAGACAGACTCAAGAGGAGCTATAACAAGAAAATCAGAAGCAGGACTTTCCAAGTTGGAGAACTAGTACTAAAGGAGAACCAGAAGAACATCCTAAATCCAAACAACAAAGGAAAATTTGAACCCAATTGGTTGGTACCATTTGTTATAACAACAAGCTATAAGTCAGGGGTATATTAGTTTTCAACACCCGAAGGGGAACCACTACAAGAGCCCATGAGCAATTGTGTTGATCGTGTTTTCTGCACAATAACAGCCAAACAGAATATAATATCCTATCTCTCTTGAAAGGTAAATCTCTATCGGCAAGCCTCAAGAGATAACCCCAAGGTCTCTAATGTCAAGTCTTGACAGTGCATAAACAACTCAGTAACGAAATGTGAAAATGCTAGTAATCACAATGGGACCTTACTACGAGCAAATGCTGAATCAATTTTATCAGATTTAACAAACTAGTGAGCCTTCAATCCAAGATTTAATCCAATGATTAAAGAAATAGAGAAGGATAAGGGTTCTAAAGAGAGTTCTAAATCTAACACTACTTCTAAAATTAACAATGTAAGTAACTAATACTCGAAATGGACCAATACCTCAAAATTGATTTCTACTTGACCAAGATAAATCTACAATCTCATAGAAAACAGTGCAATCTTCTGAGGTGTTAAGATTTTAAAATCATGAACACTCACTCAAACAACCCTTTTGTAGTTGAAGTGAATGAACCTTCACAATCGAACTTAAGCACAAGGAATATGAAAAGTCTAGGCTAACTTTGCAAAGCAACTAACAATCAGTTGGTTGTGAATAGTATGGACTGAGAGATTGCTGCAACATTTAAGTATCAGATCACAAACATTATCAAATCGAATCTAATCTAGATATTCACCAACTCAAAGCAATTTTAAAGATGGAATGGAAAAAACCATGCAAAACAAGAGAGCACAAATATGGCACCAAACCACAATGTCACTATTTGCATTCGAATTGTTCACTGTAGGAACAATTTTAGCTTTCTATTACAATATTTGCTTGAGGGCAACTACCTACTAACTTACTCTACTTCTATATTCTGATTACAAGTTCTAACCTCCTAACTATTTCCAACTATCTAATTCTTCTAACCCTTTACAAATGAGGCGACATGCCCAATATATATAAATCCCCAGAAGTTCGTCGGCCAGGCAAGGGTTTTGCAGCAATAACTCAGCACAACAACCCAGCCAAGAGAGTCTTCGAAATGGGTCAAACAAGCATTAAATGTGTGTCTCGTCGAGGTCGGCCCAAGATCTGCAATGCAGCTCAGATGACGCGCGGGAAGATAGTAGGTAAGCACAAATCGTGTCGCGGCCTATCATTAGCTCTTCCCTATTATCCCCGCGCCGATCTGACTCTTCATGTAGCTTCAAGAACGCTCCATCCAAGTCGGCCATAGGTGGTACTAGAAGAACCCTAAGTCACCTCTCCATGGACGCAATCTCGTCCCTCAAGTGCTTGACCGACCTATCCCAATCTACCTTGTAGGCCACATGTTTATCAATAACTGCGAGGTAGGTGGCCGCATCAACCAGTTAGTGCTTAGAAACAGAACCATCATCAAGTGGTGCATACACATCATGCCACCATTCTATCAACTGTTCCAAGCTCAAGTACTTGGGCATGATATTTCTTCTTCCCGTCATGATTTCGAAGAAGGCAATGAAACCATTGTAAATCTCAGTCAAGGTGTCATCAATATGCTTCCCTCATTTCTGAATCTTTTTCAACACCTTCTACCTGATTTGCAGTGCCTCGAACCACTCCCAAGGTTCAGCAGCTCTAGAGGAAGAAAGAATCCCATCGCTTACTAACCTGTCACGGGTGCATTCCATTAGAGTTCTAGTTTTCTATAGAAGGAGGTTCGTATCCTCCTTATCTTGTGCCAACACTTGTTTCAACCAATCAGTCACCATAATAGCATCTTCCCCATTGACAGGATCTCCTTAATAGCCTCATCACCCTCTTCTTGCACTCCTTTCAACCAATTCACAGTGGCAAGGGTGGAAGCTTTCATCTTTTCAAGCTCAGTTATGGTCTCCCGAGGTAGAGGATTGGTAGCAGAGGAGGAGGGATTAATAGATTGCAGAGGCTTTATTAACTCCTCCAAGCACTTCTTGAGATTTTCATTTTGTCTCTTTAGCTCCTGCTTGGCCTTCATTTCCTTCCTCAATCGATCTACCATAACCGCACTGGAGACCTCATAGTCCTCAATATCTTGCTCAACCGATGTAGGCCCGAGATTAAAACTCTGTATATCATAATCACTTCCAGCCACATCATCTCTTTTTTTGTCTGGAATAGGGGTAGCAATATGAACCACCTTGTTATGTGCCTCATCCCTCTTGACTCGTGAGATCAAAATAGCCTTCTTTTTTCCTTTATCTTTTCCAATCTTGGCTAGTAGTACGTTCCAGTTCGGTGGACTACCCTCCACTACCACCTGTTTTCTCTTTATTTCCTTCTCCAACCAATTAGGGATAGTGGACTCCAATTGCACTTGACTTTGCCCCATTTCTTCTTGTTGATCTTCATGCGCCTCCTCATTCAAATTTTGTTCATCAAGAGTCTCATCATTCTTACTTTCTTCCTTTTCAACATGCTCCTCTTCATGTGTAGGTGATGCATCCCTCATTGCTTCTACCTCCCTTGGAGGAGATTCAACTACATCATCCCGAACTGGTGACCCTGCATATGTAACCAAGGGAGATTGCATTTATTTTTCCACTTCTACCTCTGCACTGTAGAGTTCTCCCTCATGGAATTCCTCACCCTCAGTATCTAGATGATCATCAACATCCTTTGTCTCACCTGGTTCACTTTGGGTTTCATAAGCGGGAGGCACATCATCCCGTTGCGTGTCATGAGAAACCACCGGAGGTACATCAGCTTTAGGCACACTGTCCCTAGGAGAAGGAGTCCTAGACTTCCTTGCATACACTTTGGACTTCTCCTCTGAGCTTTCAAGATTTATCACTGGTGGGGAAACTTCTTCCCTGACCTTGGAGGCGGCCTTCTCTTATAGTTTGACAATTCTCTTCCTCTTCGGTATAGGAGCATCGACCTCAGGACTCTGCTCGGACTTCCTAGTCCTTGTCCTCTTCTTGGCTTTTGGCCTCCTCTGTTTTTCTGCTTCCTAGACCTCTGTTTCTTGTACACCTTTAGATTTAGTTTTGACAGGGGAGTCCAGTTTACCTTTACCTTTGGGATCCTACCCGGTGGATTCTTCAGAAGTAGAATGGGAATCCAAATCTCCCATCAGGCTGTATGTGCATTGTACACCTTTATTCTCCAACTCCCACAAAGTATGCTTGAGCCACATCTTGGTAACTTTGAGGACTGGATCCATCAGTTGTTTCAGTTCTATTTGCTCCTCCTCTAACCAATCTATGTCACCAATCGGCCTATTTATTACTGCCTCATAGGCATGATCCTGAATTAGGTTCTCATCATCCTCTAATTGATCAGGAATTTCTCTTACATTATATAATCACTGCATCAACTGGAAGCCAGGAGAATTTCTTCCTTATGACCTCATATTCATCACTGCAGTTGGCCCAATAGTCCTCTAAATTAACCTTATGGCTGAATTCCCTATTGGCCCTCCTTTGAGCCTCTCCTGTGATGTCAAACCTGGACCTTTGGGAGTGGAAAGACAAGGCAAGAGTATTCAATTCTTCCTCTGAAGCTTGGGCAGAACCAATGGAAGGGAAAACCTCTCCAGTGCCAATTCTTAGTGGGAACTCTCCACCAAATCCAGTCTTATGCTTGTCCTTCTTGATAATGGCATAAAAATCACAAATCTGCCTGGTGACTTCGAACAATATGATGTGATTAGTGGGGTACCTAGGAAGTCTGTATGGGGCCTTTTGGCAGCCATCAATCCGAATGTAGGAGAAGGTCGGAAACTGAATAAACCAGGCTCCATACTTCTTGATGAGCTCCTTTGCCTGATCTGAAATTCTAACATGCTCTGCCTCCTGAAGCATTCTGGTAATGTGCATGGTAAATGCATCATTTTCCCTCCTGTAGTTTGAACATCCCCTGTGTAATTGAGGGAAAACTTCATAAATAATATCCTGCTCGAAAATCCCTTTTGTATCCAAACCTTTGTAGGGATGGAACCTAGCAAGTACATAGACTAAATATGAGGTCATTGTAAAGGTCTTTGTTTGTAGCACATTGGACAATTGTTTGTGAATTACTTGGCTGATCACCCCTACCCAATGGTAGTTGATATTTTCTCGTTCCATCCTTACAATCGCATGGCACATCCAATTCTCAAATGTACCAACACTCCTCAATCCAAGCACCCTACTAAGAAAGGTGATGGCATCATAGTACTCCTTGAATTTTGCTCTGTACAGCTGTTTAGGCAACTTGGACTAGTGGGACTTGAGCTTCTCTAGCCAGGAGTTGATTAGCTATTGTGACTTCATAGTCTGGTCATCATAGAACTCCTAGGCTGCCTCAATGGTGAATCCCACCACATGAGATCGGTCAGGCATGTCGAAGGTTTGAGCAATGGAGACCGGGTTAAGATTAGCAACAACCCTCCCTTGAGGACCAATTATCCTCTATGTATCCTGACCATAGTGCCTGGTGCACTCAAGGACTAGCTCATAGCACTGCACTGTAGAGGGGAAACCAGCAACGTGGGACAAACCGGATTCCATCATTCTTCTGGCCACCAAAGGAAGATCCTCAGCTGCCATTCTTTCTTTAAATTCCTCATAATCCCAGAGGACAACATTCCTATCAATGACTTCTGACCAAACAAAAGTGATCTTGCTTTCAGGAACCTTGCTCTTAATGTCCAGCTTGATCCTCTCGGCATTAGACAACGAGGAACCGGCTGCCGTTTTGCTTGATTCAGCTTGCATTCAACATGAAAGCATAATGAGAACCATAGGAAAGCAAGGTTAATCCATCAGAACACCATTAGAATGCATCTCATATAGTCAAGGTGTCATTAAAATTCATATAAAATGATCCCAATAGATTTTGGGTTTCAAGACCGTCCGCAAAATCTGAGCCAGAGAGGAATTCGGGAAATACCAGACCGATCGGATTCTAGCGAAAAGCCCAAGAAACACCTACTTAATCATCAAACTTGATAATTTTTCATCTATAAATCACATGAGAGATCCAAATATGATATGAAATAAACATTAAATGCATCACCAATTGTAAACAGATTCAATTATTTCATGTTCCTTTATGTTTAACCAAACTTCGGGGAAATCTATGAGGGACGGATTTCCACAAGAAACGAATCAAATGGGAGTCTTCGGAAAATCAGGGCAATGGCAGATTTCGAAGAAATTCGGTAGTGGCAGACATCCATGGTCAAGGAAAAGTTTTGGACCAATGGGAATTCCAGAATGAAGGTTTTGAGAAAAGTTATGAGTTCGCCGAGAAGTCTCGACGACTTCCGGGAGTTATGCCGAAGGATGCAATCAGAATAGGTTTCGCCGAGATTCAATTGCTTTCATGTAATGTCTCAGCAAAAAGGGGTCATAGCAAACATATCGGTATGAGCCAAGGGTCGTCGGGGTAAGGTCCTGGCGAGTGATTCATGTCTCACCGACTGGTGGGTTTAAACAATTACTTTGGCTAGACAATAGTTTATCGATGTGATGTCTCAGCGAAGGCGAAGTGTCCTGCTGACAGCACTCGACAGATTTTCGGCGTGAGAAAGATATGGTCACCATGAATGAAAGGACCTAGGAGGCTTTCTCGGTAAAATGTTTGAGTTCGGCCAGAGGTCCCAGTGAAAAGACCTGGGCTCACTAAGAGAAGAAGGCTTCACTACAACATCTTGGCGAACACCGATAGTCACAGCGAATTTCGTGAAATTATCGGCGAGAGTTGGAATCTCGCGGTAAGGTCTTAGCGAAAAGATGGATGTCTCCCTGACAGAAAGACTTCGGTGAAAGTGAACATGCTCGGTAAAAGGTCTCGCCGAAAGGGAAAGTCACAGCGACAAAGCGGAAGATCGTCAAGACTTTAGGGACCCGCTATGACATCTTGGTGACACTATGAAGTCACCCCAACCGAGAGACTTTCGGTGAAAGAATTGCAGGGTCCTAGCGATTAAATATAAACCTCAGAAGGCCTTTTCAATGAAACATAGGGCGATCGGATTGACATCTCCCCAAACTCGAAGGGTTACAGCGACTGGAAAGAACACAGCCTGATGAAAGCAAAGGTGTTCGGCGAAAGGTCTTGCCAAAGGACGAATGTCACAGCGACACAAATGAATCGATAAAGCCACTAGATCCCACCAAGACTTCTTGGCGACTTGGACTTGTCTTGCCGAAAGCGAGTATGAACAAGCATATCGATGAAACATCTTCTCATGGGGTGAGGTCTCAGCGAAAGTGAAAGGTCTTGCCGACTGATATGCATGAAGGATTTCATCAGTGTAAAAGTGATAGTGTCACGGTGATCTAACATGAACCTAGGAGGACCACTTTGGAAAACCTCAAGGTAGTCGATATGATATCTCAGTGATCTTGAATGGTCATAGTGAAGGGAATCTGGAAGGGATGGGAGTCCCAATTTCATCCAGACACTGAACCGACTATGGATTTTGACAAGTTTAACTTAGGGTAATTCAGGGACAGACCCTTCATGAACTTTCTTTGTATTCTAGGCTGACCATAAAATGAAATAACTAGACATGGCACTGCCGTAGGCGTCAACCCTATTCATCCACCATTAGCATACAGACAAGCTCAGAATTTAGTTGTTTCAATTGCTAAGTCACTACTAGGGTTACCTAACTACTCTCAGGAAAGATTCATCAAAATGCGGATAGACAAGTGAGTTCAAGACTTACCCAAGGGATGAAAAATGACGCAAAACCAACCAACCCTAGCACGAAATGAACAAATACACAGGAATTCAAATCCCACAAGCCCTCACAATACCAACGTGACATTCATGATTCTCAATCAAAGGTCGGGCAATCAGAGACATACCATTACAAAGCGGGAATTGACCTCAGAAGTAGTAAACGCAAAGCCCAGCGGTGCCCACAAAGAACAGAGGCGAGAGTGCACAAGAAACCACCACCAAATCAATCAAATCAAAGCTGAACACCCCAAAATTTCAACTAGATACTCGCATGAAAGCACTTCAGAGTACAACAAGGGCAAATAAGAAGCAGGACGGCATAAAAGACTTCTAAACCAAGTTAAATACACTTCTCTGACCACACACGGAGCCATTAATGCAGTCGATAGGATAGCTAGAGAAGGATTTCAGGAATTTGATAACAGGGCAGAATCTAGAAAAATCCAGCGCACACGAAAATCCGCAAAGACCCAAAAGTCCTGAGCAACAAGGTTAAACCGGAATCCAAGCAGGAACCGGGAAAATCCGACCAGGGCAGAAAATCCTGGATCAGGGCAAAAGCCCGAAATTCAATCAGAGCTTAATATTTTCAATGAATAACCTGGAAACACTTCAGAATTCAAAATAAACAATTAAGCGTGTGCCCAAGTAAGAAAAAACCCCAAAAAGAAAGGGCCAGAACACCAAAACCGAAGCGAAAGAGGGTCCCTGCCTACAGCAGGGCGTGTGTGTGAAAAACTGCACAACAAATGGCGACTTCTACTGGGAAAATGCTCCAGAGCATTTGATGATGAACAGAAATCAAGAACCCAGAATCTCTAGTTTCAATATCACCATCAAACAAACAAGTCAGAATGCAAGATTTAAAGAATCAGAACCAAAGCATAGATCAAACCTTCCATAAACTGAAAATCGCAGTGTGTGCACATGAGTTCATTTCCTTCCTTCGGTTACTACAGAAACAAAGTTCAGTCAAGTCAAGCTACGTAAGGATTCTAACTTCAAAATCAACCTGGATAGGGCCTCGCTGCCAGTCAGGCGTCCATAACCCCGACGAGGTTATCGCTGTGACTCTCCTGAACATAGCTCTACTGCCAGCCAGGCGTCTATAGCCCCGATAGAGATATTCAATTATCCCTGATAAGTTGAATTTATTCTTTTGATATTCAATATTTCATTTTCTTTTCTTTTGATATTCAATGTATGTCTCTTTCATTTCAACCTGTGAACAATGAAGTTCACACTCAGGGCTGAGAACCACAGTGGCACTGAAGCAGAAATAGGATTTTTCACTTGACAAGACTTCACAAGGGTTCCTATAGTGACATCAGAATTCTTAAGATGTATGAAAGATATAAGATTTTTAGAGTACTTCGAGTTCAAATCCATACCAGTGACTCAACCTTCTATAAATCCAACATTAAAACTGTTGGCAATAGCAAAGACTTCAACCGTCCTTTCAAGATGCAAGACTAAAGTTTACCAACGAAATACTTAGAACAATTTCAGAGAAGGAAAATTTGTCATGCAGGTGCAACACATCCAGGCCAAAATAGAGAAACCCCCAAAGCAAAAGCAACGCAAAAACAAACAAACCAAAAGGAAACCTGCACTAACAAAAATAAGCAAAAGCAAAGCAAAAAGGGAAACCCTAATCTAACTATATACAAGACCAGAGCTGAAAACAGCTCAAGATTGGAAATAGTGCTTCAAATACTGCCCATTGACAGGTAGTGGGATATCCTCTCGAGTGAGAGTTTTCAATCGAAAAACATTATCTCCTAGGATTTCCGAGATCTGGTAAGGTCCAAGCCAAAGTTTATCAAATTTTCCATGCTCTCCCTTACGTTCATGGGCTTTATCCCAGGAAAGAACCAAGTCAGAAATCCTAAAAGCTTTAACCTTGGCTCTCTTGTCAAACCATCTCTTGACAACCCCTTGATGTTTGGCAAAGTTGTCTAGGGCTTTGTCTCTTTTTTCTTCAAGGTGCAACAGTTCGGCAAGTTTTTCTCACGTCTATCTCCCTCATCATAATATTCATTGATGAACTGAAGGGTAGGAATTTTCAATTGTATGGGAAACACAGGTTCTAACCCATAAACCAGGTGGTAGGGTGACATCCCTATGGAGGCCTTATGTCTTGTACGATTTGCCCAAAGAGAAAATCTGAGTTGGGTATGCCAGTCTCTAGGGTTCCTTCCTAATAACTTGTAGATGATAGTCAGAAGATTCTTATTAGAGGATTCAGCCAACCCATTACTCTGTGGATAGTAATTGGATGCAAATTTTATAATGATCCCATGACCAAAAGCCTAGTTAAAAAACTTTAACAATGAAAACGCAAGACCATTATCACAAACTAAAGACGTAGGACATCCAAAACGATTAAGAATACCAGATTCAAGGAAGTTAATCACTACCTCAGAAGTACACTATTTGCATGTGAGAGCTTCAGTCCATCATGTAAAGTAATCAGTAATGGTGAGAATATACTTGTGACCAGCGGAGGAGGGTGGATTAATGGGGCCAATGAAGTCCATCCCCCATTGAGCAAAAGGTTTTACCTTGACGATCGGCTGGAGTGGGAGCACTGCATACTTCTCTTTGGCGGCCACCGTCTGACACACATGGCATGTCCTGACATGACTGTGGGTGTCCTTGAACAATGTAGGCTAGTAGTAACCAGCTCTGAGAATCTGGTTTGCTATAGATGGTGCTGACTCATGGCTTGTACCATATCTGTCATGGAATTCTGACATCATTCTTTCAGATTCTACCCTTCCTAGGCACCTTAAGTACACTCCTTTGTGATTTTTCTTGTATAAAACAACCCCTTTTAACATGAAACTGCCACTCTTTAAGCGCAATGCTCTTCTTTGTACTGGATTGAGATGATTAGGGCACCTCTGAGTCAGGAGATAATGAACATCATCATACCACTCACCAGGAGAAACATCTTCTAAAGTATAAGCCTGAGCTGTAAGAACAAGGCCTGTCTCTGCCATTGTCTTTGTGAGACCCTTCCCTCTTACCAGCTTCATGGGCTGAATCTCCATATCATACTCTTGTAGCATAGTTACCCACTTGGCTCTTCATTCTCCCAGCTCATTCTGTATCAAGAGCATCTTGACTGCAGGGTCAGGAACTATAGCAAAGATCTTATTTCTGAGGATGTAATGTCTGAATTTTTTGACTGCCCTGACTAAGGCATAAGCCTGCTTCTCCACATTTGGGTACCTCAGTTCTGCATCCTTCAATGGTGTGCTCATGAATGCTATAGGGCATTCATTGCCTTGGTCAAATTTTTGAGTTAGTATAGCAGCACAGGAGTGGTCAGAAGCAAATGAATATATGTAGAATGGTTTGGCATAATCGGGACTTACTAAAACTGGAGCTTCAGCAATAGCTCTTTTGATCTCAGCAAATGCTTCCTTCACTTCTACATTCCATTCCACCTTGGCCTCCTGCTTCAACATCGCATTCAGTGGCTTAACTATCTCAGCAAATCTAGTGATGAATTTCCTGAAAAAATTGATTTTTCCAAAGAACAACTTCATTTCCTTTTTACTAGCAGGTGGTGGGATCTTGAGAATAGCCTCTATACATTCTGGATCAATTACAATCCCCTTTTCAGAGATGATATGCCCTATTAGCTTACCTTCGGTAACTCCAAAGATGCATTTCTTTGGGTTGAGGGATATTCCAAACTCTCTGCATTTCTGAAAAACCTTGCACAGATCTGAGATATGGTCACCTTTGTTCTTTGAAAATACCGTTAGGTCATCCATATAGATGATTATGCACTTCCCAATTATATCTTTAAAGGCTATGTCCATTGCTCTTTGGAACGTAGCTCCAACATTAATCAAGCTAAAAGGCATTCTTCTATAAGAAAAGGTGCCCCACTTGGTGGTGAAAGTAGTCTTATGTCTATCCTCATATTGCACCATGACCTAGTTATATCCTGAGTAACCATCCAGAAAAAACATCATCTGAGATTCGTTGATGATCTGGAGTACTTCATCCAATGAAGGCACTGGATAATTGTCTTTCTCTAATGCTCAGTTCAGGTTCCTGAAATCCACGCACAGTCTGATTTCGCCATTTTTCTTTCGTACAGGAACCAGATTTGCAACCCAAGTAGAGTGTTTGGTTGGAAATACGATTCTCACAGACAACAGCTTCTACACTTCCCTTTGTATTACAGGTTCCATCAGAGCATTAATAGGTCTTTGCCTCTATCTGAAGGGCTTCACTCTTGGAGTGAGAGGGATAGTATGAGTTATGATTGATGTATCATAAGTATTCAAGTCTTCATAACTCCAGGCTATCACGTCTGGGTATTTGTGCAATGCATCAATGATTCCCCATCTTTCTTTTGGGGTGCATACTTTGCCAATAAGAATATTTTTTACATCCTCTTGGGATCCCACATTATACTTGTCACATTGTCCACTAATGGACTCTTTCCTAGTGTCTTGATCTTGGTCTCTGATCTTGTCCAGATCAAAGATTCTTTCCAGTTACACCATTCCCCTGGGGATGGTGTTGGTCTTCAGGTTGATTACCCCTTCCAAGTCTATCTCTGCCTCTTGAGGCTCAATTTCATCAATGATCTGAGAAGCAAAAATTTATGTGTTTGTGATAAAGTCAAGAATATGCTTATCATCCTCAAACACTTGGAAACTGGTAACATTATCAGGAACTAAGGGCACTAGGGTTAGTTCCACTATAAACTTCTTCAACCCAGAAAGAGATAGAGGCTGCAGAATGCTGGTTGCCTGGGCCAAGGAATCAGCTGCCTGGTTTTTATTTCATGGAATCAACTGAATATTGAAGGCATCAAATCCTTCAATAAGGTCCCATACTCTATGTTTGTAGTTAGTCATTCTTCGGTCATGGCAGGAGTACTGCCTTCTAACTTGCTTGACAACTAGTTCAGAGTCTCCATACACTTGTAAGATCTTAACCTTCTTCTTTAAGGCCATCAACAATCCATGAACTAAGGCTTCATACTCAGCTACGTTTTTTGTACAATGGAACTGAAGTCTATGAGCAGCAAAAAACATCTTACCCTTTGGGCTGATTAGCTCAAATCCTACCCCAGCTCCTTGTTTTGATTTAGAGCCATCGAATCTCAGAGTCCAGCATCTAGCAACTGCAGAGTCTCTTGTTGTATTACTTGCACCGTTACTACTGGATAGCTCCTCAGAAGGCATCATTTCTTTTTCTTTGTGGTCTGCCTGGACATTGATTGGGACCACAAGGATGGGATTAGTGTACTTCTGTATTTGCTTTACTGTAGCTTGGCATAAGCAATAGTCCAATTCTGAATGTGAAGCATTATGTACCCTACACCAATTGGGAAAAAGTAGCTCTTCAAAGTTCATCCTTCTCCCTAACTGAATATGTCCCTCAATACACTTTTGAAGGAACTCTTGAAAACTGTCTAACAAAGCCAGCTGATTATCCTCTGGATCATCATTTCTTTCAGCTGGTTCACCATTGTCTTTAACTGGGTCCACTAGGGCCTCAACACCACTAGACTCTGTCATGAGGTTGTGAGATACTGTATGCAACATGAGGACCTCCTCTAAATCTAGTTCTTCAAGGGGAGCGGAAAGCATGTAACTACCCATACCTACTTCTGACACTAGAATCTCAGCAGAGGTCTTCTGATACTCCGTAATCATGTATTTCATCCTGGGTTCTTGTTCAATCATAATCTGATTTGGTACTCCTTTCCAGGGGAGCCACATATGGAAGTGATCAGTTGAAACATATCCATTCAATGCCCCGGTAAAGTCCCTTCCCAAGATTAGGCCATAAGCATCAGGAATTTCAACCACTTGTATATTAATAACTTGTTGAATCCTAGGATCAGAAGCAATTTGCATGTGGATCATATTTAGCTCTCCTACAACATTCACTTCAGTCCTATCCAGCTGTCTGACTTTCTTTTGAGAATCCACAGGGGTGATACCCATAGCTCTACAGACACCAAGGGGCATAACATTGGTTGAGGCACCCAAATCCAGCAAACAGTTATGTAATTTTTTGTTGAATACGCAGATAGAAATCAAAAATGGGGGAGTATCTGTTTTCCCTTGGAACAGAGTCAAGGGAGTGTCCACTTGGGAAACTTGGGATTTGTCCCTCTCTTTCCCTATAATCTCAGGGGGAATATGGTCTTGATTATGTACTTGATTTTTCCCTCCTATCGGCTGAGAACTAGATACTTTATAGGCATTCTTGCTAACTGATTTATCTTGTGATATGAAATTTGCATCATAAGAACCTAAGACTGCATTCCTAATGGATGGAACTCTTAATAGCTCAAATGCAGATAGATTTATCTTTAACTTCCAGAGTTCTTCAGCAACATATGTGGCCAATTGTTCTTCATTTAAATCAATGGGGGTCTCCTTCGGGTACTCCACCATCTTTTCTTTACTTGCCTTAGCACTTCTTCCCTTTGGTACATCATCCTATCCTCCTTGAGATAAATATTGCCTGGAAACCATGGGCAATGAGGGATTGTTACTAGCGTTGGGGTCTGGAGGCGTGCTGAAATTATTTGGTGGGATGGAAGTAGTAAAGGGGCCTCCAGCCTGTGGGCGCATGTGTGGCAACTCTCTCAAATCATACTTCTTGACAGGCTTCTGGAAGGTCTGTACTTCTTCAATGTAGCCTTCTTCTTCATCCCTAGGACCATTATCGTTCACTAGATTTTCATCAAATAATTGTGTCATTTCATCCCCATTACATACCTGGTATGTTCCTTCCTCCAACCGGTCAGATTCTTCTTCAGGTACATTGTCCTTACTTTGCAGAAAAGGAGCATGGTTCAATACCAACACTGGTGAATCATAAGGAATAGAGGGTACTATCTCTTGACAGGTTACATTATTCTCCACCTCATACTGAAAGATTGAGGCTACTGTTTGGAACTCCTGACAGTCCAGCTCAGAATGCTAACTAGTCTTGTGGAGCCTACACCACCCTGATAAAGCAGCCTCAGCTAGATATACACCACTAGGAGGCTTTTCTTGATTAGCCGGCTGACTGGCAAATTGATTGACAGGTTGACCGATTGGTTGATCCAATGGGGTGGGAACTCCTCCATTGTTGGGACCAGTATTCCAAGTCCTATTCTGTCCTAACTGTTGCCTTCTTTCGAATCCTTGTCCACCACCTCGATCAAATTTTTGGCCTGAGAATTTCCCTTTATCATAATTCTGCCTTCTTTCATTATTATATCCCCTGTCTTGATTATAACCTCTATCATTGTTATACCCTCCGTCATTGTTGTATCCTCTATCATTGTTATACCCTTTGTCCTGACATTGCCCTCTATCAAAGTGTTGCCCTTGTGGATTCTCTCTATTCTAATTGGACTGTATATTCCTCTGAGCAGCTTGCAACTGACTGTTCTGGTTCCTCAAATAGGTCACCTCCATATTTAGATTTTTTATTTGTTCAGAAATCTCATCCAGTCTTTCCTTGTCAGGATTACTATATGAAGGTTGACTCACATTATTCTGGGAATACCCTACTGCAGTATTGGCATTCAGGGACTGGTTCAAGACTTCAGAATTTTGCAGGTAGGAAGGATAACTAGCCTGAGGCTGGGTATGTAGGGGTTGATTCACACTTTGCTGAGGGTAATTCATCATGGACAACATTTGTCCCATAGGGAGTCTTGGGTGAGGGACCAGAGGCAACTAAGGTACCTGGTTCATGATAGGAGTATGGTGTGCAAGGGCTTGGTTGATAGCTGGAACTTTTCTAGGATGAGCAATGGGTCCTAATGAGGGTAAAGGCCCAGATAGATGTTGTCTCAGATTTGTGCTGACCTTTACAGCCTCTGCATATGCATCTAGTAAACTCTCAGGGGGGTTATTACCCCATTTCATAAAGGTAGCTATTAAACTATCAAGTCCTTAGTAATAGACTTCTAAGGCAGTGGGTTCATCAACAGCATAAGGGGCCTATAATCTGGTATAGGCACGATGAAACCTATTGTTGAAAGACCCTATGGGCTCATTGACCTCTCTCTTCACATTTTTGAACTGACGGTAAAGCTTATTAGAACTAATGGGAATTCAAAATTTCTGCAAGAAGGCAGCTTCTAGCTCAGTCCAATGTTGGATAGATCCAGCGAGCAAGTGGTTATACCAATAGAATGCATCTTCCCCTAGTGAATAAGAAAATAACCTACATGCTACATCCCCATGGTTTATCCCTCTATCTTTAAGGCCGGTCTAAAAGATTCTAATGTGCTCTTCAGTGGTTCAATTAGGATCATTAATGTGGAATTTTGAACAGAAGTATTCAGGGTTTTTGGGCATAACATTATAGATAGCGAAGCTCAGGGGAGATGGGTTGGTTGCTAGGAAATCCATTGGTGGAGGTGGGGGTGGTAATGGCTGATTTGTGGCCGGCTGAGGTTGTGGACTGGGAATGGCCTCAGACTCAGATGAAATTGATGAAGATGGGGATGATGGAGATGTGGGAGGTGGATGGGATGATGATGATTCTCCACTTCTGTTGGTCCTTCTTCACCTAGTTTGGTCTGGTAACTCTTGAAATTCTTCCTCTCCCAGAGTAGATCTTGTTCTTATTTAGAATCTCTCAGGAGAGATGGGTGTTCAAAAATTGATCCAGTTTGCTTATTCGGGCCCTCCTTCTAGTGCCAGGACATGTTGATCATGTTTTCTGCACAATAACAGCCAGACAGAATATAATATCCTATCTCTCTTGAAAGGTAAATCTCTATCGGAAAGCCTCAAGAGATAACCCCAAGGTCTCTAATGTCAGGTCTTGACAGTGCATAAACAACTTAGTAACGAAATATGAAAATGTTGGTAATCACAATGGGACCTTACTACGAGCAAATGCTAAATCAATTTTATCAGATTTAACAAACTAGTGAGCCTTCAATCCAAGATTTAATCCAATGATTAAAGAAATAGAAAAGGATAAGGGTTCTAAAGAGAGTTCTAAATCTAATACTACTTCTAAAATTAACAATGTAAGTAATTAATACTCGAAATGGACCAATCCCTCAAAACTGATTTCTACTTGACCAAGATAAATCTACAATCTCACAGAAAACAGTGCAATCTTCTGAGGTGTTAAGATTTTAAAATCATGAACACTCACTCAAACAACCCTTTTGCAGTTGAAGTGAATGAACCTTCACAATCGAACTTAAGCACAAGGAATATGAAAAGTCTAGGCTAACTTTGCAAAGCAACTAACAATCAGTTGGTTGTGAATAGTATGGACTGAGAGATTCCTGCAACATTTAAGTATCAGATCACAAACATTATCAAATTGAATCTAATCTAGATATTCACCAACTCAAAGAAATTTTAAATATGGAATGGAAAAAACCATGCAAAACAAGAGAGCACAAATATGGCACCAAATCACAATGTCACTATTTGCATTCGAATTATTCACTGTAGCAACAATTTTAGCTTTCTGTTACAATATTTGCTTGAGGGAAACTACCTGCTAACTTACTCTACTTCTATATTCTTATTACAAGTTCTAACCTCCTAACTATTTCCAACTATCTAATTCTTCTAACCCTTTACAAATGAGGCGACATGCCCAATATATAGAAATCCCCAGAAGTTCGTCGGCCAGGCAAGGGTTTTGCAGCAATAACTCAGCACAACAACCTGGCTAGGAGAGTCTTTGAAATGGGTCAAACAGGCATTAAATGCACATCCCGTCGAGGTCAGCCTAGGATCCGTAATGCAGCTCAGACAATGCGTGGGAAGATAATAGGGAAGCACAAATCGTGCCGCAGCCTATCATTAGCTCTCTTCCCTATTATCCCCCCGTCGGTATGACTCTTCATGTAGCTTCAAGAATGCTCCATCCAAGTCGGCCACAGGTGGCACTGGTAGAACCCTAAGTCGCCTCTCCATGGACGCAATCTCGTCCCTTGAGTTCTCGACCAACCTATCCCAATCTACCTTGTAGGCCACATGTTTATCAATAACTGTGAGGTAGGTGGCCGAGTCATCTAGCTGGTGCTCGGAAATAGAACCATCATCAAGTGGTGCATACACATCATGCCACCATTCTCTCAATTGTTCCAAGCTCAAGTACTTGGGCATGATCTTTCTTCTTCCCATCATGATTTCGAAGAAGGCAATTGAACCATTGTAAATCTCAGTCAAGGTGTCATCAATCTGCTTCCCTCATTTGTGAATCCTTTTCAACACCTTCTACCTGATTTGCAGTGCCTCAAACCACTCCCAAGGTTCGGCAGCTCTAGAGGAAGAAAGAATCCCGTCGCTTACCAACCTGTCATGGCTGCATTCCATTAGAGTTCTAGTTTTTTGTAGGAGGTCTGTATCCTACTTATCTTGTGCCAACACTTGTTTCAACCAATCAGTCACCATAATAGCATCTTTCCCCATTGACAGGATCTCCTTAATAGCCTCATCACCCTTTTTTTTCACTCCTTTCAACCAATTCACAGTGGCAAGGGTGGAAGCTTTCATCTTTTCAAGCTCAGTTATGGTATCCTAAGGTAGAGGATTGGTAGTAGAGGAGGAGGGATTAATAGATTGCAGAGGCTTTATTAACTCCTCCAAGCACTTCCTGAGCTTTTCCTTTTCTCTCTTTAGCTCCTGCTTGGCCTTCGTTTCCTTCCTCAATCGATCTACCATAACCGCACTGGAGACCTCATAGTCCTCAATATCCTACTCAACCGATGTAGGCCTGAGATTAAAAGTCTATATATCATAATCACTTCCAGCCACATCATCTTTGTTTTTGTCTGGAACAGGGGTAGCAATATGAACCACCTTGTTATGTGCCTCGTCCCTCTCGACTCGTGAGATCACCCTAGCCTTCTTTTTTCCTTTATCTTTTCCAATCTTGGCTAGTAGTACGTTCCAGTTCGGTGGACTATCCTCCACTACCAACTGTTTTCTCTTTATTTCCTTCTCCAACCAATTAGGGACAGTGGACTCCAATTGCACTTGACTTTGCCCCATTTCTTCTTGTTGATCTTCATGCACCTCCTCATTCAAATTATTTTCATCAGGAGTTTCATCATTCTTACTTTCTTCCTCTTCAACATGCTCCTCTTCATGTGTAGGTGATGGATCCCTCATTGCTTCTACCTCCCTTGGAGGAGATTCAACTACCTCATCCCGAACTGGTGACCCTGCATATGTAACCAAGGGAGATTGCATTTCTTTTTCCACTTCTACCTCTGCACTGTAGAGTTCTTCCTCATGGAATTCCTCACCCTCAGTATCTGGATGATCATCAACATCCTTTGTCTCACCTGGTTCACTTTGGGTTTCATGAGCGGGAGGCCCATCATCTCGCTACTCGTCATGAGAAACGACCAGAGGTAGGTCAGCCTTAGGCACACTGTCTGTGGGAGAAGGAGTCCTAGACTTCCTTGCATACACTTTGGCCTTCTCCTCTGAGCTTTCAAGATTTATCACTGGTGGGGCAACTTCTTCCCCAACCTTGGAGGCGGCCTTCTCTTATAGTTTGAAAATTCTCTTCCTCTTCGGCATAGGAGCATCAACCTCAGGACTCTGCTCAGACTTCCTAGTCCTTGTCCTCTTCTTGGCTTTTGGCCTCCTTTATTTTTCTGTTTCCTGGACCTTTGTTTCGTGTACACCTTTAGATTTAGTTTTGACAGGGGAGTCCAGTTTACCTTTACCTTTGGGATCCTGCCCGATGGATTCTTTAGAAGTAGAATGGGAATCCAAATCTCCCATCAGGCTGTATGTGCATTGTACACCTTTATTCTCCAACTCCCACAAAGTGTGCTTGAGCCACATCTTGGTAACTTTGAGGACTGGATCCATCAGTTGTTTCAGTTTTGTTTGCTCCTCCTTTAAACAGTCTATGTCACCAATCGGCCTATATTTTACTTCCTCATAGGCATGATCCTGAATTAGGTTCTAATCATCCTCTAATTTATCAGGAACTGCTCTTACATTATATAATCGAACTGCATCAACTGGAAGCCGAGAGAATTTCTTCCTTCTGACCTCGTATTCATCACTGCAGTTGGCCCAATAGTCCTCTAAATTAACCTTATGGCTGAATTCCCTGTTGGCCCTCCTTTGAGCCTCTCCTGTGATGTCAAACCTGGACCTTTGGGAGTGGAAAGACAAGGTAAGAGTATTCAATTCTTCCTCTGAAGCTTGGGCAGAACCAATGGAAGGGAAAACCTCTCCAGTGCCAATTCTTAGTGGGAACTCTCCACCAAATCCAGTCTTATGCTTGTCCTTCTTGACAATGGCATCAAAATCACAAATCTGCCTGGTGACTTCCAACAATATGATGTGATCAGTGGGGTACCTAGGAAGTCTGTATGGGGCCTTTTGGTAGCCATCAATCCGAATGTAGGAGAAGGTCAGAAACTGAATAAACTAGGCTCCATACTTCTTGATGAGCTCCTTTGCCTGATCTGAAATTCTAACATGCTCTGCCTCCTGAAGCATTCTGGTAATGTGCATGGTAAATGCATCATTTTCCCTCCTGTAGTTTGAATCTCCTCAATGTAACTGAGGGAAAACTTCATAAATAATATCCTGCTCGAAAATCCCTTTTGTATCCAAACCTTTGTAGGGATGGAACCTAGCAAGTGCATAGACCAAATATGAGGTCATTGTGAAGGTCTTTGTTTGTAGCACATTGGACAATCATTTGTGAATTACTTGGCTGATCACCTCTGCCCAATGGTAGTTGATATTTTCTTGTTCCATCCTTACAATCGCATGGCACATCGAATTCTCAAATGTACCAGCACTCCTCAATCCAAGCACCCTGCTAAGAAAGGTGATGGCATCATAGTACTCCTTGAATTTTGCTCTGTATAGCTGTTTAGGCAACTTGGACTAGTGGGACTTGGGCTTCTCTAGCCAGGAGTTGATTAGCTGCTGTGACTTGACAGTCTGGTCATCATAGAACTCCTGGGCTACCTCAATGGTGAATCCCACCACATGAGATTGGTCAGGCATGTTGAAGGTTTGAGCAATGGAGACCGGGTTGAGATTAGCAATAACCCTCCCTTGAGGACCAATTATCCTCTGTGTATCCTGATCATAGTGCTTGGCGCACTCAAGGACCAGCTCATAGCATTGCACTATAGAGGGGAAACCAGTAACGTGGGACAAACCGGATTCCATCATTCTTCTGGCCACCAAAGGAAGATCCTTAGCTACCATTGTTTCTTTAAATTCCTCATAATCCCAGAGGCCAACATTCGTATCAGTGACTTCTGACCAAACAGAAGTGATCTTGCTTTAGGGAACCTTGCTCTTAATGTCTAGCTTGATCCTCTCGGCATCAGACAAAGAGGAACTGGCTGTCGTTTTGCTTTATTCAGCCTGCATTCAACATGAAAACATAATGAGAACCACAGGAAAGCAAGGTAAATCCATCAAATAACCATTAAAATGCATCTCATATAGTCAAGGTGTCATTAAAATTCATATAAAATGATCCCAATAGATTTCAGGTTTCAAGATCGTCCGCAGAATCTGAGCTAGAGAGGAATTCGGGAAATTCCAGACCGATCGGATTCTAGTGAAAAGCCCAAGAAACACCTACTTAATCATCAAACCTGATTATTTTTCATCTATAAATCACATGAGAGATCCAAATATGATATGAAATAAACATTAAATGCGTCACCAATTGTAAACGGATTCAATTATTTCATGTTCCTTTATGTTTAACCAAACTTCGGGGAAATCCGTGAGGGACGAATTTTCGCAAGAAACGAGTCAGATGGGAGTCTTCAGAAAATCAGGGCAAAGGGCGGATTTCGGAGAAATCCGGTACTAGCGGACATCCGTGGTCAAGGAAAAGTTTTAGACCAATGGGACTTCCAGAATGAAGGTTCCGTCAAAATTTATGAGTTCGCCGAGAAGTCTCGGCGACTTCCGGGACTTACGCCGAAGGATGCAATCAGAATAGGTTTCGCCGACAATCAATTGCTTCAATGTAATGTCTCAGTGAAAAGGGGTCATAGCAAACATATCGGTATGAGCCAAGGGTGGTCGGGGTAAGGTCCTGGCAAATGATTCATGTCTCGCCGACTGGAGGGTTTAAACAATTACTTCAGCTAGACAATAGTTTATCGATGTGATGTCTCAGCGAAGGTGAAGTGTCCTTCCGACAGCACTCGACACATTTTTGGCGTGAGAAAGATATGGTCACCGCAAATGAAAGGACCTAGGAAGGTTTCTCAGTAAAACATTTGAGTTCGGCTAGAGGTCCCAGCGAAAAGACCTGGGCTCGCTAAGATTAGAAGGCTTCAGTACAACTTCTTGGCGAACGCCGATAGTCACAACGAATTTCGTGAAATTATCAGCGAGAGTTGGAATCTCGCGGTAAGGTCTCAGTGAAAAGATGGATGTCTCCCTGACAGAAAGACTTCGGAAAAAGCGAACATGCTCAGTAAAAGGTCTCACCAAAAGCGAAAGTCACAATGACAGAGCGGAAGATCATCAAGACTTTAGGGACCCGCTATGACATCTTGGTGACACTATGAAGTCACCCCAACTGATAGACTTTCAGTGAAAGAATTGCAGGGTCCTAGCGATTAAATATAAACCTAAGAAGGCCTTTTCGATGAAACGCAGGGCGATCAGAGTGACATCTCCCCAAACTCAAAGGGTTACAGCGACCAGAAAGAACACAGCTTGACGAAAGCAAAGGTGTTCAATGAAAGGTCTTGCCGAAGGACGAATTTCATAGCGACACAAATGAATCAGTAAAGCCACTGGATCCCGCCAAGACTTCTTGGCGACTTGGACTTGTCTTGCCGAAAGTGAGTATGAACAAGCATATCGATGAAACATCTTCTCACAGGGTGAGGTCTTGGCGAAAGCGAAAGGTCTTGCCGACTGATATGCATGAAGGATTTCATCAGTGTAAAAATGATAGTGTCATGGTGATCTAACATGAACCTAGGAGGACCACTTCAGCAAACCTCAAGGTAGTCGATATGATATCTCAGCGTTCTCTCATGGTCACAGCGAAGGGAATCCGGAAGGGATGGAGAGTCTCGATTTCATCCAGAAACTGAATCGACTATGGATTTCGACAAGTTTAACTTAGGGCAATCCAGGGACAGACCTCTCATGAACTTTCTTTGTATTCTAGGCCGACCATAAAATGAAATAACTAGACATGGCACTGCCCTAGGCCCGAACCCTATTCATCCGCCATTAGCACACAGACAAGCTCAGAATTTAGTTGTTTCAATTGCTAAGTCATCTTGGTGACAACAGGCAAACCTGGCAAACAGGCGTCTTGGTGACAACAAAAAAATCAAAAAGAAAAAAATCCAAGAAAATCAGAAAAAGGATTAAAAACAGTAAAGAGAAAAATCATCCTCTGGTGAAAACCAGTTCGGTGGCACTTTGGTCAAGTACCTTGGTAAAAACATGGAAAACAGGAGCCTTTTGTAAATAAGCACTTTCCATCCACCAGGATCTTTACGGCTTGTTTTGCATCATCCATCCAGTACATCTCCATCATCCATCGCATTTAGATCTCCATCCATCACCCATCCATTTGACATCTGCATCATAGCTTGGTCTTGTGTTCGTATCATGATCCCTCCTAGTACTACTCGACCCATTCTCAAGGTCAGTTTTTCCTGCCTTTATCGGAGTAGTATATTGCATCACACTAGGGGCATATTCCCATCAGATCGGATTCGTGTATATTCTTGAAGTCCTAAAATCATAAAATCCAAAAACATTAGAAAATCCAAAAAATCCAAAAACATTCATAAAACCAAAAAATCCAAAAACATTTGAAACATATCAAAATCCCAAAATAGGTCAAAAAGTCAAAAACAGAGTTGCCTTGTCAAACTACGGGTCTCTGAGCCTTGAATGTAGGCAAGGTTGATCTTTGATCATCCCCTGAGACACTTAGGTCAATCCTTTAGGAGTCCGTCATAATAAACTGACATTTCATCATGTATATCTTTATCTGTAAATCGGTCAAGTTGTCAATTGAACTACGTGGTCTCTGTGTGTATAACGTAGGCAAGGCTAATCTGTTGATCAGCCCTCGAGGCCCCTAGGATAGGTCCTTAGGTTAGTCTCTTGGTCAAAATCTTAGAAAACTCCAAAAAAATTGAAAATCGAAAATCAAAACATTTATAAAATCTCAAAAATACCAAAAACAACCTCAAAACATTTCAAAACTCCAAAAACATCCAAATATTTGAAAAAATCCATCCATCCCATTTTGCTTTCACCTGCAATAAACATCACTCATAATAAACAATCATCATCCTCAACCTTTGGTAAAACAGTCAGAAACAAGTCTAGTAGGTTAAAAAGTGAAAACTCAAAATGTCAAAATCTCAAAATCTAGGTTAGTATGTAAGCAAGTTGGTCAACTCTTTGTGTCAATAGCCTATCATCCAATCAGTCCTATATCAAATCATTTGAGATCGTCATGTCCTAGAATGCATCCTTCCTACAATGGACATCAACATCAGACATCACCATAGTTTAGTCTTGGTTAGCAGTATTGAAGAACATCAGCTATTTTGTTTAGTGTATCTTTGTCTTTTGATTTATCTTATTATGCTCATTCCAAGGACCTCTCAATGATGTCCCCGACAAAGAGATTTAGAGAGATAGGAATGGGGTGACAATCATTATCTTTTTATCTGTTGCGCTTGTTGGACTTTCTTGTAATATAACTTGGCACATACTTGATTTATTTAGGTATGTACGTAGGATGTTCTAGATATCTTGTTGACCACATAGGAAGGTTTTCCTTCCTATGTTTTGGTCTGAGATGTCTGAAATACCTAAGGTGCATCCTAGTAAGGTTTATGTATGTCAGGTGTGAAAAAGGATACTCCTATCTGATTGTCAATTCAAAGTCCATCACACTAGATACAACATCATCCTGGTTCTTAATACCTTGATGTATCGTATTTATGTGTGTTATCAAACATAAGATAATTGGCCCTTTGAAAATACCAACTCCACAAAAGATATTCAAATCATCATCATCTTTTGTCTTGTTGAAATATCTTCTTTCTTTCATTCCTTCTCGCTTTTCATGCTAATAGGGTACTATGACAATTAATCACCACCATCATTAATCTTGCATCCACAAATCATCAGTACAATGCATATCATATAGAAAAATTGATCATCTCATATGCATATAATATATATTTTTTATTCTAAGCATCTCATAATCATAACATCACATACACATTTGCATTTAACCATCTCTTACGTAATTACAAAAAACATAAATCATCCATCACATCATCCATGGCATAATCATAACCACCATCGCATCACATAAATAGGTCAGGCACTTGCATCCATTTGCATAAAGAATACATCATCATAAACATGCATATCATCCATCATCCATCCATATCATAATAGAACATCTCATAAATCACCACATTGCAATCATTTTGCATAAACATTTCATAAATCAGCCCATATCATTATAACCATCCAGTGCATAATTAAACGAAGCATAAACAATCCATTGCATTAAATGCATACATCCAACATACATACATCCATAATCATATAAAACATCTCATAAAAGCATTCATTATTCCATCACATATACATCATAAGGTCATTACTCACATATCATTTTTGCATATACACCATAAATCATCATCTCCATACCATTTGGCATAACATATCATTTCATGTATAACATCACATCACATCATTATATAACATCATCATAAGTACATATCATACATGGAAAATCACATACATTCATCATTGCATAGCCACATATCATGCTCATTGCATTCGCAACATCATCACCATCAAAACAGAAAAAGATATCAAAAAAGAAATCATTTCATAAATCATCACATTTCTATCAACATACATAAAATCATCATATAGATTGCACCATCATAAAATCCATCCATATCGCATATCCATTATATATCCATAATCATCACAAATGCACATCACATGAGGCATAATAGAGATATGTTAGTCGCATAACCATCACATAATGCATACACCATCAGAAAGAAATGCATCTAGATATATCCATCACACAATACCATAACATTATTGCATTGCATATAGAAATAGAACCATCCATAAATGCATAATAAATAAATGGTACACGACACATCACATCAATATCATCATCTCATATATATCATCATCAAGTAACTATCACAGTACAAAATAATAATCGGATCAATATACATGTGTCTATGTCAATGAGTACAAAAAGGCCAAATGGGCTATCAAAAATGAGCCCATATGGCACGAAAGAATAATATCTCGATCAAAAATGAGGTCTAACCCTCTTGTCTGCTACCCTCGCCTCTATCACCGTGACCCTCTTCTAGTCTGTGCCTACTTCACTGTGAGTAATCTGGGGCCCAAGCTGGTCTAGGTACGGCCTAATGGTAAAGCAACCGATAGTAATCCACCTCCCGGATGGCCTCCCTGTATGAGCGAAGAGGCACTATGCTGTGAGAGGAGGAAGCCGCCATACTCTCTAGTTGTTGTCTGCGGCCCATCTCTACAGCCGCCTGTAACTCTGCCATCTGCCTCTATAAAACTGCTTGATCTCTCTCTGCACAGGTCTAGTCCCTCTCTATTGTCAAGGCCTGCAACTATAGTATCAACCCATCCCTCAGATCTAGCTGACCCACTGGCTGTCCTGGCAGAGGCTGCACGTGAGGTTGGTCCTCACCCCCAACTCGTGGTGGTGTGGCAACCCGATTCTGGTGCTCATCATGTCCACCCTCTGGCCCTTGATCTCGGTCCTGCATGTGTACATCAGCATGAGGCTGATCCATCTGAACCTATGCTGGCTAGATCTATGTTGGTTGGGCCTGTGTTGGCTGGTCCTGTGCTGGCTGTCCTACTAGAGGACTGCCACCTCCTCATCTTCGACCTTCCCCTCTCCCCCTAGCTCTCTGTCGAATGGAGGGTGCACCTGGAACTATCAAATGTAGAGGTGGTCAGAACCAATCTCTGTACACTTGAGTCACTCCTGGATCTATGACCCCCTGACCATACGCCCATGGCTGGGCCGCCAGCTACCTAAAACTATCCACTGCCTCGGACGTAGGAATGTATTGCCCCCAGGCACCTTGCGATACTGTGCGAGCAAAAATGGCCACATAGTCATCGTTTGGCCTATCTTGTACCTCCCCAAACTGACACTAAACTTGTCCTGGCAAATATCTCTCGATCATAGTGTTCTCTTGCCCAGGCATGAGCTGGTCCTGGCAGGCAAAGAACAACTGTTGTACAACATTGACCCATCCGAGCCGACCAAGGTATGGGCGCCATGTAATCACGATCATTTCATCAATGACCCTCCTCCAGTGAGGGATCCCATGCTCGCTTGTGTGTGTGAAAGAGACACCGCCCCTATAATGCCAAACCACTGGATCATCGGGCCCAACCGGCACTGGAACAACCTGCGGCTGAAAAATGGAGATATACTCCCATGCCCACACATGAAGGAGTGTGACACCTGCACCAACTGCCCTACCATCCAAATATGCATACTCATGTAAATCCCTGTAAAGGGAGGCAAGAAGAATGGGACCCCATGCAAAACGGACTGGCCTGTCACGAACCATCTGCTCCTAGCAAAGCCCCCAACTAGGATTGAAGTATCGGCCTCGTTGATTCGGAGTGACAAGACCTAAAATGATGGTAGCAATCACTAGATGAAATGGTGATGTAAGCAACTGGTGGCGCTCTAGCTCTATCTGGCCCTCACAAAACATGACCTCATCTATGGCCAGGACTGCATGGCATGCATCCTGCCTAACATCTATATCATGAACAACTCACCAACCATGTATCGACAATCTAAGGATGCACCACACATCCTCCAAGGTAACGGTGGCCTCACCAGTGGGAAGATGAAAATATGACATCTCACTGTGCCATCTCTCGGCAAGCACATACATCATACCAAGATGGGTCTGCATAGGTGTTGCGTAGGCAATGTACCATAGCCCCATCTCTCGAAGTTGGTCCTACTCCCTATCAGTCAGATCTCGCAAATAATTGAATATCTCCTGCGATCTGTGCTCATGAGAATAGAGCTCCCTCGCTGCCTCCTGCATCAGGAAAGGTCACCATGTTAAAATCATTAGAAAAATTTATCCCAAGCATTCAAGAAACTAGCCCAGCGTTGCAAACTGTGAAGGCATCGTAGTTTGAAATTTGCAAACAACGACATTGGCATCTTCAAATCCCAAATTGCACCGCAGCGGTGCACTTTGCTCAAGTGTCCCAAACCCTAATTCTAAATTTTGTCACGACGTCGGAGTTTGAAATCCAACACTCCATCTCACGAAGGCGTTAGAGTTTGAGGTTTGTTCCCAAACTCCAAACTCCACCACCACGGTCCATCTTGTGATGGCGGTCCAGTTTAAAAGAACGAGCGGTCTAGTTTGAAATTTGAGTTGCGCTATATAGCACCACTGAAAGAGACCTAGTTCTAAATGCAATAAATGAACGTGTAAAATGAAAAATGAAGCTCAAGTAAGGATCACATATCGGTGCCCCAATGTCGAGAGGTTGTTGGTACATCTGTACTCAGTCGGAGCTATGCAACAAGAGCTATCGTTGTGCCATCTCGTCAGGGTATCAAGGCTCAAATCGCAAAATCTCTTAAGGCTGTGTGGAAATGAATTGGAAGTGGCACCCTAAGGCCTATTTAAGCCTGAAATTTAGGTTTTTTTGACCTTGTTCAGCCATCCTGCTAGGGTTTTGGACCCCCAATCCTATTTTTTGCCATTTGAAGGCCATTTTGCACCGTTTTTTGGCATTTTACCTTATATTTTGACCTCCCGGAGCCTTTCTTGACTTGTCGAGCACCTTGTCCTCTTTTTTTGTGAGATCACCCAAAAATTAGAATTTTCATCTGATCTCTCGAGGGGGCAGTATATTACCATAATTTCCTTCGTAGAGGCAGCAGTGAGGCAATTTTTAAAATTAGAAAAAATTTGGCTTTTGATCGAGACCGTTTATTCTTTGAACCAATGCAACGAGTGCACTACTTCAAAGAGGGGGAAAATGTAGACAAAGAAAATATAATAATTGACATTGCACATTTGATCCCAACCACTAACACCGTTTCATCCTAAATCATCCCTCAGCCTAACCATTTAATTGAATACCTTTATTTGATTAAATTCATCAATGTTCATCTCTTAATTAAATAAATCATTTATCTAATTAAGTCATCCTTTCTTGTTAATTAAATCAATCAGCCTGATCTAATTATCCCTATTTAATTAAATAATCAATTTTATTTGATTAAATCTCTAAATTCCATCCATTTAATTAAATAAATTAAAACCTTATTTAGTTTAAATCTAACTTCATCTCCTTGGTTAAATAAAATAAAAATCTTTATTTAATTAATCTTGAAATCATATTCTTCTCATATTTGATTTAAATCAATCCATAAATCTAAATCAATATGTCACACCATTTTGACCTCTCATTAAATTAATTAACCTTGATTAATTTAATCTCTTCTCATGTCCCATCCTCTAGCTTTTGCAACTTGCACAAGAAAATAGATTTAATTCATTTATTAAATCTCTATTTTCTCTCAAAAGGCATAATAAAGGAATATTCCTCAAATTTGAATTCAAAATCCAAGTGGACTTTGTCCTTCCAACAAGGCATTTACTCCACCTAAAAGGTCCTTTTGCCTTGAGCCAAGTGGCATTCAATGCATCTTCTTTCCCTCTTACATGTCATTTCAACAATTTCAAATTTCAAATATATGCATTTATTGACACATTCTTCAAAACTTGCACATCCTCCATCCACTCACATATTGACAAGTGGCATCTTGCCATTTGTTGATTCTTAGTCCCACATTGCTCTCTTTTGGGCATTCTTCCAACTTGAAATTCTATAAATAAGAGGTTAATCTCCTCATTTCATCATCCACAACTTGAGTAAACTTACTATACTCAAATTCATAGCAATCTTCATCCATCTCATTGAGTTTTATAGCTAGGTTATGCAGATTTTATCTTGGAGCACTCATCAATCTTCATCAATCATCTTCATCACATCATTGGAGTTGGGAAAGGGCCAATTTTCACATCAAATTGGCACCAACTCCCTCAAGATATTAAGAGTTTGCTTTATTTTAGAATAGGATTTGATATCTTAGCTTTAAGTTTGTTGTGTTCTTCATTTCATTCATTTTCTTTTGCATTCAAATGGATTTCTTGAGGAATCTCTATTCTAAATTGCATTTGATCTTATTAATGTGTTCATTTGTTGTGTTCTTGCAGGTATAGGATATTGGTTCACACAAATAAAGCACGATAATCCATAGCTAAGATATCCTCGATCTCTTCAAACTGTCTCCTAACCCAATCGAGAAGGTACCTCTCTAAAATGTGTAGAATCGAGCTAATAAGTCACCGAGTCTATTTGCATAATGGAAGATGAACATCATCATCCACCCAGGCCTCGCACTATAGCCATGGATGCTAGATAAACTTATCCATATCATCGATGACCCTCCTCCATTATGTCAATAATGCATCATATTTATACACATAAGGGTTACCTGTAACCCAAGAAATGTTACCCACTAGTCTCGTGACAACAATGTGCTCCTACACCCAAACATGTAATAGAATCACCCCAGTTGATAGACTTGTTTTTTATTTGTACACCACCTAGTGCATATCATGGTATAGGTAGGCTAATACACATGGCCCCTAAGCACATATGATAGAATATTTCATCATCCTCTCCAACACGTGACCCCATCCAACTGAGAAACCCTTGGATCATCTATTTGGCATGATCACTCTAGAAATAAGACCTAATATCACCAAAATCAAATCATCAAACACCCCTACTCCTATCCTTGGATATATCTTCCCATCCTCAATATACACTTCATCATCATGTAGTACTTGCTCCAAAGCCTCCACACCAGAATCTGTATAATAGATAATGTGTGCTCCCTCAATTAGGATCCTCAAGATCCTCCATACATCCTCAAGCCTGATGGTGGGATTTGCATTCAAAATTCTAAATGAAGAGTTCGCATTGTGCCATCTCTCTTTAAGGGTGGTCATGAATGCTCTATGAGCCCAAATCTCAAGCATGAAGGATATGTCAAATAACTTGACAACTCCAAGAAACTCGACATCCATCTCGCTCATATCATAAATATGATATAATACTATAGGTCGACGCTCCTGTGACAATATAGGATCTAGAACAACTTGCAATTATAATTCCCACAATGTTAAATTGTCGATACTTTGAAAAAATCTAATTTTACAGATTTTTATATCAATTGCGGTCATTTTTTCAAAAGCATCTCTTTATCACAATCATTAGTGATATTTTTTTCAAATGTGTTGCTTTACCAATTTCATTTGTGAGCCATTTTTCAAATGTGTCACTCTTTACCAATCATATGAGAACCAAAATTCAAAATAAACATGACTTGTCAAACACATCACGACACCATCAAATGTTTTGCATGAGGTTTCAAAAGCATCAATCCTAGATCAACATGTTTAATTGACTCCCTAGACCTAGTATATATTACATCTAAAATGGTGTTTAAGCAAGAAAGGGTTTGATACATAGTGGGGGAGCTACTCTAACCAGCCTCTAGAAGTGATGTACTTGATCTACACAATGAATAGCATGTGGAACACCAACCATATCTACAATGGATTTTCTCAAAAATCTCTTTGAAGCCTCTAAAATCTATCAACTAGGAGTGTGCAAATGAGGTGAAAATGACCCCCAAGGGCCTATATATAGACCCAAAAACCTTAGATTTCATCCATCCCCCTCCCACATCCCATTTTCTTTATGCCCTACCCATCCTAAACAGTCTCCTTGTTACCTTGACCCCATTTTTCATCCTCGTCTTCATCAAACCTATCTTGTCTTCCTATCACTAGCCCGACTAGAAAAAATCATTTGACCTCTTGAGGGGGAGACCAAGCGTCATCCCACCATTCCTTTGTCCACTAGGGCACAATGGAGTATCATGTCTTTGAAATAATATAATAGGTACATTATCTCAAAGAGGGGAAAAATGTAGAAACCTAAAATTTTCTACTGCATTATGCATTCCTCTAATTCGTCGTTTTCATCATTATCACTCATCATCCCCTTTTATCACCTTTTAATTAAATAGTTTCTAATTATTTGACTAAATTGGCCATTTTTCCTCTATTAATTAAACAATATTTAATTATTTGATTAATTCATCATTTTTCATATATCCATCTTTAATTAAATAATTTTGATTATTTAATTAATTTCTAATTTTCTTCACATTTACCTAATTAAATAATTATTTAATTATTTAATTACAAAATCATTATTCTTTTCTTCTCCCACATAATTAAATAATTTCCTGATTATTTAATTAGATAATTTTCTTCCATAATTTAATTCATTTAGTTTCACATTCCCTCCAAATAGAATATTTGAATTTCAAATTCAAAATACAAAATATCTTCCTCCAAAAATATCTCAAAATATCTTCCTAAAATTTAGGGAAGAGCTTTAGTTAACTGAACCTTTCCTCTTCATGCATGGCCTCTCCATGGCTTCATTCACTCCCCACCATTGATTTCAACTTTTAATCTTGATCATTGATATAATATCTGGAGATCTATCAAACAAGCCTTTATCCCTCATTCAAAGGATCTCTCTCTTTGGAATTTGAGCTTCGTAGTGATCTAGCCTCCATAGCCATCAATCTTTCAATATTTTACACAATTGACTTATGCTTAGCATGATAAATCCACATATCTAAAAGGCATAATTTCTCATTTTCTACAATGGAGTAAGGGTTAGCATATCTTTGGGTGAGGTAAAAATTAGATTAGATTTCATTTATGCTTTCATTTCTTGTTTACTTTTATTTGATTGTATCTAATGAATTCATTGGTAATGGGTTTGATTTGATCAATTGAGTCTTGGTTTGTGATTTTATCTAACCCTCTTCTTACATTTCCCCTCTTGGTCAATCTTTCCATTATCCCCATTCACATATCTAAGTTAGTATAAATGAGTCAAGCTTAATATACGAAAAATAAAGTATAATGAGACAAGAAAGTCAGGGAAGTCAAGGTACTTAGCTCCTCCAAGGAATGACATGTGAATAAGATAAGGGTGACTATAGTCACACTTCTAAATCTGAATTATATATCTAGTGCTCACATCTTATCAAATTGAAGTAACTTTGCTAAACTCTACAAATCAATTGGAAAATTTGTTATTTTGATTGTAGAAAACTATTATCCTATCCTTTCTTTGTAATATTTTGTCTTGAGTTTTATTTATTTTACTCCTAAATATGTGTTAAATATCAAGGTGGTGTTTATGAACACTTTAAGGGACTTTTTATCCTACGGTATGGAAGTGTGATAACTTCTTCCTTGTGCCTTGGTCAAATCCCTTGTTATTTTCATAATTTATAATGATAGATAAAAGGATGCAAAAATGGAAGGAATTTGATGCAAATATGTCATTGATTTGATAATTCTCCTTGAATACTCTTTCCTACTCTAGAATTATTTTTGAGAGATTGTGAGTTTTTTGGATAATCATAATGAAGCCTTGTGTTTTATCTTCAAATAGGAAATCCTAAGTGCTTAATTTGAAAATATTATACTTAAGCCACCTTGAAACATTCATAATTTATACTAACATCTTCTCAAGAATTGAGGAAACAAGCAATAATAAAAGTAGATAAAATTGCACTAATAATTTATCTAGGGTACAAATTGTAGTAGTGATGGTGTCCAAGATAATAAAGGACTGGGATAAAAATGGGTCCAAGCCACTTGGGATAAAAAGAGATAAAGGAAAGGATAAGGCTAGGCTTGGACACTAACATGACATACTTATTGATAATATTATAGCAAGTTCAAGATAAGAGAAGTAAGTGTGAAGTATGCACTTTTATATGCTACATTTCCCCTGCTTTATTATTCACGTAGATCTATCATGAATCATGCTTTCTAAAGTAAAAATAAGACAATAAATAAAGTAACAACATTTTTTTCCAAGGATACATCTTTATAAAGGAAACACTGTTAATGTATTTTTTATTTTTATTTTCCATGAGGCCACTAATTTAAATCTTCACATGTGAACACAACAAACACTTAGCAAGAATCACAATAATATGATCATAAAATTAAAATATCAACATCTCTCATTTGTATGAATCCAAGAATCATTGTCATTGCATTTATAAAAAAAATGGAGTCATAAAGTTGGAACCACCGTTCTCCCAATGAAATCATATAAAGTGTAAAGTAAGAAGACAAAAAAATTATAAGATTATTAAGTTATAACCAATTTTCCCCCTTAATCTATACAACATGTTCAGTCAAGTAAAATTTAAAAATGATGGATTTCCTCATAAATAGGATTATTGAGGAGTTTGAATTGGTGTGTCCAACTTAATCTATGCATGAAAGATCGAGGAGAGGAGATGATGTAGGTATAAAATAAGAATATAGAAAGATACATGAAGCACTTTTTCCCTAAATCTTTGCTCCAAGTATGAGTACAATGAATATATTGTGCAACTCAAAATAGGGGAGAGATTTCAATGAATGACTTTAGAGAAAAACATAACATATTTTACATATGGTACATGATTATAAGGACTAGAAAAAGAAAAGAAAACACACTTAAGTACATATGTTAGAGGATGTAGGACTTGCATATGATTCTTGAGAAAAAAATCCATTAACTAGGATTAGTAGGTCATGACTATTAGGAGTTTATAATTGGATCAATTTCTCCTACTTATAGGTAGAAATAATATAAAATTCACTCCATAGGGTGTCATTTTTTTGTAGTATCCTAATTTAACCTAGTATTCATCTTATTTTAGAATGAGGTCACTAAATTTAAATTTTTGAAGGCCCACCCACTTTCCAGACTATCATTTGATATCTCTTAGTGTCCCTATAATTTATTTTTAGCTTTTTACCTTTGTCCTTATAAATTTAGTAGCTTTTACATTCTTATAAAAATATAAATATTTCCTTATAACTTGATTTAATGGACCAACTATAGGGTTAGAAGTTCAATTGACACATCCAACCTAGTTTCCTTTCTACATAGAAAAGTAAAGGATATACATCCAAGTGCATTCATTAGTACAATATTGTCTACCTATAAGGACATTTTAAGATTCACATTCCATTACCATTGGTTCTCTGAGTAGATCATTTTGATAATCCCAATAAATATTTTCTTTATTGGCATCCAATTCATTACCTTGATGGTAATAGTTGGAAGGATCTTTCAAGTAGATCCCATATCTTGGAGAAAAATTAGAAATATTTTCTCTAATAAATTATTTAGAATTATTTGTGATGATATTATTTCGGATTCTAAATATGATTATTATTCCTCTAGGATTTTAATAATTATCTTTATAGTTTCCTCTTTCAAAGGAATTTTCGCCATCCATCATGTGAAGTTATCGATAGTCATGATAACTTATCTATGCTCTAATCTTTATGGTGGATTGATCATATTGATAAAGTCAAGACTACACTAGGAAAATTGTTGACTAGTTGATATTGGTTTAAGAGGCATTGGCATATTTTTATTGCTACAATTAATGAACTATCACTTCTCGCGCAACCTTACCCACTTATGTACATCATTAAACATACTCAAATAGTAGTATTGTTATCCTCAAATTCAGCACGCTCAATTCATGAGATAACCCCTATGAAACTTGTTTGTTTCATAGCCCACGTACTCTAAGCACACAAAATGAGGTAAATTTCAATTTTCTTTTACACGTGATCCTGAGCCTCGAATTGTCCCCTCAAGCGCTCGTCTCTCATCATTTTTTGAAAAGCTTCAAAATGAGTATTTTTTCATTTTTCACCTTTCTGGGAGTTAGAAAATTTCTTTCCCATCTAAGGAAGCAAATTTCCAGTGCCCCTACATGAGCTGATAAAAAAAATTAAGGTGTAGCGGCACTAAATTTTAGTGCCACTACACATCCTTGATTTCTTCCAAGTGTAAGGGCGGCCTTTTTTGATGCCATCGCATATCACATGTTTGGTGTTTTTTAAACATGCACGAGTGAGATTTTTCACCGCTCATGCACTTTCCCATCCCCCGCATGCATGAAATAAATGAACATTCAGTTCATAAATATAGCCTTATTAATGACTTTTAATTACTTTTTAAAGGCGTTTTAAGCCTCATTTATGGTTTTTTTGGCTACGTTTCCTCCTCTCCTATAGTGTGATCTTGTGTTGATCATTCTTCACACCTTTGTGTGGGTTTGAGGAGATTCGAGGGTGTTTTTATCAATTATTTTCCACTTGTCATCAACATTCTTGTTTCTCCAAGTATGTTCTTCCATTCTCATTTTTTTTATCTTTTAACTCATGTTTTGAAATGTTTACATCATTTCTTTTAATTGTTTGATATTTTTTTACTGGTTTGCATTTTTACTTCACTTTTTTTTTTGGTCTTAGAGTTTGTAGCTATCTTGGATTTTCTATATTCATGTTTTCTTTTATTTTTGATATCATTATTTTTAATGATTTAGCCCTAGTTTCCTCAAGAAACTTTGATTTCCAACTATTTGGATTCTTTCTTCTCATTTTCATGTCAATGTTCCTCACCAATTCATCAGTGGTTTGTAGTTTGTTCAAGCACAATAGTGGTAAAATTCACCGTTATTGTGCTTGTCTTCCCTCCTCCTAACATCACAGTGTTGAGGCATGAGTTTTTACAGCTTTTACATCAATGGACTCTCCATATGTGAAAGAACGGTAAAATTCACTACCCGAGCATGGAGTTCTCCCTTGTATATGTAATGCCATTAAAAAATAATGCTATTGCATATTGCTTGTTTATTCACCAATTCTAAGATGTAGGAGTGGACTTTTTTACTACTCCTACAAATATGAGATCTTCCCCAAATGCGTAGGCGTTGAAAATTGTCGCCCTTGCATACAAACATAAGACCTCCCCCCATGATGCAGGAGCGATAAAATTCCTCACCAATGCATAAAGTACTTTCAAGTTACTCCAAAAATGCATGGCAATGTAATGGTGGTCTTTTTCAGTGCTAGTACATGAAGTGCAATTCCCCAAGGTGTAAGGGCATTAAGTTTCAGTGCCCTTGCACAAAATCTTGAAAATTTCACTAACACTCAAAAAACTCCAAAAATGCATTATGAGCTTCGTTTCTTCCGCATTCACTCAATTTTTTTCACTCCATTTCTCATACTTGCTCACTCTAAAGTGCTCACTTGATTTCCTACATTCGCTCACTTCCATAATGCATGTTCTCCTAATGTTCTAAAGATCTTTTGTTTCCATACAGTTGTACTCCATTTCCTATCAAACACTCTTTGTTTATTAGAAGTCTTTTGATGCACTTAATGACAATAAAGGAGTCTCCTTCATCAAGGAAGAAAGACAATATGAAGTAAAAATATCAAGGCATCTATCTGCCAACAATTGTCACATCCAAGATCGAAGAGATCAAGGATACAAAAATTGAGCACCTTGATATGGATGACTATGAAAAGAATGGAGAAGTAGGCCTTGGAAAAGGATTTGGAGGCCATTGTTCATAGAAATCTTCATCGAGTAGCTTCTTTTCCAATAATAGCACATTGTCTAGAGTTTGTGTTGCAAGTTTCCTCACATTACATCAGAGATGACAGAAGTGTTAGAGACTCTTCAAGATAGATAATGATGAGGTTAGATGTTGAGTTCTTTGATGTTGTTTTCCAAGTCCCAACCATGGAGAAATATATAGACATGTCTAATCAACATGCTCAAGAGGCATATGATAGAGATAAAAATGAATCCAAGCAGTTGATCAACACAAAATGGTTGAAAACTCCAAGGGCCACCATTTCAAGATGGCCCAAAAATCTCCCATGCTATGATTGCAAAGAGGATGTATGTGATATGATCACTCTTCTAAGTAGAGTGAAGGGATTTCCAACTTCATCAACTTTCCAAGAATGGATGTACAGTACATAAAAATTATCAGGAGAAGAAAGAGCCACATTGACTGGGGTGCTCAAATCAGTGATGAAATCCACTAGCATCTTATCAACATGCATACTACATTGAAGTTCTATATGACTTCTTACCTAGTGTACGCAACGGCAGTAATGAGGCAATATCCTGGTCTCACTATAGAAGCAGATAGAAGCTTTGTACTAGTGTACAAATACTACTCCTAAATTACTCTCAAAGGTAGCATCAAACATTTTAGATGAGTGAACGATTCCTTCTTTGCACCTTTACTATGTATGTTTGAACCATCCTTGGAAAATAAAAGGATTTCTGATGAAGCATGGAAAGTTTTCAATAAGTACAGACGTATCTTCCTACAGTTTCCTACATTCTCATACATCAAAGTAGGTTGCTATACTAGATATCCATATATGTTGTTGAGGTATCCCTCTAACAAGTGGGTGTTGATGGAGCTATGTAGACAAGCTATCAAAATACACAATGAACGCCAAGCCATTCACAAGCCAGGAATCGAATTTCAAATCACTAGTGGTAGATATTAAATATAGACAATTCCCAAGGCCAAAGCAGTAGTACATGAGATGAAAATTGTGACTCTAAAAACTTACAAATGTAGAGTTTATTTTGATTACTGAGGGATGAAGAGGAAAAGCAAAAGGAGTCATAGGAATGTCTATCAGTTTAAAGATATATGGGAAGATTGCAGGGACAAGGAGGACATCAGGAAAATGGATTTTTGTAGGCTCACAGTAGAATAGATTTTTTATCTTCATCTGGAAAATTTTCCTAAAGGCTTCGAGGATCTTGGTGATATTTTGAATGTTGACTATGATGAGAAAGGGATAACAAGAAATCCCTTGTCTCTTATCCAATGGTCACAAAATAAAATACTTCCATCCAGAAAAGGCTCACTCCCATTTTGCATAATACCGGTGAATGGTTACAAAGGCAAGGACTTCAATTAAAATCCTTCAATATGGAATCCGACAGTGAGATATCTAAAGGAGAAGCTAGTAGGCGACAGTAGTTGAGGACCAAAAATAAAACAGGTGTTTCTCCCTCTTCCTCACACAGAGGACCAAATATTACATTTACCTATGGGAAGAGTACAACACAAGTTGTTGAAGAGGAGAAAATTACTGAAGAAGAACAACTAGAAAGAGAAGAGCAACCATCTAGGGAAGAACAAGAGCCTAAATCAGAGGAGCAAGCTAAAGAAGAAGATGAAGGTGAAAGTGAAGAGTCTGGAGATGATGAACAATCAGAGGAAGATCAAGAAGAGGGGGAAGGTGATAAGGAAGAAGAAAGGCATGATAAAGAAATGTGGTTGTCTCCACATGAGAATATCATTCAAGATCCCCCTCATACATCATCGCATGTTGTTACCACAACACCTCACACTCTTCCTCTTCCCACTCCTCCTCCTCTTCCAACTTCACCCCCACCTATAACAAGTTTGCATGCACTAAAAGTGACTATTCCTCCAAATGTGCATTCCATTCATTCTACTCCTACCAAGGTGTCAGTGTTGCAAAGTATAGATGTTCTTTCTAGATCTCCTTTATTGTTTCCAATTTTGTCATCTCCATCATTCAACATATCTTCTCAAGCTTAATTTGATCATTTCATGAACGATTAATTGCCTGATACATCAAACTTGCAGAATCCAGGAGCAGTGACGATTGAAATATTACCTATTGTGACTATGATGTTTATTCCTATAGATGTAGGTGCTACACAATAATTGAAAATGGGGCAAGAAGGTAATGTTTCATTCCTTCATGGTTAGCTTCACAGGTATCCAAATGGAAAAATCAGGTGGTCTGTCTCGATGAATTGGATCTTGAGGAGATAGCTCTACCAAAACCCAAGGGGAAGAAGAAGCCAAAAATCCACTCTTGGTTACATATGGATAAATCAGGATACAAGTATGTGGATATTGTAGCACCACCACAAGGTAGGAGTGAATTCAGCATGGAGGATTACACCATCACAAGGGTTGAGCTTGGAAAGATTACTCATGCTAGTGCCAAGGATGATGCTCAACCATCTTTGATTGCCTTGATGGAAAAAATTGATAAGTTAAAGGACACTAAAGACATGTACAAAGAAAAGGTTGAGCACTATGCTTCAGTATTGAGGAGGATCACAAAATCTTCAGAGAATGTGCAACCAGTGGCAATAAGTATTGAGGAACCCATGGTTCAAAACGTTGAAAAGCATTATTCTAAAGGTAAAATTGTATATGAGTTTGTTGATAGAATAATAGAAAAAGGTTCACAATGCATAACCATTGTAGATGAAAGAATTTCTCAAGTATTGGTGCAGGAGCACCTTGTTGCATTCAAGCCTCCATGAGGCCATATTGTATAAATTAATTAAATTATGTGTTTTAATGTTGTAATAATATTTCATGAGCCATTTTATATATGTTTGAAGTCATTTGGAGTCATTGATGAAGTTTTGGTGTCATTTAGTTGAAAAATGAAAACATTGTCAAAAGTTGTCAAATGTTGTCATAACAACTCTTCTTGTTAAATGACAACTTTTTAAAAGTTTGTTAAAAGTTGTTATATGGTAGTTGTAGGTTGGTTGGAGCATAACTTGATTTTACAAGCATAAAAATGGGCCTCCAATTCGAATGGGGGGTTGGAATGTAGATTGAACAAGAATTTATGAATGAAGAGATGAATTTTTCTGTAATTTTCCAATGTTCTACCATGTTCTTTTACATGGTATGGATTTGTATGAAGGTTTAAAGATCTGAAATTGATTTTTATTGATAGAGGAATTAACTAGATTTCATTTTCAATTGGTTTGGTGTTTTTTTATTGAGTTTGGAGAATTTATGATCATTTTACCATTGGCAGCCCTATGGGATTGTTTTCTCTGGAAGTTGCAGGTTGTTGTAGAGAATGGTACGGATTGTACAGATAAAATAAAGACCTAAAACCTATTGGAAATGTTATATATGTAAATCTAGTTTAATTTTCACTTTGTTTGATCAATTTTCTTTGGGTTTTTATTGATTTATGACAATTTTGGTGAAGACTACCCAATTCAGGAACTAGGGTTTCCAACAGATAAGAAAAGATTAATTTATTCATTTTCATGAGTTATGGTAGATTGTGTGTTTCATTTTGGTGGAGAGTGGTCAAAGAAACATGGTTTTCTTGATGTTTGAACAAAGTTATGCATAGTTTGTTTATGGTTGGCCTTAAATAATTGTCTTCTAATATTTGGATGGTTGTAATGAGTTTTTGGGATGAATCTAAGCATGTTGAAATAATTTACCAAGTTTGATAGAGATTGGAGTCCATTTGTCTAAGTTGGAGCCCATGTTGCTCAAGGTTAAAGGATTGAGATTGCTTCAAGAATGAAGAATTTCAGTTGTGTACTGATTATTGCCAAGAATATAGAAAGTTGATGGTATGAACTCTCTTGCTCTGCATCAAGTATCCAAGGTGAAGCTAAAATTGGATAGGACATAAAGTACACTTTCTATGGAGCAGAGAGAAATGGAGCGAAATATTGACTCTCGATTGCAATTGAAGGAGATGAAATTGAGCAAGTTAGTAGAATTTTGGGTTATTCCCAACAAGGAAAAGTATGTGGAGATTAAAGAATCCATCATGAACTGCATACAACTCATCAAGACTCTCATCAAAGATGTACAACATGTACAAGAAGATTTTGAAGGACATCATATTGTCATGGTGAACAAAATTGAGGAGTTGTTAGGGAAACTTCTTGAGGGCAATCACACATTTCTCCCAGCAAATGAGATTGTTCAAATATTCAAGGAAGCTATTAAAAAAAAAGTGGAATATGAATTCTTTTCATTGACTTCAAAATATGCTTTGTGTGATGTACAGTTAACCTTGGACAATCTTAAAACGCATCTAGATAGATGTAAAAAGGTTTGTTCTACTACAAGGAAGTTTGTCATGAAGTTTCACACTATTATTGATTACACCTCTAGACTAGACAAAACAATAATGTAGGAGGTCATGAAAAGATATGAATATTTCCAAGCAAAGAGAAAGGAACCATAAATCTTTTTTTGTTTCCAGAGATGATAGATTTATTCTTTCTCTATGCTTTATGTAAATAGGTCTTGACATTTTTACATGTCATTTTACAAAATGTAATTGCATGTAAAAATGGAGATGTTCTCCTACATTCATGGACATCGCCTTTGAATAAGTCAATAGTTAGTTAGGGTTTTTCCTAGATTATCTCTCTTCTCTCATCTATAAATATGAGAGGGTTCTATTGTATTATGGACCTTTTATCTTATGCAATGAAGTGTTGCTCATTTGTAAAGAAATTTTGAGACTTTGAGTTCATGTTGTGAAACTATATTTCAATCAATAAAGAAGACTAAATTGCATACCAAACTTTATGACGGGTCAATTTCAACGAATGTGAATGTTTTTGTGTCTCTCACATGAGTTTATCTTATTATTCTAGATTGAATTGGCAGTGTTTTATTAATTGAGATTGGAGGGCTTTTCAGTTGATTTGTGTAGACTTTGTGCTATAACTTTTTCTTGGAATTATGAAATTACTGATAATATTGGTGAATGATCTATAAGACTTTGTGCTTATAATTGTTCATGTGGTTCATGAATCTATTCGTGAAGTATATTGAATACTTTGTGCTTCATTTGCAACGTTGATTACTTTATTGAAGACTACATAACGACTTTGTTCCTCCATGAGCCTTCTTGTTATGTATATTTTATCATACTGGTACTCCTAGACTATGGTTTGACAAGTTAGTAGTATTGGAAATTACTGCTTAGGTTTTATTTAAATTTGTATTGCATCAAGAAATAAAAATTGTGGAACACTGTAAACATATTCTCTGAAAGAAGAGAGAATCATGAATGTGACACACCCCCATATGATTAGTATAGTGTATATATTGTTGAATTTAGAATAGTTTACTTTCAGTTCTGGTAAGCAATAGGAAGGGTGCCACCCCTTTCTAAGAGGAGAGATTATATCTCACAATAACTATGGCTGAAATTCCAGGTCTGTAATCTATAAAGGGGTTATAGAATTTTCACCCAATAGTTTTTTGGAAACTTTATTGGGGAACGAAACACGCAATCGAAGCCTCATGCTTTTGATTGAGATGAATAAGCACTGCAGTATCTTATTGTAAACTTTTGTATATCTCTTATTTTGCTAATCTTCATTTTATTTCCAAGTCTTTATTCTAGAAAATAGAAGTTATACATGAGGTTTAAGGGTGCAAGGTGTGGTGGACCCACTTTTTCATTTTTTGTAGTGTCATAACATTCTTCCTTCTCCTCCACGAGCAAGGTCACCGCTACAACGTATTGCAAGTTATCGCCCATGGAGATTAAGATCACCTCTTCCTACTAAATCTTCTATTTTTCATCGAGTTCTAGCTCAAGTACCTGTTATTCAAATCACTATGGCTCAACCTCAACCACCTGCTAGACCTTGGGGAAATGATTTTAGTCCTCTTAATTTGGAGGACCCCTTACATGATCTTCCACATTTTTTGCAAAAGAACATCTAGAAATTTTATGGTGATGGAAAGCAACACCCTGATGAACACATCGTTTCTTTCTACATCATTTGTGATGTTCTCGGTGTTGAACAAAAAGATGTTGTAAGATTTTTCATTGAAACTTTACAAGAAGTAGCTATTGAGTGGTTTTATACTCTTGCTCCTGGTGACATTACTAACTAGAATACTCTCCGCACCAAGTTTGAAGAGAGATTCAAACCTGCTAAACATGCAAACGCTTTGTTAGCTCAACTTGCAACCATGAGGAAAGAAGCCCCTGAACCCATATGTGAGTTCATGGCCAAATTTAATAAGTTGGTGACAAGGATTCCTATTCAGGATAAACCAACAGCCCATAATCTTAAGTGCTTCTTCATCAATATGCAACTTCCAAAAGTAAGCTTCTTGTAGCATAGGGTTGTTATTCCTGATCTTGAAGTTGCTCAACGTTTAGCTACAAGCACTAAAGATGATTTGATATTTGTTGGTAATATAAGAATGAATACAAATCAAAAAGGGAAAGCATCAAATTCTTCATCTTCCAACAATAATCCCAACTGTGTTGATCCCATGGTTCAAAGGTTGGAAAATGAGATTTTGGATTTGAAGAAGAAAGTTTCTAATAATTCCTAGAAGGATGTTCTTAGAAAGACCTTCCCAAATTATTCCAGAAATAGAAATCAGAATCATCTTCCTGTACCACAAGGAAGGATTGCCTTAGAAGCTCCACCTACTAATGCAGTTGTGGGGTATTACGAGGAAAATCAAGACAGATATGCACAACTATAATATCCTATGGAAGAAGATGTTGATTTATTCCAAGATGAGGGGTAGATCCAGCTGGCGACTCCAACATTGGTTATTTGCAAGTTATGAATGATTCAGATGATGAGGATCTAATAACTGAAACTTATGTTGTTTTCACATGGGAACAACAAAATCAACTTGATTAATCTCAAGTTGATGCTCCAAAATCAAGGGACAAGTCATCAGTAACTATTGTAAAAAGAGGACCTCCTTTGCCTTGGCAACTGAAAGATACAAAAAATAAACAAGTGTTCATCATCCTCCCACAATTCCTACTGTACCAAAATCCAATGTTCAGGTTCCTAAGACCACTGTTCCTTTTGCTAAACCCATACCTAAAGTTACCTCATCTTATTTGCAAATCTCTTTCCAAGCTTTTGTCATTATTGACCATGCAAAGAGGACAAAAATCCATATGTCAGAAGTTGAATACCTCAAGGCTAATCCAGATCAATTTGACAGGCTAGTCAAGTTTGTTAGAGACAAAGGAATTACTCCTAGTAGGGATACCTCTTCAGATGTTTCTATTGTTCAAAAGCCTAAGCCTCCTCAAAACAACCTAGTTATTGTTCCTCCAACTACCTCTGGAAGGATTGATCCATTTTGCATTTCCTTGCTTCTCAATGGATTTAAATTGAGTAATTGTGTTATACACTCTGGTGTATTTGACAATGTTATGCCCACCAAGGTAGCTACTGCCTTGGTTTTGAATAGTACAAATACATTTGGTCAATTTTTTTTCTATGGAGAACAAGCAAGTACCTCTAATTGGGCAGATCAAGGATGCGCAGTATGCATTTGTTGCTTATCAGAAAAGAAGATCAAGATGACATTCTCGATTGTGGATGTTCCAGTATATTATGGTATTCTACTTGGACGTAATTTTTGTAAAGATGTAGGAGGAGAACTTAACATGGAAATGTCAAAGCCTAGGATACCCGTAAAGGGTGTGATGCAAAAATTGGTTCCTAAAAGGGAATCAAAAATTTTGGTCACTAAGTTTGATGATCCTAGAGCTCAAATTTTATTTGAGTCTTCGAGTGTTGTACTTATTATTTGCAAATGGATGAGGATGTTGAACCTTCAACAAGGAATATTAAGCATGAGTTATAAAGTGTTGTCTCTTCTCCATCGATAAATGAATCATCGTTAGATGATTTTTCCATCTCAAATTATGAAGCTTCATCAGACGATGAGGCCACAAATTTTGATACTGCAAACCTTGGTGATCCAAATGATGTTTGGGTAATTGAGTTTGATGGCAACTATTCTTCTACTAGTTCAGGAGCCATAATTTTCTTTGTCTCTCCAAAAGGGAAAATCTTTCCTTTCTCTTTCAAATTATAGTTTGATAAAACAAATAACACAGTCAAATATGAAGCTTTGTTATTAGGTATGCAAGTTGCAAGAAAAAAAGGAATCAATAATCTCCATGCCCAAGGTGATGATGAGTTGGTAGTCTGCCAGATAAGGAATTTGTATCAAACCAAGAATGACAGACTTAGGCATTATCGTAATCTTGTATGGGATTGCATTGAAGAGTTTGATGCTTTTGACATTTCTATAGTTCCAAGAGAGCATAATGATAGGGTTGATTCCTTATCAATTTCAGCCATGCTCTTGATACCACACAAGGATTTTCACTATCCTACTTATACCATTGAGTTGGTGTTTCTCCCAAGTGTTCCTAACAACTCAGACAATTGGAAAATTTTCAATGACGATCATCACATCATAGCTTTTATGGAGAAGGTAGAAAACTTTGATGAGTTGTACTTTGAAGGTAGTGATTCTCCAGCTCGAGAATCTATCTCTGAAGTTGATTCGGTAATAGGAAAAGATTTTCTACAACTCAAAGGAAATAAAATCTCCAAAGGGTTGGTATCTCTTGAAATACTTTTTGAAAAACGTGGTCATTATGTCAAAAAGCAACAGTCCAACTCTGATTCATCCACAAAAGTTGAGCAAATCAACTTAGGAACTGAAGTAGATCATAAGATGGTGAATATTGGAAAGTGTTGCACAACTGAGGAAAAAGAATTTTTTTTGACTTAGTACGATAATACATGGACATATTGGCATATTCTTATGAAGATTTGAAGTCCTTTCATTCAAAAGAGGTGCAGCACAAAATTCCACTCAAAGCAGGAGCATTGCCTTACAAGTAGAAACAAAGGAAATACAACCCCAAAATTTCTAGAACTATTCTTTCAGAGAAACAGAAAATGTTGAATGCACGTATCATATTTCCTATTCACCATTCAACATGGATAGCTAACATCATTCCCTTTTGCAAAAAGAACGGTGAGATTCGCATCTGTGTGGATTTTCAAAATCTAAATTAGCTATCATTGAAGGACAACTATCCTCTTCCAGTGATGGATCAAGTTCTTCAAACGGTGACCGAATATGAGATGCTATCTATGTTAGATGGTTTCTCTGATTACAATCAAATAGAGGTTAGTTCGGATGATCAACACAATAATACCTTTACAACGTCATGGGGTACCTTTGCATATCACAGGATGCCTTTCGATCTTATCAATGTTGGTGCCACATTCCAATGTGCAATGTATTTTTCTTTCTGTGATGTATTAGGTAAGTTCATTGTAGTCTACCTTGATGATCTTACAATTTTTTCTAAAAAGCATCAAGAACATTTCTACCATTTGAGGAAAATATTAGAGAGGTGCTAACAACATGGAATTTCCTTAAATCCCAAATAGTCAATTTTTGGGGTTACCGAAGGTAAGCTTCTTGGTCACATTGTGTCCAAAGAAGGTACTAAAATTGATCTTGAAAGGGTCAAAATTATCCAAGCTCTTACTTTTCCTTCAAGTAAGAAAGCGGTCCATTCCTTCTTCGGAAAGGTGAACTTTCTGTGGATATTTGTACCTGATTTCATAGAGAAGACTCATCATATTGTTAATAAGATGAAGGGAACTTCCACTTTTCATTGGAATGCGGAAAGAAAAGATACATTTGATGATATCAAAGAGGCTATTTCTCATGCGTCAATGTTAATTTGTCTAAACTACACAAAGGATTTCATCATGTACAGTTATGCTTCTGAGCATACACTTTCAGAAATCTTGGTGCAGGAGAATAGCAAGGAATTTGAATCCCTAATTTTTCTCATGAGTTATCCATTAAAGAATCATGAACTAAAACATTCCAAAATGGAGAAACATGCTTTCACTGTGGTTAAGGTAGTGAAGCATTTCATGTATTACATCCTTAATAGCCATGTTAGAGCATTGGTTCTAGATTCAACTGTCAAGTCTATCTTAACGTAGTAGGAATTTGGTACAAAAAGGGGCAATTGGATTTCCAAGATACAAGAATACAACATGGGTATCAAGCCTACCAAGCTGGTACATGGGCAAGGTTTATGTCATCTTATTGCCAATAATAATCCTAATGAACAATTTTTAGATGATAAGGTGAGTGCTAATGATCTTCCAATGGTTTTGTTTGTTAGTACCAATGATGAATGGTACTCGAACATTGCTCATTTCCTTGCATAGGAGAATGTTCAAATCACCTTACACCGAAGGAGAAAAGAACTATTAAGCTTAAATCAGAAAATTACGTCTTATGGGACAATGGTTTGTATAAGCGTGCCTTGGATGGTACTTTCTTGCATTGTGTTGATAAAGCACAACAAGAAAAGTTGTTGAAATATTTTCATGACTTAGCTTATGGAGGACACTTCTTTGCACCGATTACAGCCCACAATATTTTGAGGGCTAAGTATTATTGGCCTACTCTTTTTCAAGATGCGTACTCTTGGGTACATAAATGTGAACTATGTCAACAGTTCATATGTAAGCCAAAGTTGGCCGCTCTACCCTTGAAACATGTCATCATTGAAGATCATTTCCAACAGTGGGGCATTGACTTCATTAGCGTAGTGAATCCACCTTCAAGTGTGGGACATACCTATTTCCTCACCGCTACTGACTACTTCACCAAATGGGTGGAGGCAATACTAGTAAAGCATGCTACTTCAAAGGTAGTATGTAATTTCTTGAAAGAGAATATCATATCCAGGTTCGATGTGTCAACCAAGATTGTTGCAAACAATGCTTCTGCTTTATCATCAAGTGATATCATAGAGTTTTGTGTTGAGCACAAAATTACTCTATCACGTTCATCTGACTAGTATCTGCAAGGTAATGGTCAAGCTAAATCAAGCAACAAGAATCTAGTGATCATCATTCACAAGCTTGTTGATGAGAATCAGTGATTATGGCACAAAGAATTGTATGATGATTTGTGGGCCAACAGGATTATCCCAGAATGGGCCATAGGCATGTCCCCATTTCAACTCTTGTATGGGTTGAATACTAAAATTCCCATCACACTGGAACTACCCACCCTCAAGTTGGATAAGGCCATTGAGGATGAGACTTTTGAAAGTTCATTTGATAAGCATATCATGTATCTCTGTGAATTGGAAGAGAAGCATGTTCAAGTGGAAAACTATATTACAGAACACCAAGAACAAGTGAAGAATTTCTTTGACAAGAAGGAAAAGTCTCGTGATTTCCAAGTTGGTCATCTAGTTCTCTTGTGGGAAAAGAGAAGGGAACCAAAAGGTATGCACAACAAGTTTGATTCACTATAGACGGGTCTGTTCAACATACATCAGCTCCATGGTGAAAATAGCTTTCGTTTGGCATACAAGGATGGTATGCCATTCACACTTCCACATAGTGGATAGCATCTGAAACACTTTACACAATAAGGTGACAAGTGTATCATGTAAATATTTGTATAGTCTCCACATATTTTTATTTTTGAGTCTTTTTCTTTTTGTCACCTGACTCTACACCCAATGGATGGATAAAGGAACTTAGATTCTAGAGTTCTTCTCCCTTCGATCATTTCAAAGAATGATTGAAGGAACCAGCTAGATCCAGTTGTTATCCTCAAATTTAGTGCACTCGATTCATGAGATAACCCCTAGGAAACTTGTTTGTTTCGTATCCCACGTACTCTAAGCATGCAAAATGAGGTAAGTTTCAATTTTCTTTTATGCGTGATCTTGATCCTTAAATCCTCCCCTCGAGCACTCATCTCTTATCATTTTTCAAAAAGCTTCAAAAAAACATTTTTATCATTTTTCACCTTTTTGGGACTTAGAAAAATTCTTGCCCATGTAAAGGAATTTTTTCTCAACGCCCCTACATGAGCTAATACAAAAAATTTAAGGTGTAGCGGCATTGAATTTCAATGCCACTACACATCCTTGATTTATTCCAAGCGTAAGGGCAGCCTTTTTTGACGCAATTGCATATCACATGTCTGGTGTTTTTGAAACATGCACGAGCGGGATTTTTCACCACTCATGCACTTTCCCGCCCCCCGCACGCATGAAATAAATAAACATTAAGTTCATAAATATAACCTTATTAATGACTTTTAATTACTCTTTAAAGGCATTTTAAGTCTCATTTATGGATTTTTGGTTGCATTTCCTCCTCTCCTATTGCTCGATCTTGTGTTGATCATTCTTCACTCTTTTGTGCGGGTTTGAGGAGATTCGAGGGAATTTTTATCAATTAATTTTTTCCACTTGTCATCAACATTCTTATTTCTCCAGGTATGTTCTTCCATTCCCATTTTTTTTGTCTTTTAACTTGTTTTTTAAAATGTTCACACCATTTCTTTTAATTGTTTGATATTTTTTAACTAGTTTACATTTTGCTTCACATTTTTGTTTGGTCTTAGGGTTTGTAGCTATCTTGGATTTTCTATATTCATGTTATATTTTCTTTTTGGGTATCATTATTTCCAATTATTTCACCCTAGTTTCCTCAAGAAACTTCGATTTCCAACTATTTGGAGTCTTTCTTCTCATTTTCATGTCAATGTTTCTTACCAATTAATCAATTGTTTGTAGTTTTTTCGAGCACAATAGCGGTAAAATTCAATGCTATTATGCTTGTCTTGCCTCATCCTAACATCATAGTGTTGAGGTGGGAATTTTTACCACCTTTACATCGATGGACTCTCCCTATGTGAAACGGCGGTAAAATTTACCACCTAAGCATGGAGTTCTCCATTGTATATGTAATGGCATTAAAAAATAATGCTATTGCATATTACATTTTTATTCACCAAGTCTAAGATGTAGGAGTGGAATTTTTTACCACTCCTACAAATATGAGATCTTCCCCAAATACACAAGCGTTGAAAATTGTCGCCCTTGCATAGAAACATAAGACCTTCCCCCATGATGCAGGAGCAATAAAATTCCCCACCAATGCATAAAGTACTTTCAGGTTGCTCCAAAAATGCATGGCAATGTAATGGTGGTCTTTTTTAGTGTTAGTACATGAAGTGAAATTCCCCAAGGTGTAAGGGCACTGAATTTTAGCGCCCACGTACAAAATCCTGAAAATTTCACTAACACTCAGAAAACTCCAAAAATGCATTCTAAACTTCATTTATTTTGCATTCACTCAAGTTTTCTCACTCAATTACTCATACTTGCTCACTCTAAAGTGCTCACTTGATTTCCTACATTCCCTCACTTCCATAATGCATGTTCTCCTAATGTTGTAAAGATCTTTTGTTTCCATGCAGTTATACTCCATTTCCTATCAAACACTCTTGTTTATCAGAAGTTTCTCTGTACACTTAATGACAATTGAGGAGTCTCCTTCATCAAGCAAGAAAGACAAGCTGAAGTAAAAATATCAAGGAATCTATCCTCCAACATTTTTCACATCCAAGATCGACAATATCAAGGATATAGAAATAGGGCACCTTGATATGGATGACTTTGTGAAAAGAACAAAGAAGCAGACCTTGAAAAAGGATTTGGAGGCCATTTAGTTCACAACAATCTTCATCGGGTAGCTTCTTTTCCAATAGCAACATATTGTCCAGAGTTTGTGTTGCAAGTTGTCTCACATTAAATTAGAGATGACAGAAGTGCTAGAGACTCTTCAGGACAGATAATAATGAGGTTGGATGTTGAGTTCTTCGATGTTGTTTTCCAAGTCCCAACCATGGAGAAATATACGGACATGTCTATTCAACATGCTCAAGAGGCATATAATAGAGATCAAAATGAAGCCAAGCAGTTGATCAACATGAAATGGTTGAAAACTCGAAGGCCCTCCATTTCATGATGGCCGAAAAACCTCCCACGCAGTGATTTCAAAGAGGATGTTTGTGATATGATCACTCTTCTAAGTATGAAGGGAATGTCAACTTCATCAACTTTCCAAGAATGGATGTACGAGTACATCAAAATTATCAGGAGAAGAAAGAGCCACATTGACTCGAGTGCTCAAATCGAAGATGAAATCCACGAGTACCTCATCAACATGCATACTACATTTTTCTATATGACTTCTTACCTAGTGTACATAGCAGCGGCAATGAGGCAATGTCCTGGTCTCACTATAGAAGGAGATAGAAGATTTCTACTAGTGAACAAATACTACTCCCAAATCACTCTCAGAGGTAGCATCAAACATTTCAGACAAGTGAATGATGCCTTCTTTGTACCTTTTCTATTTATTTTTGATCCATCCTTGGAAAAGAAAAGAATTTTTGATGAAGCATGGAAAGCTGTCAATAAGTACGGATGTATCTTCCTATAGTTTCCTACATTCTCATACATTAGGTTAGGTTGCTATATTGGATATCTTTATATGTTTCCAAGGTATCCCTCTAACAAGTAGGTGTTGGAGTTATGTAGACAAGCTATCACAGTGCACAATGAACGTTGGGCCATTCACAAGCCAGGAATCAAATTTTTAATCATTATTGGTAGATATTCAATACAAACAGTGCCCAAGGCCAAAGCAGTAGTACATGAGATGCAAATTATGACTCTAAGAACTTATAGATGTAGAGTTGATTTTTTTTATCGAGGGATGAAGAAGAAAATAAAAAAGAGTCATAGGAATTTCTATCAGCTTGAAGACATATGGGTAGATTGCAGGGATGGGGAGGACATCAGGAAAATAGATTTTTGTAGGCTCATAATAGAACATATTTCTGAGCTTCATTTGGAAAATTTTCCAAAAGGCTTCAAAGATCCTGGTGATATTTTGAATGTTGACTATGATGAGAAAGGGATAGCAAGCAAGTCCTTTCCTCTTACCCAATGGTCATGAAAAGAAAATACTTCCATCAGATAGATGCTCACTCCCATTTTCCACAATATCAGTGAATGGTTACAAAGGAAAGGACTTCAATTAAAATCCTTCAAGATGGAATCTGAGAGTGAGATATCTGAAGGAGAAGCCAGCAGGTGACAGGAGCTAAGGACCAAAAATAAAGCAAGTTTTTCTACCTCTTCTTCATGTAGAGGACCAAAGATTACATTTACCTATGGGAAGAGTATAGCACAAGCTACTAAAGAGGAGCAAACTACTAAAGAAGAACAACTAGAAAGATAAGAGCAACCATCAGGGGAAGAACAAGAGCCTAAATCAGAGGAGCAATCTTAAGAAGAAGATGAAGGTGAAAGTGAAGAATTTGGAGATGATGAACAATCAGAGGAAGATCAAGAAGAAGAGAGAGGTGATGAGGAAGAAGAAAGGCATAATGAAGAAATGTGGTTGTCTCCACATGAGAATATCATTCAAGATCCCCCTCATACACCATCGCCTATCATTACCACAACACCTCACACTCATCCTATTCCCACTTCTCCTCCTCATCCTCCTCTTCCAACTTCACCCCCACCTATAATAGTTTTGCATGCACTAAAAGTGACTATTCCTCTAGTGGTGTATTCCATTCATTCTACTCCTACCAATGGGCTATTGTTGCAAAGTATAGATGTTCTTTTTGGATCTCCTTCATCAATTCTAAGTTTTTCATCTCCATCATTTTGAATATCTTTACAAGTTGAATCTTATCATTTCATGAATGATTCTGATACATCAAATTTGTAGAATCTAGGAGCAGTGATGACTGAAACATCACGTATTGTGACTATGGAATTTATTCCTATAGATGAAGTTGCTACACAAGAATTAACAATGGGGTAAGAAAGTAATGTTTCATTCCTTCCTCCATGGTTAGCTTCACAGGTATCCAAATGGAAAAAGCAGGTGGTCTCTCCCGATGAATTGGATCTTGAGGAGATAGCTCTACCAAAACCCAAGGGGAAGAAGAAGCCAAAAATCCACTCTAGGTGACATATGGATAAATTGGGATACAAGTATGTAGATATTGCAACACCACCACAAGGTAGGAGTGAAGTTAGCATGGAGAATTACACCATCACAAGAGTTGAGCTTGGAAAGATTACTCATGCTAGTGTCAAGGATGATGCGCAAGCATCTTTGACTTCCTTGATGGAAAATTTTGATAAGTTAAAGGAGACTAAAGACACGTACAAAGAAAAGGTTGAGCACTATGCTTTAGTATTGAGGAGGATCACAGAATCTTCAGAGAATGTGCAACCAATGGAAATAAATATTGAGGAACACATGGTTCAAAAAGTTGAAAAGTATTATTCTAAAGGTAAAATTGTATATGAGTTTGTTGATACAATAATAGAAAAAGGTTCACAATGCATAACCATTGTCGATGAAAGAATTTCTCAAGTATCCAAGGTGAAGCTAGAACTAGATAAGACAGAAAGTACACTTTCTAAGGAGCAGAGAGGAATAGAGTGAAATCTTGACTCTCGATTGCAATTGAAGGATATGAAATTATGAAAGTTAGTAGAAGTTGGGGTTATTCCCAACAAGGAAAAGTATGTGGAGATTAAAGAATACATCATGAAAATCATACAATTCATCAAGACTCCCATCAAATATGTACAACATGTACAAGAATATTTTGAAGGACATCATATTGTCATGGTGAATAAAATTGAGGAGTTGCTAGGGAAACTTCTTGATGACAATCACACATTTCTCCTGGCAAGTGAGATTGTTCAAATATTCAAGGAAGCTATTCAAAAAAAAGTGGAAGATGAAGCCTTTTCATTAACTTCAAAGGACACTTTGTGCGATGTACAATTAACCTTGGACAATCTTAAAACACATCTAGATAGATGTAAAAAGGTTTGTTCTACTCTAAGGAAGTCTGTTATGAAGTTTCACTCTATTATTGATTACACTTCTAGACCGGAAGAGACAATAATGTAGGAGGTCATGAAAAGATATGAAGATTTCCAAGCAAAGAGCAAGGAACCATAAATCTTTTTGTGTTTCCAAAGATGATAGTTTTATTCTTTCTCTATGCTTTATGTAAATAGATCTTTACATTTTTACATGTCATTTTGCAAAATGTAATTGCATGTAAAAATGGAGATATTCTCCTACATTCATGGACATCACCTTTGAATAAGTCAATAGTTAGTTAGGGTTTTTCCTAGATTATCTCTCTTCTCTCATATATAAATATGAGAGGGTTCTATTGTATTATGGACCTTTTTTCTTATGCATTGAAGTGATGCTCATTTGTAAAGGAATTTTGAGACTTTGAGTTCATGTTGTGAAAATATTTTTCAATCAATAAATAAGGCTAAATTTCATACCAAAATTTGTATTGGATCAAATTCAATGAATGTGAATGTTCTTATGTCTCTCACATGAGTTTATCTTATTATTGGATTGAATTGGCAGTGTATTATTGAGATTGGAGGGATTTTGAGTTGATTTGTGTAGACTTTGTGCTACACCTTTTTCTTGGAATTGTGAAATTGCTGATAATATTGGTGAATGATCTATAATAATTTGTGCTTATAATAATTCATACGGCCATGAATCTATTCATGAAGTATATTGAATACTTTTTTCTTCATTTGCAATGTCAGTTACTTTATTGAAGAATTCTATATTGAAGACTACGAAATGACTTTGTGCCTCTATGAGACTTCTTGTTACGTATCTTTTATCATATAGGCACTTGTAGACTATGCTTTGACAAGTTAGTAATATTGGAAATTACTACTTAGGTTTTATTTAAAGTTTTATTGCATCAAGAAATAAAAACCGTGGAACATTGTAAACATATTCTTTGAAAGAATAGAGAATCATGAATGTGACACACCCCCATATGATTAGTATAGTGTATATTGTTGAATTTAGAATAGTTTACTTTAAGTTCTAGTAAGCAGTAATAAGGGTGCCTACCCTTACTAAGAGGAGAGATTATATCTCACAATAACTGTGGTTGAAATTCCAATTTTGTAATCTATAAAGGGATTACAAAACTTTCACCCAACAAGTATATAGCCCTCATAATGTTTGTACAAATGGTTTGGGTTGAATAATGATCACCAAAAATTCATTGATGGAACAAGGACTAATTTATCTTTGTTTTAATACATGTTAGAATGATTAACATCACAATTCCTCCTAAAAAGAATTATATTAATTGATATGAAAGGGGAATGTTGTGGCATAAATTATCTTCTTTTTTATGGCTCAAATTAGTTGGTTATAAAATTATTTGTGTGACCCTCATCCTTTATTCTACCTAATTATCCATTACCATCATTATTACCTAGGAAATTCTTCATTCTTCTTCTTTATTATAGGTCTTCATCCAAGTGATAGCATAATGTGTCTTCCTTTTAGAAGAAGGAAACCCCATTATGTAAGCCTACTAAATTCTCACTCTAAATGTGGATCGAATGGTACAAATAGAAATAATATATTTATAAAATTATTAATGGCATATGTGATGTTGAAAAGTATCACAATCAAATCAAGATTCTTAATCCTACCTAAAAGAGTTACCATCTAAAACCATGTAGAAACTAATGTAGAAAAAATACCAAATGTGTGGATGATGCCTCCAAAAGTGTTCAATCCTCTCCAATCTAATGCCAAACTATAAAAAAATTGATTAAATATACCACACATTATGCAATATTTGCATACAATAACCATGTATTTATGGTTATGACTATAGGTAAGATAAATAAATGGATGATAATTTAGTACTACTATAGGAAGTATCAAAATGAATGATAACTAGGTTAAATTTGTGGACTTGTGAGTATCTATAATGTATGTTACTATAGTAACATGATAAGTGAGAGAATTAATAGGATGGTCTAATTATTCTCTCATGACATCTAAAGTAGGAGATACAACTCCAATAAGAGTTTTCATCAAAGAGAAGATGAATATCCTCAAAGTTGTCCTCAAGATTTGAGAGGTGGGAATCCATATTTACCAAAGTGCCAAACTAGTGGAGTTGCTAGATTTGGAGCTGTAAAAATCATACTAAACGTAATAACTGTAGTTGAGAAAGCTAAATATATGGGGAGTAAATATGAGAGTTGTTTCCTAATTTATTGGATGTGTGCATGGGCTTTGGAGGCAATTGTCCATGTGGATTGGATACTAGGTAGGGTGTCCCAATCTTTAACATGTAATTTGGAATGTAGGATTATGGATCTTTTGTTTTTCTTAGATATACTACATGGTATGATTATTCAACAACATTTGGATTTCTAAGGAGAATACATGTTCTAACACCAAGGGTAAAGGTGTTAGGTGGATAGAAGGTTAAAATTATCTATGGTGATAATAGATGAAATTATGGGATTGGATATGAAAATAGGAAGGAGATGTAGGATGTGATTTCCAAGGGCTACCTTACATAGGAATGATAGGATCCTACTCAAGGTATGCCACTATACCTAGACACATTTAAGGATTTTCAAGATATGTTTTAAGATATTTTCCATTTATTTATCAAGGTCAAAAGAAAGTAATTAGCATAGTGTTGATGGTCAATGTAACACAACAACGTTAAATAGAATATTTCTACGCTATTTCTCCTGAAAAGGATAGATAACCTAAAGTAACCTATCTTCCAAGGTCTTTGTATTTGGTTCTCAATTGTGCTGATGTTATTCAGTGGCCTATGCAACTGTAATGTTCAAGGGGCCTCCTGGTAAAAGGGATACAAATAGCATCATATAAATTAATCTACATTTGGGGGTGTAAATAAATATCAAAAGATAGGACCGAGTGTTAGAGTTAAAATGACACTGAGAGGGGGGGGGTGAATCAATGTCTTAACAGATTTGACCAATTTTTCAAAAACTTCAAAACATATCACAGATTTGTTCTCAATATTACTCTGATTAATGCATTCATGAGTTGAATGTAATCATTCATAAACAGAATTGAGAAAAGTAATAACTCAACAGTGAACAAAAACAACAACATCATAGTAAAACAAAAAGAACACAAAAGAACAAAGAGGCACAATATTTTGCCGAGTGGAAAACCCTCCTGGGGTATAAAAACCACTCCCTAAATGCCTTCTTGGCTTAATCTTATAATCAACTGTTCACAATGCCTTATAGGCTGATTTTTGAGCACCCACTCAAGGAGCACCAACCCCTCATTTAGAGATATCTATTTCAAGGAGTACCAACCCCTCAAATTATTTTTTGAACAATAATAATGATTCAGAGGGTTTCTCTATTTTCAGTTAATCACATATCTCTCTATTTTCTCATCTACAGAATACCTTAAAGATTCAATAACTGAATCCCTAAAATACCTCATAGAGAAGAAACTCACAATCTCTGCATCTTATTATAAAGATTTTATTGTAGAGTTTTATCCATATATTTTTATACAGCCAAGGAATGATAATCTCAGAATTACATCAACAGTCGAACAGAAAACTAAGTTTTCTGCTTCTATATATACATCTTGATTTACAAGCTAGATAGGTAACTATCTTCAGGAGTAACGACAGAACAACCAACCCAGCTAAGAGCCGTTCTCAACAAATCTGAAACAAGTGAGATCATTTCTCTGCATAAAACGCACAACTGCCCACCACAAAAAATCATAACATCTAATGTATGAAAGACTCAGTCAGGGCATCATTTTTCATAGAGATGCAGAGAGCAGTTAAAGAAAATATTGTGATAATAAGTTAATATGCCCAGTATGAAACGCATAAATAAAAATACTAGATAGATCTGTAACTCCCATGGCTCCATTATCCACTGTCGAACTTCCAGTCATAAATGCACCAGATAAACCTTCCATAAACCTCTGTAAGAACCGTTACAATCAGCAACAACATAAACGAACAGTTTATGAAGCTTTCTCATGATGGCAGCCAGGCTAGGGTTCGATACCCAGTCAAAAAGAATAAGCTCACAAAGTTTGCCCTAAACTTTTTTATTTCCATCAATGACACGTTATGCCGAAGGCAACTTAACGTTGCCAGACATTCAATTCGCTTTCGCTGTGACACATCAGCTTCGGAGAGAAGACATATCGAATACAACATGCTATGCCGATGGTCTTCCTTAATATATTATTCTTTCACTGAGACATGAGGAAACTTCTTACCGAGATGCCTTTTAGATTCATTCACTATCACTGTAACATACAACCTTCGGGGAGACCTCTTGGAGAAAAAACTTTGTCATACCGAAAGACATTCGATACACATTGTCGCCGTGACAATTCAATACCTATGCCCGAAGGCCTTTGTCATTTCCAAGTCGCCAAGACTATACATAGTCGGGGAGACACTATATAGACTGCCCCTTGTTTTTCCAAAACATCCCAAGCTCACAATAGATCGCCAAGACATTAAAGATCTCACACCAACATAAACCTTTTTTCTGATGTGCGTCGCTATAACATTATGATATCGGTGAGACCTTTCGTAGAAAGTTTGAGTCATACCAAAAAAATTCATTCACTCAGAGTCACTAAGACAGAATAGATCCTATGCTGATAGAGTTCTTTTGTGTTCCATCGGCGAGACCAGAGGTCACTCGCCGAGACCTTTCACCAAAAACCCTAGCTCTTGCCAAAGAGACTACCTTCATGTTTTCGGTCAGTGTAACAAATCAAATTCACCAAGACCATATAACGACACCACAACTTTCACCAATAGACTTCCACATGAATTAGTCGGTGAGACCAAGTGAAATCGCCAAGACCTCAGCCCGATACCACTCAGTTTGGCTGAAGTTCTCTCAAAGAGTTGTTTGGTGAGACTCCTCCCAAAAAATAGATAAAACCTTTTGAGCATGAGTCGGTAAGACAAGAAAGACTCGCTATGACATTACCTCGAGGATGATTTCCTTTGCCGATATGCTCATTCTGAAGCGGGTCAGGGAGACATAATGAAATCACTAAGACCTCATCCCAATGGTATAACATATGTTGATAGAGAATACTTTTTTGTCGCTGAAATCAACGTGTAAGATAAATTCAATCACCATGACATCTGAAATGTCTTGCCGATAGGCAACTCAGACATTTCAAAGTGGATCGGGGAGACCCTGCCATACTCATGCTGATATGTGTAAGCCCGAATGAGAAACAACCAACACCTGTGATATGCAAAAAGAACCATTCTGACAAAGAAACCATCTTCCAAACTCTGTCAGTCAAAGAGATAGCTTTCATAACTTGAACCAGAATTCTCATCACCATGAAAATAAAGCATAACAAATAACTTTATGTAATATCCAAGAGACATCAAAGAAGTGCCATTATAAATCATAAGGATCAGAGATTTTGTCATCAAGGACAAACCATAAACACAACTGAGATCCAACAAACTCCCCCTTTGTCCTTGATGGAAAAACACAAATGACTCTCCCCCTTTTTGCCTCAATGACAAAGAATAGAAGAGAAGAATGTGCATTGCCATGAAACACAACTGAGAAGCCAACCAAAATATCATGAGAAATAGCTGCAAAAAAAAGAGTAGTAGTGCAGCAACCAAAATTGTAGGAGAGTTGTAAGTGAATCAAAACATATAACATGCTCCCCCTAAGCAGTAGCTTGGAGATTCATTGAAGTAATGATAGAGAGATAACTCCCAACCGAAGTTTCAGCCTTTCAAATAGCCCTTTTGCTAAGGGCTTAGTGAAAATGTCAGCCAACTGATCTTGAGATCCAACAAACTGTAAGCAGACTTCATTAGCCAAAACCTTTTCTTGAAGAAAATGAAACTTAATAGCAATATGTTTCATGCGAGAGTGCATAACAGGATTTTTTGAAATATTTATCGCACTAGTGTTATCACAAAGAATGGAAACAGGTTTAGAAACATCAATACCCATATCTGAAAGAGTCTGACTCATCCACAAAACTTGAGTATAGCATGAAGTGGCAGCAATGTATTCTGCTTCAGCAGTAGAAAGCGAGACAGATACTTGTTTCTCGTTGTGCCATGCCACTAAATGATCACCAAGAAAGAATGTAGCACCACTGGTGCTTTTCCTATCATCCAAACAACCATCCCAGTCAGCATCAGTATAAGCAATCAAAGAGAAATCATTGCTCCTAGGATACCAAAGACCATAATCAAGAGTGCCCTGAATGTATCTAAAGATCCGTTTAACAGCAGTAACATGAGAGTCTTTAGGTGATGCTTGAAAATGTGCAACAGTGCAAACTGCTTGCATAATGTCAGGTCTAGAGGCAGTTAAATATAAGAGACTGTCGATCATTGATCTATATTCCGTTTGATTTGTATCAGGAGAATCATCAACCTTAGTAAGTTTGCAACCAGTAACCATTGGAGTGCTAACTGGATGGCATTCATCCATCTGAAATTTCTTAAGCATCTCTCTAGCATATTTGGATTGAGAAAGAAATATTCCATTCTCACATTGAGAGATTTGAAGACCCAAAAAGAAGTTTAATTCTCCTAACATTGACATTTCAAACTCAGATTCCATTATCTGAGAGAATTTTTTACTCAAAGTGACATTATTGCAGCCAAAGATAATATCATCAATGTAAATTTCAACAACTAAAATATCAGAACCTTCAGTTTTAACATAAAGATTACTGTCTACACCTCCTCTAACAAAGCCATTAGAAATTAAGTGACTGTCCAGCCTAGAGTACCAAGCTCTAAGTGCTTGTTTTAAGCCATAGAGAGCCTTTTTCAACCTGTAAACATGGTTATGATTATCTTTGCATATAAATCCTTCAGGTTTTTCAACATAGACCTCTTCATCTAAATAGCCATTCAAAAAAGCAGTTTTGACATCCATTTGATAAATAGTAATTTTTTTGTAAACAGAATAAACCAAGAATATTCTGATAGATTCTAGTCGAGCAACAGGTGCAAAGGTTTCACTAAAATCAATACCTTCTTGTTGAGCATAGCCTTTGCAGACAAATCTTGCTTTATTGCGAATAACATTACCATTTTCATTAACCTTGTTTCTGTATATCCATTTCCCTCCAATGACATTTTTGTCATATGGTCTTGGGACTAACTCCCAAGTTTGATTTTTCTCAATTTGATCAATTTCTTCCTACATAGCATTAAGCCAACATGAGTATGTGAGAGCTTCATTAAAAAATTTAGGCTCAAACTGAGTAACTAGACAGAAAGTAATTTGTGCCTTTTCATTAGATTATGCAACCTTTCTTCTAGTTTAAACTCCTGCATTTTTATCCCCAATAATCTGATCTTTGGGGTGGTATATAGCTAGATTTTTTGAAGGAGAATTTGATGCAACCTTTTTAGGACTTGCATTTTCATTTTTAGGGCTTGCTGATTCAGCAATAGACTTTGCTATTCCAGCTCCTTTAGAAATTATTTCAAATTCAAGTTCTTCTTCCTCATCATTTTGCAAAGATTTTGCATTCAAATGTGGTCTTTCGTCAAATTTTACATTAACAACTTCAACAATCTTATTAAGCCTTTTGTTGAGACATTTATAAGCTTTGTTGTGAGTTGAGTATCCCAAAAAGATACCCTCATCACTTTTGGATTGAAAACTTCCAAGATTATCATCATCCTTTTTGATAAAACACTTACTTCCAAAAAATTTAAAATATTTGACAGAAGCAGTTTTTCCAAACCACAGTTCATAAGGAGTGTGTTTAGATTTCACCCTAAGCTGCACTCTATTCAAAATGTATACAGCTGTATGAACAGCTTCTTTCCAATACATATCATACAATTTAGCTTCATCTAGCATGGTTCTAGCCATTTCTTTTATAGTTCTATTTTTACGTTCAACTACCCCACTTTGTTGAGGTGTTTTAGTTGTAGCATACTACCTTTTAATACCATGTTGTTCACAGTAATCAATAAACTCTTGAGAGGTGAACTCACCTCCTTTGTCTGATCGAAGGCATTTGAGTTTCAGATCAGATTCCTTTTCAACCATTTTACGAAAGATTTTGAACCTTTCAAAGGCTTTTGATTTGTGCTTAAGAAATGTGACCCAAACCATTCTAGTATAATCATCTACAAAAAGCATAAAGTATTTTTCACCATTAATAGACCTTGTTCTAGTTGGTCCACATAAATCAGTATGCACAAGCTATAAAGGTTTTGAAGAAGAATGTTCTTTTGTCTTGAAGCTGATTTTAGTTTGTTTACCACTTAAGCATTCTTTGCACACATAATTTTTTGGCTTGTTAAGAATTGGTAAACCTCTAACATTCTGATTCTTACTGATTCTAACCAGATTTTCAAAGTTTATGTGTCCTAATCTTTTATACCATAACCAGCTCTCTTTAATTTGGCCCATTAGACACATACCTTGAATATTGTCATTGCAAGATGAGTCAAGGAGATTGTACACATTTCCTTTTGTCCTCCTTCCAGCTGCAACAGCCTTTCCAAGCTTGTTCTTAATCTCACATCCCTATGAATTAAAAAGAACATGATAAACACTATCACAGATTTGACTAACACTTAGAAGATTGTGCTTGAGACCTTCCACCTAGTACACATTATAGATAGGAGTGTCTTAATTCAGAAGAAGTGAACCTCTACCTTTAATTTGAATACCAGAGTTATCACCAAACTTGACATATCCACCTACATAATCTTCAAGTTTTATAAACTTGTCCTTATTGCCAGTCATATGGTTAGAACATCCACTGTCCAGGACCCATAAGTCCTTTTTCTTGGAATGAAAAGCAGTTTGAACCAACATAGTTTTTTCAATGTTGTTGACAGTCTTAGGTTTCCAAACCTTTTTAATTTTCTGTTGTTTTGATTGCAGATCAGTTATGCACTGTTTGACAGAATGTCCTAAAGTATTGCATTTAAAACATCTAATCTGTCTAACAAAACCCTAGTGTTTCCTAAGACCAAACCTGGGTATTCTAGAATTCATAAGCCTAGAAGTGCTCACCTTATGATCAAATTTGTTGCAGAAAAAGAAATAGCCATAGAAAAAAGAATTGAAATTGTATGAAGGTCTATTACCTTTAAAAAACTTAGCATGATCCTTACCAGATTCTGAGTGATTTGAACCTGAATTTTTTACTTCAGAAGAGGGGTTTTGTTTTTCTTTGTCAGTTGAGCATTCACCCTTTTCAAAAACAACACCAGATTTATCTTTATACACCTTTTGTTTGCTGAGCATCTCATTCAGTTTTAGAGTGCTTTCATATTTTTCAATTTCCTTCCTAAGAAGGACTACTTCTTGTTCCAGTTTTTGAATTTCATGATCTTTGCAGCTTACAGTCTCTCTAAGACAAACTTCAGCTCTTTTAGCTTCTTCAAGCTAAGTTTTCAGAGAGATCAATTCTTGATCTGGTTTATGTTCTTGAGTAAGAACTTGTTTTTTGAGTTTTTTGACCTCTTGAAGAGCACATTTTAGCTCACTTTCAAGATCTACTTCACCTTCTTCAGTGTCAAAGGTGTTAGAATCATTTTGCTAAGTAAATTCAGCCATGAACAAAGTTTTGACTTCATCAGCTGATGAGTCTTTAGACTCAATATCAGATTCATCCTTACTAAACATACTTTTCTTCTTTTTAAAATTGAAGTTTCGTTTAGGTTTGAAAGCCTTCTTCTTAGGTTGTATTTTAGTTGTCTCGTTGTCATAGATTTGATCATCATAGGGACACTTTGCAGCAAAGTGACCTATTTTGCACAGTTAAAACATTTAAAGGGAAGTTTTCCCTTATATTTTCCTGATCCCTTTTTAAATCTTCTAACAAAATGAGATTCTTTAGAATCAGACAACTCTGATTCACTGACATCGACTTTTTCTTTCTTTTTAGAGTTAAATGCAGTTTCTTTTCCTGTTGAATTGTTTTTGCTAGTTCTCATTTCATAGGCAGTAAGTATTCCTTGCAGGTTGTCTAAGGTAAGCTTATCAAAGTGTTTCTTTTCTTCTAGGGCTGAAACCTTAGATTCAAATTTAGATAGTAAGGACCTAACAACTTTTGTGACCACATCAAATTCATTAACCTCTTGACCTAGACCTTTCATTCCATTGACAACTTCATCAACTCTTAGGAAATATTTAGCCACTTTCTCATCATCCTTCATTTTCAACTCCTCAAACTGATGTTTGAGAGTAATGATTTTTGATAGTTTGACTTTCTCATTCCCTTGATATATACTTTCAAGTTTTTCCCAGATTCCATGAGCAAATTTGCAATGCATGACTTTAATGAACACATCTTTATTTAATCCACACAAGATGGAATGCTTAGCTCTGGAATTTGTTTCATACTTCTTTTTCTCAGCAGCATCAGTGGGAATAGTGCTTGGTACATTGTAATCTTCTAAAACAATGCTCCAAACATCAACATCAAAAGAAACAAGAAAAGCTTCCATTCTTATTCTCCAAAACACATAATCTGTTCCATCAAATAACAGAGCTCTGGTTACAGAGGCACCTTCTTCAGAATGTGCCATTAAAAAAAACCAAACTCCAAGACCAAGATCAATCCAAGGTAATTAAACCAATCAGAGGACCCTATGCTCTGATACCAATTGTTGGAGTTAAAATGACACTGAGAGGGGGGGTGAATCAATGTCTTAATAGATTTGACCAATTTTTCAAAAACTTCAAAACATATCACAAATTTGTTCTCAATATTACTCTGATTAATGCATTCATGAGTTGAATGTAATCATTCATAAACAGAATTGAGAAAAGTAATAACTCAACAGTGAACAGAAACAACAACAGCATAGTAAAACAGAAAGAACACAGAAGAACAGAGAGGCACAATATTTTACCGAGTGGAAAACCCTCCTGGGGTATAAAAACCACTCCCTAAATGCCTTTCTGGCTTAATCTTATAATCAACTATTCAAAATGCCTTATAGGCTGATTTTTGAGCACCCACTCAAGGAGCACCAACCCCTCATTTAGACATATCTATTTCAAGGAGTACCAACCCCTCAAATTATGTTTTGAACAATAATAATGATTCAGAGGGTTTCTCTGTTTTCAGTTAATCGCATATCTCTCTATTTTCTCATCTACAGAATACCTTAAAGATTCAATAACTGAATCCCTAAAATACCTTATAGAGAAGAAACTCACAATCTCTGCATCTTATTATACAGCTTTTATTGCAGAGTTTTATCCATATATTTTTATACCGCCAAGGAATGATAATCTCAGAATTACATCAACAGTCGAATAGAAAACTAAGTTTTATGCTTCTATATATACATCTTGATTTACAAGCCAGATAGGTAACTGTCTTCAGGAGTAACGACAGAACAACCAACCCAGCTAAGAGCCATTCTCAACAAATCTGAAACAAGTGAGATCATTTCTTTACATAAAACGCACAACTGCCCACCACAGAAAATCATAACATCTAATGTATGAAAGACTCAGTCAGGGCATCATTTGTCATAGAGATGCAGAGAGCAGTTAAAGAAAATATTGTGATAATAAGTTAATATGCACAGCATGAAACGCATAAATAAAAATACCAGACAGATCTGTAACTCCCATGGCTCCATTATCCACTATTGAGCTTCTTGTCAGAAATGCATCAGATAAAACTTCCATAAACCTCTATAAGAACCGTTACAGTCAGCAACAACAGAAACGAACAGTTTATGAAGCTTTCTCATGATGGCAGCCAGGCTAGGGTTTGATACCCAATCAAAAAGAATAAGCTCACAAATTTTTCCCTAAACTTTTTTATTTCCATCGATGACACATTATGCCGAAGGAAACTTTAACGTTGCCAGACATTCAATTCGCTTTCGCTGTGACACATCAGATTTGGAGAGAAGACATATCGAATACAACATGCTACGCTGATGGTCTTCCTTAATATATTATTCTTTCGCTGAGACATGAGGAAAATTCTTACCGAGATGCCTTTTAGATTCATTCACTATCGATGTAACATACAACCTTTGGGGAGACCTCTTGGAGAAAAAATTGTCATATTGAAAGACATTCGATACACATTGTCGCCGTGACAATTCAATACCTATGCCGAAGGCCTTTGTCATTTCCAAGTCACCAAGACTATACATAGTCGGGGAGACACTATATAGACTGCCCCTTGTTTTGTCGAAACATCCTGAGCTCACGATAGATCGCCAAGACATTAAAGATCTCACACCGACAGAAACCTTTTTCCTGATGTGCATCGCTATAACATTATGATATCGGTGAGACCTTTCGTAGAAATTTTGAGTCATACCGAAAAAATTCATTCACTCGGAGTCGCTAAGATAGGATAGATCCTATGCCGACAGAGTTCTTTTGTGTTCCATCGGTGAGATCGGAGGTCACTCGCCGAGACCTTTCGCCGAAAACCCTAGCTCTTGCCGAAGAGACTACCTTCATGTTTTCGGTCGGTGTAACAAATCGAATTCGCCAAGACCATATAACGATGCCACAACTTTCACCGATAGACTTCCACATGCATTAGTCGGTGAGACCAAGTGAAATTGCCAAGACCTTAGCCCAATACCGCTCAGTTTGGCCGAAGTTCTCTCAAAGAGTTGTTCAGTGAGACTCCTCCCAAAAAATAGATAAAACCTTTTGAGCACGAGTTGGTAAGACAAGAAAGACTCGCTATGACATTACCCCAAGGATGATTTCCTTTGTCGATATGCTCATTCTGAAGTGGGTTGAGGAGACATAATGAAATCGCTAAGACCTCATCCCGACGGTATAACATATGCCGATAGAGAATACTTTTTTGTTGCCGAAACCAAAGACAAGTCTTGCTAAAATCAGCCTATAAGATAAATTCAATCACCATGACATCTGAAATGTCTTGCCGATAGGCAACATAGACATTTCAAAGTGGATCGGGGAGACCCTGCCGTACTCATGCCGATATGTGTAAGCCCGAATGAGAAACAACCAACACCTGTGATATGCAAAAAGAACCATCCTGACAAAGAAACCATCTTCCAAACTCTATCAGTCAAAGAGATAGCTTTCATAACTTGAACCAGAATTCTCATCACCATGAAAATAAAGCATAACAAATAAATTTTTGTAATAGCCAAGAGACATCAAAGAAGTGCCATTATAAATCATAAGGATCAGAGATTTTTTCATCAAGGACAAACCATAAACACAACTGAGATCCAACACAGAGCTCACGAACACAAAATATGAATGTAAATTTCCTTTAATTTAGACATACAAACTTCATAATGAGCATTGTTTCCAAACAACCAAACCATAAAATGATACAATCTATACCATTGCATTCATTGATAGTGAAAATTCAAGACATACGGATCATTCACCATCCATAAACTTCAAAATTAACAAGAACATATCATTAGCTCATCATTAAAATGCATAGATCAATGAACACAGAAAACCTCATTCACAGATAACCCAATGAAAATAGCCTCAGATTCAGAATCTTCTATTGATTTTCACCAAATAAGATACATTTATGCATAGAATTCACTGGCATACAAATGAATATTGATCATTGACGTCACCATCAAGACTGAAACTTGAAAATAACATAAACTTGTATTGAAAACTGTAAAAATATCTAAGTGTCTTTGCATAAAAACTATAAAAATTCTCCTAACTTCTCCTTAGGCTGCTAATCTTTCTTAAATTCTGACCTTTACAATATGGAGAGAAAAATTACATATAGATCAGTCCTAACACTAATTCCCATTCAAAAGAATGAGATCCATAAATTTAGGGAATCACTGGAGCTACATGAGATGATCGCCTTGCTGATCTTCAGTTTACTTGTTGATGACTTTGTATCAAAATCTGATGCAAAAAGAGGGAAGGAAAAACTACTAGGAATCTCCAGTTGAAGTTAGGCCAAGATTCTGCAAAATAGGAGAGGAAGAGGGAGTTGTCTAACTGACCATGTCATTAGGTGTCCATCAAGAATAGAATGTTCCACTACCATTTTATTCCTATGTTTTTTGCTCAAGCATGTACTCATCATAATTAGTAAACACTTGTTGGAGCACATCTTCATCTGGCTTGTCCACCCAACTGTCTTCAAATTTTATTCTTTTCAATTTTGCAGAAGCAAACTCTTGCATATCCCCAACTTTAATAAGTTCTCTTCTAGAAAACTTTATCTCCTCCTTGATATCCATAAGTCTATCAATCAACAAGTCATCACCATCATCCCCCTTGTGCATTGTCTCCTCAAAACTACTATTCCACTTTTCCTTAAGTTTTTCAAGATGGAAGCCATTCTTCAGAGGGATGTCTTCATTTATAAGCATAGCAATCACTTCTCCCAGCACCTCAATTTGTTCATTCAAATCCTTCCCAACCTATTGTACCTCATTCCTATGATAAAAAATGATTGAGGACCAAAACCTAAGAATGTTGATGATCTTTTTAATAATGTCTGCATTATCCTCCTCAAGGATGGACTGCTCCAACAAAGTTTGTTTTGATAACTTATTGATGTCCTTCAACCTCTTTGTATGTTCTCTATATTTATCCTCTTGTGTCCCAAGATCCTCAGCATGTGAATTCATGTCACTAACCAATTCCAATGCATTATCATGAGCTTTATATCTTTGAACAAGCAACTCCTCCACTTCTTGGTTCAATTGATCAATCCATTTGTCTAGCATCCCTACCTTGCTTCTCATTTCAACAAGCTCATCAGCTTCTTTCTTGCTTAACAAATGGGTGTTGTAGGAGCAACATATTGTGTAGAAATGGGAGAGGATAGGTCCTTTAAGTACCTATGCAATTGATCTAATTGATCCTTAAGCTCAAATTTCCTTTTCTTGTCCTTCACCATCCTTGACTTGGTAGAAGATGTCACAATATCAATTAAGTCCATTTGTTGATTTCTTGTAGGCCTTCCCAAGTTCACAGTCCCTAGCTAATAATCACCTAACTACATATCTAATATGTCCTTGTCTACCATTGGAATGGCACGCTCAGCCACAATCTCTCCAGCGTCTGTCAACCTGGCAGAGTGAAGGACCCTAGCCCTTTTCTTAGGCCTCTCCTACTCTATCTATTTCATCATTTCATCCCAATTCAAAGGTTGGGGCTGGACTATTTGTTTCTTTTCTAGGTTGAGATTCAACCATGTTAGGGTAGTAGGAGTAGTAACCACTTGTTGTGAGGAAGAAGCAGTGGTAGACGAGAGAGGTTATAGAATGGTTGCCTTAGGTTGAGAATCAACCTCTTGTTGTTGCTCCTTTTCTTAAACTTCTTTTGTGAGCCTTTCAATTTCAGCCTTCTCCATGTCCTTCTCTAATCTCCTCTACTAATAGATTTCATCTCTTTGTTTCTCTAATTCTTTGACTCTATCCCACATTGCCTTTTCTTTTTGCTCCTACTTATCCTATTATTTTGCTTCCTTCTTCTTTAGCAAGAGCTCCTCTTCATCCTTCTTTCTTCGAGCATCCTCTACAGCATTGAACTTGGCTTCCATGGCTTCTCTCTCTCTTCTATGTTGATCCTTTTCTTCTTCCACTTCATGGATTTTCTACAACGGAGCTAACTTATCTCTTTCCTCCTTGAGTTTCAGCTCTAATTCCTTTTGTTGCTGCAGGAGATCTTCCTTCTCCTTGTGCTACCTTACAAGCTATTCAGCTTTGGCCTTAGCTTCTAATTCTTGTTGTTTGGCCAACACTTCAACTTGTGCTTTAGCATCATCTTCTTTATGCTTTGCAATTGCCTCAGCTTGTGCTTTGGCATCTGCTTCTTTCTTAGCATCTTCAAATAATTTCCATTCATCCTCCAGAGTCAACACATGTTCTTCCTCAACATTTCCAATATTCCCAGCAAACACAACTTTGGCAAGCTCATCATCTGACTATGTGGCCTCAAAATCAGAACTAATATCATGAATTTCAACCTCCATTTCCTTCTATTTATCCTTTTCATCCTGATCATAAAGACTTCCTTGAGGTACTTCCCTAGTGGACTCTTCTGGAAGGAGAGGTTGAGATGAAATTCCTTCACCAACAGTAGTAGATTCTTCCCCTTATGGCTCATGAGTATCTAGGGTGGGTATTTTTGGATTAGCCTCTCCTCCAGAGTTAGGAGGGAGATATTATAATTGCTCCTTAGGAGCTATTCTCCTCTTTATTCTCTTCTATCCTTGGGTGCCTTGTGCTTTCCTCTTCTTTGAATTTTGAGCCTCTGGAAACTTTATCCTCATCACTTCCCATTGGATACTTCTATCCATTACTGTCCTAGAAATCTGTTTAATATCAATAAATTCTTCCTCATCCCAATTGATGGGGTCCAAGTTCTTGGTACCAATGTTTTTTGCCTCATATTCGGGATCAAAACCACACCATCATCAGATAGTGTATTAGGATTGTCCTCTTTTATTCCAAACTCAATCATCAATGGAATAGGAAGCCTTTCATAGCTTCTCTTTTTGGCATAATACTCATCTTGCAAATCCATCCAAAAATCTTCCAATATATTAAAATGCTTCTCAAAAATAGTAGGAAGCAAACCATTCATCTTATGTTTTGGATCAAAATGCTTCCAGGATGTATACAATCCCAATCTTAAGTGACTCAACTCATCACATACTCCTTTTGCAGCCACAATATGAGCACAACTGTATTCTCCCAACTTCATGGGAAACTTGTGGCATCCTACTTTGTGTTTACCTACAAACTTGCCATTGACCGCCAAGGCCTGATATATGAATTCCATGAGGAAAATCCTATCATTGCAACATCTTGGGATTAGGTGAGGATGTCCATCCAATCCTACAAACTAGAAGTAAGAGAACTTGGGGTATTGGATATACCAACGTCCCCATTTAGAAATGAACGCCATGGTATCTCTACTAAACCTGTATCCAGCATCTCCAGTCAGTTGGTTAATGATGACATAAAGAAATGCATCATTAACCCTTCTATAATGCAACTCTAGTGTTTACAAGATTAATTGATCATAATTCTCCCATGCCTTCTTTTGTCCAGGAGCTTCCCCTAATCTTCCTACTGCATTCAATCCAGGAAAAATACCCATCCTTGTAGAAACATATACAACATATGAAGTCATGAAGAAGGTATTTTTCTAATTCACCTTGATCATTTGATTGTGCAGGCTATCTGACAAGATCATTTCCCAATCAAATTGTTTCTTCCCACCCAAAATTTCCTCAATAAAAGGAAACATCCACTTCTTGAAGCATGTAGAATCTCTTTTCCCAAATACCCTGGACAACAACATAATCAAATCATCAATATCCTTTTGGAAATCTCCCCTCTTAGGTTGATCTGGCACCTTAGTCAGAGACTTCTTTTCAACCTTTAACCACTTCTTGTTCATGTGAGCTATATTGGCTTCCTTATGGTTGTTGAATAATTGCAATGTCTTTGCCTCATTTAGTTGTTTAGGGTTCTGAGGGGTAGGAGCATTGAACATAAACTTCATCATTTGTGGGGAGAGATCAATGATTACATTGCCTTGAATGTCCACACATTGCCTTGTTACAGGGTTGTAAGCCCCTGCTGCTATGATTATAAGCTCTGGACACTAGAATGATAGTGGGAAAATAGTCACATGTTCTAGCCTGGATTGGGCTATCCTCAAAGTTCTACCAATCACATCTTCAAAGAAAATGTCTACCTACAACTCCTCATAGTTGAATGGGCCTAGATTAGTATCAGTAATATTAGCCCAATCTGATTCTAACTTGCTTGGGGTGAGAGTAGCACTCTTGTACATGTATTTCAAGGTATAGGGAAGTTGCTCCATGACCTTTATCTCCTTAGGCTTCACTTGCCTTGAACTCTCGGCAGCCTGGTCCTCCACTTGTGAAACCTCTCCAAACGCTCCTAACATTGCTTACTCCCATAAAACAACCCTAGATTAGACCAATAGAAAGCATGAAAATCAATATTAGAAGATCACCTTTGATATTGCCTTGTTCTTCCCCTAGGTAGCCTCCCATACTTAGTAAATTTAAAACTCATCGGAGGCAAAAACAAAAAGAGATTAGGAATTAGAAAGCTTCTAACAAAGGTAGGATTGGGTTTAGCATCAAAATTAGAACTAGGATCAGAATGGAAACTGGACTTGAAACCATTCAATAGTTCCAAGTTCATTCTCCATTCTAGTTTTGCTTCCACCAAAAGAAAAGGATGTGGAACAGATACAAAACCTTATCGGTAGTGGGATTGAATTCCAACCTAAAACTCTAACGCACATACTCATGAGTTGAGTTTGTTCTTGGCTCCGCTTCTGTCACTTTATCTTTAAACATGAAGCAAAAATAGCCAACACTTATAAAGATTTGGGATGAGGTCACAGAAAGGCACAAGCAGACTCAGAATAAAGGTGTGACTTCATCATCGACAAAATAAGGGGGGATCGAGCCACCTAAGGCATGACATTGTAAAGAGACGGTGCACAAACCCTAGTTTGCACAACCCATCAACTCAAGAAATTAGGTCATCAAAAACCTGACATGAAAGCCATTGAATCGACACGAAAATAAGATCAGAAGGGTCATCCAACATATTTCCAACCTTTTAAATCACATGAGATCCTTCAAAAAAGAAACCCTAAACGAAACTAGGGCACAACAATACGGATACCACCAAAACAGGAAAACAACAACAGACCGACAAAAACAAATGGGAAACAAAAGGAAAAACAAAACAAGAACTGAAAAAGCAAGCAAAACACCAACACAAACACATGAAGATTCATGAGAAAGGTCATGAACATGCAATGAACACCACGAACAGGAAATGGGAAAACAAACAAAACAAAATGGGGGCAAAAACTCACCTACCTCAAAATGCTACCAAATAGGATGAAACTCGATCTGAATCCGCTTGAAGATGCTTTCCCTCGACCAAATCATGCTCCTCTCTCATGCTTTCTCAGCTCTAGTTCACTAAAACAACTTAGGCAATAATTATAATGAGCCAATTAACCTTGATTAAGGTTTAAAATACATTCCACATGTGTGAGGAGGTTGTAATTAATGCATTTAATGCAGTTGGTCAGGCATAGAATTGAAATGGGATGAGTACACAACATATGCATACATTAGAGGTAAAGCGGAAGTAGCAGCAGAGTTGAAATGGAATTAGGAACTTGATGCAAGCTCCTCATTCCATTCTAGTTCCGGCTTCAGCCTCATGGCAAGGAAAACGACAAGAAGGGAATGGGGGGAGATCGGAACCAACTAGATCTGGCACTTTTCACAAAGTTCCAAGTTTGGTTCTGATTCCAATTTCATTCCTGCCAAAGGAACGAACACCGACACAGGAAAATGAGAAAAGGAAAAAAAAGGAAACGTGATTGGAATGAAAACCATCCCAAACAAGACACAAACGAGGACAAAAACACAAAGAACACAAACGTGAGCAGGATCTAGAACCCTTTGTGAAAAGTTCCAAGTTCGGTTCCATTTCTAGTTCTGCTTCCGCCAGGAGGAAAAGAAACCACAAGCAAACAAAAGACAACTCAAGGGAGAAATGAACCCAAGAGTGCAAGGCGAACCAAATAGACAAAGAAAGCCAACAAGGCAAGAATGGGGCCAGGCCCGGAACCGAATCTAGACTTGAAACCTTCACAAAGTTCTGAGTCCAGTTTTCATTCTGGTTCCGCCTCTGCAAGACAAAAGGAACAAGGACTTAGGAGGAAAAAGAACAACTCCTAAGATCCAAACAAAAATACCAAGGACAAACAAACACATGGGGGACCCATTTTGACCAAAAAATAAAATGGGGTGGTTATGCAAGGCGTAACAAATGGCGACTCGGCTAGGAAAATGGTTTACCCATTTTCAAGACACTAAAGAATTCAGTCACCCAGAACCTCTGGTTCTGAACATTTTAAACTTTAGGATGAACAGTTATGGAAAACAAGGTTGAGCTGGAATCTCAAATGTAAATCAACAAAAACCACGTCCAATTTGAGTGTGTGCATTCATCGTGTATCTATTCCAACAAAGGTTCCTCTCATCCTAAAATAAATATGCCAAAGATTTAGGCTACATGAGTTGAATCCCTATGACTGTCGTGCAATGATATCTCGAACATTGTTCTGCTACCAAACAGGAGTCCATAGCCTCGATGGAGATACCTCTAGTTCTCTCAAGGCATTGCTCAACTGCCATCCAAGTGTCCATTACCCTGGTAGAGATACTTGAATTACCCTTCTCATATTGATTTTTTCCATCAATTAATAGTTATTTTTTATTTTCTTTGCATGGGCTTACTTGAGTCATTTCTCTTTTTATCTTTTTGTCAATACTCAGATATCTCATTCTAAAATTTGGGTTGAGAACTACAATGGATTTCATGACAATGTCAAGACTTAGATTTTTCACCTAAATCCAAAATAAATTATTCTGAGACAAATAGACCTCCATATAAATATATGTTACTATATATTTTGTGACAAATTCAATCATGGTCTATGAGATTGCTTACAATACACCTAATTTTTCTTAACCTTTCAGGCTGCTACTTAAAGAGAACACAAGAGATAGGTCTTGAGACGAAGAATTTCCACAGACATACCTAAAAATACCTAAACCAACTTCTCTCCTAGTACCCTTAGCGTACAATAAATAACCACTCCATACTTTGAAATAGAGAAAAATGAAAAATCACCCCAAGACACAGAAACAAAACACAAACCACAAGAACAAAAAAAAACAAACAGACAAAAGAGAAAACCAACTAATTACATATGTACAACCAATCAGAACATCAAGCCCTCATGGTCCAAAATAGTGTTTGAGAAACTTCCCATTGACAGGAAATTGAACAGGCTCTCCTATTAAAGTACTCAATCGAAAGGTATTTTCACCGAGGATCTCGGCAATTTGATAAGGACCCAACCAAAGTTTTTCAAAATTTTGATGGTCCCCTTTCTTTTCTTTGGCTTTATCCCATAATAGCACCAGGTTTGATATCCTAAAAGCTTTGATCTTTTCTCTTTTGTCAAACCAACATTTGACAACAACTTGATGTTTAGAAAACTGATGTAAAGTAGCATCTCTTTTCTCTTCCAAGTTTAATAAATTGGTTAGCCTAACCTCTATCCTATCATAATTTGAATAGAATTCTTGCATAAACCTAAGAACGGGTATCTGTAGATGGATAGGAAAGACCAAGTCTTGGCCATATACTAACTTGAATGGCCAGTTTCCTATGGCAACATTGATTCAAGTTCTATCTGCCCATAAGGAAAATTTGAGTTGAGTATGCCAATCCCTAGGATTACTTTCTAATAGCTTCTTAATTACTTCCAACATATTTTTATTCGTAGACTCAGCTACTCCATTCCCCTATGGGTAATAATTAGAATAATACTTTAAAACAATCTTATGCTCATATTCCCATTGAATAAATTCTGCAAAAGAGAAAGCAGGGCCATTGTCACATACCAAGGTGAACAGTACTCCAAACCTAGTTATGATGCATTCAGTAAGGAATTTGATGACAACCTAGGTGGTGTTGTTCTTACAAGGCTAAGCTTTAGTCCAGCACGTATAGTAATCGGTTTCCGTCAAAATAAATTTGTGACCTACAGAAGAATTGGGGTTAATCATGCCTACAAAGTCTAATGCCCATTAGGAAAATGGCCTTACCTCATACACCGACTGTAGAGGCATTGTTGGATTACATTCCCTGCATAAAAAATTCTGACATGTATGACATGTCCTCGCATGTTGATGAGCATCACATAACACATGGGGCTAGTAGTAACCTGATCTCAAATTTTGGTGAGCCATGGAATCAACAGAACCATGTCCAGTACCATGTCTGCCATGAAATTCCATTATGGCTTGTTTCGCTTGCTACTGATCAAGGTAGCGTAGATAGATGCCCTCAACTTTTCTTCGATATAGAGCTCCCCCTTTGATCATGTAGTGGGAACTCTTCAGCCTAAGTGCTCTCCTCTAAGTGGCATTCATCCCATTAGGGAATTCTTTATTTAGCAATAGAAAGATCAAATCAGTGTACCAATGATTTTTTTAAATGATTGTATCGTGTACTACTGATAGGTAATCTTAGTATCTACATCTTCCATTACCTTGCATAAACCTTGTCCTCTGACTAGCTTCATTGAGTGGATTTCAAGATCAAACTCTTGTTAGATTGCCATCCACTTTCCTCACCTCTCTCCCAGTTCACTCTGCATAAGAAGATACTTTACAGTAGGGTTAGGGATAATGGAAATAATTTGACTACGGATGATGTAATGTCAGAACTTCTTGATAGCTCAAACTAGTGCAAAAGCCTATTTCTCCAAGGGTGGATATCTAACTTGAGCATTTTTAAATGGAGAACTCATAAAAGCAATCGTCCTTTCATCTCCTTCACCTTTTCGTTGTGTCAAAATAGTAGCACAAGAATGGTCAGATGCAAAAGAATATATAAAAAGCCTTTAGATAATTAGGATTGGTTAGAACTGGTGCTTCTAAAATAGACTATTTAATCTGCAAGAATGCAGATTTAGCCTCATTTCTCCACTCAATCTTAGCATCCTTTTTCATCATTTCGTTAAGGGGTTTGACGATCTCCGTAAACCCAGTTATGAATTTCCACACAAATTTTATCTTTCCAAAAAAGGACCTCATCTCATTTTTGCTACCAGGAATGGTCAATTTTAGAATGGATTCCACTCTATCTGGGTCAACTGAGATTCCCTTCTTTGATATTATGTGGCCAATTAATTTTCCTTTTGAAACTCTGAACACGCACTTTTTCAGATTAAGGGAGATTCCATCACTTAGACACTTTTGAAGGACCTTTGACAGGCCTGCAGCATGGTTTTCTCTGTTCTTTGAAAACACAGTCAAATCATCCACATATATAATAATATACTTACCTACCAAATCCTTGAATTCCACATCCATTGCTAGTTGAAAGGTAGCTCCAAAGTTGATAAGAACATGGCATCCTTCAATAAGCAAATGTCCCCCACTTAGTAGTGAAGGCGGTCTTCATCTTATCCTCGTAGTTGACCATTACCTGATTGTATCCTGAATATCCATCCAAGAATGACATCATTTGAAAACCATTTACTATTTGTAGCACCTCATTCAGAGAAGGAAGAGGATGATTGTCTTTCTTGGATGCTTTGTTAAGGTTTTTGAAGTCAACACATGACATGATCTCTCCGCTCTTTTTACAAATAGGAACCAAGTTAGGGACCCAATTCAAATGTCTCACTGGAAAGATTATCCTTGCAGACAACAACTTTTGCACTTCCTTCTGAATTAAGGGCTCGATCAGGGCATTAAATAGGTGTTGCTTTTGATGGAAAGGCTTTGCTTCAGGCTTCAAGGGGATAGTATGTGTCATGACTGACGTATCAAAATTTTTCGAGTCTTCGTATCCCCAAGCGATTGCTGCTATATCCGCTTTTAATTTTGATAGGATTTTCTCTCGAATGTGTTTGGGGCAATTTTTTCCAATGAACACATTTTTTTTTAGGGCCTGAATCCACAAAGTTAACCCACTTGTACTTCCCTCCATCCATGTCAATAGGTAACTTCTCACAGGCTCTAGGATTAGAGTCAAAGATCCTCTCTAGTGCCACCATTCCCTTTAGAATGTTATATCTTTTCAGGTTCATTATACCTTCTGCATCACATGTTTTTCGATCCCACTCCCCCAAATATTTGTCTGATTCATCAATAATCTATCCTTCAAAGACGTCTAAACTTGCTAAGAAGGCAAGTATATGTTGGTCATCATCAAAGACCTAAAAAATTTGAAAGTTATCTGGAATGGTTGGGATCAAGACTAACTCCACTGAAAACCTCTTCAACTTGGATCTTGGATGGGTTCCAAGGTACTAACAGCCACAGCAAGTGGATCTGCAATTTGGTTATCCTCTTTGGGAATCAATTTGATCCCAAAGGCATCAAAGTCTTCTATCAGATTCCATATTTTGTTTCTGTCTATAGCCAACCTCTTATTATTGCATGTGTATTGGCTGCAAACCTGCTTGATAATGAGCTCATAATCTCCCATAAATGTCAAAGCTATAACCTTTTTCTGATGCGCAAACATCAATCCTCTGGCCAATGCTTCATATTCTACCACATTATTGGTACATCCGAACTACAACCTATAAGAAGCAAAGTAAGTTTTTCCTTTTAGGTTTGTTAGTTCAACTCTTGCCCCACTTCTTGATTTAGACTTAGAACCATCAAATTTAAAGATCCACAATTGATCCAGGGTAGGTATTTCTTTCCTAGGATGAGTCGGGGGTAATTGTTTGTAAGAAATAGATGGCGACTCAGACTGGTTTAAGATTTCTAGGCATGGGGGGGCGGTCTAAACAATGATCATCAGTTATTTCACTCAGATTTAGGACATGTGTAGACATTTCCTCCTGAATCCAATCTTGATTAGTGGGTTTACAATCAATTATTGGTTTCAGCAACCCTCTTGGAATTGGAAGACTGGCAGGGGCTGGTGTATCAGACAGTTCTTTAGATTCTACAATCTCATTTTCCAAGACAGGACATGAAATTAGGGTCTCTCCACTTGGAAGAGGGACTTCTTCCTGTGTATTATGGGTTCGTGTCAGAATAGTGGCATCCCTTGCCTCAAATGAAAACTGATTAAGGGTTGTTTCAGGGTGGCTTTCACATGTTTCCTTGGACTAACAGACATGATTCAAAATGTCGACACAAGGTTGGCATGTCAACTCAGAATGACTTTGATAATGGATTTTGCACCAGTTAGGGAGTAGTAAGCTCCATAGATTAACCTCTTCTCCCAGAACCAACCTATCTTGTTGCAATTTTCTAATCAAAACCTATTGGTTGGCAGTGGTCATTGGTTCATTATGTTCTAAAGGTTGTAGGCTATCAGGATTGAACATTGAAAAGGTCAATATTTCCTCTCTTTTATTTACTCCTATCTCGGTTTCAAAGTAACCAACCTCGTTAGGATAGTCGTACTCAATGATCATATGTTTGAGCTGGGGATCAATCTCAATCCTAATTTGTGTTGGTACCCCTTTCCATGGTAGGCACATGTGTTAAAAATCTAAGGATAGATAACCCCCAATGCTTTTCATTAGGTCCTGTCTTAGAAGCATACCATATGTCTCAGGGATATCAGCCACCTAGATATCCATATAAGTTTGGATTTGTGGGTCAGATCCAACTTGCACATGAATATTTTTCAGTTCTCCTACCATATTAACCTCAGTTTTATCTAACTGAATTACCTTCTTATGAATCTGAAGAAGATTCAAACCCAACTTTTTACAAATGGAAAATGGCATGACATTACCAGATGCTCCAGAATCCAAGAGGTAGTTGTGCAAATTCTTTCTAAAGATTCTTAATCTCAAAAGGAATGGTGGGATCCCTATCTTACCTTTGTACAAGGCCACATTCATTTCATTGGTTGGAGTCACCTTATTCTTTCCTTTTGACCGATCTACCTCTTCCAAAGCTCTCAACACGATATCACGTTGGGTAGGGCACCATTTTAATTATCAAAGAATGACAATGAAGTCTTTTGTTTTTGCATCTCTGAAATAAAATCAAATTCCATATCATTTTTTGTTTGATACTTAGGAACAAAAGACGAGTTACCTTTATTTTGAACTTTAGGTGGGCCCTTTGGTGAAGTTAGCTTATTGTCAACATTTTTATTAGGTGGAACCATAGTGTCCGGAGGAGAAAATTTGGTGAATGGGACTTTATTTTGATTCCTCAAAAAATGACCCCCTTTTGATTGGAAGGCTTGAGCATCATATACATCCTCTTCTGGCTCATTTTCCTCTTGTCTAGGGAAAGGAGGTTCTTCGTCAAAAATTTCATAAGCCATGGTTGTATCTGTGGATCCACCATTCTTGTTGGAAGCACCTTGCAATGGGGCATCAACTTGTGCAATCTTGACCATCTTTTCCATCTATGGGCAATTAACCTCAGAATGTGTTGCAGTGTCATGCAACCTACACCAATTTTTCATAAAATTGAGATCTGCAACATTTGCAGTGTGTGGTTTGTTGTCTCCAGCCTAATAGTTATGGGAAACTCCCCCATTGTTAGGCCCAATATTCCATTGTCTATTGTTATTGGATCTTTGATTGTACCCCCTATTTTGGTTCTAGTAATTTTGATTGGGGGAATTCTGATTTTGGAAATTCCTTTGGTTTTGATTGGAATTCTGGTTCTTGTTGGAATTTTGGTTCTGATAATTACCTTGATTGGAATACCCTCCCTAGTTTTGGTAATTCTGGTTTTGGTTTTGATTTTGAGGGGGGTTGTACTTAAGCTATGCCATCTCATTGGTCACCTGAGATAATGTTTTCTTAAGGGTATCTAACTCCATTGTTAGGTGAGCAGTACGTTCACTTTTTGCAGTGGTTGTAGCTAATGTATGCATCATGGGATTAGATCCTCCAGCTTGATTATGGGGATTCTGAACTTTCTGTGAGGGATTAGGAGTTGGGCCATTAAAGAATAATTGCAAAGATGGAGATTGTAACTTGGCTAAGGGTCCATATGCAAAATGAGAAATTCCTAGGACTGTATTAAACAACGGGGTAGGATTAAGCACCTAGGAGTATCCTAAAGGAGGGAAAATCCCTCCTAGACCTCATTATTGTGAACTAATTTGTTGTTGTAGTTTAATAGAAAGGTGGTAAAATTTGGAAAGAGAATTAATGTCATTTTCATTATATGTTCTTGGAAAAAATAGGCCAATCAGGGGATCTATGGCCTTCAAGTAGGCTTGGATAGCAATATTTTCAGCCACCAAGTATGGATCTTGCAACCTCATGTACATCCTCTGAAATTTGGTATTAAACAGGGGTAAAGGTTCATGTGGCTCTTTCCTAATAGTGGCGAATTGATGATATAAGATCACAAGATCGACATAAACTCAAAATTGGTTTATGAATGCATCTTCTAAGTTTGTCCAGCTCAAGATTGATCCAGTGGGTAGATTTAGATACCAGTTATAAGCCATGTATCCCAATGAATAAGGAAACAACCTACATGCAACATCATGGTGGGAAATTTGAGCACGGGTATAGGCATCTTTGAATTCCTTTATGTGCTCTTCATAACTTCTTGATTCACCATGAGCATACCTAGGGCAGGATTTCTCTGGGTTCTTTGGCATCTCGTGTATGCCACCAAGAATAACTCCCAGTGATAAAGAATTTTTGGAAAAGAACATCATAGGTGGTGGTGGTGGTGGTGGTGGATTTGGTTGTGCCACCTATGGTGTTGATGGAAACCCGGGTGGAGTAAGTGGTGGTGATAACGGTGGGATCAAAACTCTACAGGCTTTGGGTCTAATAGGGGTTTGGAGTTCAACTAACGGTTCTGTATTTGTAGTAGATCTGAGAACTCTTTCAAACCTTTCTTGTGAAAATGACCCAATTCAATCCAGTTTGTTCCTTCAGGCCCTCCTTCTAGCACTAGATCTATTGATGGTCAATGTAACATAGCAACGTTAAATAGAATATTTCTACCCTATTTCTCTTGAAAAAGATAGATAACCTAAAGCAACCTATCTTCCACGGTCTTTGTAGTTGGTTTTCAACTATGTTGATGTTATTCAGTGGCCTATGCAACTATAATGTTCAAGGGGCATGCTGGTAAAAGGAATACAAATTGAATCATATAAATTAATCTACGTTTGGGGGTGTAAATAAATATAAAAAGATAGGACAAAGCTCAGGAAAGCAAAATATGAATGTAAATTTCTTTTAATTAGACATACAAACTTCATAATGAGCATTGTTTCCAAACAACCAAGCCATAAAATGATACAATCTATAGCACAATCTATACCATTGCATTCATTCATAGTGAAAATTCAAGACATATAGATCATTCACCATTCATAAACTTCAAAATTAACAAGAACATATCATCATATCATCATTAAAATTCATAGATCAATTAACACAGAAAACCTCATTCACAGATAACCCAATGAAAATAGCCTCAAATTCAAAATCTTCTATTGGTTTTCACCAAATAAGAGACATTTATGCACTACATCCGTTGGCATATGAATGACTATTGTTCATTGGCATCACCATTAAGACTGAAACTTGAAAATAACATAAAACTATATTGAAAACTATAAAAATATCTAAGTGTCTTTGCATAAAAACTGTAAAAAAAGTTTCTGACACAGTAAAAATTCTCCTAACTTTTCCTTACGCTACTAATCTTTCTTCAATTAGATGGCCTTTACAGTATGGAGAACAAAATTACATATAGACCAGTCCTAACACTAATTCCCAGTCAAAAGAATGAGAACCATAAATTTAGGGAATCAATGGAGCTGCATGAGATGATTGCCCTACTGATCTTCAGTTTACTTGTTGATGACTTTGTATCAAAATCTGATGCACAAAGAGGGAAGGTAAAACTACTGGGAATCTCAAGTTCAAGTCAAGCCAAGATCCTACAAAATAGGAGAGGAAGAGGGAGTTGTCCAGCTGACCATGTCATTAGGTGTCCATTAGGAAAGAACGTTCCACTACCATTTTATTCCTGTGTTTTCTGATCAAGCATGTACTCGTCATAATTAGCAAACACTTGTTGGAGCACATCTTCATCTAGCTCGTCCACCCAACTATCTTCAAACTTTATTCTTTTCAATTTCGCAGAAGCAAACTCTTGCATATCCCCAACTTTAATAAGTTCTCTTCTAGCGGCCTTTATCTCCTCCTTGATATCCATAAGTCTATCAATCCAAAATTCATCACCATCATCTCCCTTGTGCATTGTCTCCTCCAACCTAATATTCCACTTTTCCTTAATTTTTTCAAGAGGGAGGCCATCCTTCAGAGGGATATCTTCATTTATAAGCATAGCAATCACTGCTCCCAACTCCTCATTTTGTTCATTCAAATCCTTCCCAACCTGTTGTACCTCATTCCTATGATAAAAAATGATTGAGGACCGAAACCTAAGAATGTTGATGGTCTTTTCAATAAAGTCTGCATTATCCTCCTCAAGGATGGACTGCTCCAACAAAGTTTGTTTTGACAACTTATTGATGTCATTCAACCTCTTTGTATTTTCTCTATATTTATCCTCTTGTGTCCCAAGATCCTCAACATGTGAATTCATGTCACTAACCAATTCCAATGCATCATCATGAGCTTTATAACTTTGAACCAGCAACTCCACTTCTTGGTTCAATCGATCAATCCATTTGTCCAACATCCCTACCTTGCTTCTCATTTCAACAAGATCATCAACTTCTTTCTTGCTTAACAAAATGGGTGTTGTAGGAGCAGCAGATTGTGCAAAAACAAGAGAGGATAGGTCCTTTAATAATGTATGCAATTGATCTAATTGAGCCTTAAGCTCATCTTTCCTTTTCTTGTCCTTCACCATCCTTCACTTGGAAGAAGATGCCACAATATCAATTAGGTCAATTTTCTGATTTCTTGTAGGCCTACCCAAGTTCACAGTCCCTAGCTGACAATCACCTAACTGCATATGTAATCTCTCCTTGTCTACCATTGGAACGACACACTCAGCCACAATCTCTCTAGCATCTATCAACCTGGTGGAGTGAAGGACCCTAGCCCTTTTCTTAGGTCTCTCCTTAATCTCTTTCATCATTTCATCCCAGTTCAAAGGTTGGGGCTGGACTATTTGTTTCTTTTCTAGGTTGAGCTTCAACCATGTTGGGGTAGCAGGAGTAGTAAGCACTTGTTGTGAGGAAGAAGCAGTGGTAGAGGAGAGAGGTTGTAGAATGGTTGCCTTAGGTTGAGAATCAACCTCTTTTTGTTGCTCCTTTTCTGCAACTTCTTTTGCAAGCCTTTCAGTTTCAGCCTTCTCCCTTTCCTCCTCTAATCTCCTCTCCTCATACATTTCATCTCTTTGTTTCTCTAATTTTTTGACTCTATCCCACATTGCCTTTGCTTTTTGCTCCTATTTAGCATGTTCTTTTGCTTCCTTCTTCTTTAGCAAGAGCTCCTCTTCATCCTTCTCTCTTTGAGCTTCCTCTACAACCTTCAACTTGGGTTCCATGGCTTCTCCCTCTCTTCTTTGTTGAGCCTTTTCTTCTTCCAATTCATGTTGTATACACCTAAAATCGGTCATCACATTTAATTAGTTAAATACTAGCTATTTAATTAATATTTTGACTACGTATAAATAAATTCTTAATTTGTTTATATTGTTCACCCTTCTCTAATTCTCCAAATCTAAAATCATATTCTTCTAAATTAATTAAATAAACAAGGTTCCATAAACTTGTTTTATTTAATTAATCTTCACTAATCCTGATTAGGAATTAAAGCACATGTCTACAAATTTTTGTGCCACCTCACCAAGGTCACATGAAAATAAATAATTCTAATTTTTAATTAGAATTATCCTCAACCAAATTTTAGAAAAAAAGCACATGACTTATTCCTCACACACTTCCACCAATTTTGGAGCCCATGGTCTTTTCTTCACACACTTGAGTCTTCCATCCAATTGGCATGTTTCCCATTGGTCAAGAGATTCTTCCATCCAAATGGCATGTTTTCTTTGGTCAAGGGGACAATGTCTTGATTCTCTCCATCTCCACCATCCATTCTTCTTGTTCAAATTTAGACAGTTGATCATTGCCACCTCACCAAATGCTTGGAAAAGGCTATAAATACAACCCTTGGGCATTGAATTTGGTATCCACATTTTGAATAGATTTATTATGCAGGTTTATCATTGGAGATTTGGAGCATTTTGGAGTCTTATAGTTACATTTAGCTTCATGGTTTGCTTTTCATTTACATCTTAGCTTTAAATCTTGCTTCATAGTTGCATTTTATGTCTCATCTTGCATCATAGTTGCATTTTAGATTAGTTAATTTTTAGTTTTCATTTGAGCATATGGAGTATCATATATAGCATCATATAGATCACTACCATAGTATCCACGATCATTTTTCCATTCATCATAAACACCATCATCTATTCATCATGGCATCCATTATCCTTTCCATCTTATAGTTGCATGTAGGAACTTAGTTGGCTTGCATGTTGAATACTAATCTTGTTTCTTAAGTTTCATTCTAATAGAATTTGTGCACATAGAAATCTAAGGGCCAAAGGGTAAAAGGAATCATTTAATAATAGAGGACAATGAGACATTCTTGAAAGATTCGTTAAATTCCAATTTAGAGTAGCTTATTTGCTTTGAATCTTTAAATATAATTTGTTTCATTAAGGTATTGTGTTGATACTAACTTTACACACTTCACACACACACAAAATGGAACCCATCGTGGGGCGTTGCCCCGTTTATTTTTAACATGCTGGAAAATTTATGTTCACAGGTTCAGACATGAAACTTCTGGCGTTTCTTGCACTCATTTTGGCGCCTCCTGTACCCATTCTGGCACTTCTTGCACCTATTTTGGCGCCTTCTGCATCTGTTTTGGTGCCTTTTGTCTCTATTTTGGTGCCTTTTTCACTTTCTATGGTACTTTTTGTCTATGTTATGGCACCTTTTGTAGGTCCCCTATTTTTCAATAAATCCAAAGGCTAATACTTTGTGTTGTTATTTTGTAGGTTTCCCAGATTCATTGTCAAAGACTCAAACATAAACTATTGACATATTGTAGGGGCTAGAAGTGATTTACTTGTTTCCTTTTGGTTAATTTAGGAACATAGCTTGATTAAAAGGTTAATGAACACCATGTTTTTCATGCTTGATGGATGGTAGGCATATGCTCTCCCCTTAACTGGGTGACCAAAAAGTCAGACCCATTCATGTTTATCTGCGAGTGTGAGTGGAATATATAGCATGTGTTTTCTCTTTATTCATGTGGAATAAAGATTGATCGAACTACGGGTATAATTGCTTGCTTTTGTTTATCTTAGAGGGCCTACCTTGTGGGAAAAAGTAATCACCTAAGGGAACGACCCAACCAGTAACATGCTAAAGCCAAGCGACTTCCAGCCGGTATATAAATGTGGATACTGGAACAAAGGCCAGTATCATGAGGATAGTTCCGACGAGAAGGGCAACAATGGTCTCTCACCGTATGGATTATCCCCCACAAATTAAATTCACGTACTAAAACCCTTGTTATAGTTTGGCCAAAAACCTTTATCTATTCTTTGGTGCAGCAACAGTTGTTGCGAAGGCATCCACATTCTCACAATTTTTAGTAGAGATGAGAAATATGCCATGGGAGATTCATGGGTATTGGTGCTTGGCTTCCCCAAGAAGTGAGTGCCATGGAGGGGAGCCAGTGGGGTCAAGCATCTAGTCATCTGCTAAGAATAAGTGTGGTTGGGGTAAAACCCGCGTGGAATCCAAAAGAGTATAGTCTTTCACAACCTTAGGAGTGTACATTGCTTGATGTGTCTTTATCAAAGTGTTTTCAAAAAAAAATTCAAACAAAACATCACATGTCGAAAGTGAAAACCCTGATTCAGAATTACATTCATTGAAACAACCAAGTCTCCAACTGGAAAATCCACAAAAACCAAACAAAATTTCAAGAAATGGTGTTATTCTCTCAGTGTGTAGACCTTCTGGCACTTTTTTGCACCTGTTCTGGTGCCTTCTAGCACTTTTTCCACCTGTTATGGTGCCTTCTACACTTTCTATGGCACCTTTTGTCTCTTTTTTGGCACCTTTTGCTCATTCTGTGGCACCTTTTTCCCATTTTGTAGCGCCTCTTGTCTCTATTTTGGCACCTTTTGCAGAGCACAAAATAGTGACCTAGGTTCATCTCTCGCCTAACAATCAGTCTCATCCCAGGAATCCTCGGCAGTGTTCAACCAATCCTTAAGCAAAACAGAGTCTAAACATGAGTGTTACCAAATGATTTCACAAAAGATTAATATCCGGAAACCCAAGTTCAAAGTTCTTAGTCCAAGAGAACATCAAAAACGTCTCTCAACACTCTACAAATTTAGAGAGAGATTGGTCTTCAATTTCTATAAAAGAGCTTCAAAGAACAATCCCAACGTGTACTCATTTTACTATTGTCAAAATTCAAGACTTTCCAAAGATTTGAGTATCTCGTTTAGGAAGAAAATTTGTATCCGGTCTCACATTTTTAACCAAAATTTCAAAATTTTCTCAAGTCCAAAATCATTCCTTAGGTACCTTTGAATCTAAACTTGTTAAAATTGACCTCTACAAGTGGAATTTTCTAGCCTAAACCAAGATCTATTATCACAAAGTACCAACATCATCAAATTTATCACACCTTTGATTATTAAGCCTAGTTTCATCATCAAGATTTATCATCCTCTCATCACGAAACGAAGCTATATAATCAAATCAAACTTAGTCTCATTAGAATTTGTCATTCTATTTGACTTAGTTGTAATCCTCGGTACTTTTCCAAAACCTAGATCAAATTTTATCCAAAACTATAACACTTGTATGCCCGTTCAAACAAGGTTACAAAAACAAAAGCTCAAGGAAAAAGGACTCAAAAATCAAAACATTGAAACTCCAAACATCGAAACTCCAACCATTAAAACTCCAAACATTGAAATTCCAACCATTGAAACTCTAATCATTGAGACTCAAAACACTGAAACTCAAAACAGTGAAACACAAAACACCATGGCAGAGGCTGAAGAGAATCTTTCTCATGGACTCAACAACACTGAAGGGGATGAAATAACCGAAGAAGATATCCAACATGATGAACAAGACCCCAATTTCCATAAGTGTCTGGAAAATATTTTTGAAAGAAATGGGGAAAAATACCTCCTTATGTTAGCCAAACAAGGTGCCAAATTGCTAGACGACTTTGATTTGAATCAACTGAAAGCACCACCCAAAAAGCCTAAAAATGATCCTGAACAAGTGGTTGCTCTCACTCACCAAATGAAGAACTTTCAACAACAAATACTTGATATGCAAAGAGGGACTTCAAAACGATACTTGATCCAATACATTTGTCCTTATCCATTCGATCAAAGTATTCACATGATACCCTTTCCCAAACATTGCGAGTTCCCAAAGTATGACAAATACAATGGAAAAACCAACCCGATAGACCATGTGAGAGAATTGAGGACCACGAATCTTGAATTTGCATACGAGGAAACATATTTGATGAGATTATTCCTGAGAAGCTTAGGTGGACATTGTCTTGAATGGTTCTCCAAACTCACCCCACCAATTAACACCTTTGAGGAATTAGTCAACAAGTTTATCACCCAACTTTCTTACAACATCCAACATGACATCACCATGAAAGATCTTTGTAACTTGAAACAAAAGAAGGGTGAATCATTCCTTGTATTCTTGCAAAAATGGAGAAGGTTATTTGCACGATATTCTCATCCCGTACCCGAAAAGGAAAAGCTATAAATCTTTATTGACAACCTCAATGATGAGATGAGTTATAGGTTGGAATTGCAATGTCCCCCAACCTTTGAAAAATTGATAGAGAATGGGATTAAAATCAATGATTCCTTAGTCAAGAGAGGAGTCATCAAGATATACAATGAAAAAATCTCATCAAACTCCTCCAACAATTATAATAATGGTGGCAAACCCAAGTTTTGGCAACGAAATAAGAACGTCGGAAACAACGATGGTGCAGTTGAAATTCAAAATGAAAAACCTATATTCAACCTAACTGCAACCACCACCAAAACTAATCAGAATAAAAATCCCCCCAACAATCAAAGCAACAACCAAAGCAACAACCAAGGAAAAAACCAAGGCAACAACCAAAGCAACAACCAAGGCAACAACCAGGGCAACAACCAAAATGTCAACCAAAACAACAATCAAGGTAATGCTAGATCTAGAACACCATTTTATCAAGCATCCTCAAATCGAAGGAGGTTCACACCTTTTGGGCAATCACCAGAATCAGCATTAAAAGAACTTCTTGAAGCTAAGATCATAACTCTACTAGAAGCAAGAAATTGGGAACCACAAGTTAAACCCCCATGTTGGAATGAGGCCCATTTCTATGAGTTTCACCGCAACAAGGGACATAAAACCAGTGATTGCATGTAGTTGAAACACTTGATACAAGATCTAATTGACAACAAGATGATATTTGTAGAAGGACTCCAGACAAACAATGACCATGGGGTGTTCAAGAACCCTCTACCAAACTATGAGAAACGAAAGTCCTCATCATCAAATAGCAAGGGAAAGAACATAAACTATGTCTATGACACCACCATTCTTCATATTGAGGTGGTTGATGATCCAACCCATGACAAATCAAATCCTATTGTCAATGATAACCCAAAAAATTATGACACCATGGGACATGAACAAAACATAATTACAATTGAAAATCATCACCATAATGTTGACACTACCTCACATCAAATCAATGTTAGCAAAATCAGAGAGCCATAAGACAACACACCCATCAATGCAATCACATGAGGACAAGCGAAGGTAAGATTGAAAGGAGCTACCCCTTCCACGTCCAAATCAATTGCTATCCCTGAGACTCAATATAACATAGTGGATCAGTTGCAGAAGATACCCACACAAATATTCATATTAGAACTTCTCAAGATTTTACTTGCTCACAAGGAAATCTTGGAGCAAGCTCTAGTTGTCACCATAGTACCCAACAATCTAGAGGTTTGTCAATTCCAAAATATGGTGGGACATTTGACTGCACCACATTGCTTATCCTTTTTTGAACATGATGATGTATCTATCAATCATCCTCACAATGTTTCCCTACACATTGAGGTCCTAATCCACAAGCACCGTGTTAAACGTGTCCTAATAGATGGAGGAGCTAGCCTGAATATTTTGTACTTTGAAACTTGTCTGTGCACTAGGCTATTCAAAAAATGCTATTGATCCTAGAAGGAAAATCACAATAAAAGCATATGATGACGAGGAGAGATCTTCACAAGGATTGATAGTGCTACCTATTCAAGTGGGACCAGTTGTTAGAGATATAGTATGTCAGGTGTTAGACAAAGAGTTAACCTACAACATACTCTTGGGAAGACCTTGGATTCATGACATGCAAGCAGTACCATCCACATATCACTAGTGTTTGAAGTTCCCATTCAATGGGCAGGAAATCACTATTGCAGCTGATTCAAACAACCCCCAATATTGTAACACCCTCAAGACAACCCAAGATTCTCTTGTACCACACAACAGGGAAGCTCCAACTTAGGGTTTATCAAATGATGGGAAACAACTAAATTCCTTGTCAAAGTGGGTTGAGAAAAAGGACCAATCAAAGGATAAGGATATTGGTGATGTCAATCCCTCAAGTAAAGAAAGTACATCAAATCCTACTCTACAAAATCAGGAAATTCAACTGGAATCATTATCAAAACAAGTTTCCAAGATCCAATTGAAAGACAAAGGCATGGGGGAATACTCATTTCAGCAATCCTTATGTTTATCATAACTTTCATCTTCTCCAAAGTCATATGGACAGCCATCAACATCAAGACAACAATCATCACAACCCACAACACTATTTGATGGAACTTTTGTAAGAGCAAGCACATTAGTGAATGATTCAAACAACAAAGAGGTTTTAAACTGGTTGTACAAAGATGAAGAATCATCACAAGCACCCATCTCAAGTGTACAGATAGAATAGTATGGAAAAGGAAAGGCAATCATGGAAAAGATGGGATACGAGGGAAAAGGTCCTATCGGTAAAAGGAAGACATCATAGAACCAATACAATCTGTCACCATGCAAGCCAAAGATAAAATAGGATTGGAGTATAGAGGAGAATCTAGAGAAGAAACTAGACAACAAGTTGTTGAAAGAATCCTACAACTACAAGCTAGTGATGCTCATGAAACCGATTCAAATGAGTATGAGTAGGATTCATTATCTGAAGAGTCTTTTCATGATAAGGAAATTTATGTAGTCCAAAAGTATACATCCATACATGAGGAGAGTCAAAGTTCAGGATATAGATCGCTTGAAATAGGATCACTACACATTGATGATACCAGTGAAGATGATCAGACTCAGAGTGAAATGGATAATTCAGAGGAGAGTTACCTTATAGACATCGATTTCACTATTGGAAAATCTAAAGACATTACCATTGGGACTCTTACTGCATCTGACTTTAGCCAATCTAACGACTCCTTGCCCCTGGTACATCCTGAACTAATAGATTGGTATCAAACTGAGCCATCTAATATCCCCCTCTTTTCAAATGAAGAAGCCATTATCAACTTCCTCTACTCTTCCAATCCTAAGACAGATTCCACCATTGAACATTGTAATGAATCTTCCAACCAGGAGAGTGTCAAATTTTCTAGCTACAAAATGAATAACATAGGGAATAGATCTGATGATGAAAACAATTCAATGGTAGTATCAGATCTAAAAAAAAGTAAAAACAAAGAGTGTATCCAACAGTGAAAACCTTTTTGAGGCACTGAAGGATGGAAGATTTGACACACTCCCCGAACACTTTCAAGAATAATCAAAAGTATTTGTCGAATCCACCCAATCTATCAATATTGGCAATGAAGAAATAGTGAAGACTGTCCATCTAGCAAAATCCTTGACAGAACAAGAAAAACCAAACTTCATCAAATTCTTCACAGAAAGGAAAATCAACTTTGCTTGGTCTTATGCCGACATGGCAGGGATTGATCCAGAACTCATCATGCATCACTTATCTCTACCAGCAAGAGTAAAACCGGTCAAACAAAAATTAAGGAAAATGCATCCCCACATTGTCATATTGGTCAAACCAAAACTAAAGAAGTTATTGAATGTAGGATTTATCAGACCTGTCGACTATGCAGAGTGGATTTCTAATAGCGTACCTATTTCCAAACTAGAAAAAAGCATCAGAATTTGCACAGATTTCAAAGATCTCAACAAGGCTTGCCCAAAAGATGATTTTCCTCTACCTAACATTGACATCATCGTGGACTTGACTACTAGCCATGAAATTCTCTCGCTTATCGATGGATTTTTAGGATATAATCAAATCAAAATTGCACTTGAGGATCAAAATAAGACGGCCTTCACATGTTCGTGGGGGCACTTTCTGCTAGAATGTCATGCCATTCAGGTTGAAAAATGTTGGAGCCACATATCAAAGAGAAATGACCACCATCTTTCATGATATGATGCACACTTTTATGCAAGACTATGTAGATGATCTATTGGAAAAATCCTACACCAGAGGACACCTAGAAATTTTAGATAAAATCTTCCCCATACTAGAGAAGTTCAATGTGAGACTAAATCCCAAGAAATGTGTATTCGGTGTAACATCAGCTAAACTTTTGGGGTACATTGTGTCGGCTAAAGGCATTCAAGTAGACCCTAAAAAGGTCAAAGCCATCATGGAGATGCCTACCCCTAAAAACATCAACCAGCTCAGATCCTTGCAAGGAAGATTCTGATCTATCAGGAGTTTTATTGCACAACTGGTTGACAAAACGCACCCCTTCAATCACTTGCTCCACAAGAATGTTCCTTTCTGATAGGATGATAAATTTGAAGGAGAATTCAATCAGTTGAAACAATATCTAATGAGTCCACATTTCTTGATACCACCAACAAAAGGAAAGCCACTTTTATTGTACATAGCAAAAACTGAGATATCTTTCAGATCCTTGTTAGCACAAGAAGATTCAATAGGAAAAGAAAGGGTGGTATATTATATCAGAAAAACCTTAAATGGCTATGAGATCAATTACACCTTCATTGAAAAGGCTTGTCTAGAAGTAGTGTTCACTACCTAACAATTGTGACATTATATGCTCACCCATACCATCAAGTTAATAGCCAAGATAGATCCACTGAAATACCTTCTTAGCAAAGCTAATCTGACTAGAAGACTAGCTAAGTGGGTCATGATACTGATTGAATTTGACATCCAATATGTTGATAGGAAGGAAATCAAAGGACAAGCAATCACAGACCAGTTAGCTAAAGCACCATTACATGACAATCATCCCATGAACATTGAATTCTTAGATGTCGATGTCCTAACAGTATCCCCACAACAATGGGTCTTGTACGTTGATGGTTCGTATACACAACACGGATCAAGAGCCAGAATCTTGTTTATCTCACCACAAGGACACACCATTCCTAAGTCCTACAGATTTGATGTTCCCTTGCACCAACAAAAAAGATGAATACGAAGCCTTGATCATTGGAATAAAAGTAGCAGTTAACTGGAAGATCACAGAGTTATATGTCTATGGGGATTCACAACTAGTCATTAATCAGATAAATGATGACTATCAAACAAAGGATGACAAGTTGATGCCCTACAAAAGAATGGTTGATGAATTCAAAAAGTACTTTGTGGAAATAAGATTTGAGTAGATTCCTCAAAGTGACAACAAAGCTACCGATGCCATGGTGACCATTGCTTCTCTCTTGTAGATTTCAGAGAAATGATCTTGTTACAAGTTCATGGTGGAACAACTGTTCAACCCATCTTATGACAACCCTGAGTCCCAATTTATCTACCATCTAGTTGAGGCTAACACTTCCCTCTACAGGAAAATCTATATGTAACTAAAAGATAGCACCCTCCCTCCCAACCTATCCCGTAATAAAAAATGAAACTTCATTCGCCAAACTGCCTGACACACCCATATTGTGGATGTCCTTTATTGATGAGGTCTTGATGGAACTCTCCTCTGATGTCTGGAAAATGACAACTCTGAAATCGCTTTATGGGGAGTACATGAAGGTGTTTTTGGAACTCATTCGAGTGGTTTAACCCTAGCTAAGAAACTCCTATGTCTAGGATATTACTGGCCGACCATGGAGAAGGATTATTTTCAGTTTGTCAAGAAATTCCAAAGTGTCAGATTCATGGCAATCTCATCCACGCACCAATGCAGGAACTGCACCCTTTTACATCAACATGGCCCTTTTGTCAATGGGGATTGGACCTTGTAGGCAAGATTCATCTATCTTCGTCGAATGGACACAAGTTAATTATCACATACACAGAGTATTTTACAAAGTGGATTGAAGTTGTGCCTCTAACCACCATCACAGGAAAATAGATATCTTCCTTCATCCTAAACTACATCATTTTTTCGGTATCGCATCCCTCAATCCATCATCACTGACAACGGTAGACCTTTTAAGAATCAGGATGTCGAAGAAATTTGTGAGAAGTTTCACATCCAGCATCGGTTCTCTACACCATATTATCCTCAAGGAAATGGCCAAGTAGAGGCCTCAAACAAGACTATCCTAAAAATCTTAAAGAAAATTGTCAACGATGTTGGACGTGACTGGCATGTGCAATTGAACCCTGCTATATGGCCTTACAGAACCAGTATTCGTACCCCGATAGGAGCTACACCCTATGCTCTAGTCTATAGCTCAAAATCCATTCTACCTATTGAGGTTGAACTGCCATCACTCTGAGTGTCACTAAAAGGGATCATTTTAGATGAGGATTACAGAGTGTCTAGGTTACAGGAATTGGAACTCTTGGATGAGCATTGTCAACATGCGGTGGATCACCTAAAGGAATATCAGAAAAGTATATCCAAAATCTACAACCACAAATTCAAGCCTAGAACATTTTAGGTTGGCGATTTAGTCTTGAAAGAGAATCCCTGCAATCAACCAGATCAAGAGAAGAAGGTAAAATTTGAACCAAACTAGCTAGGTCCCTTTGTCATTGTCTCAATCTTTGGATCAGGAGCATATCAGTTGTCCACACCATAAGGGGATTTGTTTGATGAACCCCTCAATAGCTTGCATATCAAGAAGTTCTACACCTGAATCATCTAGTGCATCGGAGAAGGTCCTAAAAAATAGCAAAAACATCAAAAAATGTCTTAAAAAAATACCAAAAAAATCAAAAAAAGGATTGAAAACAGTAAAGAAAAAAAATCGTCCACTAGTGAAAACCACTTCGGTGGCACTTTGGGCAAGTACCTTGGTGAAAACCTGGTAAACAGGCACCTTGTGTAAAATAATCACTCTCCATCCATCTTGGGCTATGTGACTTGCTCTGCATCATTCCTCCATCACACTTACATATATGTGTCCATCATGCATCCATGTCTGCATCATAGCTTGATCCAGTGTTTGTATCATAATCTCCCCTAGTACTACTCAGCCCATTCTAAAAATTAGTTTGTCCTATCGCATCGCACTAGGGCCATGTCCTACATTGGATCGGATTCATGTACATTCTTGAGGTCATAAAATCAAAAATCCAAAAACATCATAAAATCAAAAATCCAAAAAAATTCATAAAATCAAAAATCTAAATATAGTCATAAAATCAAAAATCCAAAAACATTCATAAAATCAAAAATCCAAAAACATTCAGAAAATCCAAAATCCAAAAACATTCAAAACATATCAAAAACCAAAAACAGGTCAAAAAATCAAAAAGACAAAAGCATAGTCATCATATTGAACTACGTCATCTCTAAGCTTTGAACGTTGGCAAGGTTGATCTTTGATCATCCCCTGAGACATTTAGGACAGTCTTCTAGGAGTATGTCATAATAAACTGGCATTTTCACATTCGTGTCTTCATCTTGTAAGAAAAACTTGGTCAGGTCGTCAATCGAACTACATGGTCTCTGTGTGCACAACATAGGCAAGGCTAATCTATTGATCAGCCCTCGAGGCCCCTAGGATAGGTCTTTAGGTTAGGTTTTGGTCATCACGGTCGTGTATCACCCTGGATTGGGGGAAAAATCCTAAAATCACTAGGGGCAAATAAACTTTGGTTTTAAACCACCAGACAAATAGCAATAGTACAACACAACCCAAAACAGTGATCATAGTGCAACTCAACATTGAACATCAATCACACAAATAGAAACGCATCAAACACCCAAATCAAAATAGCCAAATCAAATCAAAAGTGAACTTCAAAGGGATGATGTTCTTTCTGAATCATGGGTTTATCATGTTAAACACAAATGTTCAATGGTTGTACTTGGATTTTTTTATCATATCTTTGGAGCCCCTTGATGATGTATCAAACTAGAGGAGCCAGGAATGAGTATGATTTTTCTTTGTCTGTTTCCTTTGAGTTAATCATTATTACTATGCAAATTTTTGTGAGACATGCGCTACAAAGTATCAATAATGACATTCTAAATTTGCATAGGAAAATAGTTAACTCTTGTTTGTTTACGCAAGAAATACTCAGGCCATCTTGGTTTAATTATGCTTAGATGCTTGTGTTAACTTGCACTATCAAACATCATGGTCTAAATATACCATTGATGCTTGTACTCATTTTCAACATTTTAAAGGCCCAATGATGATAAAAAGCACGACAAATCGGCTGGTATGAATGACATTTTTTGCATACGAGATCTGCATGGTTAGAGTAGATTGCATCCATGTTAGTTTGCATCTATATTTATGGGATTTCCAAAGCTACAAAAATGATGTAATCTCTTGCATTAAGGGATTGAGTACACTTGACATTGCCAAAAACACAACATTTTCATATAATTAGAAAACATTCTCATTTAGCTGCATATTAGTTGCATCATCATTTGCATACATTAGGAAGCATTACAACATCATTCATCCATTCCTGCATCACATCATAATATTTGCATCAAAAAACACAAAACGACGTCCATCGCATCTCATTTACATAATCAAAATCATTTCATTTAGTGGCATTAGGGAAGTGTTTCATTAAGCTTAAATGAGTGAATCTCTTCAGATTTCCAAAAGAATTAGGAAATATGTCAGGTTTTGTGAAGCTTAATTTAACAAAGAATCAACTAACAGCAACCTTCCCACAACTCTTGGAAGGTGGATAGATTCACTCATTTAAGCTTAAGACCCTAGAACACAATCATCTGCATAATCATTTGCATCACATAATCATCATTCATCATTACAAAACATCACACATCATTTGCATCGCATCCATACATACTCAACATAATCATCACATGGAACATCATACATCATTTGCATAATCAAATTCATCATCCATAAAGCATATCAAATCATCAACCATAGATTATCATATCATCATTGCATACATCACAAATAAATCAGCACATAAGCATCATCATTGCATAATCATCATAATCATCATGATCATCATCACATATAAAAATCACATAAACATCAACAGAAATATACATCATCATGTGATCATTGCATACATCATTTACTCATCCATTGCATCATTTATTTGCATTAGAAAAGAACAAAAACATAAAATGCATCGCATTTCATTGGCATAATAAGATCCATCACATGTATCATATAGACATCATTCATGAAGCATCATAGAATCATAACACATCAGTTGCATCATCATTTGCATCCATAACATATCATATCATCGTCATATAGAACATCACATTGCATCATAACAGAGAAATAAAAATGCATCCATCAATAATTCTACATAATCATCAATAGACACTAACTACATCCACCACATTGCATATCATCATCATAACATAGAAATTAAATGCATCATAGACATCTATCATCATATCAACACATAGATCATAATCATCGATGCATATCATATAACCTCAAAAAACTCATAATGTCAAAGTGTACAAAAGTATGACAAGATACATCAATATAAAAAAAATGGCACTGTATCGTAAAGTCTGAACATAAGAAGTACATCATCAATGTCACAACAGTGTATACATCATGTCCAAAGTACATCAAAATAGGCTATGTCAAGCTCCCCCCAGATGGTGTTGGCCTCACATAACTAGTACCTCCTCCACCTGATGGACCTGCACCAAGATCTCTCCTATCTCCAGACAATGGTTGTGTAACAGCCATGCTAATAGTCTGAGACTGAGATCTTCCAAATTGAGACGGTACAAATCTCTCTCGCCAATCGGGAGGAACTAGCTCATGATATTTACCCCTATAAAATTGTGCCTCCTGAGTAGTGAGTCGAATCTCTCTAAGGAACTTCATTGTACCCACAGCCACTACAACCTGTTGTAATCTCTCGATAATGGCATCGGCCTACTCTGCCCGACATCTCAAGGCATCCCTCTCTCTAGTAAGTATGACAACCTGTGCCTATACCTACAACCTATCTATACCTCTCTCAGCAGTCAGTATCTAAACCTATGCCCAAGCCTACACTAACTCACCCTGAAGTGTCTCAAACTATGCCCGAGCCTGCACTAACTCACCCTGAAAAGTTTGAATCTATGCTTGTAATGCCTCTATCTATGCCTGCTACTAATGAGAGGGGACTCCAATCCAAATCCTAGGAATCACTGACTGAGGTACGGTAATACTCCTCCTACGTCTAGGAACTGCAAAATCTAGAAAGGGACTGCCAATTGCACCTGATAGCCCTACACCTAAACCACCACCACCATCATCATCACCACCCTCACCACCACCCTCACCACCCTCATCATCCCCTCCATCCCCAATATCACTCTCCTCCTCCTCTCCATCCCCCCTTTGTCTCGGTGCCCTGTCATCATCATCAACTAAGGGAACTAGCTCATCAGGACTAGATAACCTCAAAAAAGGATGTGTGTAGAAATACTCAGAATAATCCTTTGTCATCCCTACATCTGCCACTTGTGGGGCATAGTCCCACACACATGGTGTCAATGTATAATACTCAGTACAAGCAGCATCGTAAGATAAGCAAGGGCCCCACTCTATCACATCATTTCGTCACTGTGCATAATGGGCAACCCCCTAGGGCATCGCCTGAACTCGTCCAAACTAATGACAAACCTACAAATACAAATATCTCTCAAGTATAGAACATGTCCATCCAATCAAGTATCGTGATAACATGTATGGCATCTCCACCTGTTCCTCTAGCCACACCTCACAATCCAAGTAAGGGTGCCATGTCACAGTCTCCAGATCACCTAGGACACATCTCCAATAATCTAATTTTCCCAGCTTATGTTGGACACATGGACCACTGTAGTTGAATACATAGGGTCTACTTGCTGGTCACTATCTATCTCCCAATGGTCGAGTGATCGCTATATGCTCCCATGCCCATGTCTACAATAGTGTAATTTTGGAAGAGAGGCTTTTCGCCCCACAATACACAACCTGGTGCAAATCATGATACAAATGGGCTAACATACACGAACCCCATGCATATCTGGTCCCCTCCAACATCATACACTCCAATACTCGACCCCAACCCACCGAAAATCCCTTTGACCTATGGTTAGGACAAAGGAATCCGCTAACAAATCTAGAAAGAACACACAGTAGAGGATCATATCTCCTGACCATCTCCTTCCAGGGGACCCAATGGCCTGAAACATGATCATCTTGGAAAATCCTATGCAAGGCATCGGTCCTGCCCTACTTTACTTTGTCATACACAACTATCTAACCAATCATTGGAATCCGCAAGATACAATACACATCCTCGAGAGTAACTGTCATCTCCCCAATAGCCAGATGAAAGGTGTTGTGGTCACTATGCCACCTCTCCACTAAAGCAATTAGAAAACCCCTATTAATCCTATATTGGGGTATATTTAACAAGGATGTCAACCCATAATGCGCGATCATCTCTAAATCAGCCTGCGTCAACTGACGAATCATATCCCACGTCTTTGAGAATCACTCTTGAGACTAGAGAACATCAAGGTCCTCCTAATGATATCATGACAAACAAATCAGCATTACATCAATCAAATCATGTTCAATCAAGATCATCAGTCAATCAAATCAGGTTCAATCAAGATCATTAGTCAATCTATCAAATCAATCAATCAAGAAGAAGCGTCAATCCTAACATCGATCCTCAACTATCATGAGGTTGAAACATCATCAATCCTATCATTGACCCTCACCTATCATGAGGTCGATACATCATCAATCCTACCATCGATCCTCACCTATCATGAGATCGATCAAGCATCAATCCTATCATTGATCCTCAACTATCATGAGGTCGGAACATCATCATTCCTATCATCGATCCTCACCTATCATGAGGTCGATACATCATCAATCCTACCATCGATCCTCATCTATCATGAGGTCGATACATCATCATTAGTCCTATCATTTGACTTTACCTATCATGAGATCAAATCATCATCTTATCGAACATCAATCAAACAACGAGCATCACACAATCAGATTGAAATCAATCAAAAGCATCGCTAAACAGAACAATGCAATGACTAACATGACTTGTGAACATTATACAAGCCTCAACGAACATCAACAATGCAACATTTGACATAACGAGGAGGACTTTAATCAATCAAACATTGTCGGACAGAAAAAACAACAGGGCAAATCATCAGGAATCATTCAAAGGAAATCCTACCAACACCCCCAAAACAGCAAAAGGCACCAAACTCTTAGAAACGCCTAAAAATGACTCCAAAGCAACAAAAATACCCCCCAAAAAGTGCAAAAATAAAAATTCAAATGGGCTACAACACCTATCTACCACGTTCAAAAAACCAATAAAAGGCAGGAAAATGACTAAAACGATATTTCTCGTAATGTGTACCGTAGGTCCAATTGCAACAAGGTGACCACGGCGGCAAAGGCACTCAAAACGATGCTTGTGATATGGGATCCACATCTTCCTCTAGCTCTCTAATCTTCAAATTCTCCAAAATCACAATGTGCAAATGAATTCACTTTTCTCACTTTTTTCCTTTTTAAAGGTTAATGGAGGGAATTATGGTAGGATTTATTTCCTTTTTACCAAGGATGGGCTTTAACTAATCAAAACTATTAAAGGAGTGAACTAAGAATCAAATTTCGAGAGATAAATCATTTCTGATATCAAAGTATCATTCGTTTAATGTTGGATCACCATCACATCATTGCAACATCATCACACAATCATCAAAATTCCCAACAATTCCAACAAATTATCAAAATTCCAAATTTCACCGATTTATCTCTTGAGGGGGCATATATCTGACATCACCTGAAAATCATCGTCCGGGGCATCGAAAACTTTCTTGAGCATCGGTATCAAATTTTTATTTGAAGCAACGGGTAAACACATTGCTTCAAAGAGAGGCAAAATGTATACACCTAAAATCAGTCATCACATTTAATTAGTTAATTACTAGCTATTTAAATAATATTTTAACTACGTATAAATAAATTCTCAATTTATTTATATTGTTCACCCTTCTCTAATTCTCCAAACCTAAAATCATATTCTTCTAAATTAATTAAATAAACAAGGTTCCATAAACTTGTTTTATTTAATTAATCTTCACTAATCCCAATTAGCAATTAAAGCACATGTCTACAACTTTTTGTGCCACCTCACCAAGGTCACATGAAAATAAATAATTCTAATTTTTAATTAGAATTATCCTCAACCAATTTTTTAAAAAAATCACATGGCTTATTCCTCACACACTTCCACCAATTTTGGAACCCATGGTCTTTTCTTCACACACTTGAGTCTTCCATCCAAATGGCATGTTGCCCATTGGTCAAGAGATTCTTCCATCCAAATGGCATGTTGTCTTTAGTCAAGGGGACAACATCTTGATTCTCTCCATCTCCACCATCCATTCTTCTTGTTCAAATTTGGACCGTTGATCATTGCCACCTCGCCAGATGCTTGGAAAAGGCTATAAATACAACCCTTGGGCATTGCATTTGGTATCCACATTTTAAATAGAGTTATTATGCAGGTTTATCATTGGATCTTTGGAGCATTTTGGAGTCTTATAGTTACATCTAGCTTCATGTTTTGCTTTTCATTTACATCTTAGCTTTAAATCTTGCTTCATAGTTGCATTTTATGTCTCATCTTGCATCATAGTTGCATTTTAGATTAGTTAATTTTTAGTTTGCATTTGAGCATATGGAGTATCATATATAGCATCATATAGATCACTACCATAGTATCCACCACCTTTTTTCCATTCATCATAAACACCATCATCTATTCATCATGGCATGCATTATCCTTTCCATCGTATAGTTTCATGTAGGAACTTAGTTGGCTTGCATGTTGAATACTAATCTTGTTTCCTAAGTGTCATCCTAATAGCCTTTGTGCACATGGAAATTTGAGGGCCAAAGGGTAAAAGGAATCATTTAATAATAGAGGACAATGAGACGTTCTTGAAAGATTTGTTAAATTTCAATTTAGAGTAGCTTCTTTGCATTCAATTTTTAAATATAATTCATTTCATTAAGGTATTGTGTTGATACTAACTTTACACACTTCACACACACACACATGGATTTTCTGCAACAGAGCTAACTTATCTCTTTCCTCCTTGAGTTTCAGCTCTACTTCCTTTTGTTTCTGCAAGATATCTTCCTTCTCTTTGTGCTACCTTGCAAGATCTTCAGCTTTGGCCTTAGCTTCTAATTCCTATTGTTTGGCCAATGCTTTAGCTTGTGCTTTAGCATCATCTTCTTTCTACTTTGCAAGTTCCTCATCTTTTGCTTTGGCATCTGCTTCTTTCTTAGCATCTTCAAACAATTTCCATTGATCCTCCAAATTCAACACATTTTCTTCCCCAACTTTTCCAATATTCCCAACAGACACAACTTTGGCGGGCTCATCATCTGACTATGTGGCCTCAGAATCAGAACCAATGTCATGAATTTCAACCTCCATTTCCTTTTGTTTGTCCTTTTTATCCTAATCATGAAGGCTTCCTTGAGGTACTGCCCTAGTGGACTCTTCTAGAAGGATAGGTTCAGATGAAGTTCCTTCACCAGTAGTAGTAGCTTCTTCCCCTTGTGGCTCATGAGTATCTAGGGCGGGTATTTCTAGATTAGCCTCTCCTCTGGAGCTAGGAGGAAGATATTCTAATTGCTCCTTAGGAGCTATTCTCCTCTTTGTTCTCTTGTATCCTTGGGTGCCTTGTGCTTTCCTCTTCTTTGAATTTTGAGCCTCTTGCTCCTTTATCCTCATCACTACCCATTGGATACTTCTATCCTTTACTGTCCTAGAAATATGTTTAATATCATTAAATTCTCCCTCATCCCAATTGATGGGGTCCAAGTTATTGGTACCAAATTTTTTTGCCTCATTGTCAGGATCCAAAACCACACCATCATCAACTGGTGTATCAGAAATGTCCTCTTTTATTCCAAAATCAATCATCAATGGAATAGGAAGCCTTTCATAGCTTCTCTTTTTGACATCATACTCATCTTGCAAATCCATCCAAAAATCTTCCAATAAATTAAAATGATTCTCAAAAATAGTAGGAAGCAAACCATTCATCTTATGTTTTGGATCAAAATGCTTCTGAGATGTATACAATCCCAATCTTAACTGACTCAACTCATCACATACTACTTTTACAGCCACAATATGAGCACAACTGTATTCTCCCAACTTCATGGGAAACTTGTGGCATCCTATTTTGTGTTTACCTTCAAACTTGCCATTGACCACCAAGGCCTAATATATGAATTCCTTGAGGACAATCCTATCATTGCAACATCTTGGGAGTAGGTGAGGATGTCCATCAAATCCTACCAACCGGAAGTAAGGGAACTTGGGGTATTGGATAAACCAACGTCCCCATTTAGCAATGAATGCCATGGAATATCTGCTCAACCTGTATCCAACATCTTCGGTCAGCTGGTTAGTGATGACATAAAGAAATGCATCATTAACCCTTCTATAATGTAGCTCTGATGTTTGCAAGGTTAGTTGATCATAATTCTTACATGCCTTCTTCTGTCTAGGAGCTTCCCCTAATGTTCCTACTGCATTCAATCCAGTAAAAATACCCATCCTTGTAGCACCATATACAACATATGAAGTCATGAAGAAGGTCTTTGTCTGATTCACCTTGATCATTTCATTGTTAGGTTGTCCGACAAGATCATTTCCCAATCAAATTGTTGCTTTCCACCTGAAATTGTCTCAATAAAAGGAAACATCCACTCCTTGAAGCATGTAGAATCTCTTTTCCCAAATACCTTGGACAACAACATGATCAAATCATCAATATCCTTTTGGAAATATCATCTCTTAAGTTGATCTGGCACCTTAGTCATAGACTTCTTTTCAACCTTTAACTACTTATTGTTCATGTGAGCTATAGTGTCTTCTTTATGGTTGTTGAATAATTGCAATGCCTCTGCCTTATTCAGTTACTTAGGGTTCTGAGGGATAGGAGCATTGAACATAAACTTCATCATTTGTGGTGAGAGATCAATGATTACATTGCCTTGAATGTCCACACATTTCCTTGTTTCAGGGTTGTAAGCCCCTATAGTTGTGATTATAAGCTCCAGACACTAGACTGATAGTGGGAAAATAGTCACATGTGCCAGCCCAGATTAGGCTATCCTCAAAGTTCTCCCAATCACATCTTCAGAGAAAATTCCTACCAACAACTCCTCAAAGTTGAATGGGCCTACATTAGTATCAGTAATATCATCCCAATCTGATTCTAACTTGCTTGTGGTGAGAGTAGCACTCTTGTGCTTGTATTTCAAGGTATAGGGCAGCTGCTCCACCTTTATATTGTTAGGATTCACTTGACTTGAACTCTCGGCAGCTTGGCCCTCCACTTGTGAAACCTCTCTAGACACTCCTGGCATTGCTTACTCTTGTAAAACAACCCTAGATTAGACCAATAGAAAGCATGAAAATCAATATTAGAAGGTCACCTTTGATATTACCTTGGTCTTCCCCTAGGTAGCCTATCATACTTAGTGAAATTTGAAACTCATCAGAGGTGGAACCAGAAAGAGATTGGTTATTAGAAATCTTCTAACAAAGACGGGATTGGGGTCAGCATCAAAATTGCAACCGCGTTCAGAATGGATATCAGACCCAGAACAATTCAATAGTTCCAAGTTCATTCTCCATTCCGCTTCCACTTCCGCTAAAAGAAAAGGATGTGGAACAAAGAAAAAACCTTATCAGGAGTGGGATTGAAATCCAACCTAAGACTCTAATGCACATACTCATGAGTTGAGTTCGTTCCTAGCTCCACTTCTGCCACTTTATCTTTAAACATGACGCAAAAATAGCCAACGCTTATAAAGATTTGGGTTGAGGTCACAAAAAGCTATGAGGAGACTCAGAATAAAGGCGTGACTTCATCATCGACAAAATAAGGGGAGGATCGAGCCACCTAGGGCACGACATTATAAAGAGACGGCGCACAAACCCTAGTTTGCAAAACCCGTCGACTCAAGAAATTAGGGCATCAAAAACTTGACATGAAAGCCATTGAATCCACATGGAAATAAGATTAGAAGGTTCATCCAACATATTTTCAACCTTTTAAATAACATGAGATCCTTCAAAAAAGAAACCCTAAACGAAACTAGGGCACAGCAGTACGGATATCACCAAAATAGGAAAATGATAGTAGACTGACAAAAATGAACAGTAAACGGAAGGAAAAACAAAACAAAAACCAAAAAAGCAAGTGAAACACCAACACAAACACGTGAAGATTCACGAGAAAGGTTGTGAACGCACGACAAACACCACGAACAGGAAATGGGAAAACAAACAAAATGGAACGGGGGAAAAAACCCACCTACCTCACAATGCTACCAAACAGGATGAAACTCGATCCATATCTGCTTGCAGATGCTTTCCCTCGACCAAATCGTGCTCCTCTCTCATGCTTTCTCAACTCTGGTTCGCTAAAAAAACTTAGGAAATAATGATAATGTGCCAATTAAATTTGATTAAGGTTTAAAATTCATTTCATTTGTGTAAGGAGGCTGTAATTAATGCATTTAATGTCGTTGGCCAGGCATGGAATTGAAACAAGATGAGTACACAACATATGCATATGTCAGAGGTAAAGAAGAAGTGGAAGTGGAGTTGAAATGGAATCAGGAACTTGATGCAAGCTCCACATTCCATTCTAGTTCTGGCTTCGGCCCCATGGCAGGGAAAATGACAACAAGGGAACGAGGGCGGGATCGGAACCAAAACTGGATCCGAAACTTTTCGCAAAGTTCCAAGTTTGGTTCTGATTCTGGTTTTGCTCCTGCCAAAGGAACGAACATCGACACAGGAAAATGATAAAAGGAAAACAAAAGGAAATAGGACTAGAACGAAAACCCTCCCAAACAAGACACAAACGGGGAAAAAAACACAAAGAACACCAACAGGAGCGGGATCGGAACCAAAACTAGTTCTGGAACCCTTTGTGAAAAGTTCCAAGTTTGGTTCCATTTCCGGTTCCACTTTCACCATGAGGAAAAGAAACCACAAGCAAAAAAAAGACAACTCAAGGGAGAAACAAACCCAAGAGTGCAAGGCGAACCAAACAAACAAAGAAAGCCAACAAGGCAAGAACAGGTTCGGGCCTAGAACCGAATCCGGACTTGAAACCTTCACAAAGTTTTGAGTCCAGTTTCCATTCTGGTTCTACCTTCACCAGACAAAAGGAATAAGGACTTAGGAGGAAAACTAACAACTCCTAAGACCTAAACAAAAACACCAAGGACAAACAAACACACAGGGGACCCATTTTGACCAAAAAATAAAATGGGGTGGTTATGCAAGGCATAATAGATAGGTATGAATATATGGAGATAGAGATGGATGGGATGAGATGATAGTATGATATGGATGGCTAACTAATATTTTAAAGGATTGATGGGATGAGTGGATGGATAATACCTTCCTCTAATTTTAGGGTACACATAGGAAGTAGATTTATGAATGAAACCCATTAATAGGTTTTCATCATGGTACTTTCCCAAGGCACCATAGGAATAGTTTTCGCCATTGGAATTTTTCCTCTTTAATTTTTTTTATTTTTGAAAAAAATTATTGATATACATGACACCTACAAATAGGTTTTCATCATGGTGGCTACCCTAATACACCATGGAATTGGTTTTCACTAGAGGGTGAGTTTTCTCTTTAATATTTTTATCTTCTTTTTTATATTTTTTTATTTAATTTTTTGGAATCAATCGTCTATTTTTATTGTAATATTATAATATTATAGTGTACATGGTTTATTTAGGTGGATCAAACTACTATATTTATGATTTATGGATGTTTTTTGTGAGATTTTGTGATTGTTAGTTTGACTTCCCTCGAGGTATTTCCAAGAAAATATACTGTGAGGTAGGTTCTAATGATAGAGATATGTGGGATAATGGAATAAGGTAGATAAGATGGGTGGATGTAAGAATGGGAATATGAAGGAATGTGTAAATCTGTAGGGACCAATGAGATTTGGGACCAATGAGTTCACACACCATGTTGGGTTTTCAAATGGATTATTTTGTTGGATGTTATGGTGGATTTTAGATTTTAGAATTTTGGGCTTTGTTGGCTTAAGAGAGTGATTTTTTATGCTCATGGATAGGGGATTTTGGATTTTGGAGTGTGTATCCTTATTGTCAAATTTTTGGATCCAAATGATTTTTTGGTTTGGCTTGTTAGATATTTGCTTGGATTTAGGATTATCAAATTTTGGGGTCCAAGTGGACTACCATTTTTTAGCTTTGAGGATTGTAGACCACTATCTCTTTACTTTATATTCATGATTTTTTTCTTTGAGGTCCTTGTATTTTGAAGAATATATTTTGGAACCCATATGAACTTCAGAGTTTGATATTTTGGCTACTAGGATTTGGGGGTTTCAGATTTAGAATGATAGGATTATGTGTATGAGAAGTTTATATCCATGTAAACTTTTGGGCCTTTGGATTTTGAAATAATTGGGATTGAAACCATTTGGGTGTATGAATTTTATAAATTTTAGGATATTATCCCATGATCCTTTCGGGATATATGATCTCGAAGTCCCATGAAAGTGACAATATATTAATCATTATGGAATAGGTCAAATGGTACATGATTTTGTTGATCCAAAGTAATAGACAAAGGAAGTAGATCATTAAGGTTAGTAATAGGGTCTATGAAAGGATTGGTTATGGAAAATTCATTTGAGGAATGATGGGGGACCTATTTTGATAATGGGATAAGTTACCCTAGAACTTGTAGGATTAAAGTTAACATCCTTATTCTACTTGTCAAGATAGTTGTATCTAATGCCTTAAAATCCTTGATTTTCATACACAAGAATAGGCTCTAGGATTTCTTTCTCATGAAGTCCTAATCCTTTCCTTGATATTTCATGATTCTATATATTCTATTTGTGATGGTATATTCATTACTTTGGAAACAATATGTAGACCCATCATTAGGTAGCTTGGATCTAGTACAATTTTTAAATTATTTATTTGTTAGGAAGCAAAACTAAACTAAGGTAACTAGTGCTAACGGATAGAATATTGGCTCTTGGATGGGGTCAATAGGGGTTTGAGAGGATGATTGTGTTTGATTAAGATTAATTGGATCAATGAAGGTGCTTTAACCTTGAGTCAATTGTGGAAAATTTTTACCATGTGTTGGGAAATGTTCTTGATGTTCATTTTGTGATGTAAGTGTGTTTCCATTAATCTTTATGTGTCTTCAATAAATTATCTTGTAAATGTATCTCTTCAAATTCAAGCATAAATAACTAAGATGTTAATAGACTTAATGAGGCTTATACATCTTAGATTTTATGGGTAGAATGAAATGGGTAGATGGAATTTGTTTATCCTTTTATGTGGGTTGATTTGTGAGAATGTCCTTGTTAGAGAGATCTTAGATGAACTAAAAATTCTCACACTTGTGATGGGTGTGGTACAACTCAGATTCATTATTTTTTGTTCCTTTCTAACAACCCTTAGATAACATCCTTCATAGCTATATTGGGTTGATTGAATTGATTAGTTTTACTAGTTAGATTGGGTTGATTGATTTAATCAAATTCATTAGGTTATTTCTTAAGATTTCAAGGTCTATTTGATGGAAGATTTATGCTAAGATATAGTGTTTTTATTTTATCATTTAATACATCGATTTTCTCAAGCACATCTTGGTTTTGGTATTGGTTTAAGCATGAAGGATAATTTTGTGATAAAATTATTTCCTCTCAATGGGTGTCAATGTATAGGTTATTTGGAAATAGAGGTTCATTGGTCAAGGGATTAGGACCTATGAAAATGAATGGATTAGAATTAGGATCAATATGGTTGGGTGGAGGATTTAATATTGTAGGGTTTATAAGGAAGAATGGATGGATGGAGGGGTATATGGATGTTATAGTTTGGGTAGAAGATTTATTGGTTTGGTATCTATATGGGTTGATAGGAGGTTTAATTTATTATTAATTATAAGTTTAGGTTAAGGATCTAATGATTTAGGATTTGAAAATTTCCCTATCTAGGTGTTGAATGTTATGGATCATGTTTGGATCATATGCCTATAAGGTACCTAAGAATGGAATCTCTATTTACCTTAGGATGGCTAGCTTTCTTGAGATAAGGTCATCAAGGGATTCATTGATATATTTATCTTGATCTACAAGACTATCATTCTCAAAATATTCTTTATTTGCAATATAATTGCTTTACAAATGAAGATATAAAATACACAATAATTATCCAATCTAATAAATTTAGTGTGTGAATCTTTATGTGCTCCTAGATATACCACCTTTAAGGATTTGGGTGACCTTAGCCCTTTATTCATGACCTCGTATTATGAGGACTAAGGCCTCACCCAAAAACTATCACATGGAAGGAATAAAAATTCATGTGGCTTACTACTATCAATTCCTATGGGTATTATGTGAGTAACACCTAGAGCTAACCTTTTATCAGAGCACTGGAAGAAAAGATGACCAAGTCATAATATGTTAACTATGGGCATCCTCTATATACCCAAAGGTACATGAGGCTCAATTATATGAAATGAGGGTATGTCTAATGAATTACTTTGAGTGGGTAACTCATTTTCTACCTTCACTTTGCAAGGTATAAATTTCTTGCAACCTTAGAAAAAAATTTAAAAAGTCCCCCAATGAGAGTTTTTATTTTCTCTTGAATTTATATACCCTTGTGGAACATAATGGTTCAACTCATCCTATTAGACAATGAAACCTAGTACAAACCCACTAAAAAAATTTAGAAAAAGGGGGGTAATTGGATCAGTTTTGATCCTCAAGATCACCTAATAGGTGTGAGAGGAGAACATATGTGAATCCAACCATAAAAATATACAACTGATCTAAAAAATAAAAGTAAATAGTTTGATTTTAACAAAGAACCAAATGTGTGATAGTTTCAAATTGAAGTCTTTGGTAAGAAGGGCTTCAAAAATGAGGAAATAGCTTCTTCTTTTTTAATGATCTTTGGCAAGCAATTTTCACACAAAAAAGTGTTATACATAAAATAAAATAAAAAATTAATTTTTAATTTTGAATTTTTCACTAGCAATGACCCATAGCAACAAAATCTTAGAAATTAAAAATAAATCCTCTTAACACAAAAGGGAAAAAAAATATTTTTGTTTTTTAAGAAAACAAGTATAAGATTCTGAGAGCAAACATCTTTATCTAAATATTCATATAAGTTAAAGAGTAGATGGTTGAAATTAACAAGAGTATAGAATGAATTCAAATAAAGTATAAAAGGTTCCAAAATCACGCATCCTATTATTAAGGACCATAAAGTAAGAGATAATGTTCCATAAAGTTGCCATGGAAGGATGTTTAGAAGTTAGGGAGCTTCTACTCAACTTTACAAATTAAGTTTGTTATAATTATCTTAAATTTTTTCATCCCAAAGTCTATGATTTATAAGAGTGTCATGATTTATAAGAGTGTCATTTATATCTTGAAGATCTCTACAAATCTTTAAATCTTGATGATGAAATAGCCCTCACTGCTCCAAAAGAGGTTTTTATATAGAGATTTTGAGAGTACTATTGAGTAGAGTGAATGGTATTTCATTACTTTTGAATAAAGATAGAAAGTCTATAAACTATACTAAAAAGTAAAGAATAACAATATAGTTATAAACTATATTGAATAAAAAAATTAAATAGTTAACAATTATTCATTACTTTTTTTATCAACTATTATTCTCTTCTTATATGGGGAAAAACCAACGACTTTCTAGATCAATTTCCTCACAAAATATTTCATCTTGCTTCTTTTTCATAGAGGGCATGTGATTTTTTATTATTTCTTTATGGAAACATGCCATATATTAAAAACGATCAAAAAAACATAATGATATAAATTTATACTTCAATTGCCTACATATTTATCATTTTTTCACTTGATAAAATTTAAGAGGGTTTTGGAGGCTTCCATGACCACCATATAGTAGCAACACAATTGGATATTATCTTGATCTAAAACTATTTCTATGGTATTAGCTAGATATTACTTATGGTGTGTTTGTCCATCATGTACAATTTTGATCCAAACTACATGTTTGATATGATTAAATCAAAATTAGTATTTGATAATTATTTGTATGATAGTTTTAATTCTTATCTTTGAGGTGTAAAATAAACTCTAAAACCATTATAGCTTTAGTGAGACATGAGTCCATTGCAATAACAAAAATCTAAAAAATGAAATTAGCATGCAACACTTCATCTAAATTATCCAGTGATGGAATACAAAACTCTAGATTTGCACTATTTTTGCACACCTCTGTTATTGTGTGTTATCATATCAATTTTTATGTGTCTCATCTTTGCTTTGTTCTACTCTATAAGTCTTTTTATTTGAACCTATCCATCCTTTGTTATTAAGTGATCTAATAAATATTTAGTTTGGTCACATGTGTTGAGTAATTATCTAAGAGTATTCATTCATACTGTGTTCACCAAATATCCATAGTAAAAAAAATTAAAGGGTACTTTTATGGTAAATGACATAATTTATCCTTTATTTGGGTGGATTTGTAAATTTTGGTATTTCAAAGTTTCTCATACTAGCATGTGTGTTGGACATGTCATCCTTGGCATGCCTTTCCCTCCAAGTTTGATTTTCCCTTCTAAGCCCATTTTCTTTGAATTTTAAGATTTTGGGTTTGGTCATCCAATCATCATTTCCTCAACTCCCAACTTTCCTTCCAAAAATTCCACTTGGAAATTTTTTGGATTTTAAAGTTTCTTATATCATTATGTTTGTTGAACCTATCATCCTTGCTATGCCTTTCCCTCCAAGTCCATTTTTTCTCTCTAACCCCATTTTTCTTGAATTCTGAGGTTCTAGGTTTAGTCATCCATGTGTCTTTACCTCAACTGAAAACTTTCCTTCCCAACATTCCACTTTGCAAATATCAAGATTTCAGAGTTTCTCATATCATAATTCATGTCGAACCTTTGAGGTATTTTTTCCCTCTTTCCCCTTTAACATGCAAAGCCTTGAAACTTTGACATTCAAAATAAAATCCCTATCTACCTTCCTCCATGACCTAGGACACCATTAATGGCATCAAAATAAATATGATTTGAGGGATGAGGGATCTTAGAGGCCTCTTGGTACGTTTGGGCCCCTCTAAAACATAAGTGGTCTAAAAAAGCATATGTTTGTTAATGTAAATAACATGGATTCAAGTGTATGTCCATGTGAATTTGATGGAAGTAGACATGGATTGTAGATGACCACGGTTCTTTACCCAATATCTCTAGATGGTGTTGAGAGAGAGATATATTTTTCTAGATTGGCCAAAGGAAGGGGAAAGAGGAGAAATTGCAAAACCAATAGAATAGTGATATGTATAGGAATCCTTGGGGTTTCAATTTCCAATTCTACACAAAAGTATTTTTATATTGTAATGGTTTGGGTTCATCCCAAATTTGTAATAAAAATTTTTAACCCTTTTAGATTAAATTATTAAAGGTAGAATCAACTTTCATTGAGTATCTCCTTATGTATAATATATATTTTTGGATGTTTTTTGTTTAGTTTGTCAATCCGATGAATGTAGAATCCTTGCAAAGAATTTTTAAGGTATATTTTTAACATAATAAAGAAAATGTATGGGCATGCTTATGGATTACTAAGTAGACTCACTTAATATTTTGTAACAATTTACTATTTTTCTTAATTCATGTGTTGATCCCAGCTTACCTATGAATTTTTAAATGCATGGTCTTTTGTGATATCTTGATTAAGGTATCACTTTTGGTTTTAATTATTACATCTTTTGTATGAACTCAAGGACTCTATTTTCCAACTAGATGGAGGCACAAGTATACTACTAGCTCTATCTCCCCATCATCTAAATACACTCACAACATATTAATACAAATATCATTTTAGTCTTATCCATTATATTAGGTTCTCAAATTGTCATGTATAAATGTATATAACAGCATAAGGGGTTATCATCAACATACAAAATAGGAGTGCACTATGCAAAGGGTATATTTTGTGTTAGGGTAAGTGGTGTGCTTCTTTGGTGATATATATTATAAAATATTAGGGAAACTCCTCCTTGTTTATTAGAGTGAAGGGTTTCCTACCAACCTCAATAATTGGTCCTCATTGCCCAACTTGAATATAGGTTTTATGGATTTTCTTCCTAGGTTTAACACCCTTGGAACTTGGAAGACTTTCCTACCTTAGGGATTTGGGACCTATGGCTTAGATCACCAAAAAATTAGCATCACATTCAAGGAAATTTTAAATCAAAATTCAATATGAAGACCCAGGTTAATTAGCAACCATGGTGTAACCAAGAGGACTAGTCGTTGGTTGGGAAAAACTTGAAACCTTGTTGATATAAAGGTTATTTTCTCTTGATTTAAGGAGTGGTAACTATATTAAGGATTGACTTATGAAATAATTTGTAAGAGAGGATAGAGATGGAAAGGGTTCGACAATCCAAAGGTCAATAAATTCTTGATATAATTTCCCTTGATCTAAGGAGATGAAAAGAATAATGGAGAGATAAGAATATAAGTATGTCATCTTTGCATAAATCTAAAATTACTGAAAAAGTACATACTTTAGGTAGAAGAGATGCATCAAAATATTATGATGAATATGCATCACATGATTTTTTTGATAATAGGATCAAAACTAGTACTTGAAAATACTTAGGCATGATTATGGTAGGCATAGAATTGAGAAAAAACTTGATGTAAGAAATAGAGATACATCCCAAAACTTGTATACAAAAAATGTAGACATGAATTTTCCTCTACCTCTACATCTAAGAAATCAAAGGGGAAATCAACATAAAAATTCTCCTACTTCATCTCAATAAATTAAATAGGAGGTAGAAACATGTGTTATGAGTGATGTTGATTTAGCTATTCAATCAAAAAATGAGTGTAGGGAAAGGGAATTGGATCAACATATAGATATACTTGGCCAACTCAAACAAAGGTAGTGTGAGAAGAAACATAAATTATATTATAGCAATCTCAACTCACTCAACAAACCCAAAAAAAGAACCAAAATTTAAATACTTTTCAACATCATAATGTGAATGATAATAATGCAAAAAATATATACCAAATCAATAAATGCATAGTGGTGCAGTCACAAATGGAGGGTCTAGAAAGGATTGTCCAACTGTGCAGCTTAGAGTCAACACAACGGAAAATAACACAAGAAATACTCAAAAAACATATATCTTTATTGATTTGATAACTTGCAATATTACATGCATCATATACCTTATATGTGGATTATCTAAGTGCTCACAGGCCTACCACAAGGCAGTACAACATTACAACTGGCACAAAGGCCTTATTACAGTCCCACAACTGGGAAGCTCAAAATACCTAAACTCTAATCATGAAATCCTAACTCACTATTGAATGACTTCCTAACAATGATTTATAAATAATCTTAAATATGAATCTCCAACTCCAATTATGGTCTACGTCGACCTCAAGGGTTTAAAAAACCCAATGAATGATCAAGTGTGTAGGTCGGCCTCAAACAAGAAAAGATAGCATGTCATTAAATTAAATAAATTTTGGATCTCTAAGAAAGTTCCTCTTGGATCCAAAATTCTTGTATGATGCTCCATTAAGCTTCATACACTCCAAAATGGGTTTTCACAACAACTCCTAGACTAGGTTGGCCCTAAATGCTTTGACTTAGAAATGACAGTGAAATTTGAGAGCGATAACTTTTTGTAAACAAATTCAAATCTCTAGAAATTTGGATATGTTGTAGATGACTTCATATAGAACCAATATCCTAATTCGTGAGCTAAGAAATGATACAGCAGTAAAATATGGAAGAAACTGTTGAGATAGCTACAGACTAAACTGAAAGAAAATAATTTTTTTTGGTTGATACATGATTTCTTTACAACCAAGGATGCTCCTACATCAGACACTCGGGGTTGGAAGAAAAGTGAGTCCCTCACTTTCCAAGGGATAGAGGAAACCAAATTGGTCCACCTTAGCCTGAGAAATCCATGATGAGTACTCCACTAGCCTACATTTCCACTTTACCAAGTACTCCTTGTACTACTTGTTCCTAGTGCTCCTTCCATTTATGATGTCAAAGATCTTCTCAATCTACTTTGGTGGTTGATATGGTAACTTCTCCTCTAATCCAAATTCTTTGCTACTGCCACTCAACTTTCCTTCATGAAACTCATAATTTTTTGTAATATTGAAAACAGGTGATAGCCAAGTGCCTCCAGTAACTCCACTTATTATGTATTCCTTGAATCAAACTTCCTGAGAATCTTACTTGGTTCATACTTCCTTATCTTTATCTTATTTTATGTACCTACTAGAAACCTTTCCTTCCTGGCATACCATCACTTCATCTCTGACAGCAAATTTTGTATGTCTCATCTTCTCATCATTTTGCTCCTTGTACTTACTATTCATGTCCTCTAAGTGCTTCCAGACCTAACTATGCAATATTTCCATGAATCTTGCAAACTCCTCTTCTTCTACACTCCTCTTATTCTCCATATTGATCTCTCTAAGCTCCACAAATCCTCTAGGATGTATCCCTATCATAATCTCAAATGGTGTTTTCCTTGTACTCTATTTGACTAAATTATTGTATGAAAAATCTTCTTGTAGTAGAACTATATCCCAATTTCCTACTTTGTCCCCAACTAAACATCTCAATAAGTTACCCAAACTCCTTTTTACTACCTTTGTTTGTCCATCTATTTTTGGTTGATGTGTTGAACTAAACTTCAAATTTATCTTCATCTTCTTCCACAATATCCTCCAAAAGTATACAATGAACTTGGTGTCCTGGTCTGAAACTATACTCCTTGGTAATCTATGCAACCTCACAATCTCTTTGAAAAATAGGTTAGCAACATGCAAAACATCATTAGTCTTCTTGCAAGGAATGAAATGTGTCATCTTAAAAATATGTCCACTCCTACCATTATGGAATCATATCCTCTTTGTGTTCTTGGAAATCCCAATATGAAATCCATTCTTATATCTTCCAAAGGTCTCTCTGGTATTGTCAAAGGTTTATACAATCCAGTGTTCTAACTACTCTCTTTGGCTACATAACAAATTCTGCAACTTTTAACATACTTCCTAAAATCCTTATATATCTACAGCAAAAAATAGTGTTCACTCACTAAAGCTATTATCTTATCAACTCCAAAATGTCATGTTAGTCCTCCACCATGCTTCTTCCTCATTCAACTCCTTGAAAGACACATCTGATTTCCCTTGAATAAGATATCTTCTTGAATGAAATAATCCAACCATTGACTCTTGTATGTTATTACTGGTTCCTTACATGACTTCCATGCTTCAGCAAAATCTGGATCATCCTCATACATATGATTCAATTCTTCAAATCCCAATACTTTTATCTTCATTCTTGTCGATAAAATCCTTCTCCTTCTTAATGCATCTACAACTTTATTTGACTTGCCACTCCTATACTTCAATGCAAATGTATAACTCTGGAAGGACTCAACCCATCTCATATGTCTCTAGTTCAACTTACCCTGACTGTTCAAATACTACAAAGCTTGATGACCAATGTACAACACAAACTCCTTAGGAAACAAATAATGTCTCTTCTTTAGTGCTTGAATTATGGCATAGAATTCCTAATCATAAACTGAATATATCCTTCTAGCATCATTCAAATTCTCACTAAAATAAGCTATAGATCTTCCTTCTTGACTCAACACTACTACTATTGCATTTCCACTACCATCACAATCAACTTGAAATACTTTATCAAAATCAAGAAATGCTAGCATTGGTTTCTCTGTCACCTTTTTCTTCAACAATTCAAAACTTCTTCTTCACTTTGGATGTCCACTTAAAGTCTTTCCTATCTCCTCTCATTATTTTTGTCATGGGTGTATAAATGCTACTAAATCTTCTAATGAATTTCTGGTAGAAACTTGCTAATCCATTGAATGATCTTACCTCTCCAATGTTCATTGGTGTAGGCCACTCAATAATTGCTCTAACCTTCTCAAGGTCCATCTTTATTCCTCCAACAACAATGACAAAACCCAAGTATACCAAATTTTTCTTCATAAAGCTACACTTCTTGATTTTTATCAACAAATTCTCCTCTCTCAACCTCTATAATATTTGTCTAATGTGCCACAAATGTTCCTCTCTAGTTTTATTAAAAATTAGAATATCATCCAAGTAAACAATAACAAACTTACCCAAGAATTGCTTCAGTACTCCATTCATCAACCTCATGAAAGTGCTAGGTGCATTAGTCAATCCAAAAGGCATCACTAACCACTCATAAAACCTTTCATTCTTCTTAAATGCAGTCTTCCATTCATCCCCTTCTTTGATTCTAATTTGGTGATATCCACTCTTTAGGTCAATCTTTGTGAAATACTTTACTCCACTCAAATAATCCATAATGTCATCCATCCTTGGCAATGGGAATCTATACTTGACAGTGATCCTATTGATTGCTCTGTTACCCATTTTTTGCCTATGGGCTCAATCAGGCAGGGTAACCCATGTTTTCAAGGGTTCTCGAAGACCAAATAAAGGAACACTTGCATCAGGATCACATTTTTCTAACTTGTTTGCTTCTTGTACAGATGCAGGGGAGAATGATGTTTTAAAAATTTTGGCACATGGATTAAATGTGGCTCCCAAGAGAGTTGAACCCAGCGTGCAGGTCTTCAGCTTGGGGGTGGGTTTTTTTTTTTATGTTTTTCCTTGTCTTTCCCTCTTTTCTATTTTGTTTTCTTCTGTCTCTTTCCTTGTTCTGTCGGGGGCGGAACCGGGTCGGGATCCGAACTTGGAACTTTTCCAAAACTCTCGGTTCCTGTTTTTTATCCGGTTCTGACCCCGCTTCCACCTTTTCTATTTTTGCCGGGTCCCTTTCTCCTTTGTTTCCGCTAGGTTTTTGTGTTTTTTGTCCCTTTCTCCTTTGTTTCCGTCGGAGGTGGAGTCAAGACGAAACCAAACTTGGAACTTTTCTGAAAGTTCCAGTTTCCATTCTAGTTCTAGGTCCGGTTCCGGTTCCGCTCTTTCTTCTCTCCTTTTCTTCATGACCTATGATCGTCTTATCTCCTTCCTTTTTCCCCCCGTGTGTTTTTCCTCTTTCTTTCCTTCCTCGTATGTTGTCGGGGGCGAGATTGGAACCGAATCCAAACTTGAAACTTGAAGAAAGTTTCAGGTCTGAATTTAGTTCCAGTCCTGATTCCGCTTTTTGCTTTGTTTTTTCCCGTTTTGATCTCAATCCCGGTTCCGCCGGGATTCGTCTGTCTTTACTCCCGCTTCCTTTCTCCCCTAGTTCTGGCTCTGGTTTCGTCTTGATCCTGCCCCTGCCATTTTTGAAGAGTCTCAGTGGAAAAGAGTGCCTTCGTCAGGAGATGAGGATATCGCCCTGAGGTCTTGTCGACATTGGGAAGTCTGGGTGACATAGAAGGTATAGTTGGTGAAGGTCTCACTGACCAGTGGAGCCTCCCAAAAAAAAAGCAGGATCACTGAAATTTTCAACCTTCGGCATAATGTCTTGTCAAAGGCCAGATGTCTCCCCAACCAAAAGAAAGTGGCTCATCTCCAAGAGTTAAGGAACCCGGAGGAGGGTCTGGCCGATAGGCTAATGTCTCACCGACAATGAGGGGTCTCTCCAGGTGTCTTTCCGAATGAAGAGTTCACCGAAGGAAAAGAAATTCTACAAGAGGTCTCGGCGAAGTGTGGGTGTCTCAGCGACAAAAGCAGATATCGATATGACTGGGGGACCTCGCTATGAAGTCTTCTTGACTAGTAGAGTCTTGCCGAAAGAAATGAAGAGCCCGGTGGAATGGAAAAGTTCAACGTGATTCCCGGCAACAAACAAGTAGTCTGGCCAAAAGATGAGTGTTCGGGGAGACTAGTGTGCTTGGCAAAGGGTCTGGCCGATAGGCCAATGTTTTGGTGACAATAAAGGGGGGGCTCGGTGTAGCATTTTCCTTTTTCCATGATGTATTCTCGACTAGCAGAGTCTTGCCAAAGAATGAAGGAGACCTGGAGCTCAGTGGAATAAAATGTCTCAGGGTGACATCAATTAAGTCACAACGAAGGAAATGTAGGGCCCGGCAGAGTAAAATGCGTTTGGGGATGTGCGCACCGAAAGAATTTGATATCGGCACAATGTCTTGCCGAGGGTTTAGGGTCTTGCAGAAAGGATGTTAGGGCCCAATAAAAGTATTTGAGCTCGCCATAACGTCTCACCAACTGTCTATGATATGACGATAGCTTAGAGACACCTAATCGCATCGATGAGACACTTCCAGTGTCTTGCCAAGATGCGATTCATTTTAGGAGAAGTTTTGACCACCCAGGAGTCTACGTGTAGATCACTCAACCAATCAAAGAAAGCTAAAAACAAGTCGTGGCAGCTCAACCGGATGAAGAAGATCAACAAAATGACAGGTAGCAGGTTATCTATTCAGAGCTCAGGAGCATACAAAGTAGCTCGACTGCAGAGAGATTAAAAGATCGACATGAGTAGCAGAAGTGAAGGCGGTGGTTGCAAGATGTTCAAGAAGGGAGTCCCTTGAAGGAATTTTTTGACACCAACATGGACACACAGGGTGCAGCTTGAAATTCAATAAAAATCTAAGGGGCAGTTTTTTTTTAGGGCCCCTGATATTATTTTTTGGCAAGCCCTAAGGGGCTGATACAGTTTGATATATAAGGCATTTTTTCTTTTTTTTTGTAGACAATTTTGATTACACACTTGGAAGAGTTAGTGATTTTTTAATCAATCCTTTCTCAATTAATGTATGTTTTTCTGTAACTCAATTGGAATCCTGAATACAACACAGAATTTACCTTGGAAGTTTGTGTTCATGTTTGTATTTATTCTCATTTCTGTATCTTTCTTTTGAACATGCAAGTCTTGAACTGTGTTTTATAATTTTGCACTTATGTCTTAAGGTTGTGAAATTAATCTTTCCTTCCCAAGATATGTATGTAGACCAAACCTGTTAGGACTAAGTCATTAAGTCTGAAAGAAGTTGCTCTGAGAATAGCATTAGGCTTTCAAGTGTATGTTCTTCCTGTGTCTGTTTCATGATTTCTTATTAATACAGTGTATCACCATAAGTTTAGTTCCATTTCTATGAATTTTCCTTCTCCCTTTACCATCAAAGAATCAGTAGTTTAGGTGATAACACAAAGGAAGCCGGCCTTCTCCAGAGGTTCACTCCAATCTCAGGCGACCCACAGCCTCGAAGTGATCCAATGTTTCACTAGAAAGCTCAGTTTACAACTTTGCATAGGGTGCATTTCTAGGTGACAACATGCTCTTAAGTCTATACTCTTTCTCCATTCTCCATCTTTCTTTGGTTCTAGTACAACAAGTATCCCACATGGGCTTAAGCTCTCTCTGATTAATCCCTTCTTCAACAACTCTTGTATTTGTCTATTTAGCTCCACATTCTCTACAGGTTTCATCCTATGTGCCACTTTGTTAGGAAAGATTCCTCTAGGTATTAGATCTATATGATGAATGATGCTTCGTACTGGTGGTAATCCATTTGGTATAATCTCTAATATGATGTATTCATACTCTATCAATAGTTCTACTACTTTTATGTGTGGTGGATCTTCTCCATTTATGGTAGAATTCTCTATCTCTGGACTACTACACTTCTTTGGAATCAATGCAAAACACATGTTCTCATGCCTCAATCCTTTCAAAAACTTTCTTCCATCTACCAAACATAGTTTGGTAGAGCCACATACCTCCTTTTTGTCCTCTTCCTCCAAAGGTATCAATTTAATTCTCTTTCCATTTAAATTCACAATATAGGTATTCTTTCTTCCATCATGAATTTATTTTATATCATATTTGCATGGTCTTCCTAATAATAAATGGCATACATCCATGGGCATAATATCACACAACACTTCATCATTATATGATCCTATATGAAATTTCACCAAACATTGCTCATTCACCAAGATATTATGTTCATCCTAAATCCATGCTATATTATAAGGCTTTGGGTATTACAAACTCTTCAATTTCAACTTGGTTACCATCTCTTCTGAAACTAGATTATTTGTGCTACCACTATCAATGATAACTTTACATGCCTTTCCTCCATATTTACATCTTGTCTTGAACAAATTCTTCCTCTATGGTGGTTCCTCAATCACTTCATGTATCAAATATCTCCTCATTACTAATGACTCACCTTTCTTTGGTTTCCCAGTCAAATTAGGGGATCCAACAGGTTCTTCATCCACATAAGTTTCTCTTCCAATATTCTCAGTTCTCTTTCTGGTACTTCCTTGATGACATTCAAATGCTCTATGTCCTTCACCTCCACACTTGAAACAAGATCCTCTAAATGGTCTCTTCTCATATCTTCCTCCATCCTTCCTATATCCATCATTGCAGTAGGAATTATGACCTCCTCTATCATTGCGATAGAATTTTTTGTCCTCTCTTCCTATGTGATAAGAATTATGGTCTGTCCTCTTCACTGCGGTAGGGTTTTCCATCCTTTTTTTTATCTTCATATGTTCTCTCTAAATTGTGATATGTTCCATTGGAATATTCTTCTCACACTTCTTTGTCCTTGTTCAAACTTTTTGTTCAAATTTTCTTCTACATTCAATGAAAATTAGTATGCTTCTTCAACTATTGTCATCTTCACTAGGCTCAATTCTACTTGGATGTTTGTTCTTAGTCCATTGATGTACCACATACCCTTCTCTTTTATTGCTTCACTATGTCCAACTCTAATGATGATCTTGTAGAATTCTTCAGTATACTCCTTCATAGACTTCTCTTTTTGCCTCAAGTTTTGCAATCTTTTCAGCAATTCAAGCTCATAATCAACAAGTATAAATTGATTCTTCAACTTTTTCACCATCCTATCCCACTTTATGATTTTCTATTTTCATCTTCTATTCTAATCCAATTTAATTTCTTTCCACCATAAAGTAGCATGTCCTTTTAGCTTAGTTTTTGAAAATCTCACTTTTTCTAGATCTTCAATTTCTTCATAATCAAAATATTCCTTCATATCATTGATCCAATCAATCAATTCCTCAAGGTTTAAATTTCCTGCATAATTTTGAATTTCAATTCTAGGTCTCTTACCAATCTTGGAAATAGCTTTCAACATCTTTACCTAATATGAATCTTCTTCTTCTTCTAGTTTTTCTTCATTGTGATTCATAGCATGATCTAATTCATCATCATCAGTTTCATCCACATGTTTATGGTTTAGACCTCTTCTTCTATCTTCCTCTACTGAATCCAATTAAACTCTCATTTCTCTCATCATTTCCAACATCTCATCCATTCTTCTAGTGAAATTCACCATAGTAGGTACTCTCCTTGGTGGAATATCTCCCCTTGGATCCAATTCAACTGCCTCAATTCAATGATTTGGCTACAATGGTTTCAACTACCTCACAATCGGTGATTAGTTGAAAACACATATAGATTTCCTCAGGTCGGTGATATTTTCACCATAAGGAATGAATTTAGGACTCACAAACTCTCTCTGATACCACTTGGTCCAGTCACATATGGAGGGTTATAAAGGATTGTCCAACCATGCAACTTAGACTCAACACAACAAAAAATAGCACAAGAAATACTCAACAAACATAAATCTTTATTGATTTGACAACTTGCAGTCTTACATACATCATATGTCTTATGTGTGGATTGTCTAAGGGCTCACAAGCCTATCACAAGGTAGTACAACATTACAACTAGCACAAAGGCCTTATTATAGTCCCACAACTAGGCAGTTCGAAATACCTAAATTCTAGTCATGAAATCCTAACTCATTACTGAATGAGTACCTAACAATTATTTACAAGTGATCTTAAATATGAGTCTCCAAATCCAATTATGGTTTGTGTCGGCTTCAAGGGTTTACAAACCCCCAATGAATGACCAAGCATGTAGGTCTTCCTCCAAAAAGAAAAGATAACACATCGATAAATGAAATGAATTACAGATCTCCAAGAAAGTTCCCCCTGGACCCAAAATGCTTGTATGATACTCCATTAAGCTTTTCACACTCTGGAATAGGTCCACAAAACAACTCTTGGACCAAGATGGCCCTAAATGCCCTGATTGAGAAATGACAGTGAATTTTGAGAGTGATATCTTTTTGTAAACAAATTCAAATCTCCAGAAATCTTGATACATTGTGTATGAATTTGTGTAGAACCAATATCCTACTCCATGAGCTAAGAAATTATACAATGGTAAAATATGAAAGAAACTATTGAGACGGCTACAAACTAAACTGAAAGAAAAAAAAATGGTTGATACAGGATTTCTTTATAGCCAAAGATGCTCCTGAATCACATAGTTTGCATCAAAAATAGGAAAACCCTCAACAAAAAAAGTAGGAAAAAATGTGGGGGTCAACTCTAGAAGACAAGCCTAGAGATTTTATCTAGTGAAACCACCATTAGGATTATAAAGATACAAACAACTAGAACTTTATGGCATTATTGGTTATCATAATCCCATTCCAACTAAGATTAGGGGAAAAGTGTTGAAATTCTAAGGTAACAATGCTATCACTGGTGAAGACCACTTGAAAAATTTCATTAATGTGATAGATGAATATGAAGTAGAAGAGAGGATGTCATGATGAATCTCTTTGTGTAGTTGTTAGAAGAAAGTGAAAAATAATGGTATAAAATTCTTTCATATAGTATCATAGACTTGTGGGATGATTTTATGAGGTTTTTTCAACTATAATATGGAGAAAAATTAGACCCAAAGATTGTAATCCATGATCTATAACAACTATAAAGAAGGGTTTTAATGAGTTATTTGTTGATTTCTTTTTATTGTGACAATGAGAAAAGTGCCTCTCCTTGTGAAACCAAATGAACTTATATATATTATTTTATATCGTGGAGCATTTGATTCAAAATTGGGCTACTAATTATGAGACAAGAACCCTCAAACATTGATCGAAGCTTCTTCCATGACTATTAATTATAGAGAGTAATTTGAGAGCATTTGGTAAGGACAATAAAAGGATTGATATGAAAATTTATAAATTAGGTACAACTTCCAGTAAACCCCTCGCTATTAAGGAAAAATAGGATAAGTTAATGGAGGCCATGAATGATCTCTTATATAAGGTTTCAAATAATGTGAAAGGTATGTATTCTAATATTGCTACCAAAAATTTCAATGAAGGTCAAAGATTGCATAACATACCATACAACTATGATTGGTCTAAAATACTTGGAGGAAATGATAAGCAAGTGGTCCCAAAGACTACAAATCAAGGATACCAAAAGAAACACAGCTTAGATCCCTTGAGGAAGGATCATGTGAATATTTAGCAAGATTCATTATGGTTTGATATATTACTTGTCTCACAATCAGTCAAAATGTGTTGTTGTAACACTTGAAGAAGAAAAAGGGTTCCAAGAAAATGAAGGTGCACTTGAGTATTATGAGGATGTTAGTGTTGATCAATTGGGCATATATGAGGGTTTGGAATTATTTCAATATGATCATGACATCCATTGTGTTTCATATGAGTTTTTGAACAAAGACTTCAATTAGTTCAAGGAACAAATGAGACAAAGGTTTAAGAGAGAAAACCCATCTAATACATATAGTACATCTCTCACCAAAGTAGCTATCTTGCAAGTCCAAAGAAATTACCAGCTAATAAATATGCATGTAGGTGCCACAAGTCAACTTGGAGGTGTAGTTGTCCCAAATATTTCAACTGCACAAATAAGAAAAGGAAAAAAGGATAACAATGTAGAAAGAAATATAAGTAGGATTGTGGGGAAGCCACCACCTAGGAAGAAGATACATATTCTAAATGCATCCATACAAAATAAATATGTCCCTAAGTAGAATATCATTGATTCCTCGACCAACAATATAGAAAATTCAAAGGTTGTTGGAGATAATGTCAAATAGAAGAAGTGAAGAAACAAATGAGAAACATAAATTAGCTAAGGAATTTAGAAATGTGGTCAACATGAAGCAAGTTACTTCTAGTGATTAGGTAATGTCTTTCATCCCTAACACTAATGTTGTGACAATTCCATTGTTCACCCCCTTTCCAGCATACTAGTCAATAGGCATGGCTCAAGCATTGATTCAGTTAAAATTTTAGGTACTAGTAAAGGAATTTCTAAGAATTCTTGAACATAGAGAAAGGGAATTGATTTATATCACTAACCTACTAATTTTTATAAACAAAGTGAACCTACAAGTATTGTTAAAGATGGGGTAGATCAAGCCAGTGTACAAGAGGCATCTAAGATATGCTTGGGCACTATGTCTACAAGTAACAAATAGGTAGTTGACCCATTCTACACATCTTTTTTGATGAATGGCTAGTTAGTACATAATTTTATGTTATATTATGGGGCACCTAGCAATGTCATGTTGTTATAAATCATGAACCAATTAGGCTTACAAGTATCAAAGTCTTATGGAAAGTTTTTTCATGGGTTCTTGTGAATTAAATGTAATTGGGGTAGTAAATGACGTTGAAGTGCAACTTGTTGTATACCCTAGTAAAAATGTTAATGGATATTATCATAGTTGATTGGCTAGATAAATGGGGTATGTTGTTGTCCAAGAATTGGATAGCCTTGAAATTGGTGGTAGTATTCATATGGAATTGTCTTATGCTACTATACAACTATATTTTAAGAAGTCCAATTGCATAGACAAAAGAAAATACTCAATATTGTTGAGAATCCAAATGAAGCAAAGAATAAAATTTGTTACTTTGATATTGAAAATAACTCTTTTTTAGCTACTATGATGATGAATTTGAGAATAATATTGATCCTAATTTATCTCTCTTACATCAATATCTAAGAAATGTTGGCACTTGGAACATGCATTTTGATGGTGCATGCTCAAGAGAAGGTAATGGTGCAAAAGTTGTATTAGTGTCCCTAGAGGGAAACAACTATAAATTCACATTCAATTTTAACTTTGAATGCACCAATAATATGGTTGAGTATGAATATTTTTGACTTATTTTAAACATGGTTTCAAAAGATGGGATCAAAAACATGCTCAAGAGAAGGTAATGGTGCAAAACTTTTATTCGTGTCCCTAGAGGGAAAAATTATAAGTTCGCATTCAATTTGAACTTTCAATGCACCAATAATGTGGTTGAGTATGAAAATTTTATAGTTGGTTTAAACATGGTTTCAAAACATGGAATCAAAAACATTAAAGTGTGTGGTGATTTATAACTTGTGGTGTCTCAAGTTAGGGGTACATATGTTAAAAAAGGAAAAATATTGAGAACGTAAAAGAATTTTGTGTGAGATACCATTAAGGTGTTTGATGAATTCAACATACAATGGGTTGAGAGAGATAAATATTTAATATTTGATTCCCTTGTTGTATTAGCTTCAATATTTAATGTTTCCCTTACCTCCTCTCAATATAAGTATGATGCTGAAATTATTACCAAAAGATATATGATTTATTGAATTGCATTGGTCACTTTGAGAGCCAAATTATTAATTGGAAACCCATGGTGGAGAAAGATGAATAAGTTAAGGAGGCTCTTTTTGGAAATGAAAATATTCAACTCAAAAAAAATTATTTCAAGAGGTCTTGTTGATTTAGAAAGAATGTTTGACAATGTTGATTGTTATAAACTAAGAAGTAAATATGTTAGTGAATATGTAGAAGGTGTGAATATAGGAACAGAATCAACACCTAAGATTATCTACATTGGTAAAATATTAAAACCAAAAGAGAAACAAATGTTGATAGAATTATTAATAAGGTACAAAAAAAATATTGGTCTTAGGATGCAACAAAGTCTTATAGGGAAGAATTGTTCCATCATACAATTCCATTGGAGCTTGGTTGCAAAGCCATTTATATAGAAGCAATGTCTTATCAGCCCCACTCTTTCCCCTCAAATGAAAAAAGAATTGATGAAATTGAAAGGACGAATTATTAAATTGATCACACATACATAGTGGGTCTCAAAAATTATTCCAATTATAAAGAAGAATAGGGATATTAGGTTGTGTGAGGATTTTAGAAATTTAAATATCAAGTCCCTCAAGGACAATTAACCACTACCTATTATGGACCATTGATGAAACGAGAAACTCTCCCTTTCAAATCTAATCACAAACACACATACAACTCTATGCCAGAAGGAAGCAAATTAACTTAAACACGTAGAAATGGAAGAGAAATCTGCAACATATATTAAGTTCAAATCTGAAAATGAATTACATAATCATGGAGCTCATATGCTCCCATACAACATGGGCTTCACACATACAAAAATCTGCAACTCAACATTCCAACATCATTCCAACAGTTGGAGAACCTCGTTTTCAACTTTTTGGATCATTTTGAAATTCTTAATTTCATTACCGTATGAGAAAGTTATGGTCGTTTTACTGAGACCAGGTCTCATAATTACGACCTAGACAATCTTTTCTCTTTTCCCAATAATAATAATATGCTAGTCAAACCTCCAAAATGCTCATTACTCCTTCTTGGCATGGATTTCCTCTTCTTAGCATGTGCATTCAATGTACAATTCAAATTTTTTCTTCCCACCTTACACCCACTCTCTCCATTCCATCAATACCCATCATTCCAGTCCTCCAACAAGATGCAATTTCAATTTTTTTTAATGGAGTTACAATTTACAATAATTGTCCACTCACTGGCTTGGACATGGAAGTTTTCCCTTTTAGAAAATTAACACTTCTCAAATATTTTAAAACAATAAAAAGTGAATCAATTAATTAATTGATTTTCCCACAATCCATCACCAAATTCACTATGCTAGAAGAGTTGAAAATTTTAACAATTTGCACCTATAGGCAAAAATAAAAATAAAACACAAGCATAAAACTTTAAAATATTTTTGGTTGTGAAAGATTGCTCAGTACCCTTGGATTCTCTTGCATCAGACACCCAGGGTAGAAAGTTTGTGAGCATAGGCTCACAAAATTAGAGTTGAATGGTAGAACCATTCTTTCAGATTGCAAGCAATCTGCAACAAACTCCATCGTTGTCCAAAGTGCACATGAAGTCTTATCTTCTTCCTTTTCTTCCAACATCTTACTGGTACTAGCTTCACTCTTCTCCAAAACCTCTACTTGTTGTGTGTGTGTTAAATGTGCAAAGTTAGTATCAACACAAACCTTAATGAAACAATTTATATTGAAAGATTCAAAGCAAAGTAAACTATTCTAAGTTGCAATAAAGATAAATCTTCCAAGAACATCTCATTGTCCTCTATTCTTAAATGATTCTTTTTAACCCTTTTGGCCCTCATATTTCTATGTGCACAAAGGGTATTAGAATGACACTTAAGAAACGAGATTAGTATTCAACATGCAAGCCAACTATATGCCTACATGAAACTATGTGCAAACAATGATGATAAATGCCATGATGGATGGAGGATGATGTTGATGATAAATAAAGAAGTGGAGGTGGATGCTATGGTATTGAACTATGATGATCTATATATGATTCTACATATGCTCAAATGAAAACTTAAAAAGAACTAATCTAAAATGCAACTATGATGCAATATATTAATCTAAGATCTAAACATGATGTAAAACATGATATACAAACTATCTATAAGACTCCAAGAATGCTCCAAGCTCTAATGATAAACCTGCATGATAACTTTACTTCAAATGTGGATGCAAAATACAAGGCCCAAGGGTTGTATTTATAGCCTTTTCCAAGCATATAGTGAGGTGGCAATAATCAATGGTCCAGATTTGAATAAGAAAAATGGATGGTGAAGATGAAGAGAATCAGGATGTTGTCCCCTTGACCAAAGACAACATGCCATGTGTGTGGAAGAATCTCTTGACCAATGGGCAACATGTCATTTGGATGGAAGATTCAAGTGTGGGAAGAAAAGAACATGTGCTTTTTGAAATTGGTGGAAGTGTGGGAAGGAAAGACCATGTGCTTTTTGAAATTGGTGGAGGATAATTCTAATTAAAAATTAGAGTTATTTATTTTCATGTGACCTTGATGAGGTGGCACACAAAAAGTTGTAGAAATTTGCTCTAATTCCTAATTGGATTTAATGAAGTTTAATTAAATAAAACAAGTTTAGGGAACCTTGTTTGTTTAATTAATTTAGAAGAAAGTGTTTTAGATTTTGGAGAATTAGAGAAGTGTGAACTGTAGCACCCCTCCATTTTGCTTGGTTGATTGATCTGTGTTTTATGTAGGCTTCATTTCTGTTAGCACTCTGGCTTTGATACTTGGCTACTTTTGGACCACTATTTGTTAAGTGATGTAAACATTATATCTTGATGTGATGGGATTTTAATTATATGTTATCATCATGGCATGTTTGGAATTAGCGTAACAATTGTTTAATTTAAAATGCTTAATGCTTTAATTATGTTGTTGATTGATTAGACTTGTCAGTATTAGAATCTGTATTGGTGAAGGGGACGGGATTGTATCGCTCACTTGCGAGTGCCCTATGATTTCCGAGATTTCCACTTCACGGTGTGTCTTATTTATATATATATGTGTGTGTGTGTGTGTGTGTGTGTGTGTGTGTGTGTGTGTGTGTACATTGCATGCTCGACATACTCTTGGCTTGCAGGTTGACAGGTACATGACATCGACTCCACCTGGCTTCACAGGTTTGAGCGTATCCATTGACCAATGGTAATCGATTGGGAGATAGTAGCTAGGTTTCCTGTGCCAAGTCGTTCCCCTAGTCATAGTTATTGTCAGGATTAGCAGGGTTAATCTGGTTCTTTCCCTATTTTTATGGTTATTAAATGGTAGATATGATTTAAATGATGATTTAACATATTTAATTTCAATGTTGTAATGCAATTGTTCCATTGGTTATTTTGATTTAATTAATAAGATCGTTTCTAGTCTATGGATTAACTAGGTTTTTGGTGATAAATTAAATGAAACGGTTATTTTGCCATTATGGTGTATTTAAATTTAAATTTATAATGGAAATGGAAATCATACTAGATAATTAAATTAAAAGATAATAAAAAAATAGACATGTATTTAAATTTCACATTTTTGAAAATTTTGAATAAGGCATATTCCTGCAACTTTGAGATTTTGGTTTTTAATGAAATTTTGAAATGCAATGAAAAAGGATTTGAAAATGAAAGTGTTTTTAAATTTTAAAAAAAATAGAAAATATCCTCCAAAGGCTCATTAAATTTAGTAGGTGGGATATTTTAGGGGTTTGACCAAATTTGGGGAAGCTCTTTGAAGGAAATAAAAATTTCATTTGTTATTTGGAATTTATATTTTTGGTGGAGAATTTGCTTTAGTTGTGGCTGAATTGGAGTTGAAGGAGTGCTTGGATTCACCATTGTGGAAAGCTTCAAATTTGGGGAGAAAACACAAGGTGCCTTCTTTTATTTCTTCTAATTCTTGCTTCATTTTGAAAGAGATTTAAATCTTGAAAATGCAGTTTTTAGAATCAATAGAAAACAAGGAAAATGCATTCAAACTTGCAAATTTGTGATGGATTTTGAAATGAAAACCCAAAACAAGAACTTACACCATGAAATAGGAAGAAAATCAAAGAAATCTCTATTTCAAAACCAGAATTTTAAACCCTTTTGTTGTTTTAGAAAATTTATTTATGTTCTTGCAATGCATGTTGATTATTTGCACAATATCATTGTAAATGTAGAATCTGGGTATATATATTTGTAAATATACCTATGCATTCAAATACATAGATATATTTACAAATATATATACAAATATATTTGATTTTATTTGAAAAAAAATTTGGATTCTTGAAAAACAACCAGGAAAACCCTGTATTTTTCGCCATTGTTAAAAAACGTAGGAAATAAAATAATATTTTTATTTTTGTTGCCGTGGGGTGGGAGGTCAAACCCCACCGCCACCATCACTGCCGCCCTGGCCCAAATGGGGAGCGCATGTGTGTAATACACACAGGGCGCGCCCCGAATGGGAGCGGACTGTGTGTAATACACACAGGCCATGACCCGAATGGGAGCGGACTGTGTGTGATACACACAGGCCACGCCCATAAGGAGGCAGGGCAGCCATGGCCGTTAGGGTTTCGTGGCTCTTCAAACGAAATTTGGAATTTCGTTTTGTTCTTATATTTTAAATTATATTTATTATTTAATATTATATTAATATTAATATATAATAATATATGTATATATTATATATATAATATATAAATTATATTATATAAATAATATATAATATATATATATATATATAATATTATTTTAATATTTAAATAATGTTTATATATAAAAAAAATAAGTTTTAATATATATATATAATATATATATATTTAAAATAATTTACTTTATTTGGTTTGATTAAATGGTATCTAATATCAAAGAGATTTTAATATTTAAATAAATAAATATAAATCATAAGTGCATATATACGTTTAATTTATATATTTATACTTTCGTGTTTTTTGGACATTTAATGAAAATGTATTTTTGGTATAGATGAATTTTAATTGATTAAATTACTCTAAGTTGAATTAGAGATTAATTAATTTTAGTCAAATGTTTTATTTGGTATAATGTTTGAATAAGAAAATAATTGCAAAACATAGAGTTAACGATTGAGTTATTTTAATTGAATGAGTTTATTTATTAAAATATTTTGATTATGAATATGAATATAATTGTGAAATTAGAGTTAATAAATGTTTTATTTTAGTCAATTGACTTTGATTATTAAAATTCCTAGACTATGGAATTTAATTATGAGACTTAGAGTAAATGGTCGTTTATTATAAATATTTCAATGTTGTGAAATGAAATTGGTGTATTTGATTGGAAAATTGCAAGTGATGAAAACTGTGATTGACTGGATTTAGGAAATCCGAACATTAACTTATTTAATTGATTTAAATGCTTTTAATGTTTATTCGTTCTTTCTTGAGGTTGGGAGTATAGAGTAAAGGTTTTGAAGTCTTTCAGATAAGGGTTCGTTTATGGTGTTGGGTTGTCATTTTGGTAGTCAACCTTGGGATGCCTTGGGAAGTGCATCAAAACTTATCCAAACTTTAACCTGGTTATTGAGAACGGGATGTGAGGACTTGAGGTCCTGTATAGGAGTCATTCTCCTTAGGTCGCACGTGTGTACCCTTGAGTGTGGATTTACTCCACGAGTTGTCTTGGAAGAGTGGCTTGTAATGGGGGCCGACACACAAAGTGGTGTCAGGGAAACTCTTTGCAAGTTGGTTAATTCAGTGATAACTAAATAAACTTTTAGAAGCTTAGGTTGCATCAAACATTAAACAAGATTAATTATGCCTCGCTCATGGACCCAAGGGCTTGTCTAGACTTGGGATGAGACGAGAAGGCCTGGAATGGCAAGGTCATCTATCTCGTCTTCACGAGAGGTATTTGATTCCGCATGAGTGAGCATGGGTGTCAGGATTTCGGTAGAGGCCACCAGGATAACCCATGGTGGGGGCTAGAGCCTAGGAAGATTCCCAGAGGATATCCCTTGACGAGCTATGCGATGACACTCTTCCTAAGTCAACAGTTTGTACTTGATCCTTGTGAAATTCTCAATCTATTTTCTGTTTGGAAGCAATGTGACTTGTTTCGTGGTGTGAGAGTCATACTAGAGTTGTTTGTATGACCCTTCAGTTCATGTGTTGTGGTGCTTGTATTATTTCGTATTAGTTTTGTGTAGTCTATGTCTAGAGGTAGAAGGTCTGGCCTAGGAATCCTTGTTACTATCTCCTAGCACGAGGGGTGAGCCTTCGGGTATCACATGGTTGGGTGGAACGTGCACCAAAATCCATTGGGTTGGCTGTTGTTCATATGGACGAGACTTCCGGTTGGAGAGCTCGTGGGATCCATTTCTTCATACTATATTCTTTCAGTTATTATGTAATTTGATACCCCTCTTTGTAACGAGGTGGAAGTTGTAATTGTAATCCTTTTATTTTGGAAGTATCTCATTCGGGGAATGAGCGTTGTAATCATATTGCAAAGTATATTATTGGGATCACAAGAAATTCCTATGTCTCTTATTTAATTTTATAATGTATGGAATGTATGAACAATTAATTGTTAAGCAATGTTATGTAATGGTTTTACTTTTATGTTCATGTCTGGATTAAAGTAAACTCAGTCTCGTAGCCTTAGGGATTGTTGGCAATACGTAGTAAACCTGTTTGTTATTGTACTTGAACAAAAAAAAATTGTTGCGTTTGTCTAGTAGATTGCAACTTTCCCTAAGGTTGCGTGGCGGGGGCGTTACATGAACAATATAAATAAATTGAGCATTTATTTATATGTAGTTAAAATATTAATCAAATAGCTAGTATTTAATTAATTAAAGGTGATGACCATTTTTAGGTGTTTATTTAATTAATTTAGAAGAAAGTGTTTTAGATTTTGGAGACTTAGAGAAGGGTGAACAATATAAATAAATTGAGCATTTATTTATATGTAGTTGAAATATTAATCAAATAGCTAGTCTTTAATTAATTAAAGGTGATGATTTTTTTTAGGTGTATACACTTACCATTTGATGAGGTAAAAATAACCTCATCATAATAATACCATAAAGACCTATTTCACATATGCAAATCCCTATCCTCTGCCAATTAATTAAATTTTAGTAGAAATAATTGCTTAAATTTTAGTGAGAAATTGTACAAACTTTATTTCTTTTGATTTCTTGAAGTATTTTTCCAATACAGATTTAATGGGTTATTTTAAGTATTTTGTAGATAATAATCAGTCATCAAGTTGCAGATTAGAAGCATTCAACCAGCACGTGCTCCAGAACAGGTTGAAGGTGTACGTTGGAAATATGCTCTGGAACTTTAGGGTGATGGACCGAAGATATAGTTACTCTTTAAAGTTTTTTATTTCTGTTATGCTTTGAGTCAAAAACTTTATGGCTTGACTTGAGCCTCTTTAATACTATTGTAATGGGTTTTAAAAATATGAGTTATTTGTAGATCTGTTTTAGATATTTTCAATGGTTATCCATACCATCTGAAATATAGGATTTAGTTAGAGTTTTTCTATAAAAGATGTAATCTCCAAAGGAAAAATAGCCAATGACAAAAGTAATGTTATACTGTCAAAATGTTTTTTGAAGGTTATGAATAAAGAGATTGTTATCTAAAATTTTTGAGTTATGAGTTATGGATGATAATTATGGTTGATAGAAGCATTTCCGAATTAACTATGGATGTGAGCTAAGAACGAACGTGATAACCCACGAGATGGCCACTCAAAGGGAGATAACTTAAGTAGATAAGTGTTTTCTTTTATTATATTGTTGTTATGTAGAGAATTATCGAGTTTGCTACTGTGAAATCTAAGTTCTGAAGTATTTGTTGTCTTTTACTTCTGTAGTTTCTTGTTGTTAACTGTTAGAATCTTTACTATTAAAGAAGATGTTTTATGGATTGTTACAAGTTTTTCTGCTTCCATAGTTTATCAGCTTCTTAGTTTAATCATTTTTGTACTTTCTAATTTGGTTATCATGCTTTCTAAATTATTTTTCTTATATTTTTTTAGTTTAAATATTTCTTGCTTTCTTAGGATAAATTGCTTTACAGTTTTATAGTTAGATGGCCTGAGGTTAGAATTAATATTAAGTTGTTCTATAAAGTTAGAAAATCTAAGGGAGATACTCTAGACTTCTTCTATTGCAAATTGCCTTGAACATTACCCGGTCGACATATTGAATTTCATCTTCTAAAGTAACCTTGGAACCATTCGAAAAATGGGAGTTAGATTTTATCGACCCCATAGATCCTTCCTCTCAAGGGAAAGACTGCATATTAGTATGTACCAATTATCTGATGAAATCGGCAGAAGTTCAAGCTTTACAAGTTGCTAGAGAAGAGCAAGTCACTGATTTTCTCTATAATAAAATCTTTCTTAGATTTGGAGCCCCCCAAACTATCGTTATAGATCAAGGACCCCAATTTATGTCCAAAGTTTTCCTGGCATTTACAGACCATCTTCAAGTGAGTCATAAGAACTCATCCCCTTATCACCCTCAAGAAAATGGTCAAGTAGAGGTGACTAATAGGGAGTTAGAAAACATATTGACAAAAATGGTCTCTTCACGAAGAAGAGATTGGGCCAGGAAATTTCCTGAAGCCGTTTGGGCGTACAATACATGGAAATCCACAACTGGATTCAGCCCCTATGAGCTTGTTTTTGGGAAGAAACATTTTCTCCCCACTGAGTTTGAACTCCAAACCCTACGTACAGCTATAGATTTGGGTCTATATCTGAAACGACCTCAAATAGAATGAGTTTTACAGTTAAGTGAGTTGGATGAGCTTCATTTAGATGTTGTCCATCAAACTGAACTAGTTCAACATCAACAAAAAGTTTGGCATGATAAACACATTAAAGAGAGAGAGTTCCATAATGGTGACTGGGCCTTGCTATTCGATTCAAGATATAAAGACCATAAAGGAAAACACAGGACTCATTGGCCTGGGCCATATGAATTTTTTGAAGTCTTCTCGAACGGCACGGTTCAGCTAAAACCCATTGATGGTGATTCACGAACCCTCTTAGTTAACGGTCATCGCCTAGGTATCTACCATAAACCTGTTAATAAAAAATAATTTACAAAATTGGTAGAAATGCAGGGAGAGATCCAATGCATTGACCCTGCCAAGGCAGAGTCTACATGATTCAATATCTAAAATAAAAAATAAATTAAATAAAATAAATAAAATAAAATAAAAAAATTGATGATGAAAAGTTGTAATAAAAAGACATGTGTACCAAATTTTTTTCAAAGCATTTTTTTCATTAATTTTTATTTTTTCTCGGACTTAACACGTGTTTCCATTTTGCAGGACTTCTCATGAAGGAATAACAACTTCTGGAGCACCTTTCCAAGATGCTCTGGAACTTGATGGCTCAGCTGTCCAATGCTCTGGAACCTGATGGTCTGAACGCCTGATGCTCTGAAACCTACTCTTCAGCCCACCATGTTAGAAGGACGTTCCTGTAGAATGATATAAAGCTCCTGAAGTTCGAGTTAATTTGTGTCTACCATTTTTCTTCTTTTTGGCTGCATCTTTTGACGATACTCTGAACCTTCATTCAGTTGCTGCTCCGGCTACATCTTTCGACGATGCTCTAGAACCTTCATTCGGTTGTTGCTTCGGCTGCATCTTTCGACGATGCTCTGAAACTTTCATTTGGTTACCATTCTGGCTGCATCTTTCAGCGATTCTCTGGAACTTATTCACTTTCTTTGTTTCAAATGCATGCCTTCCACGTGCTCCAGAACTTACTAGCAAGTTTTGAGTGCATACTTTTTTTACGTGCTCCGAAACTTATCCATTTTTCATTCCACCACCTCCTTTCTAAAAATTTCAAATCTTCTCTGATGCTTTGATTATCATACATTAATACACACGCCTTCTGTTTCTTTAAAGTTTTTCTTTTGCCATTATAAATAAAAGCCGCCATAATAGCTTGTCTTCATTAATGACTTCGTCATCCACAAGCTTCCTCATTCATGCCATAATAACAAACCGTCACCTCAGCCAATACCATTGCATCATCCTATCAAATTGGTAAAGGTATGAGATCTTCAAGTGATCATAAAATGTAAGTACAAATTTTTTCTTTAAATAAGTAGTTATTTTTGAATAAAATATAATTGATTGGCATGAGTTTCCTTTCCCAATTTAGTAAATTGAGCCACTTGGTGATTGATTGCTAAGTACACTACTCTTTTTGTGGCCCTTCATGCAAATTGGCATTATTACACAGTAAGCTCCAAGCAAAGGTAGAATAAATAATTACAGTTTGATCATATTTTCAAAAATATCTCTGCACAAGTTTCTGGCATTATTGAAATTTTCAGTAGGGTGGTAGAGACAAGATAGAAATGGGCGATACAAAGAAGAAATTCAAGCCGGCTTCTTCAGAAAAATTGTTGGGGTTAAGTAACATTTCTAGGTTGTTTGAGGAAATCGGTTGGTTGGATTTTATCAGAAAGTTCAAAGGGTATAATGAAAAGTTGGTGAATGCATTTGTGGAAAATTACTCTAATGGTCAGGTGACACTGCATGGGAAGCATTTTAAGGTGAGCCCAAAAATTATCTCTTCTCTTTCAGGGTTAGAAAATTTTGGCATTAGAATATCAGAAACAACACAAATAACATATCAAAAATTATCAGAATTGTTTCTTAGACAAGGGGACCCTCGGCCCATTATAGTTATCAGTACTAGGGGACAAAATAAGGGGTTTCAATGAGCTTCTATATTAGAACCCTGGGGCACTGCAATTGCATGGATTATTAAGTATTTTACTTGTGAAGGTCAACTTACTACTGTTGTAGGACCTGCATTCTGCATGTTAATACATTTGCGGCATGGGAAGGAAAACTTTTCTCTTAGGGTTAATTTGCCTAACTTCTTGAATGATTCTATTAATTCTTCGATAGAAAGATATAAAATTGGTTCAAGGCCATTAAAGCATCATGTGTTAATTCAATTAATTTGCAAATATCATTTTCGTAACAAACCTAGAAGCAAATGGGAAAAAAAATTGGGGAAGTTTGACAAGTCTACACCAGGAAGGAAATTAGAACTAGGAGAATCTTCAAAACAAGTTGCTTCACCTTCTGGAGCAACTTCCCCTGAGGACCCTAAGGCTCCTGAAACCCAAACTCCCACCATTCTTGGTGAGGAAGTGTTAGAATTTAAAAATGAGGAGTTTGAAACCCCAGGCCAGTTAGAAGATGTTGAGATAATAAATCCAAATGTAGATACTAATCATGTTAAGAAGAGGAAACGAAGGACCGTTCTTCCTTATCAAAATGCTCCAACAATTTTAACTTATCAGGATACTCCTCCTTTAAGGCGAAGCAAAATATTATCCTCTGAATCTCCAGGAACCCCAGTGCAGAGTAGAGGGAATAGATCAAAATCCAAAAAGCAAAAGAAACCCTTGGAAACTGAGGAGCAGATTCACCAATCCTTAGAGAAAAAAAAAATTGTTGAAGAAGGACATTCTCATTTAGTGTCTGAAGAAGAAGCCCTAGACCAAGAAAAATAGAAAACAGAAAAGGGACAATCTCCACTTCCTATGGAGGTTGATGATAGTGTGTTAGGAAATTTGTCTCCGGTTATCAATAAAGTTGTTGAAATGGTTGAAACTGAAAACATTAATGTAGAATCAGAAAAGTTGAAACTAGAAATTGAAGAGCTAAGAAGTCAATTGCACAAAAATAAGGAATATATGGAATCGTAACAAGAAGAAATAATGGTATACATGACTGTAATAAGCAAAAGGGATCAAGAAATTCAGGATTTAAAATTGGAAGTACACCGAAAAGATACATTCATTAGTGAGTTGCAAGTACAAATTCAGAGTTGTAATCAGGAAAACAGGGTACATAGAGATGGTTTAAATAAAGAAATTCAAGATTTAAAAGAAAATTTTATGCTTATGTTTTCAGCCTTTGAGGAAGAGAAGAAAAGACAGAAAGAAGAATTAAATGCTTCTCTTAGTAGAATTATGGAATTAGAGCAAGATTTGCAGGAAAGAACAAGTAAACCAATGATGGAATCCAAAGAAGTTCAAACCAAACCAACGGCAACTGAATGGTTCCAAATTCATATTCCTCCATTATTAATGAAATGGATGGAACGGTGCTATTTCCTAAGGAATGCACAGATTGAAAATAACAAATTAAAAATGGAAATGGTGTTGTTAAGAGAAGCAATTCATAAAGGCTATAGGGGGAAACAAGATGCATGTCAGATAGCAAAATTTATTTTATCTTGTAGAAGACCATCAAGATTGTATTTAATGTTTTCAAATGAACAATGTTTTAGATGGAAATTGCTCAAAATTTATAATGACCAGCCTCATGAACATGATGACAAAGAATTTGTTAAGAGATTTGCAGACTCAAACCCTGAAGAGCAAGACATGCTATGTGAATTCTTTACTCATGATCTTCTATTATAAAAGCATATTGATTTCTTTATTAATCTTTTTGTGGGAGAAGTGCAATTAAGATCTTTGTTGTCTACTATGTGGAATCAAATCTATTGGCAAGAACGTAACAGGGAATATTCCCAAGCAGAGAAAAGTGTGGGACTTCAAATGAGATCTCCAAATAGTAGACCTGTAGCTTTCAAGAAGACATTTGTAGCTCTTCTATTGGATGAGAAAATGAAGGGAAGATATGGTGAAAGTCTTCGAGTCGGTTATAATTATTTCATAGATCAGGGGCAAAAATTGGTTGGTAGGGCCTAGCACGCATGTGAAGAGAGATACACTCCATTACCTGTATATCTAAAGAAAAGAGAGGTGATCTCTCCTCTTAGTATCAGATGGTCCTTCAGAAGAGTAGATGCCTTGGCCAAAAGCTTGGAAGATCTTAGAACAAATTGGATAGGAATGAGGTATAGACCTCCCCTATTGCTCTATCCAACCCCTGCTTTCCATGTTAATACAGATCAAGATGATAGAATATTCAGTGAATGGAAAGGGGGAGTTTCTTTTCATAGAGGCTTCCACCATGCACCTGTAAACTTTGATGTAACAGCAAGAGAACTGTATGATATTAGTGCAAAATATGAAGAATGGAACAGAGGACAAAGTTATAATCAAGGAACAAGAGGACCTGCCAAGAATTAGGAAGGTGAGGAAATGATGAGGTAAAAATAACCTCATCAGAATAATACCATAAAGACCTATTTCACATATGCAAATCCCTATCCTCTGCCAATTAATTAAATTTTAGGAGAAATAATTGCTTAACTTTTAGTGAGAAATTGTACAAACTTTATTTCTTTTGATTTCTTGAAGTATTTTTCCAATACAAACTTAATGGGTTATTTTAAGTGTTTTGTAGATAATAATCAGTCATCAAGTTGCAGATTAGAAGCATTCAGCCAGCACATGCTCCAAAACAGGTTGAAGGTGTACGCTGGAAATATGCTCCAGAACATTAGGGTGATGGACCGAAGATATAGTTACTCTTTAAAGTTTTTTATTTCTGTTATGATTTGAGTCAAAAACTTTATGGCTCGACTTGAGCCTCTTTAATACTGTTGTAATGGGTTTTAAAAATATGAGTTATTCGTAGATTTGTTTTAGATATTTTCAATTGTTATCCATACCATCTGAAATATAGGATTTAGTTAGAGTTTTTCTATAAAAGATGTAATCTCCAGAAGAAAAATAGCCAGTGACAAAAGTAATGTTATACTGTCAAAAAAAATTTGAAGGTTATGAATAAAGAGATTGTTATCTAAAATTTCTGAGTTATGAGTTATGGATGATAATTATGGTTGATAGAAGCATTTCCGAATTAACTATGGATGTGAGCTGAGAACGAACATGATAACCCACAAGTTGGCCACTCAAAGGGAGATAACTTAAGTAGATAAGTGTTTTCTTTTATTATATTGTTGTTCTATAGAGAATTATCGAGTTTGCTGCTGTGAAATATAAGTTTTGAAGTATTTGTTGTCTTTTACTTTCATAGTTTCTTGTTGTTAACTATTAGAATCTTTACTGTTAAAGAAGATGTTTTATGGATTGTTACAAGTTTTTCTGCTTCCATAGTTTATTAGCTTCTTATTTTAATCATTTTTATACTTTCTAATTTGGTTATCATGCTTTCTAAATTAGTTTTCTTATGTTTTTTTAGTTTAAATATTTCCTGCTTTCTTAGGATAAATTGCTTTACATTTTTATAGTTAGATGGCCTGAGGTTAGAATTAATATTAAGTTGTTCTAAAAAGTTAGAAAATCTAAGGGAGATACTCCAGACTTCTATTGCAAATTTCCTTGAACACTACCTGGTCGACATATTGAATTTTATCTTCTAAAGTAATGGGACCTAACGATAGCCTATCACCATTCTTCTCTCCTCTCGTGGACTTGTATCTAGCATGTACCATCCTCCTCCAAATAATCTCTCTACTCATCTCCTCTTTCATGGGTTTTGACCCACCACAAACCGACCACCTCCACCAAATCTCTCTCGTAGCTTCCTCAATAGCCTCTACCTGCAAGTATACATCTATATCCCACTTTGGATCCTCACAATCATTTTTCTTTTCTAACTCTTTTCTCATCTCACAATGAAAATCCTTTACAAATTCAACATTATAAAACTCATAAAAAATTAGGTTTTACCTCGATGACTTTTTATGTCACAACATCCTCTTCCTCATTGTTGAATGCTACTATCTCTATTGTTGCATTGAACAACTTCTTTATCTTTGTGATCTCTTCCTCAAGAAAAACCTGGTCTTCATTAGGTTCCTCATCAAACACTGGATCCCCATACATCACTACATACTTTTTTTTAACTCCAACATCCTCAAATGTTGCAATTTGGTTTTCCCTTTCTTCAATATCCTCCATTTCGCTAAACTCTTTTGTTGTTGTTGCAACCTCACTTGCCACACACTCTCAAACTTCAACCTCTCAAGAATAGACTGTCTCACATTTGATAATCGGTCTACACACCACACACACTCCACCCCCAAGTCCTAGTGCAAACTGCCTCCAATCGGCGCTTCTTCCTGCACACTCAAGAACTCTTGCTCTGATACCACTGATGAAAAGGAAAACTCTCCCTTTCAAATATAATCACAAACACACATACAAATTTATGCCAGAAGGCAGCAAATTAACTTAAACACATAGAAATGGAAGAGAAATCTGCAACATATATTAAGTTCAAATTCGAAAATGAATTACATAATCATGGAGCTCATATGCTCCCATACAAAATGGGCTTCACACATACAAAAATTTGCAACTCAACATTCCAACATCATTCCAACAGCATCTGGATATGAAACCACCAACTCTCCAAAAATGCCCCCCATTCACCAAATTGCAAGCATCAAGATATAAAAATTGTGTGAGAAGAAACCACTATTGGTTTCTCAAAACCACCTCCACTAAACCACCAGGAAAACTTGTCATTTTCTGCCTATCAATGCTTTGTCATTTTTTAGAATTTTCTAAAATGGTTTCTAGATTTGGTGCACCTCATTTTTAGCTTTCTGGATCATTTTGAAATTCTTAATTTTGTTACTGCATGAGAAAGTTATGGTCGTTTTACTGAGATTGGGTCTCATAATTACGACTCAGACAATCTTTTATCTTTTCCCAATAATAATATGTCAGTCAAACCTCCAGAATGCTCATTACTCTTTCTTGGCATGGATTTCCTCTTCTTAGCATGTGCATTCAATGTACAATTCAAATTTTTCTTCTCGCCTTACACCCACTCTCCATTCCATCAATACCCATCATTCCAGTCCTCCAACAAGATGCAAGAGGAATACTCTCCCTTTCAAATCTAAAATCACACACATACAACACTATGCAAGAAGGCTACAAATTAACTTAAACACATAGACATGGAAGAGAAATCAGCAACATATATTAAGTTCAAATCTAAAAATGAATTACATAATCATGGACCTCATATGCTCCCATACAACATGGGCTTCACACATACAAAAATCTGCAACTCAACATTCAAACATCATTCTAGCAGCATCTGAATATCTAACCACCAACTCTCCAAAGCCCCCCCCCCATTGACCAAATTGCAAGCATCAATATATAAAAATTGTGTGACAAGAAACCACTATTGGTCTCTCAAAACAACCTCCACTAAACCACCAAGAAAACCTGTCACTTTATGCCTATCAATGCTCTGTGATTTGTTAGAATTTCCTAAAACGGTTTCTAGGTTTGGTGCGCCTCATTTCCATCTTTTCGAATCACTTTGAAATTTTTTAATTTTTTTTCTGTATGATAAAGTTATGGTTTTTTTACTGAGACTAGGTCTGACAGATATGACCCCAGACATGCAACAACATGCAAAGCTTGTGGCCAACATACAAATACATGCAAGATTTTTTTTGCAGCCCACTTTATGACATTTTATGACACATGTATATGCAAACCATGCCAAAACCATAATAAGACAAGACTTTTTGACCTCATCTCAAAATGGATGCCCAAATGGAATATTCCTCCATGTATGTCTTTGAAACATTTACTAGAGCATAATTGCTCAAAATTACATTTATAATTTTTTCTACAAGAAATATTACTAAGTTGCAAATCAAAATATTTATTCTCCTAATCCCATAGCTCTTATTGAAAATAAATCAAATTAAATAACATTTTTTTTTAGTGATGCAAGATTGCTACTACCCCTAGATGCTCCTGCATCAGACACCTGGGGTAGGAAAAATTTTGTGAATATGGATTCACAAAATGTTTTTGAGTGGTAGTACCACCCTTTCGAATTGTAAGCAATCCTCAGCAAACTCCATAACTGAATTTGGTACTTGCAATTGATTCTTCTTTCTTCTCTTCCAACACTTAGCTGGAACAAGTAAACTCCTCCTCTGAAAACTCTGCACTCCATTCTTCTCTCCTCCGTGGACTTGTATCCACTATGTACCATCCTCCTCCAAATAATCTCTTTACTCCTCTCCTCTTTCATGGTTTTTGACCCACTACAAACCGACCACCTCCACCAAATCTCTCTTGTAGCTTCCTCCATAGCCTCTACCTACAAGTATACATCTATATACCACTTTGGATCGTCACAATTCTTTTTCTTTTCTAACTACTTTCTCATCTCACAATGCAAATCTTTTACAAATTCAACATTATAAAACTCATAAAAATTAGATTTTACCTTGATGACTTTTTTCTGTCACAACAACTTCTTTCTCACTATTGAATGCTACTGCCTCTGTTGTTGCATTGAACAACTTCTCTATCTTTGTGATCTCTTCCTCAAGAAACTCTTGTTCTTCATCAAGTTCCTCATCGAACACTGGATCCCCATACATCACTACATACTTTGTTTTAACTGCAACATGCTCAACTGCTGCAATTTGGTTTTCCCTTTCTTCAATGTCCTCCATTTCACTAAACTCTTTTGTTCTTGTTGCAACCTTACTTGCCACACACTCTCAAACTTCAACCTCTTAAGTATAGACTGTCTCACATTCAACGATCGGTCTACACACCACACACACTCCACCCCCAGGTCCTAGTGCAAATTGCCTCACATTCAACGCTCTACCTGCACACTCAAGAGCTCCTGCTCTAATACCACTGATGTAAGAGGGATACTCTCCCTTTCAAATCTTAAACCAAACACACATACAACACTATGCAAGAAGGCTGCAAATTAACTTAAACACATAGAAATGGAAGAGAAATCTGCAACATATATTAAGTTCAAATCTGAAAATGAATTACACAATCATGGAGCTCATATGCTCCCATACAACATGGACTTCACACATACAAAAATTTGCAACTCAAAATTCTAACATCATTCCAGTAGCATCTAGATATGTAACCACCAACTCTTCAAAGCCCCCCCCCCCATTCACCAAATTGCAAGCATCAATATATAAAAATTGTGTGAGAAGAAACCACTATTGGTTTCTCGAAACAACCTCCATGATAGATACAGGGTTGGTTGGAACTCTCACTGTTCCATGCTCTGAGTCCTTTCCTTGAGAAATCCTAAGGGAACTTTTTCACCCTGACCTATAAGTCCTATTCCTGATAATAGAACTCCTAGTCTTACTGTCCAACCCTGCTATCCTTTACAATGCCTTAACCAAGCAATTCTTGGTGCTTTTCCTCACATTCTCCATCTAGCCCTTAATACACTTTAAAGACTAGCTAACCTTCAGTGCTTCCTAACCTTGTTGCAGGGGTGTGTATTAACTTAGATGACTTCAAAATCATCTGTTAGAGGTCCTTGTTTGACCTACAAACCTCAATTCTACATCGCTAGCTTATAACCCTATTCTAGGGTTTGGGAAGGCTACTAGCCTTGAGCCCCCATTAGCCCTCTCAACTCAGAGAAACAGTTCATACCTCCTCTATTTCAAAAGTTTGTGCCAAACTCTTTTCAGACACCCTAGCTCATTTTCCAAGTTCTTGAAGATTTTTAGGGTTTGGGACCCTCTCTGTCCGTACACAGGCAAAACACAGTTTTCCCAAATCTAGGGTTTCCTAGACCATCTTCTTGGTCTGTTTGCTTCTCCCAGCCTTCCAATGAGTAGATAAGGACTTTGCCTTCTTGCCCAACCTTGGTGATGGCCCCTGCAACCACTACACACCCTACATTTCATGAACATTCATCACCCCTGCATTAGGACTATGCATCACAATGTCTTTCCCTAACTGGGCATAGACTGCTCGCCTAGGAATAGACCTTGAGCATGCTTCCAGAACTTCCAAAGACTCCTACTACTAACATATATACAATCATGGAGTTTATCCTTGTTTCCAACGAGCCCATACTTCATGGTACGGTGAGGAAACAGTCTAAAACTCCATTTATTTCAATTTTACCAGTCAAAACAGCAACAAAAGAAAACACAAAATTTACAAAGATAATGGAAAGCGATTTGCAAAACAACTATTGTGCCAACAATGCTTCAAGTGACTACTTTACATGATGTTCTAAGCAACAAAATGCCTCCTTCAATTCATTGTTAGCCGTTACAGAACCAAGAACAAAAAAACCAGAAAATGCACAATAAATTACTGTTTCCTCCTTATTCTCATGAAACTACAAACGTCCCAAAATCTTCCAACCTTCTTCAAAGGTCGAGAGATCCCATTTAAAATGATTGGAAACAGTTAGGTTTCCTTTTTCGAGCTCAAGAACAACCAAAAGTTTAGTGTTGGAAAACACAATGTGTTTAACAACCTTGGTCTCAAGCTTAGAAAACAACCACAAAATGGATTGCAAAACTTATTCAACTTCTAACCTAAGAAGCAAAGGTCCTCAATCACAACTAAGATGGTTTTCAAGACCTTACATAACACAACAAAATTAAACTTTAACTAAAAACTTCAATAAGGCTTGAATTTTGCCAGGTGCTCCTGCACCACTCCACTAAACCACCAAGAAAACCCGTCACTTTTTTCCTATCAATGCTCTGTGATTTGTTAGAATTTCCTACAATGGTTGTTGGGTTTAGTGCACCTCGTTTCCATTTTTTTGAATCATTTTGAAATTCTTAATTTCGTTACCGTATGAGAAAGTTATAGCCATTTTACTGAGACTGTGTCTCACAGATACGACCCCAGACATGCAACAACATGCAAATACATGCAAGATTTTTTTTGCAGCCCACTTTATGACATTTTATGACACATATATATGCAAACCATGCCAAAACCATAATAAGACAAGACTTTTTGACCTCATCTCAAAATGGACGCCCAAATGGAATATTCCTCCATGTATGCCTTTGAAACATTTACTAGAGCATAATTCCTCAAAATTGCATTTACAATTTTTTCCACAAGGAATATTACTAAGTTTCAAATCAAAAAATTTATTCTCCTAATCCCATAGCCCTTATTGAAAATAAACCAAATTAAAATAACATATTTTTTTTGGTGATGCAAGATTGCTAGTACCCCTAAAACAAAAATGACAAAGCATTGATAAGCATAAAGTGATAGGTTTTCCTGGTGGTTTAGTGGAGGTTGTTTCCAGAAACCAATAGTGGTTTCTTCTCACACAATTTTTATATATTGATGCTTGCAATTTGGTGAATGGGGGAGTAGTGGGGAGGGGGGGGCTTAGAGGAGTTGCAAGTTTACATAACCAGATACTGCTAGATTGAGCATAAGATTGAAGACTCCATTGTTGCAAATTTTTGTAATCAAAATCCCATGTTGTAAGGGAAGCTTGTGAGCTTCAACATATTATAATTTCATTTCATGTTTGTTGCAATAAAATATATTATTTTCCTTCTTGCATATGTTGTGCAAATTTAAGTTGTGTTATGAGTTTTTAGATTTTCTATGCTTCAAAGAAAAATCTTATTACAACTTAAATTTCAGTCACAGAGAACTGATAAATAGCAATAAAACCCCATACAAATATCACATAAGCCAATGAAATACATTGAAAAACATTCTCATGCTCAAACTATGTGAGCTCCCACAAATCTATGCACTCGCCAACACATTTATTCCACCTGCAACTCCTATAACTTCTCACTGAAATACTTGGCACTCTATTTCATGTCATCAACCACTCCAAACTTGCAATAAACAACATTTCAAACTCCCAAAAACTGAGAACTAAACTCATGTATTTTCTCCCTTCAACAAGTAGACTTGTGTCTCACAATTTTTAATTATGCAACCTGCAACAAACACTCACAACACTCAACAAGTACTAACCATGAACTTCCAATCTATTTGTTGCTGCAAATAGCTCCTCACACCTGCAACATACAACAAAAAGAAACCTCCATGGGATGCTACAACCTCTCTCCAACTCCCTTTCATCTTCTCTCGAAAACTGAAAGCTATAGGAAGAAAAATGCCTTCATAACTCCTTGCCAGAATGAAATTTTATTTCACTTCCTTCAAATTCCCATTTCCTCAAATTGGAACGACCCCTATCATGTAGCTGCACCAAAAACATAAATAAAAACATAACAGAACTCAAATTTGCACAACATATGCAAGAAGGAAAACAATATATTTTATTGCAACAAACATGAAATGGAATTATAATATGTTGAAGCTCACAAGCTTCCCTTACAACATGGGCTTTTGATTACAAAAATTTGCAACAATGGAGTCTTCAATCTTATGCTCAATCTAGCAGCATCTAGTTATGTAAACTTGCAACTCCTCTAAAACCAACTTCTCCAAATGAGCAACATCAATATATAGAAATTGTGTGAGAAGAAACCACTATTGGTTTCTCAAAACAACCTCCACTAAACCACCAAGAAAACCCATCACTTTTTGCTTATCAACGCTCTATCATTTGTCATAATTTATTCAAACGGTTTTTGGGTTTGGTGTACCTTGTTTCCAAATTTTTGGATCATTTTGAAATTTGTAATTTTGTTACCGTATGAGAAATTTATGGTTGTTTTACTGAGACTGGGTCTCACAATTACGACCCAGGCAATCTTTTCTCTTTCTCCAAAAATAATAAAATGGCAGTCAAACCTCCAAAATGCTCTTTGCTCCTTCCTGACATGGATTTCCTCTTCTTGGCATGTGAATTCAATGTTCAATTCAAATTTCTCTTCCTGCCTTACACCCACTCTCTCCATTCCATCAATACCCATCATTCCAATCCTCCAATAAGATGCAATTTTTTTTTTTGAATGGAGTTACAATTTACAATAATTTTCCACTCACTGGCTTGGACATGAAAGTTTTCCCTTTTAGAAAATTAACACTTCTCAAATATTTTAAAATAATAAAAAGTGAATCAATTAACTAATTGATTTTCCCACAATCCATCACCAAATTCACTATGTTGGAAGAGTTCAAAATTTCAACAATTTGCACCTGCAGGCAAAAATCAAAATAAAACATAAGCATAAAACTTTAAAATATTTTTGGTTGTGCAGGATTGCTTGGTACCCTTGGATGCTCCTAAATCAACCATTTGGTGTACTAGGTAACAAGATCAGATTTGATGCCTATGATGGATGGCTTCTTAATTTACAATCAAGTCATGGTCAAAGACTTTGAGAAGCATAAAATGACTTTCACCACACCATGGAAAACACTTGTATATGTTCAAATGTCATTTCATTTGAAGAATTTTGGGCCAAACTTTGAAAAGCTATGGATGTCACCTTTGTGGTAATTGTAAATGAAATTATGGTTATCTAGAAATATGATCTAACTACATACTCCAAGGATCAAAATGATTATTGCAAACATTTGGAGTTGATCATTCAAAGGCCTTTAGATTATAATATATATTTGAATCCTAAGAAATATATTTTTGGTATGGAAGTAGGAAAGATCCTTGGACATATTGTGACTAAGGTGGAGGTGAGTATTGATATAGAATGTGTTAAATAAATCAACCTTATCCCCTAGCCCAAAATAATCAAGGTAGTCTAATCATTCTTTGGGAAAATAAAAAAATTTAGGAGGTTTGTTCCTAACTTTACTAAGAAAACAAAGGCCATTTCCAAAGTTTTAAATGAGCGATAATCATTAGGTTGGGAAAAGGAATAAATTAATTCCTTTGTGGAAATCAAATATTCGCTTAAGGCACCGGTGCTAGCAAGCCTAGATTACTCTAATACTTTTCAATTATTTTTCATTGCATTATTTTACATAATTATTTTTGTTTTACTACAAAAGAATGACAAAGGATGTGAACAACCAATAGCATTCTTCAGAAAGTCCTTACATGATGTTGAATTGAATTATTCCATAATGGAAAAGCATTCCTATTCTCTTGTTAAGGCTATGAATAATTTTAAACCTTATATTGTGGGAGTCAAGATCAGAAGCTTTGTGCCACATATAGTGATTTTAGATATCTTCATGCAATACAAGGCATCAAGAAAAACATGTAAATGGATCAATAAGATCCAAGAATACAACATGAAGGTGAAGACAACTAAATTGGTTAGGGTTCAAGGCCTAGCTAAATTAATGGCCAATGCCAATTTAGAAGCTGCTAAAGTCCATTAGGTGAGCTCTAACGCATCTTTTATTCCATGTTAGTTGAAGGATTATCCTTAGTATAAGGAAATTATATTTAATTTATAAAATGTAAGTTGTCCACCAAAAATGAATGATAAACAAAGAAGGGCATTAAGGCTTGAAGCTCAAAGATATTGTTACTTGAGGGATAGTTAATGTGGAGAAACCTTGATGGTGTGCTCCTAATATGCTCAAATAAAGAGTAATCTATAAGAGGTGTTAAGGAATGCCACCAAGGCCATTTCCAAAGTTTTAAATAAGGGACAATCATCAAGTTGGGAAAATAAATCAAGTGATTCCTTTGTGGAAATCAAAGATGCACTTCAGAAGGCACCAATGCTAGAAATCTCGGATTAATCTAAGACTTTCCAATTATTTTACATTGCATTGTTTTACACTATTGTTGTTGTTTTTTTATAGAAGAATGATGAGGAATATGGACAACCAATAGCCTTCTTCAGCAATTCCTTACAACCAATAGCCTTCTTCAGGTTAAGGTTGTGAAGAATGTTAAACCTTATATTGTGGGAGCTAAGATCAGAAGCTTTATGCCACATATAGTGGTTTGATCTATCTTCATGCAATACGAGGAATCAAGGAAAATATGTAGATGGATCAATAATATCCAAGAGTACGACATGAAGTTGAAGACAACTAAATTGGTTAGGGATTAGGGCCTATCTAAATTAATGGCCAATACCAATTTGGATGTTGCTAAATTCCATTAGGTGAGATTTAGCCCATCTTTTATTCCATGTTAGTTGAAGGGTTGTCCTTGGTATAGGGAAATTATATTTTATTTACAAAATTCGATTTTTCCACCAAATATGAATTATAAACAAAGAAAATTCAGGCTTGAATATCAAATATATGTGTTGCTTGAGGGATATTTAATGTGGAGAAACCTTGATGGTGTTCTCTTAATATTTTTAGATGAAGAGGATTCTATAAGAGTTGTTAAGGAGTGTCACCAAGGATTGTGTGGTGGGAATTATATATCAAAGACCACTACTCATAAGATTATGAGAGTGGGTTATTGGTTGACCACATTGTTCAAACATGTGGCGAAGTCTATAAAATGTTGTGATGCTTGTCAGAAGTTTTTTTCGTAAGTTAAAATTTATAGGTACACTCCCCCTTACAACCTTTCTAGTGGAGGATCCATTTCAATAGTGAGGCATAGATTTTATAGGGGAGATAACATAAAATTATAGAAATAGATACAAGTGGATATTGGTAACCACTAATTAATTCATAAAATAGGTAGAAGCAATCCCTACAAGAAATGCTACCTAAAATGTAGTGATTGAATTTCTACTAAATAATAGCATTACTAGGTTTGGTGTGTCATCCAACATAGTTGTGGATAATAAAATGTGTTTTATATCTCAATATTTAGTTTACATGTGCTCACAATATTGGATATCATTAACACATTCATCCCCCTATCATCCACAGGAAATAGACAAGTTGAGTCAAGCAACAAATGCATCATAAACATCATAAAAAAGTTGGATGAGAAAAAGAAAATATGGGATAATAAGTTAAAAAAAATTGTTTGGTTAGATATGGTAACTTACAAGAAGTGTAATGGGAAGAGTTCATTTGAATCGGTAAATGGTATTGAAGTCGAATTATCAATCAGCCTTGAATTACCAATCTACAAATTGTTACAATAGATTGAAGGGGAAGAAGAAAGGGCAATTTCCCAAAGAATATATGAGTTGACCAAATTGGAGGAGACAAGGAAGGTTGTTTAGGAGGGATTTTCAAATTGGAGATCTTTTCCTTGTGGAATTCTAGGTTTGAATATGAGGGAAAACATTGAAAATTGGATGCCTTATGGGTTGATCCATATCAAATTGTTGATGGATGTGGTCAAGGAAAATTCTAGCTTAAGATCCTTGATGGAGATCTCATGGAGTTCCAAGTTCATGGTGAGCACCTCAAGCACTATTTTTCCTAAGGATAAGGTTCTCAAAACCTTTGTAATATAAGTTGTTTTTTTTGTGTTTGTGTCATGATGTATTTTGTGTATTGTTGTCTTTTTGTAGTCATGACCCTTTTTGACATGATGAAGTGTAAGTTGGTCATAATCCCTATTGTTCTCTATTTTTTGTTTGCTCTTGAATATATAGATTTTCGTTGTGTTGGAAAGAGACATACATCTCCAACTAGAGCCAAAGTTGGCACATAAATTTGTGTGTCTCATGTTTGCTTTGTTCTAATCCATAAGTTGTATATTTGACCCTATCCACCTCTTGCTAATAATTTATCTTAGAAATATTTAGTTGGTCTCCTAGGTTGAGTAATTGTCTAAGGGTATTCATTTAAAGTGTGCTCATCAAATATCCTTAATAAAAAAAATTAAAGGGTACTTTTGTGGTAAATTCCTTAAAATTTGGCCTTTCTTTGGGCAGCTTTGTAAATTTTGGTATTTTCGAGGTTCTCATATTGTCATTCTTATCAAACCTAAGCTCATTTTCCTTGAATTCTAGCATTCAAGGTTTTTCCATCCATGCATCCTTTCCTCAAATATCAACTTTCCTTCCCAAAATTCCACTTTACAAATTTTGAGATTTTAAAGTTTATCATACCATCATGTTTGTCAAATCTATCATCCTTGGCATGCTTTTCCTTCCAAGTTTGATTTTCCTGCCTAAGCCCATTTTCCTTAAATTATGAGATTATGGGTTTGGTCATTCATGCATCTTCTTCTCAATTGCCAACTTTCCTTCCCAAAATTTTACTTTGCAAATTTTGGGATTTTAGAGTTTATCATATTGTCATGCCTATCGAACCTATCATCCCTAGTATGCCTTGTCCTCCAAGTCCTATTTTTTCCTCTAAGCCCATTTTCCTTGAATTCTAAGATTATAGATTTGGTCATCCATGAATCCTTTCCTCAACTACCAAATTTTCTTCCCAAAATTCTACTTTGCAATTTTTTTGGATTATAGAGTTTCTCATATCGTCGTGTCTATAATACCTTCAGGGTATTTTTTCCTATTTTCTATTAGAGTTTCCAATAAACTCCATAAAACAAAGATCACCTGCAAAACCTAGATTAGCCTTCTACAAGGAGAAAAAACAAAGATGAAAGAGCAATTTACAAAAGATGTGCAAATAATATTATTGAGAATTAAGAATTACATGAGATAAATTGCTTTTATAAAGCAAGATGTAAAACCCTAAAGGTAAAACCTAATTAGGACCTAAGTAAACTTAATAAAGTGTAATTAAATATTTAATTACACCAACACCCCCCTTAAGTGCAACTTAGGGAGAATAAGAAACTGGAAAATAATGCAAGGATGGGTCCATGAAAGCATGAATGGGTCTCGGCTACAAGGCCATGTTAGGTACCCATGTACATATGCAATGCAAAAGAAATAAAGAATGCAACCAAGTGATGAAAGATGGAGGACTCCATAAGACCCCCCAAGTACACCATACATCACATAGATACATAAGAAATGCCCCCCATAAGAGGGAAACGTATGATGAAAGAATCTAGAAGCTATGTGTATCTCAATGTTGATGTCGAACTATGACTAAAATTGTCCATAGGAGCAAGTACCATGAAGATTTTGGAACATTAACCATAAAATGAATGACCCTCAAACTAAGATGTGTTAGGATGCCATGTCGCCAAGACTCATAGTTATCCTTATCCAAGTTGATCACAGAAAGATGAATGGAAAAACCCATGATACTCAAATGAAATAATCAGAGACTAATAACCCCAATACTGATAAACCGGATCAAATTATGTCATCTCATGCAAACAGATCCTTTCCAAGTGCCAAAATGTTCAAGTAATTAAGAAAAGTGTGAAAACACAAAATACTGAATAAAATGTACCTAGGGAAGATTCTAGAAAAATTGGATGCATGGATCTAAAGAGCTCTAAAATACCTTTCTGACACCACTTGAATCTCAAAAATTGGGGATATAGGCACAAAGTTGCGAGCTTGGAAGCACAAAATGAAGATCTGACTTTGACTGAGAATAATAGGAACCAATAGAAAAATATGATAAAGATACCTACACCACTCGAAATTTCACAGAACCATCTTTTCGATGATATCTTGTTTGCCTACTTTTGACACCTTATGCCCAAGTTATGCCAAAAAGAAAAAAACTGGTCCTTTAGGGAAATCTGGGGTTTGGAGGGGAGCAAAGATACTGGTCATACGATGACGTCAATGTGATGGCATGCTAATGTCAGCAAATGAATGGCTTAAATTTGACAACCTGCTCGTCGTCAATGGAAAAAAAAGCCCTCTGTCTAGAAAAATTTGACATCGAAATATGTTGCAAACCATGAAATATTTCTTTGAAAAGACGTCACCGATGATTTTTATTGAGCGCCAACTATTTGTTAAATGGTCGCTGGATTTTGATTTCTCCCTTGCCAAAGATTCTGAAATCTTGAAAGACTCCCCTGCCTTGTACACTGACGGATTTTTTGTTTAGTCGGCCAGTTGGGATTGACTAACAGCTTAATAAATAAGTCGCTCGCTTGATTTCACCCTCCTGCTTTTCGCAGGCCTAGCGCAGATGGGACGGCAATGAAGGCGCAGGGTACAGGGCGTAACCTATAGTCAAAAATATTTGACAACTATTTGTGAAATTCTCATTTACTTTTTTTTATTTCAAAAGCTTTTTGATTTGCTTGTTTTTTTTTTCAAGATTATTTTTTTTATAAAAACCTAAATAATTCTTTTGATCAAGGGAAAAAATAAAAAAAACTAGATCTTTTAAACCTTGTTATACCTGTGCACAAAATTTTTGCAGATAGGGGTACAAATCTGTACTATGGCCATACAGAATCCGCCTCGGATCTCATGCCCCTTAAAAAAAATTATTTTTTTGCAACTACAAAAAAATTGATAAAATGGTAGGTGATTGTAGGGTTTTCAACCATTCTAGACACAACGGTGATGCTCATTTCGCCCTAGGATGAGCCGATTTTTCCCTCAAGGCTAGATCTCTCAAAAATCGGATAAGAAGCTACAGATCTGAAGCTCTGATACCATGTTAGAGTTTCCAATAAACTCCATAAAACCAAGATCACCTACAAAACCTAGATTAGCCTTCTACAAGGAGAAAAAACAAAGATGCAAGAGCAATTTGCAAAAGATGTGCAAATAATATTATTGAGAAATAAGAATTACATGAGATAACTTGTTTTTATAAAGCAAGATGTAAGACCCTAAAGGTAAAACCTAATTAGGACCTAAGTAAACTTAATAAAGTGTAATTAAATATTTAATTACACCAACATTTTCTCCCTATGGTATGCAAAGTTTTGAAACTTTGAAATTCGAACAAAAATCCATATCTACCTTTCTCCATGACTTAGGATGGCATTAGTGGCTTTAAGACTAATATAATTCAATAGATGAGGACTCTCAAAGGCCTCTTGGTATCTTTGGGTCCCTCTAAGACATGGATGGTGTAAAAAAGCATGTGGTTGTTGATGTAAAGATCATTGCTTCAAATGTATGATCATGCGAAGGTAATGCAAGTAGACATGAGAGGCCTATAAATTACAGAAAACCATGGTTCTTTCCCCGAGATCTATAAATGGTGTTGAAAGAGATATTATTCCAAATTGGCCAAAGGAGAGGGAAGAGAAAAAAGAGGAGCAATTGCATAACCAACAAAACAATGATATTCATTGGAAGCCTTAGGGTTTGAATTTCTAGCTTTGGGTAAAGGTATTTTGGTATTGTAATAATCTGGGTTCATCCCAAATATGTAATAAAAATTTGTAACCTTCTTAGATCAAATGATTAAATCAAAAACCAACCCTAGATGAGTGTCCTTATGTAAGATATATATTTTTGGATGTGTTGTTTAGTTGGTCAACCAAATAATCATAAAATCCTTACAAAGCCTTTGTAAGGTATCTTTTCAGTATAATAAAGGAAATGTATGGGTATGCTCATGGATTACTACGTAGACTCACTTAATATTTTGCAACTAGTTTTTTTTTTTATGAATGTATGTGTAGAGCTCAACTTACTTGAGCATTTTAAAAGGAATATTATTTTGTGGTATGTTGATAAAGGTATCACTTTTAGTTTCAATTTTTATATGAACTCAAAGACTCTTTTGTCCAATTGGATAGAGGCATCAGTCTACTACTAGCTCCATATCACCATCATCTAAACACACTCACAACATATAAATACAAGTATCTTTTTGGTATTATCCATTCTAGTGTGTACTCATTGTCATGTATGAATATATATAACAACATAAGGGTTATTGTAAAATACATTCTTAGACACTCATATGGCAGATCATCTATCTTATTAAGGTACTTAACCTTTAGTTTCCAAAACTAAAATATAGGCACAAAGTCATAGCCAGAATAGGGGTGCACTATGTAATGGGTATGGTTTGTGGTGAGGTAAGTGTTGTGCTTCTGTGGTGATATCTATTACAACACCTTTGGTTTGGTAGAGAAAAAAGTGAAGGAGGTTCTACCCACCTCAATAATTGGTCCTTAGTTTCCCAACCTAAATATAGGCTTTGAGGATTTTCTTGCCGAGTTTGACACCCCTGGCACCTAAAATAATTTTCAACCTTAAGGATTTGGAACTAAAAAAAAGAAATATTAAAGGTAAATAACATAGAAGATAATGCAATACACACAATAATTTCACCTAAAACCTTCTTTCTCCTTAGATAGAGCTGAAGTAGAATGCACCTTGTCTCCATTTGATTAGCTCTTTTAATGTGTTGATAGAGGAATGTGGTTTCTTATGAAATAAACTAATAATTTATGGTGAGTGGATAGGAACACTTGGTTTGCAATTTAAAGAGATATTTGTATGGTTTGAATTAGTCATCAAGAATGTGGTATCAAAAAGTTGGTTATTTTGCATTTAATCATGACTTTATTATAAGTTAAGAAGATATATGCATTTATTTTAAATTAATTGATGATTGGCTACAAATCAATATCCTATATGTTGATGAAATGTTTATTGGAAATGATAAGAAAGTGATTAGGGAATTTAAGGGTCATTCATTTGGTACCTTTGATATGAAATATTTAGGGGCTACAAAATATCTTGGGTATGGAAATCAACAAGGATTAGGTTAACAAAAAATTATGGTTAAATCAATGAAACATGTTGACAATATTTTCTAGAATTTTTCCATGCATGATTGTAAATCAATTAGTAACTTCATTAATAATCAGTAACTCTATTTGTGTCTTTATAGTTGTTTGAATTTCATTATTCTTTTGATCATGGAATTTGTAATTAGTTTAGAATAGGAAGAATTGTATTTACATCTTATTTTATAGCTCAAGTTTTAATCTTCTTGTTTATATTTTGGTAATCACAAAGATTCAAATCCACAATATCCTACTATTTGAATCCATTAATGAAGGAGGAAAGATATTATTTATATTGATGTAGATTTATGGGTGATTAATTATAATTTTCCACGTTGTCATTGATATTTGTTTCATTGATTGATGATTCAAATTTCTATTATTTTTGTTGTTCAAACTCATCTTTTTCAAGCTATATGAGGTCCATTTCTTAGTTCCAATAAGTACATTTAAAATTAATATCTAGTATACTTAAGCTACAAATAAACTTGGAAGCATTTCTAAAACTATCTTACTTGAAGAAAATATCAGACTCTCATATTCAACACTTGTTTTGCAACAGATTGTTAGAGTAAATAGAAAAGAAATATTAGGCCCTTTTTACTTTATGGACTTAAGATAAACTTAGGAAATGATTTTTAATTATTAGATTATGAATTTTTGTCTCACAGCTTAGGATGAGGACACTTGTCATAATCTAATGATATCTTCAACTAGGGTTTGATCTATGGTATCTTTTTCCTTTTTATAAGAATTCATTCATTTGTAATTATTCATTCAAGCTATTGTATCAATACAATTCTTAGGTTGTTGAGAAAATCAATTGCTTTGGTCTCTCTTTGTGACAAGTATTTTTCTTGCAGGTGATTTATGGGAGCTATGAGGTTCAACCATCAACTCCAACATGGTATCAGAGCCTCAATTGTGCAACTTCCTATTCAAATTTTGAGAGATCCAACCTTGAAAAAAAATTGGTGCATCTTAAAAATAATGAGCATTGCCATTACGTCTAGAACATTCAAAAAGCCTAAGGATCGATAGATCATTCACCAAAATCTGAGTAGGGTGATTTTTTTGGAGTACATTTATTTATGCAAAAAATTCCATACAACAATATGGAATCCATATAGGCATATGGATCCATATAGATCATATGTTGGTGTATTGAACCATACCTTCTAGTGTCAGTTCTACGCAAACCTGCACAATTTTTCAATCGGTCTACATAATTTTGAAGCGATTGTGTACGTTTTACAATAGTCTATTTTTTTAAGCTAGTGATTGGTTCTTCTGGTAGGGTGACATCGTATGTTAGCTTGTCAATGTGAATTGATGATCTATTGGTGTGATTCGATGTTACTTCGGTAGCATATTCCCTAGTCACCGCCCACCCATGGCCGCTACGCCACCCTTGTTGTTGCTCGGCCCTCTCCACTACTCAACCTACCCTTAAGCCATTGGCCACAATCCTATTGGTGACTAGGGGCCAGATCCACCCCCAAACACTAGGGCCTCATCCACCATAAGATCAAGTGCTTATTTTTTAAGCCCCCTACTCTCCTACAAGGAAAATTAGACAACTTTCATTAAATTAGGTATAACTTAGGCATCCAAACTCTAATTTTTGCAAGCCTGGAAAGCTATTTTTTGAGCCTAATCTAGTGGTGCTAATATTTTTTATGAATTCAACTAGTGGTGGGTTTTACATGCCTTTGAAGTTAGATAAAGCTATTTTCATTTAGAGGCTCATAACTTTTGACTCAATTTTCAGTTTTTCACGATTCTTGCAGCATCAAAATTTTGGTTTAGCCCTCTACATAAATATCCTACCTATTTTTCTAGAATATTTATTAGATACCTACTATTTTATCAAATTTTAGGTTTTCTTTTTTTGTTCTTTTCTTGGACAATGTGCAAACAAAGGTCATTTTTTTTTAACAAAGGGTTTTCTTGCATTGTGAGGATGTATAATACTATTTCTCTTTCAATTTCTATATTTTATCATTCAAACATCATGAATTCAACCCACATCACTCCACTCACACCATACAATTACTATGGGTGGGAAAAAATGGAGATTCATCTAAAGAAGTAGGGGTTGTATAGAGTGCATGGGTACAAAACTTGAACCAACAGAAGTTGCAGAGAAGATAAAATGGTTTAATAGTTGTGGTGAGGATTTTGGGACATTATGCATGTCTATGTCTCCTAATCTACTCTTTCATGTTGAACCTTGCACAACGCTTAATCAAATCTAGACTCAATTGGAGTCCTTGTTTGTGAAGAAATATACATTGAGAGGTTTTCAATTGGAGAATAAACTTATTAGTTTGAATCCTATAGATTTTGACTACATCAAGAACTTCACCAAAATCAAGTCTCTCATATTACAGTTGACACGGTGTGGTATTGCGAAACAAAACTCCCAATCGATTATTTCCATCCTTACCAAGTTTGGTCTCGATTATTTTGTTTTTGTTTCCACCTTCTATGCTACTAGAGATGTGCTTGGTACTAGATTTAATATGCCTTCACTTGATGATTTTTCTACATCATTCATCAAGGAGCAAGAAAAGTTCGTACAAATGGGCTCATTGAAGTCTTCCAAACCATAGGCTCTTATTGTAACACAAGGCACAAAAGACCAGAAGACTTCAAATAGAAAAGGAAACAAACAAAAACACAAGGATTCCAAAAACAATAAACAAGCAAAGGAATCACATTCAAAGGATACCTTTGAGTCCTCTTCCTCCTAAGGAGGAATCATCTAAGAAGGAAAAACCGAAATGTGAATATTGCAAAAATTCAGGACATGATGAGCATCAATGTTATGCAAAGCAAATTAATGATATGAAACACCTACAAAAGAATAATATTTAGAGGCCTTCATCTAGATCATTTAGTACATCCTCTTCTTGCACACCATCATGTACATAATTTGGGTCTAGTATGGAAAGAATAATAGACAAGATGAAAGGCCATCCACTCTTTGCATCCACCAATATTTAGTCTAGTCGATGGCTTCTTGGTCTAGGAGACTCACGTCACATGGCTTCACCTTTGGGTATGTTTTCTTCATATGACCCTTATAGTTCACCGCACATACTAATGGGAAAGAACACTTATATGAGTGTTTTTGGGAAAGAATCTATTGATATTGATGACACATTTTATGATGTCCTTTAAGTCCCTTCATTATCCTCCAATCTCCTTTCCATATATCATTTACACACAATGGGAGAAGCAAGACAATGGATTTCAGACCTAATTCAATGTTTATCAAAGACTTACATAGTAGATTGATTATTGTAGTTGGGATTGTTGATCAACATCTTGATTGTATTTCTTCTCACATTTTTCTCTAGATGAACTTGCACTACCTTTGAATTGTTTACACTCTCATGCATCTAGAGTGGATTATATATCTCGGGAGAAGTTTGTGATGAGCCCTACTGGCTCAAACCTCAAACCCTCTGTATTTTAAAATCTTATTTATGTTTTCTTAGTTTTTTAGAGAAAGTTTATAGACAAAAGAGAAGGGGTGCATCATATAAAATGCTCATAAAATGTAAACCTGAGCTATTTTCTTCAGAATGTAAGTGTAGAAGATATTATTTAACTGAAACAAATAGATCACAAATGATACACATACCCGAAAGCTTCCAGATTATTTATTTAAGAAAGTAGTCCAGTTTGCCAGCCAAGATGGTGAAAAACTGACAAAATCCAGTGTAGGAAGCTACAGAATGCAAAGTTCTGCCTGAAAACTGAGGCAAATGAGAGATAAATGCTAGACGCCAATGAAGGTGAAGAGAAACCCTCAAAAAGAAAGGTGTTTTCTCCTTGGAAGCCCAAACGCCCTTGCACAGAGAGCCACACACTTCAAGCAATAAACTCAAACCACCACTCAGAAAGTACGGCTACGAAGTATAGCATCTGCCAGCTAAAAGAAAGTCGCCATCCCTACAAACCCTCTTGCCTCTGATAAGAAAACCCAATCCAAACTCTAAATGAAGCACAGTAGAACCTCTGTATGAAGCTCTCACAATTGCATTAATTCGACTGGTCTCTCACAGTCTCAAAAATGCTCAACATTGAAGAGATATCGTTCTCCAATGGAAAATTGCTCAAAACCCTGATCACAGGTAAAAGCACAGAAGAAATCCAAGGCAAAGTTGAAATAATCAATAATCATGTTCTCATTGCCCAAAATGCCTTATATCAAAAAGGCACGCATTTCCAAGAAGATATGCCCTTTCCCATCATTTAAATCTTTTAAAATATTATTAAGTCCTTTTCAATAGTTATGAACTTAATATTTGGCGCCCACTTAAATGATTAAGTGATTTAATTTTAAATCACCTTTTTTATGAATATTTAAGTGATATAAAAGGGATAAAGTCAATTTGACTTTATAATAAAATAATAAGTTAATTAATAACTTAAATCACTTAAATAAGCATAACTTCCTCAAATCTCCATAGAATTTTGTGCCGTCAAAAGCTGTCAATTCCTAAACTGCCAAGGCCTGCAGTGAGCCAATCACTGAACTCGGAACTAAGAACGACAAAACTCCTCCAGATAATGTCACTGACCCTCTAACCCAACCTGTTAGCCTACAAGAGTCTAAGTAATAGGCTAACCGCCACCAAACATGATCATGCCAAAAAAGGGGACATTACAATCCGCCCTCCCAAAAATTGCTTGTCCGCAAGCAATCTCAATAGCAAAGAATCAACCACTCCACCAGGATCCCAAGGATAGTGTCGTGAAATGTCCCTACTGTCATCAACTGTCTCCTGTAACTCCCAACTCTGATCAACTGGATCAACATGTTGTACCCTATCAATCTCAACACCATCAGACACAGGAGAGAGGAACTCATAAGAAAGCAAGTCAAACTGCTGACAACACCTGCTCCCTAAAACCGCACGAGATATACTATCATCCAACATGTCTAGCACGTGCATACTAGAATTGTGCATCTGAAACAGGCCATGTACATGATGACTGAAAGTGAAACTGTGTAGACTCCTGACCATGTACACACTGGGAATCTCCTCAACGAGCTCTGTCTGAAATCCCGATGCACTAACGGAATCTCCGATACTATGATCAAAGTTCACCCCTAAATCAGGCTCAAGAGTAGAATCAGTATCCACCTTAAAGAGCGGATTATCACAAGAAGATGTAGCATCCACCTCATAAAGAGGATTGTGTACTAACTGAGCCTCATAATTGTATTGATCCCAATCAAACACCTCTGATCCCATGGAACTAGAAGCAAAATGATAATCCTCCTGAATCATCTCATGCTCCTCCTCTAGAATCTCCTGTTCTATCTTCTCACTTTTTGCATTGACGAGAATGATAGATCGCATACTCCCCATCCTTAAAACCAGCTTGCTAGTCCGTTAAATCAGCAATGTCATCACCCTCATAAAACCACTCCATTTGCCTATTTGTACCCTTAGGCTTAAGAGGACAATTGTGGTTTTGGTCATAAGGAGCTTTGCAATAGAAACATAGCTTCCTTTTTCGCAAATCATTTATTATTTCTCGGTCCAATGGAGCTGCAAACTTCATGTTTTCATCAACATTTTTTGATTTCTTAGATTTTGATTTGCTATCATTATAGGATGAAGATGCTTCTGCATTTGAAGTGAACTTACCACGTGAAGCTGTAAGTTCCATGCTACGCGCTTTTCTCATAGCTTCGTGCAAGGTAGGTGGATCGAATGCCTTGATCCAACCTTTCATTGGCTCATGGAGATCTTCTACAAATAGAATGACAAGTCTCCTCTCTGAGATTCCGGTAACCATAACCGAGAGCTTCTGAAACTCACCAATATAAGACTCCAAACTACCCAACTGTTTCAGTTGAGCAAGGTCTCTGAAGTAAAGTTCTGGATCACGCCTGTCAAACCTCTCAACCAATTTGTCAGTGAATACCTGGTAAGAAGTGATCCTATCATGATGGAGTGTGACCATGCCATGGTGCCACCAGTCAAGTGCCACGCCATCCAGGTGAAGTGTTGCAAATCTTATGGCATCCTCTTCTGCCATTGGACGTAGTGTCAAAAAAGTGTCTAGTTTGCTCACCCAGGCTCGAGCTGTGACTTTGCCACTGCCATCAAAATTAGTTAAAGTAAGTTTGTTGGTAGCCTGCCTTAGATCATTATACATGTTTTCAGGCCTCCTATCTGTCCAGTTCCTGCCATGCTCTCTTTTCTAGCTCAGAAATCTGTCGAAGTTAAGGTGATCCTTAACTCTTTGGGGCAAAGCATCCCACTCATCATGTTGTGTCATGATGTTATCTGCAAAATTCACATCACCTCTCTCAGCCACATTCTCCTCGACAGGATCATTTCTGATAAATGTTGGCCGAGTAGGCCTGTCATATGTGCGTACTGGAGTAACTGTCCTTTGTCTATCTCCATGTACACTACCTTCTTGATCTGGATACCGATTTGGCCTTCTCTGAATGCTCAAATTCTGAACATTGGTACTAAGCTGCTGGAGGATGTTCGCCACCTGCTCTTGTCCAGCCACCATCCCTCTCAGTAAATCTCTAGCCTCCCTATCCTCGTCATTAAGATGGTTCATGTGAGAACCTTCAACTTCCCTGTTAGCCATGTTATCAAAGTCTAATTCTTCTTCGTGTTCGTCAAACGGAAATGCTGAAAAAGGTTCAAAAGTACTTCTCTGCAAACCCGGACCCCTGCGTGAGTAGTACCTGTCAAACTTGTTCTGATGAGGCCGCATAGAAGATGCTAACCCTTCAGGCTGGCAGGATCAAAGCTCTGATACCACTGTGATGAGCCCTGCTGGCTCACCTCAAACCCTCTATATTTTAAAATCTTATTTGTGTTTTCTTAGTTTTTTAGAGAAAGTTTATAGACAGAAGAGAAGGGGCGCATCATATAAAATGCTCATAAAATGTAAACCTGAGCTATTTTCTTCAGAATGTAAGTGTAGAAGATATTATTTAACTGAAACAAATAGATCACAAATGATACACATACCCGAAAGCTTCCAGATTATTTATTTAAGAAAGTAGTTCAGTTTGCCAGCCAAGATGGTGAAAAACTGACAAAATCCAGTGTAGGAAGCTACAGAATGCAAAGTTCTGCCTGAAAACTGAGGCAAATGAGAGATAAATGCTAGACGCCAATGAAGGTGAAGAGAAACCCTCAAAAAGAAAGGCGTTTTCTTCTTGGAAGCCCAAACGCCCTTGCACAGAGAGCCACGCACTTCAAGCAATAAACTCAAACCACCACTCAGAAAGTACGGCTACGAAGTATAGCATCTGCCAGCTAAAAGAAAGTCGCCATCCCTACAAACCCTCCTGCCTCTGATAAGAAAACCCAATCCAAACTCTGAATGAAGCACAGTAGAACTTCTGTATGAAGCTCTCACAATTGCATTAATTCGACTGGTCTCTCACAGTCTCAAAAATGCTCAACATTGAAAAGATATCGTTCTCCAATGGAAAATTGCTCAAAACAAAGCACAGAAGAAATCCAAGGCAAAGTTGAAATAATCAATAATCATGTTCTCATTGCCCAAAATGCCTTATATCAAAAAGGCACGCATTTCCAAGAAGATATGCCCTTTCCCATCATTTAAATCTTTTAAAATATTATTAAGTCCTTTTCAATAGTTATGAACTTAATATTTGGCGCCCACTTAAATGATTAAGTGATTTAATTTTAAATCACCTTTTTTATGAATATTTAAGTGATATAAAAAGGATAAAGTCAATTTGACTTTATAATAAAATAATAAGTTAATTAATAACTTAAATCACTTAAATAAGCATAACTTCCTCAAATCTCCATAGAATTATGTGTCGTTAGAAGCTGTCAATTCCTGAACTGCCAAGGCCTATAGTGAGCCAATCACTGAACTCAGAACTAAGAACGACAAAACTCCTCCAGATAATGTCACTGACCCTCTAACCCAACCTATTAGCCTACAAGAGTCTAAGTAATAGGCTAACCACCACCAAACATGATCATGCCGAAAAAGGGGACATTACAAAGTTCAATCACTTGAACCTGTGTACTTCCATCACCCACCTTGGTTCGTGAGACTTGTGCTAAGATTTCACCTCCTCCACCACTTGCATCTTCAAATAACAATTCAAATCAATAGGATGTTAGTTATCTTTTAGTTTCATCTTTGTGGGATGACTTCTTGCCAAACATTACAAAGTTATTTTTTGAGTCTCACATTGCAGATATTGGGACATGATTGAGGATATTCACTTCCTCTTTGATGATAGCTATAGCCCACCTATCATCACTTCATCACTACCTTTGGAGGTTGTTCTACAAGGATCTTCACATTTGTTTGGATTTGCTTCATTTGATATGACATCTTCCAATGCAAACATGTGGACACTCAAGCATTTTCTTGAGGCACTCATTTTGAGACCTCTTCTCTTGAGGGAGTTTCTTCTACATTCACTATTGGATTTGTTTCTTCCTAAGAGGGGTCGAGGATGCAAGGAATAATACTTGTTGATTTTGGATCTTTAGCATTCTTCTTTGAAGATTCACTTTTAACAAAGAAGTTACTTCCTTATGTGGGGGATTGAATGTCTCTTCTTTTCTCTCCTATGGGAGGATCTTGATTGTGCTTACATGACCCAAGCAGCACTTGGGGGGCTTTGGTGGAGGGGAGATATTGAGTCCTACATTTTTTTGTCATATGTAAGCTTTTATTTTTTTTTCTCTTTTAGAGAGGAGTTTTCTCATGAGATTCTCCTTTTATCTAGTTATGAGAGATTTATTTCGTTTTTAAATGGGCACCTCATCAAACTTTAACTCATTTCCTCTAATTATGAGAGATTTATTTCGTTTTTAAATGGGCACCTCATCAAGCTTTAACTTTAACTGGTACCCATTCATGCATCCATCATTGCATTCATCATTAGGTTTTTAATTCCTCCCTAAGTTGATCTTAAGAAAGGTGTTTGAGTAAATAAGAAAATCATCTAATAATTGATAAATCATTAATTTATTATTATGCCATTTTTACTTTATGCGCTTAAACTAAACTTACGATATGTTTTTTAAATATTAAATTATTTTTCTCAAAGCATAAGATGACAACACTTTAATAATATAATGATATCCTTGCCTAGGTTTTGATCTAGGATTTCTTTTCCTTTCATATGGATTCATTAATTTGCAATTATGAATTCAAACTATTGCATCAATACAATTCTAAGTTGTTGAACAAATCAATTACTTTGATCTCTTTTTATTAATAGGAGTATTTTTCTTGTAAGTAATTTCTTGAAGCTTTAGGTTCAACCATCAACTCCAACACAAATAATTGACGTAGACAATGGTAAAAAAAATATAAATTTTGAAAATTATGTATATCCTCTATGATCAAATTTTGTATAAGCTGCCTCTATAATGCTATAGCCCACAAGACTATTTTTAGCTTTGCAGTGAATAACTTGCGAATGTAATAATACTGTAGGGATGCATCCAAGTTCTTCTAGAAAGGGATACTTAATAGCTTTACAAGAAAATCAATGGTTTTAATCTACCCTCCATTGTCTGCTCTTAATGTTCAATGTGTGTGTTGCAAAGAAAAATAAAACATCCAAGTTCCAACAGTGTGGCTGGATCACAATCTTTGTCTAAATTATATTTGGAAATTCGTATAATTTTTGAAAATCATTGGTTTTAATCTACCCTCCATTGTCTGGTCTTAATGTTCAATGTGTGCTGCAAAGAAAAATAAAACATCCAAGTTCCAACAAGTGTGGCTGGATCACAATCTTTGTCTACTTATATTTGGAAATTCGTATAATTTTTTAAATTCTTTTGCTCATTTTTATGTCAATAGTTTAATTTTCAACACTTGACAGGTTTGCATTTCAAATCATAGCTCCTCAAATGGTAGTTATAGCCTATATGCAGAGTATCTTTAGAGAAAAGATGTTTGTTTGAGAAGATATGTGCCGCTTACCTCAGCATCCAAATGGCGGAAAAATTCTCCTGCTACTAGTTTCATCTAATAAATTAAAAAGTAAAGGACCAGCCACAAGTTCGCAAATTTACTGATATGTAATTATAAAAACGAAATCTATTCATTTACCTAGTGTCTTCACAGAAACACTACACTCCACTTGGCCTATATCCAAATTCAAACAATCGGCATGTAACGCCTCCTAGGAAAAAAGTGCCATAATTAAGAATAAATGCAAGATTCTAAGAAAATTATGAAGGCCATATGATCAAAGACAACCATTTCAAAGTATGATTTTTGATATATATCAAGATACACTGCTTACATTTAAAGACTAACAAGCAAACAATCTTAGGTTTTACAGTTACGATTGTTTATATAAACCAAGACACACTGCTTACATTTTATTGTTGGAGGGTCAAATCCTAATATAACTGTCTGCATGCCACCACTTAAAATAACAGAGGCAAGACATTAATTCGCACAAATATATATAGTATTCTAGGTTTCATAGTTGTAGCATAAGCTTAAGCCTGCACTGCTTATGCCTTTATTGGAAAGTTAGCACTGGTGGAACCAAAATTAGAACATGCCATGCAAAAAATACAAAAAGAGCATGTGGACAAGTTATCACCACCATAGTTTATTGTTCCCTCAGACATTCCACCCGATTCCAAGCTCACATCCTTCTTAAATAACCAACCTTTGCAAGATTATCATAACGATTGTGGTCATTAGCAAAGCCTCTGACATGCTGTTCAGATTTGTTATGTCTAAACACCTCTGGCTGCTTTCGCCATGCACCTGCCTTAATATTAGGTCTCATTAAAGTGCCAGAGGAATGATCTGAAACTTCCCTTCCCATTTGCCTGCAAAAAAAGGCTTTACAGATCAAAAACCATTGGTTTGAAGAGCTTCTTTTTTCTTAAGAAATTTTATCAACAGCTAAGTACATAGTATCCACAATTTATCCAATAAATAGACTGAAATAGAAATGTCAGAATTTTCAATAACAAGTATCTTAATAAGTACATGATAATCACAATATAGCCAATCAATAATCACAATGTAAAAGTGTCTGACAAATATGTTGCAACCAACCTATTTGAAGGATAAACATGGATACTAGTGACACCCTCAAAATTGCCAGCCATAGCTGATATATCTACAATTAAACAAACAAATCAATATGCTATTATAGAGATATAATGCAGAACTTATGGTCTTAGCTCTTTCGCAGCTATAGTCAAAAGCAAATCAACAATCAAAGAAAAGAATAAATTAGGTCCTAAATTCCCCCAAGAGAAACCATTAACTACCTTTTCCATTACCGATTGGAGGCTGGTAACGAGGCTGTCTGGCATTACTTTTAATGCCTTGTTCCTGTTTCACACTCTGCCATTGGGCAGAATAGTCATTATTATGCTAAACAATAAATAAGCCTGATTACATTTGAGAAATACAGGAATAGCACATTCATAATTTGTTTGCCTACAAAAAACAATACTAAACCCTCTCCAAAATGATTCTTACAAGCCATATTATTTGCAGCACCAGTTCTTTTAACTGCAATAGACAAACTTACATAAACTACAAGCATATGCTAGAAGAGCACTTATAATAAATAAAATACAATACGACACGAGCATTACCTGTCTTTCCATGGGCTCCTTCTGTTGTGATCCTAAATTTCAGAAAAATAAAACTAAGTTAGATCAGTGGAATTTTGCAATCCAACAAAATAAAACCAGTTGCAATCCAAGAAAACAAAACTAAGGGATAAGTTGAAAACAATTACCTTTATAGAAAGGATCATTTATCTTCCCTGCATACTGATTATTTGATGTTTTTGTATTAGCTACCACCTCCAAGTTCTGCTTGCCAAATTTTCCTTCGAAGGCTCCCTTACCTGTAATTTTTTATTTAGTGTTGCAGAACAGCATCTTCACCACTTTCTACGAAGTAATAGGCCATTCTCTTTAATCTTACAATTCAAAATATTTTAAATTGTGGAGATTATAAGCATTACTAACCTGAAAATCGATGTTTGGATATTGGTTCTTTTGATCTAAGAGAAGGGGGTATGTACACACAGGCCTGAACACAATAATACAAAGTAAACTGTCATGTAAAATAATAAAGGGCATAAAAAGAGCAAATATTCAAAAAGCATACAAAATTATAAATATATTAGTTAAAAGATGCGAATAGAAAACTCAGATCTTCACAATAACTAAGTTATTAGCTATAAAGGTTCAAATAATTTAAGACTGCATGTAAGACCTGGAAAAATGGGTGCTTCAGTGCTTCAGCTGCAGTTGGCCTCTTGTTTGGATCCCATGCACAAAGTGACTGCAAAATACAATTAAATGAATCTCAAACCAAATACCTATTTAATTTTATATAGACATAAGTTGTCTCATAGAGCTACAAAGAAGTGACTTACAGCCATCAGATCAATAGCTTCAGGGCTTGCAGTTGGTATCAGGACAGAGAGATGGGTGGAAATAAACTGTGATTCAAATTCAAATGACTTGTCATTCACCTCTTACAATTTGTCAAAGCTAGAAACTATTTCAAGAAAAAAAGTAATCTTGGAAAAAAGTTCATCTATTCATGAAATTTTAAAATAAACATTGTTCAGAACCTAAGTCACAAGGTTCAAATTCGAGTTCCAGTTCAGCAACAGTGAAATTCAAATGAAGTTCGGCAAGGAAAAAATTCAAAAAAACAAATTTGACATTAAATTCGCCTTATGTAATTTTTTTTTTAAAAAGAAATATAAGTAATATATCCACAAAATTGTCAAAATAGTTTAACATTGATAAATACATTAATATAGTACCATTTTATAAAAAAAAAATTGTAAACCCTAGAAATCGCTTTAAAATTCCCTAAAAAGCAGTTTTCAATAATACATTTTAATGAAAACAAACAACGCTTTTTCCGTATGAAGAAATTCAGCGAATTTCAACGAATTTCAAATTAATATTTCATATTCAATAAAATTTGGACTCCATGCATAAAGTCCACCGAACCTTGTGACTTAGTTCAGAACTATTCCAAGACCCAAATGCAATATGAAAAATAAAAAAAATTCCCAGAATCATTCTGAGACCAAAAATGCACCAAAACATAAGTGGGGAAAAACTTAAACTTCCATCCAACCTGAGGAAATTGATACTTGATAGAATTAGCAAGTCTTAAGCCTTCAGACCAAGACTGATTATTAGGACTGCCAATTACACTGCAGATTTTGTATATCTCATCTGCTTCACTGCATCAACATTCAAGAAACCATGTAAAAAATCTACCACATTCAAGTAAGTAAATCTTCATTGCCTTAGACCAAGTTAAAACAGGATATCTCCCATGGAAACTGAAATGTAATTTTAAAAAGCCATACGAAACTTAAAATAAGATTCCAAATGATTCTACCTAGACCCAGGAAAAAGAGGGCGAAGCGTGAATAGCTCAGCCATGATAGCTCCCATAGCCCACATGTCTGTCAAATAAACAAAGAACAGATGTTAGGTTGTATGCAGAGCATTGCATGCTCATAAAAGTTCCTTTGGACATAAGACTCACCTACAGCAGAACCATAGGAAGAGGACTGGAGCAAGACTTCAGGAGCCCGATACCTGATATGGAGATGAGCAACATCGACAATCAATTATGACCTATGAAGAAGCTACCAGATGATCCCCATGCAAAATATAAAGTTGCAGATGAAATGACCAAACAAATGCAACCAAGCCCATTATACCATCGTGTTGATACATATTCCGTAAATGGTGGCTCTGAGCAGACCTCTCGTGCCAGACCAAAATCAGCAATCTTGATAACATCTTTTGTAACCAGCAGATTTTCTGCTTGTCATAAACAAAAGAAAGTGCCAATGAGCAAATAATGCAGAAAGTGCAAAACTTTACAATTTAGTCCATTGCCAATTGCCAACTAGATGTTTCAAGGAACAAAATGCAACACCATTATAAACATAGATACAATCAACCATAGAAATTAATTATCTTTAAGCAAAACCTAAGTAAGATGGCACGATAATATCAAAACCTTTGTGTGGGACCAAAACAACAGAGTTTCCATTTGCCACCAAAAATATGACATGAAAACCCAATATAGAGAATTATTACAAATAAAAATATGAGGCAAAAAAATGTTATTAAATACTTAAATAAAATTAAAACCTGAAGTAAAAGAGCAAGATACAAATTTTAATTCATACACTTACCAGGCTTAAGATCACGGTGAAAGTACCCACGTTGATGCATATAAGCAAGGGCTTGAAATACTTGAAAGCACCAATTCCGTACCTTTGACTCTGGAAAAAGTTTGACCTTATCTTTCATTAGCTGGTACAAATTGCATTCCTGGTACATAAGATAAACAAAACAAATAAGTATTTTCACCCTCACAATAGTCAGCCAGTTTTGGAATTCACACTTGCATTGGTGAGTAGAGGTTAAGACATACCATGTACTCAAAAACAAAATATAGAATGTCATTTTCTCTGATGACCTCCTTCAGCTTCACTATATTAGGATGGTTCATTTTCCGAAGAGACTGGAACATAATTAAGCGCCTCAAATATTAGTCAATGATGGAAAAAATATTAACATGTCTGAAGGGAAAAATACTAAATATTACTCAATGTAGAAAGCATCCTTACTTTAACTTCTCTGAGATTCATGCATTCCTCCCAGGAATAATATTTTCTTTTCATTTTCTTAATTGCGACCTGTACAAAGACATAGAATGGTTTTGTTCCTTAAAATATTCATTTTAAAACCCAGAATGGCTTTACAACCAATAAATCAATGCCCTAGGAAGCAACATGATCCATTTCAGTACTGCAAATTACTGCTTGTCACAGCACAATGCAAAACTAATGCATATATTTTGAAAAACACTCATTTTTAGTGACTAATGTAGATGTAAGCGAAGTTGTTTACAAAACATGTTCCTTAATTTCCAAGAGAAAAACATACAATTTCACTAGTCAACCGGTTAATCGCTCTCCACACACTCCCATAAGTGCCATCCCCCACTTCCTTAATAACCTTGTACCTATATGGCCATTCAGTCAGAAACAATGATAATTAAAAAATAATGACATAGTTAGCAGCATCGTGACACAAAATTTTGTGATAAAATCAATTGCTTTGATTTACTGTTATGCTAGCAATCTGCTAATACATGCTAGCCATGGGAAGATCTTATTAAATAAGTTTTGAATTTTTTTCCTACTGACACCACCCATGTCTAACATTTACTAGCAAATAGCATTCAATAATTATATAATAAAACCTTACCGGTCCATCGGTTCTTGGATAATAGTGCTTGAGAGAAAAGATTTCAGTAACTCAGATCTTTTTTATTCATCTCAAAATTGCCCCCACAGGCACAGATATGCAAGCTATGGTGTTTTATCTGGCTCTCTGCTATGACTTCTAAAAAAGATAAGCCTATTAATGTACCAGTAAAAATTCTAACTGGCTGGTAAACAACAGCCATTAACTTCCAACCAGCAATTGACATCTCCTTGACACCAATGTCTGGTAATGAAATTTTTGTTCTTATTAATCAAACATTTAGCGTCTAGGTGATTCAATTTATCACCCTTCGATGCAGAAAGCATCCATGCACATAAAAGTCAGCATTCCTGCCCTTGTCCCACCAATCATATAATTGTTGTGAGCAGAAGGTCCATGGGCCAAATTGCGATGCAGATCAAATTCACAAGTTTATACACCTCCCCCATTAAAAGGATCATACAGTAGATAAAACTCCAGCTGTGAACCAAGAAAGATCTTGACACTGGGAAACAGCAATTTTATTCCTGTACCAAGGCCTGTACCAAGGCAGAGAACAAGTAAGAAAAAACAATGCTCACCCAATAAAGCAAAATATGTTTAGTAGACAGTAATTATCTTATCAAGACAGCCATGTTCAATTTTCCAGACTCAAATGCACTACTGTTCCTATTTGTGAAAAGAAAGTAAGATGCAAACTCATTGCTTCAGAAATCTCTTCATATGTTAGAATTTCTTCTGGGAAAAATATCCAATGATTACATAAAGGTATATATTACACATCTATTGAGAAAAGCTGCTTTTGTTTCAACTTTCAAGCTAAGCAACAGTGCTTATTCTTACCCTGAAAATTTTTGAATGTGATTAATTATGGAATTGAAGACTGTCAAAACAAAGCAAAGAAATAGTCAATACAACAACGCGTATGATGGCATATATAAATAATAAATGTACATAAAATAAAACAAAACTATAATATATACTTCATATACCAAGGGAAATAGAAATATACTTATTTGACACTATTGAGCAGATGCTGCTTTTGTCAATCAAGATTGCATGAGGACCTCTGTTGTGCTTGCAGAACTAAGTACAATCTGTTAAGTACAACCAACAAAAGCTGTAAAAAGTAAGTCACACAGAACTCCAAATCGCCAAAGAATTCCGCGGAATGATAGAACTCGTTCTTGATAACGTCCGCATCCAAAACACACTGATTCCATGCCTTCCATGCTGTGAATAAGCCCTTAGAAAAGAGGGTTGTGAAAAGTGGAAGAGAACCCTACAAAAAAGGAGCGAAAGGAAATCATTTAAACTGCATGATATACAAAATGATCACAACATTCAATATCTATATATAAACAGAACTGCAGTCCTGGAATCTTTCTCACACCGTATGATAAAAGTTTACAGTTCCAAGTCCAACTATATTCCTGGCAATGGTTCCAGACTTGAAATGAATAACACTACACTGAAAACTGTAAAATAAGAAGGCCATATAAATGAAAGCATCTATGGCTAGAATTTAAAATTGAAAAGCTAAGCTGGAAAAATGGTTGCATTCAGGCAAGAGAGATTAACTTGTTACATAATAATCAAATTATATCTTAGAACAACACTTCATCACTCTCTCTTTTAAAAGAAACATTCTTGCATACAATAACACAAAATGAAAAGCTGAAACTAACCGGTTTCAGTACAAGTTCCTTTCAAACTTTGTTATTCATATCTTTCATAGACATAAAGGAAGATTTTACAAGCATGGCATACACATCTTTGAAAAATCAAAATAAAAAGAACCCAAAAGTATAAGAAATATGCCCAGGCAGGTAAAAATGGATGCCATAGAATCAATTCTTGTTTATTCCTCAAACTTTATACCAGTCAAACCAGAATCCACAATTAAAACCGAGATTTCTTAATTATGCATATAAAACCATATTGCGGTCTTAATTTTTCCTTGTCTCCTATTTTTGCCCCAATTACATCAGCATTCACAATTACAACCTGTACTTTTTAATTATACATAAACAACTACGTCAGTCCTGATTTTGCCCCAATTAAATCAGCGTTCAAATTTGGACCTAGATATTATACGTGTACAACCAAATTGCACTCCTGCCTTTTCTCCTAGTTTTGCCCCAGTTACATGAGTGTCGACAATTACGGTCAAGATTTCTTAAGTATTTGTATTGAGTTATAATTAAGTCATTGTCCCAATTTGGCCCCAATTACATCTGGGTCCAAATTACAACCCTAATTTCTTAATAACACACATATAACGACAACACAATCACAATTTTGCCCAGGGCTGAACAGATTACGCAATTACATCGGAAATTTAATTGTATACGAATACAATTGGACGGCCGCTGACAAGCTACAGAGCGATATAAATAATTTACCCTAACTGAAAAAAGGTCCTCAATTACGCATAAATTTTCAATAATTGCATCTTCGCAATCAAACGACAGGGGATAAGCCACCAATCCTCTCCAACATCTACGCTATACACCTAACGTCAACCTAAACGAAACATATTTTCCAATTACAAAGCAATTCCTTCCTCGATATACAATAAAAACAATAAATTATTGCGGAAAGACCATGAAGCAGGGCTGTAATAACAGATCAGACAAAAAACCTCACACTCTTTCGATTCTGGCTTCCAAAATCTTCAAAACGAAAAAATTCGCAAACAGAAGGGCCAAAAACAGTAATAAACAACTCAAAAGCACAAATCGAAATCGAAAATTAAATTCAGGCTGACAAATAAAAAAATCAATACCTGCCATGAAAGAATTAAGGGCAAAAAACAGGCAATAGGAAGGTGAATCGGATCGGCAAATAAAAACAGGGAAAATGATCAAGAGAATTAATTATAGAATGAATTGAAGCGCAAGGCAAGCAAAGCGAAACATACCTTAATGCCAACCGGCATAGCCTTCCTCGCCTCCAGGCAAAGGCAGACCTTTGGATCTTCGCTTTCTATAATTGTGCTAAGCTAATCGACTTGTTACCAATTCACAAAGAAAGAAGCATGATCCTTAAAAATATCCCTTTTATTCTATTTTTAGCCCACCGTTTATATTATATCACGTTGGGGTTTCAGACTATCGTGTTATTTTAGGGTTTCTTTGACTCGACGTTAACCGCCAGTAATGTTCGGGCATAATCATTCTATCATCTATGTTTTTATCTTCGGAAAAATCTATCTAATTGAATTATCCTTTTGGAAGCATCTATTCTCTATTCACACATTGTGGATCTTAAATTTTTTTTCAATTTTAGAATATATTTTACAATTTTAAAATTTATTAGATAATATATAAATATATATTATTAATACGGTATTCTGATTTATATAATATATATTATTTTATAATATTATTGTAAAAAATTATATGAATTTAAAATATTTTCAAAACGGGTCTATTTGAGAAGGTGATGGGGGCTCTCCTGATCAGTGCAACATGACAAAGTATTTTGGCATCCATTGCAGATGTTTGGGAGGGAGGGATGTGGGGCAGTTTGAGACTATCAATGAGCAGCTACACTTCCTGTTTCTGAAGGCGCAAGAGAAGGAGATTGAATCAATTCGAAAGGTGGTGGGCGAAGACTTCTGGAGTGGCCCTCATACCCATGACAGTCAAGTTCTAGAAAGGTTTTACAACAATTATATTCGAGTGGTGGGGGCACAACTATGGGGTGTGCGGGTTGCGATGCGTTACGGGAGAGAGGAGACTTATTTGATGGTTTGTGATGCGATCGACGGTGTCCCCACTAAGCCATAATTTGGGCTTGCGGTGGGCGTGCTAAGCCTTAATCAGGAGAACAAAAAAGTGAAGCTGCATAAGGCCTAGAATTTATTCAAGAAAGGTGTGGAAAAAAAGAACAACATCAGCGAGTTCATGTAGTTTGTTGAGGCCAACCCTGGTCTGATAGAGAAGAGTGTTGTTGCTAGGTTGGTTGATGTATCGGAGGGTGTAGGTTACTTATATCATTGATGTCATATGGTTGTTGTAATTTTCTTTTGAATCAATAGGAGCTACCCCTTTGGTAGCACTTACCATATATATATATATATATTCAAAACATAAATTATAAATGATATTTTTCTTTTTAAAATGTATTTAACTCTTATATATCTTATATATGAGATTATGTTGAATATTTTAAAATATCAATTTAGAAATTATTTTACTTAAATTGTAAATTTTAGATGTTTGTATTGATAGTATTAATAATAATTTGTATAGTAAAAAATTGGAAAACAAATATTAAAAAGAGGGAAAGAAATTTGTGAGTCACATGGATTTTTGGCAATATGCATGCTCCTTATTTCCAACCCCCCCTTTTTTCAAAGCTTATTTTCAATTCCTAAAGAGTAGTTGCTCCATTAAAATAGGGAAAGATTCCAAATTGTCCTTTTTCCATAATAAAATTTATGCATGAGAACACTCCAATTGTATAAATTTAAACATATGAATTTTAAAAATAATGATTGTTATTCATTATTTTATAATTATACTTTCATTACATATATATATTATAAATTTATAATGATAAAGAGATCAAGAAGAGTTGTTGAATTAAAGGGAGATCAAGATGAGTTGTTGTTGTGAGACTATAGCTTGTAATACAATCATATTTTATTTTATTTTTTATGTTTTGCTTTAACCTTTTAATTAAAAAATAAATGAAGATAAAGAAGAATTGTTGAATTAAAAATAGATCAAAAAGGGTTGTTGCTAACTATAACTTGTAAGTAATACACTTATATTTTTATTTATTTTTAATGTTTTGATAATTGTTTTATTTTAAAATAAATAAAATCGCAGTCTAATAAAAAGGACCATGTTTGTAGTAATAAGCCATTTGTTTGTGTCTCAATTCTATTTAATTTTAAAATAATAATCATTATTAAAAAATATAAATTAGATTTAATTCAAGTTAGAATTGAATTTGTGTTTTGTTGTAAATTCAATATGAGTCATTGTTGAGTCGTCCATAGCTTGAATGAAGTGTTTTATTAAAAATAAATTTTTACGTGTATTCTTTGAATCTCACCTAAGCAAAGTAAACCCCACCCAACCCTCAAAAAAAATTGGTTCTACATTCAACTAGATCACTTGAGCTTTTCTTAGAATGTGTTCATCTACTTTCCATTTCAATGATCCACAATCCTATAGTTTTTGAAATCAAACCAAAAGATTCTAACAAGGATGTCATTGCATTCCTATTTAATTAATATGTGATGGGTGCACCAATATTAGATGATTCGACATTGTAAAGACCACTTCCTTATAACAATATAATAATGTATTAATTTATTAAACTATGAATAATTTTAAAAGTATGAACCTAAATAATTAATTACTCGTTAAATTTGATGATGAAAAAATAATAACTTTCACCAAGTGTAATCAACATAGAATAATTCATAAATCTTAATAGCATAAATCTTAAATTACAATAAAGACTTAGACCTTTCAAACAATAAGATCTTACAGATAGATTTCATAGCATCTTATAATTGCAATAAGTACACTATCCCTTAACAATAAGTTTGAAGGAAATTTTAAAGTATGATCTTCGAAGTATGTACAAGAGAGAACATCATCAAGGCATGTTTCCACCTAACTATGAAGTTGTGATCTTATTCAACCTTACTCCAAACAAGAGAAGTTTCACCCTTTATGAAGGATCTAGCAGTCTAAAACTAACATGCATGAAGAAATTCGATGCAACATGTAATCATTGACAATCTAGCATTCTTATACCTAATGATCATGCATACATATATCTAATACACATGTTTGAATCAAAAAAATTAAATGGTAGAGAATAAAAATCAAATCAAGTATTAAACTTCATTTTGATACTAGCTTTGGTCAAAGCATCTTTATGTGTTGTATTATACTACATATTAAGTTGTAAGCTAAAATTAACCTAGTATCCTTTGTCTACCTATATTCGACACCCATCTACTCTCTCGAGAATTTATATGCAATACTATATTGAAAATCTAAGAAATAACAAAGAATCATTACATGATTTGAACATATTGACTTAAGACCATTTTTAGGTCAACAAAATTCAATGGTTAGTGCATTGAGTAAATACTAATAAATTTAAAGCATCTTATATACTATCATTTTGAGGTCAAATAATTTAAAAATTTAACCTCTTATTATCATGGTAATACTATCATATCTCCTTAATGGAATAAGATTTAATGCTCATGCTTGCAAGGCAAAAACTATATATATATATATATATATATAGTCCCCATTTGAATTATTATGACATTTAATTTAGTTAAGACACTACTAATGTAAATATTTTCTAATGTTAATTGATGTGTCGTAAGTATTGTAGAGATGGTTAAGTATTTAATTAATACTTAATGTTTTAATTTGTATTCTTAATCATTAGTAAATAATAATTTGATATTACAATATTTCTCATAAGGAACTACCTACCCCAAGCTAATTTAAGATTAGTGACTTAAGCTTGTTGGCATATTGTTGTCAATGATGTCAAAAAGGGATTAGAGGTGAGATGGAACTGGTCCTATAAGAAGGGTGTGTTGGCATTGATGTCAAAATGTCGTCATTAATGTCTAAGGAGAGTTTGGATCTGGATCCGGAAGAAGTGGTGAAAATTGCAAAAGTTGCTCAATGTGTTGCATTATTGTCATGATGTTGCAGTGAATTCTTCTGATGTCTAAAAGAAAAATTAAAGAACATATTTGATATGGGTTTTTTGAGAGCTTCTCAGAAAAGTGCACTGCAGGTCCAAAGGATGTATAATGCGCTCATAATTGAATTATGTGTGCTCTCTGGCTGATTTAGGGTTTGGATAGATAAACCCTGAGGGTTTACAATCACATCGTTCAAGCAAGATATCTATTTCAATGGTGACTTGTATTTGGTCGTTGTTGGTTGCTATGTCATAACTTAAGCCTATTACAATGTGAGGGGAACTAGCCCCTTTACCTGGTCTTCTAGTTGGTATCACTTGTGTATCCTTTTTTGAAGATCGGACGGTGCATGCTCAATGTCTACACATATGACTATCACTAAGGTCCCATGCATGCAACTAAGTTTTGAAACCTGCCCTTAGTTTGCACTATGAGCGATGGAACTTGATGATCAATTGTGATCAAGGGTTGAAGATCTGACGGTGCCTGCTAGGCCATGGCACTTGTGGTGGGACCCCATATATTCCTCGGAGGGGAGCAAGGAACGATGGAGATCAAACTAAGTTTTGATTAGGAGGACAAAGTCCTGGTGGGTCCTAAATATGCAAGTCGGACATGTGGCAGGATACCGCTTGGCTGCTTCATATTGATGTTGTAAAGTAGAACGATGGAAGCCCTTGGGGGATGAGCGATGAACGATGGAGATCAATGCATGGACAATCTGACGGATATCACGTGGTCACTTCACATCATTGTTGTGAAGCGAAATGTTAAGATGCATCCCACGATGTGTGATGAGCAGTGGGTCCTAGCGGAAGATGATGCAAGAGATTGATAGGTGGCATTAGCTTGCCAGCCCACTAAGATTTTGTGGGCCCATGCTTTCCACCAGTAGTATTGTGGGGGATGGTGCAGATTGTTTGACAATCGATCCAATGGTGATCGCCATGGTTTCTCTCATCGCGAGTATGAACGTTGAAGCCATAAACGAAGCAACAATACGCGATAATCATAAAAGGCAAGATCGATGATCTGGATATTTAAAGGAAGGTTCATCTAACGGTGACATTTCAAAGGTGTGACGATGAACGAGGAACGTTGGATCATGGCGCGAAGAGACAGGATCGACGACCTTGTTTCAAATGTGATGATATCAAATGGCTAAGTCCATGTAAATAGGGTTTCGACTGGTAACCAACACTATGAATGATTTTAATTCATTCAACTGCACTTGCGACCAATGTCGGTAAAGATTTGATCTGCTAAGTGGTGGCACAGATTACAAAGATGGTGAAGATCATATCAGATCAAATGAACAGAGGAATAAATTAAATGCATATCTAATCTTAGGGTTTTGTGGATTGTTATTCTTAGCAAATTCTTTGCAACATAATTTAATGTGGGTATGGTTTGATGCTGAGTATGTTTTTTAAAGAACAAAGAAACTAGGTAAACCCTAATAGAATATTTGTATAGTAGGGAATCCTGAGGAAATCGCCAGTGTTTAGATAGAAACATAAAACAAAAGATCATGATTTTGACTAAATGTAGAATTGGGGGCGAGAGTAGTTAGTGCAGATCATAGAAGAGAATTCTAAGCTCTTTAGGCGGACTGAGAATGCACTAAAAGAAAAGGAAGGAAGAGTTGTAGAGTGTGAATGGTGGTCCATTGAGGTAGACAAAGAATGCACTAATGAATTAAGGTGTAGAACAGAGCAAGGTAATGTAGAGTTGAGTATGGGTGTTGCAGAGGCTGCAACAAAGAGTTGAGCAGTTGCAAATCAAGTTGCAACATTGAACTGAGTTCTTAAGTTCTTAAGAACAAATTGTAATACTTGTGTTAAAATTCTGATTGGTGGGTTCCATCAGATATCTGGGGTAGGTGCTCCTAAATCAAGGGATTGGTGTTTCCTTAGGGTTGGTGCCCTTAAAATTTGTAACAGAGCTTTTGATTGTAAGGCTAGATTAGGATAGTAGCTCCTAGCAGCATTTCTCACTGTGGCTTTTCCCATCTTGGGTTTTCCACATAAATCTTGTGTTATGTGATACTTTGTGTGTGTGCTTGTTTATTTTTATATCTCATGTTTTAATCTGCACACTAAAGTTTAAGGAGTTTGTATACACAAAAGTTTTAAAGGATAAATTTTTAATATCTATTGATTCACCCCCCCTCTCAGTAGATTGTTGTGTTCCAACAAAGCTAATATTGCATAACAACTTGCTACCAAGAATTTTGTATGATTATTCAAGTTTTAATAATCTCAAAGTTATTGCAATAACAATCATATGAATATTTGCAATAATAATAACATTTAATATATCATCTCAATAACCATTCCAATAGAATTATAATAAAGTTTATGCTAAAATATGCACTATTGTAAAGTTTTTCTATAATACACATGCCAAAAGAAATTCCTATGTCTAGGAACCTCAACAAATCAAAGTGAATGCATGACTCAAAATGACAATGTTCACGACATAATAGATGGTGTGTTATTTTTCTTTGATGCATATATCCCTTAACAATGAAGTTATGGCACATTAAAAATGTTAGTAAGAGAATAATGCATTTTGATATAAAATGTTTATTATTAATATTTTATCCTGCTATACATGGTTTTATAGTGTGATTCAAGTTTAGCATATATCTTATACTTTGATTTTTTTCCTCTTGCTATAGTTAATGAGATAAGTAATACTTTGTGTGTGTGTATCAAAGTGAAAGCATAATCTAACTAAAGAAGTGAATGTTGGTTGTTCTAACTAATGTCTATAATTCTCTATAGAATAGCCATTTTTAATGCTCAAGAATTGTAGGAAGTTGGCCAATGAACAATGATTTCAACATCCTTCTGCACTTCAAGCTCTACAAAACCTAAATGGGTGTACCTTCAAACAATATCTAGAAATAATTGATAATTCACATAAGATATTGAAATATCAAATAGATTCTCATGCACTCAAACAAGGATATGTGAAGTTTGATATAGTAATGGGTTGAATTCCTTGCAAAAATTAAATTCCTAGCCATGAGAACATTCAATAATTACTATACCTTAGAAATGCATTAATAATTTTCATTTTAAATGGTCCTAGACCTGTAACCAACCTACTTGCTCGAATTGGTGCATTAAACCACAGGTAATAGAGTCATAAGATCCTACAAATGCCTTTTGAACAACAACTTAAAATATACTCAATGGATATTTAATATTATTGCCTTACAATAATATGTCCTATTATGATATTCCATTTCAAATCTACTTAACAATCCCTAAACAATTTAACACTCTCAATATTTCAATTACAATAACTTGTAATATATCACTTTAATAAAATCCATAAAACAAACATTCATTGTAGAACATTGCAAAGATGAACTCAAAGATCTTTGATCATTTTATTCATAAGGGAAATCAAATTGTACATTGGAGACAATTGTTATTGAATCATATGCTCAAGTATTTATATATTCTAAAATGTATATCGATGTACAAAATATTACATTTGTAGTCCCTTTTCCCTAGAACCTAGAACAATACTTAGACTATCTAAACAAAATTTGACCAATTATAATATCCAGGATCCTCAAAATATGACTCAGAATTCCCTTTTATGGAAACAAGGGTGAAAACAAGCTTAGAGCCTTGAATAGATGTCACATTTTCATTTGACATCTTTTTCACATGACCAAATAAAATGTAGGTACAACTACCTCAGATAAGACAAAAAACACTTTATGCTCAGAGACAAAACCGTTGTAGAAGCTACTACAAAAGATATTCCTAGTTGTGCAAAAGAAGACAAAACTAGAGCAACTGCAAGTAGTTTCAAGTGTACTTTTGGATCCATTGTTACACCCTGTTTCTCAATTACCATGTTACTTTTACCTTTATGAGTAAATATGATGTTAAATGATGAATTTGATATGAAAATCATGACTTTACACTCCTTTGAGGGATTATCAAATGTTTGAATGCATGATTATGTTGGAAAATGTGATGAATGAATATGTATTGCAATGTGATTACTTTAATGCTTTGATGATGCAAATGAATTTCATGTGAACAGCTAACTACCTTCGTGATGCACTAAGTTGGATGCAGGAAGGAATCAAGCCCTTAGGTAAGAGAGGGGGAGTATCACTCAGGAGAGGAGCTTGGTTTGGTAACCCTAATATGCCTATTTGAGCTATCACACACTCACACCCTAGTTTGGTTAAAATGAGTCAAGTTAGTTTGGGAATTGGTAAGAAACCTTCGACCTTAATTTGGGGATGATTTGTTATCATTTTGGTTTTGATCTTTGATTTCATGATTGTTCTTATGTTTATTTTATGTGATTAAACCTGTGTATTGAGTATAAGTTCTCTGTGAATTTAATATTTATGTATTAATCGATGTGTATATACATAGAATGTATATATTTATATGTATGTGGTTACTCATACATGCGGGTATATTTGTACGTGTGTATACGTAGGTAGAAGTACTTACACATACTCATGTGTGAATGTATCGTATGCATGAGAATATCAAGTTGACATATATGACATAAATATGTATATACATTTTATATATACATATCAATGGATATGTAAATATATGTGCATATTTTGGATACTGAAATAATGGTATAAATATAATTATATATAATTGTTGATATATTTAAATATCAATCAATGATTTGAATATGTGTATATATATTATAATGTTAGTAATATAATATATATATATATATATTAATATATATGTAAAATGTTTAAATATATTTGAAATGTTATAGATTTAACTAAAGCGTCTATGTAAAGCAAACCTCTTAAAAACCATGCATATATCATATGTGTTGAAATCTGGAAAATAATGTGCATAGTGTAAAGGTGCATGATACCATGTGAATGGCATAACTAAAATAAAGTGCTTATTTGTGCACTATAAAGGGAATAGAGATGCCTTTTATTGTTGCCAGTGCATATGTAATACATTTAATATTTGTATTTTATATAAAGTTTGCCCGCCGACCACATTGTATTGCCCACGGGGCTTTATATTGGCATTTTTTAATTTTGCTTCTACACAGGCCGAGGTCACATGGGTGACCATGTTTCATCCCTAGGTGCTTAAAAATTGTGCCAACTTAGCCTTCAAAAATCTGTATTTGCCCCCATAGGCCCTAAAACATGCCTTTTTTTCATTTTTGCATAACTTTTACATACGGAGGCCAAATTTTTCAAACAAAGTATCGTCGAAAAGCTAGAAGTCTCAACATTTCAGTGGTGTAGGTTTTTTGCAAAAAAATTGTAGTTTTATGCCATTTTTTCTAGGTTGAAGCCAGATCTTTCGTTTTCACCTCTGAGCTCATCTTTTCACTCCAGACTCCATTTTTCCCCAAATTTGTAGCATCAAAAAGGTATTCAGGAGCACTTCAGTTCTATTCATGCACTTTTTGCAGATTTGTTTCTAGATTTTCATAATTTTAGTTTGAAGTTGATTTGATAGTTTGGGATACATTGTTGTAAATTTGCAAAAAAAGTGTAATTCGTTTGGGACAAAGGGGTTAATTTCTTGTATTGTGAAGGGAATTTGATGTTCCTCTCTTGTAATATTTGATTGTATGTCAAAATTTCTACTTCTAACCCCATATAACTATCATGAGTGGAAATCACAAATGGGGATGTTATTGTTAAAATTGAAGTTGCAAAGAATCACCTATGACCAAGATCCAGAACCCAATGGAGCTGCAGAAAGAAGGAAATGGCTTGATAGAAGGGATGAAGCTCTTGGTACTCTTCTTTTGTCTGTTTCTCTAAATCTTAGATATCATGTTGCATTATGCACACATCCTAATCAAGTTTGGACTACTTTAAAGAGTCTCTTTGGTAAGCCAGATAAGATGAGGAAATTTAAGTTGGAGAATGAACTAATGATTCTTAATCCATCAGATTTTGACAATATCCAAGACTTCTTCTCTAAGCTCAATTCTCTAAGATTATCTAATTATGGGGTCACTAAAGAGGATGAACAGTTGATTCTTTCTATTCTTGCTAAGCATGGTCATGATTATTCAGTGTTTGTTTCTACATTCTATGCTACAATGGATGCCCTTGGCAATGCACACAAAATGCCTTCTCTTGATGAATTTGCATAGGGAACAAGAAAATTTGGTATACATGGGCACATTGAAGTCTTCTACATCTCATGCTCTTCTTGTAAAGGATACAAAGGCTTCAAGTGGCAAAGGTAAGAAGTATAATAAGGCTCCCAAATCTAATGAGAAAGGTAAAGATTCTCCTTCACATAATACTCTTGAATCTACACCCTCTTCAAAAGAGGAATCATCTAAAAAGCAGAAGTTCAAATGTGCATATTGTAAAAGGCTAGGACATGATGAGCATAGATGTTATAATAAGAAGATTGATGAACTCACACACCTTCTTCAAAATAATAGCATTCAGCTGCCCTCATTAATGTATTCTACTTATTCTTCAACATCTCAATCGACAACCCCCTCATCATCATCTTCAGTCACAAAATACAGGATCTACATCTGGGCTACACAAAATGAAAGGACAAGCACTCTTGGCCTCTACAAGTCCTGAATCTAATAGATGGCTTCTTGATTCAAGGGCATCTCATTATATGGCCTCTTCTATGGATATGTTCTCTTCTTTTGAGCCTTGTAATTCACCTCATATATTGATGGGTAACAATACACATATGAAGGTAAGTGGGAAGGGTTCTATTGACATGGGGGAAAGGACTTTCAATGATGTACTTTGTGTTCCTTGTCCACTAATCTCCTTTATATTTATCAAATTACTCATGGGGGTCAAGGTAAAATAGTTGAGTTCACTCCTGATAGAGTGTACATAAGGGAATTAGAGACTAGGGATATTGTTGCTATCAGGATGGTTGATCATTCATCTCGTGTGTATTCCTTTTCACATTTTGCTTCAAAAGATGATAATATTCCTTTGACTGCATCACACACTCCATTGAGTGTGAACCATGTTTGTGAGGAGAAGTTTGGTCATCTACACCTTGGTATTCTAGAGACCAATGCTGAGCTTCCTACTCCCCCACCTCCTCGCTTCTTCAACTAGCAGTGCTTCTATTCAGCAAGATGATCATAGTTTTTCAGATCTTGCTATGTGGGATGAATATTTGATAGGTATTCTAACTTGTTCATGGAGTCTCATACTACATATTTGGAGGACACACTTGAGGGAGTTTCTCTCCTCTTTGATGACAGTTTTAGCACAACTATTATTCAATCTACTTTGTCTTTGGAGATTGACATTCATGAGTCTCTTGATTTTTCATGTTTCTTGGTTGAGTTTGACCATGATTATGTTGTGACTTATTCAACCTTGGATATTCCTACTCAGTTTTCAGAGGCATACATGTTCAGAGTTCATTCTTCCTCCTTTCAGTTGGACATGGAGTGGCTTCTTCATCAACGTATGGATATGTTTCTTCCTAAGGGAAGATATGTTGCTTGCAGACATTGGATCAACTTTTGTTTTTAGGCATTCTTCATCGACATTGGAGCTTCTTTATTGTAGGGGGGATATCTTATCTCTATATTTCCCTCTTATGGGGGAGTCATTGATTGTATATACATGATGGATGTAGTCCTTGGAGGGTATCATTGAGTCCTCCATACATCATGTTTGTTTTATTTTGTTTTTCTCTCTTTTGGAGAGGAGTTTTGTCCCATTGGGTTTTCTCCTTTTCTTTGCTTATGAGAGATTGAATGCATTGATTGCATTTGCATTTGTAAATGGGTACCTAGTGTATTGTGAAGTATTGAAATATGTGTAAGTATGAAAACAATAATACAACACAATCAACGAGACATTATATTAAGAGATTCAAATACAATAATCAAAATCAAAGCAAGAAATCTCTCCAAAGTTGTCCTATTGTTCTCTATCTTCAGGGATTCGTTAAATCATAATGGCTCTCAGATTTTGTGTATGCACTATGACTGTTAGAATGACAACCTAAAGAATGAGATGTTGGAAATTGCAATAAATCTATTCCTACATGATGATTGATAAACTATATGATATGATGTAAATGATAGTGATGATGTGATAAGGATATGATGCTAAAGACTGTGATGCAAATGTTATGAAAACTACTATGATAACTAAGATGCAACTAATATTAAAGCCATGATTATGCTAAACTAAATGCTTATAATTGCTAATTGCTAAATGCTCAAATGCTCTCAAATGCTCAAATGAAATTTTTGCAGAGTAAGATTGCTTAAAGTTGGGATATGAAATGTTGTAGAATGAGGCTATATTTATATGATTTCCAAGGCATATTCTGATGTGGCAGCAACCAACAGTCAGGATTTTAGCTGGAGAGATGAAGGGTGGAGAATGAATAAGTTAGAGGGAATCAAGGAGAGTGTTCCCTTTAATAGAACACAGTGCCAAGTGTGAGAGAGAATAAAATGACGGAGAGAGCCAAGTGTCTCAAGTTTGTTTCAGAATTTGTTGAGGAAAAAGCCCATTTAAATATTAAGGATATTTAAATTCATGAGACACTTGATGAGGTGGCAAGAGGAAAAGTTGTAGACATGTGACTAAATTTAAATTTGGAATTATTCAAATTTAGTAAGAAGATATTAATTAAATAAAACAAACTATTTGAATTTGTTTATTTAATTAAGATTAGAGGAATATGATTTAAGATAAGAAGAATTAGAAAATGTGAACTTTATAAATAAATTTAGAATTTATTTATAAGTAGACGAAATAAGAAGTTTATTAATTAAATACCTTGTATTTAATTAATTAATTATCCTGACCGATTTTAGGTGTATACATTTTTCCCCTCTTTGAAGTGATGTGTTTACACATTGCTTCAAAGAAAAAAAATTGTTGGTGATGCTAACAAAAAAATTCGATATGCCCCAGACACTGATTTTCAGAGTGATGATGGATATATGCCCCCTTAGGAGATAAATCGATGATTTTTTGAATTTTTTGGATGTTTTGGAATTTTTTGAAATTTTTATGATTTTCTAATGATTTTCAAATTTCATGATGTTGCGTTGATTTATCTCCCAAAAAATGATATTGATCTGCCCCTTTGATGAATTAATTAATTGATGCCCATGGTTTTAAAAAAATAAAAATCAATCCCACTTTAATTCTCACTTAATTACCCCTTAAAAGGTAAAAAGATGTGAAAAAGAGCTCATTTGTGTCATTTGGATTTTGAAAATTTTGAGTGATTGAGCAAGATGGTGATTCTAATCCAAACCCACCGATTCGAGCGCATTCGACGTCACAACCGTCTGGCAACGTATGGACCTCTAGTGTGTACCCCAAAAAACCTCCTCGTGAAATTTGAGTCTCGTTTTTCACACTTTTTTAATGTTTAAAATTCTAGTTTTCGCATTTTAGCGCATTGGAACCCTGGTGTAGCGCATTGAATGCTTGTTCTAGCACATATGGTAGATTAGTGCATAGGGTCATATTTTTAGCGCATAGATTCTAGATTTTAGCGCATATAGGACACTAGCACATGCATACTTAGATTTAGCACATCTAATGAATATAATAGCGCAACTGGTTGTTTAGTGCATAGATGACAAGATTTAGCACATTCGGTCAAAGTTTTAGTGCATTATGTCATTTAGCGCATTGATAGAGTAGAATAGTGCATTGATGAAATTTAATGGTGCATATAGAGATTTAGCGCTTTGAGACTCTGTTTTGGGGCATTGGTAGAATTATCTGGCGCATCCATGTTTTTGGCACTTTGAGACACTATTTTAGCGCATCTAGGGAAGAATGATAAAATTTGGATTAGATTCCTTGACTTTGATGATTGTTGATCGTGTTAGCCAAAGTTTTGATGTTGTTTGATGATGTTGATAGATTAGATGATGATTGATCTCATGATAGGTGAGATTCAATGATAGGATAATGATGATTGACCTCATGATAGGTGAGGATCAATGATAGAATAATGATGATTGACCTCATGATAGGTGAGGATCAATGATAGACACTCATGAGATGTGATCAAAATCTCATCAGATCCGATTAGATTGATAGGCTGATTGATGTTGATTGATAAGATTACTGATTTGCGATATGTTATGATGATAGGAGCCTTCGACAGTCCTCATCTCACTAGAGCGTTTCCCGAGGACATGGGATTTGATTCCACATCTAGATCAGGCTTATCTAAATGTGATTGGATGATGCGAATTGAATTTTTCGCTTGACATGCCCCAACATAGGATTAATAAGGGACTTTTGACCACTTTGGTAGAGAGGTGGCACAGTGACCATAACACCTTTTACTTAGCCACTGGTGAGATGACAGTGACACCAGAGGATGTTTACCAGATTTTGAGGATTCCTATTGTTGGTGATTTGGTTGTGTATGATTCCATTGAGCAGGGAGGTACAGATGCATTGCGGAGAGTCTTCGAGGATGATCAGATTTGCGGCTATGAGATTCCATGGCGAGAGATGGTTGATGTATACGCGACATTGCCATGTGTTCTTGTTGGATTTATTGGAGGATTTCTATGTTCCGACCATAGGTCGAAGGGACTCTCAGTCGGTTGGGGTCAAATTTTGGAGAGCATGATTACACAAGGGACCAAATATGCATGGGAATCCTGCATGCTTGCACATTTGTACCATGATCTACATCAGGTTGTGTACCTTAGAGCATCCAGTTTATCAGCTAGAGTTACATTGTTACAAATATGGGCGTGGGAGCATATAGTTGTCACGCGTCCCATTGTAGATAGACAGTGGCCAGCCGGTCGTCCATATGTTCATGGATACATAGGTCCAATTGTCTAGCCTAAGTTGGGAAAATTGGAGTACTAGAGGAGAGTTTTGGATGACCTGGAGACAGTGACCTAGCCCATACTTGGACTATGAGCAGTGGCTAGAGGATGATATTGAGATGCCATATGCGTGCTCCTCGAGGTACCTGATTGGGAGGACACTGTTTGTGATTGAGAGATTTCTACTCAGGAGAGTGCTTTGACAGTATGGAAAAGTACATGGCATGCCCCAGGGAGTGGCTCTTTATGCACGACGACGACAGGATATTCCGGAGTGGGGACCTTGCCTATCATATGACGCAGCATGTCAGGAGTACCATGGGTTACAGGCAGTTATCTGGGATTATCATCCAAAGATCATAGAGGTTGCAGTGTCAGAGGAGTATGCCCACTATTTCTTCTCACATCCTTTCCCAAGGATATCTAGCCCAGATGAGCCTGTACCTACACTGGACGATGATTAGGCACCGAGACCGAGGAGGGGTGGAGGAGGTGATGAGGAGGAGGAGAGAGAGAGTAGTGATGATGGAGGTGGCGGAGATGGTGATGGGGGAGATGGTGATGGAGGCGATGGTGGTGATGATGGTGGAGGTGATGGTAGTGGAGGTGACAGACTAGTGTTATTTCTTATAGTGCCTCAGAGGAGGAGATCACTGGTGGCTGTAGCACAACATGTGCAGATTTGTTTTCCTTCACAGCAACAACATACATAGATAGCAGTGTTACAGTCATAGGTACAAACCTTACAGAGTTAGCTGGCTCAGATATAGGGTCAGATGCAGACACATGCCCAGGCACAGGCACACAGATTTCCACGCTCACAACAGAGAGAGATAGCCTGAGACAACGATGTGAGCAGGCAAAGGGACTAGAAGAGATACTGCAAAGAGTTGCTAAGGGTATATCGACAACATATTACCTCAAAGAGGTATGACACTCCGCCAAGGGAGGCCGAGTATTATAGGTTGCGGTATCATGAGGCAGTCCCTGTAGAGAGTCGGGTCAATTATGCTTAGTCTACCAGATCAGGACACAGTCACTCCAGGACTACCAGCAGGGGTGTGATAGGGCCACCACATAGAGATCCAGGTGTAGGCCAACAGGTGGTGCAACAGAGGCACAAGGTCGACATTGTCTAGGGCTAGCAGTACATAGCCATTGTGATGACCTTTGATGTATTGAGACATTGGATGATGTATACACTGATTATGTTGAGATATTGATTCACTACCATTTTGATGTTGTATCTCTCCACTTTTCCAGACATCATTGTATACTTGACATTATAATTTTAAGATTTATATGATATGCAACGATGGTTAGTGATCCATATATTGTCCATATGATCCTATGATGGATGCATTTTATTTCTACGTTATGTGTTATGTGATGTTTTAATATGATGATGCTATGGTTGATGTATGGATGCAAATATGATATGATAATGCATAGATTATGATTCTAAATGCTTTATGGATGATGTTTTTATGTTATTTGAGATGAATGTGATTATGCAAATGATATGTGATGCAATTTATTTTTGTATTTTCTTGATGTAAATATATGTGATGTAATGAATGAATGAATGAATGTATGATGTAATAATGCTTTCTAACGTATGTATGATATGCAAATGATTATGCAACTACATGAGAATGATATGTTTTTGTTAATGTCAAGTATACTCAATCTTTTAATGATAGAGATAACATCACTTTAAAATCATGCCAGCCTTGGAAAATCTATAAATACAGATGCAAAACTAATATGGATGCAATCTAACTTAACCATGCAAAACTAATATGCAAAGTTTTCATTTTATCAGTCGATTTGTTGTGCTTTTATCATCATTGGTCCTTTTTGAATTATTGAAAGTGAGTACAAACATCAATGGTATAATTAGACCATGATGACTGAAGTGCTACTTTCATGATTTTTGATATTGCAAGTTAACACAAGCATCTAGGTATAATTAAACCGAGATGACCTGAGCATTTCTCGCGTAAACAAATAAGAGTTAATTATTTTCCTATGCAAATTCAAAATTTCATCAATGATACTTTGTAGAGCATGTCCTATGACAATTTGCATAGTAGTAATGTTTAACTCATGACAACAGACAAAGAAAAATCATTCTCCTTCCTAGCTCCTCTAGTTTAAGACATCATCGAGTTGCTCCAGAGAGATGATAACAAAAATTAGAGTACAATAGTTGAACATTCATGCCAAGTGATAAAACCATGATTCAGAGGAACATCATCCATTTAGATTTGTTTTGATTTGATTGATTTAGCTATTTGATATGGATGGTTGATGTTTGAAGTTTGATGATTGATGCTCAATGTTAAGTTGCACTATGATCGTTCTGTTTGTTGTGTTGTCTAACTGTTGTTTGTCTGTTGGTTTAATCTCAAAGTTTATTGCCCCCAATGAGTTCAGGATTTTCCCCCCAATCTAGGGTGAGACACGACCGCAATGCCAGGATATGTACATGAGGTTTTCTGATGACAAGGATAATGATGGCGAAAGTGAATGGTCGACACATGCTCAAATAGATGGAAGCTAATCTATCATAAATAGCGCTTGTTGCTAGGTTTTCACTACTTGTTTTTGTAAGTGTGAATAAGTAAAAAGTAAAAGAACAACTAAAACACTTCTTAATAAGACATTAGATCAAGATTAACATGAATTAAACTAATTTAAAACACTAAAAATCCTGAAGACATCTCATTGTCTCCTATCTCCAAAGATTTATCAAGTTACAGAAGCTCTCAGATTTGTAAGCACCGTAACTGTTTAAAATGCCTATCTAGAGAATGGAATGGATGCTAAATGCCATGATTAAATGATTGCTAATTATTTCTAGAGGATATGGAGCTACTGTAAACTATTCTGACATGAAATCTGATAAATGAAAGCTACAGTAAAAACTAATGATGCTATCGTGATTCTAAATCTATTGATGTTGTGATGCTATGATGCTATTGCTAAAAATACTGATGCTATGCTTAAGATGCTTGAGTGCTATATCCTACAGAGTAAGTTTGCATAAAAGATGATAATTCGTGGGATCCATTCTTTGCTTCAGAAGGTTGTATATATAGATTTCCAGCAGCAGTTTTGCACAGGGGTAACACAACAGAGGCTAAGATTCAATCTGGAGATTTGAATGGTAAGAGATGAGAAGGTGGAGCTGATTATGGGGATTGTTCCTCCCCATGAAAACACCAGTCAAGATGAGAGGAAATATTTGAGGAAGAATATTGAGAGGATTACCTGCAGGTTTGTCCCCGAGGCTTTTCTCGTGAATGTCAGTTAAATTAATTAGATTTGAAAAATCTAATTTTATTGGTGAGTGAATAGAGGGATTTGCTTTATGCCTTTTATTTAAATATTTTTGATTTATTTAAATTAGCAAAAAGGGAGATAAATAATTTAAATAAATAAACTATAGAAGTTGTTTATTAAATTAAATAGAAGAAGTATGATAATTAAACAATAAAGTATAAAACTTTATTTATTTAATTAAGATTGAATATGATGTAATAATTAAATAATGCCAACTATAAAGTTGTTTATATAATTAAAATTGAAGAAATAGGAGAATTTAGAATGTGAACTATTTAAATAAGTATTTAATTTATTTAATAGTAGATGAATTTGAATATGATATTTAAATAAATAAAAAATATTTAAATAAGATGAAAATAATTGAATCAAGATTGAAGAATTATGATGAACTATTTAAATAAATATTTCCTATTTATTTAATAGTAGAAGATTTTAATGATTAATTAATTAAATAAGTCGTATTTAATTAATCAAACTTCTCGAGACCATTTTTAGGTGTATACATTTTGCCCCTCTTTGAAGTGATGTTTTTATGCATTGCTTCAAAGAAAATTTTGTGTTGCTACTGCTAGTATCGATGAAAAAATTTTAGTGTGCCCCAGACATGATTTTCAAGTGATTGATGGATATATATGCCCCCTTGGGAGATAAATTAATGGATTTTTGATTTTTTTTGAAATTTTCAAATTTTTATGATTTTCTGGTGAGTTGATGTAGATTCGATGAAGATTTGATAATGAAATAATTTATTTCCTGATAATTGATGAAGAAAGAGGCCCTAGATGAATTTCAATTAATCTCCCCTTTTAAAAATTAAATCAATCTCATAAAAATCCCTTTTTAAATAACCTATAAAAGATTAAAAAGGTCCTTTTCAACTTCATTTGTACATTGTGACTTTTGAAAATTTGGTGAGAGAGATTCTTGTGCCACTTGGAGCGAGATGTTGATTCCATATCATACCCACCGTTTCGAGCGTGTTTGATGACATCAGCGGCCGACCGCGTTTGGACCTCCGATATGTCTATTTTTTTCCTTGGTTTTTGTGCATTTTCCTCATTTTTTTGTGTATTTTCAAATTTTTGATTTTTAACCTTTTTTAGCGCGTTTTAAATCCGTTGTAGTGCTTTTTAAGTCTGTTGTAGCGCTTTTATTATTTTAGAGCTTAGGAGGTTTGTTTTAGCATGTTAATAGGTTAGATTAGTGCTTTGCATAGTCATTTAGCGCTTAGGATAGTCGTTGTAGCGCTTTTGGAACTTTAGCACTTCAGTTAGATTTTGTAGCGCTTAGGCTTCCTGTTTTAGTGCTTTCGAAGTTTTAGCACTTTGACCCAAAATGTTAGCACTTTGACCAAATAAAATGGTGCTTTGTCTGTTTTTAATAGCGCTTTTGTCTGATGAAATGGCACATGTCATTTTTTTAGCACTTTGAATGCCTTTTTTAGCGCATTTAAATCAAAGTGTTGTGATTTTTATCAATTTATTCTTGATTTTATCGATTTCTGATTGTATCAACTGTTGGTTTGATATGAATGATTTTGTCTAATCAAATACATGTTTTGTCGACCTCATGATAGGTGAGGTCTGATGTTTGTTTTGATGATAACTATCCTCATGATAGGTGAGGAATAATTATGATTGACATACCTCATGATAAGTGAGGTTGATTTGATGCATTGATGATTGACCTCATGATAGACGAGGTTGATTTGATGCATTAATGATTGACCTCACGATAGGCAAGGTTCAATGATGTTTGCTCATGAGATTTGATCAAAATCCTCACCAAGAGCTGATTTGATTTGATATGGTATGTTGATGTTATTTGTTGATTGACATGAATTGATTGATTTTGATCTTGTTATTATAATAAGAGTGATTGGAGAACCTCCAAGTTCGAGAGTGTTTCCCTTGGACATTTGATCTTATACCACAATTGGCACAGCCTGAGACGACTATTATCACACGTTGTGGATTGTCTCTTCTTCTATATATGCCCTAGATTAGGACTAATCGGGGTTTGTTGACAGGGCTAGCCGAGAGGTGGCATAGCGAGCACAACACCTTTCATCTTCCTACTAGTGAGATGACAGTCACCCCAGAGGATGTCTGGCGGATTTTGTAGCTTCCGATTGTTGGAGATGTTGTCATGCATGATTCGACAGAGCAGGGTGGGACTAATGCCCTTCGTAGAGTGTTTCAGGATGATCATATTTTTGGAGAGTGGATTCCCTGGTGTGAGATGGTTGATGCATACACCACTTTGCCTACAATACTTGCTAGTTTCATCGGATGATTCCTTAGTCCTGATCGTAGGTCTAAGGGATTCTCTGTTGGTTGGGGCTAAGTTTTAGAGAGTATGGTTGTTCATGGCACGAGATTTTCTTGGGGCATGTGTATGCTTTCCCATTTATATCATGATTTACATTCATCTGTGTATCTCAGTGGTCAGAGTTTATCAGGCGACGTTACTTTGCTTCAGGTATGGGCGTGGGAGCACGTAGTTGTCACATGTCTAGTTCCAGTTAGACAGAGGCCACCCATGAGACCTTATGTGTTCATATATGCCGGTCGGCTTACTCAGTATAGACTGGGTAAGTTAGAGTATTGGAGGAGAGTTATTGATGACATAGAGTCTGTGACATGGCATCCCTACCTAGATTGTGATCATTGGGACGATAATGATATTCAACTATCATTTCTTTGTCAGTCGATGATCCTGATTGGTCGTGCTCATCTGGTACTGGAGAGATTCTTGATTAGACGAGTGTACAAACAGTATGGGATGGTACAGAGTATGCCTCAGGGTGTTGCTCATTACACTTGTCATCAATTGGATACCACAGATTGGGGGCCTTGTTTGTTGTATGCTGTTGTCGTTCAAGAATATCAGGCTTTACAACCATTTGAGTGGGACATTCGACTAGATATTGTCGAGCCTCCAGTTACAACTGACTATGCCGAGTATTTTTCTTTGCATCTATTTCCATGCCTTACCATTCCAGATGAGCCTGCCCCATTACCTGCAGAGGAGGACGTTCCTGTGGTGCATGGTCGAAGATGGAGGAGAGAGGATGTTGGAGAGGTTGAGGCAGAGGATGTTGGTGTGGTTGGTGAGGTCGATGTCGAGCTTGAGGAGGATGTTGGTGTGGAGGAGGATGTTGGTGCTGAGGAAGATGTTGGTGTTGAGAGCAACGGGGATGATAGTAGCAGGGATGATAGATTTTGATAGTGGAGAGGCTGTAGGTGGGTCGGGCCTTGTTTTAGATTTGCTCGATGAGACTATGCCTCGTAAGAGGCAAGCTGTGGGAGGTATTTCAGAGTGGCTGTAGATAGCGGATCTCCAGGTTCAATCAGAGACTGCTCAGGAGCAGCTTATTCAAGCACAGGGTTTACTAGAGTAGACCTAGGCTCAGATTACTTCTTTGACAACTGAGAGGAATGCGGCCAGGTTTGCAGCAGAGGGTGCTCAGGCTGCTACTGATAGATTACAGAGACTAGCAAATGGTATCTCCCTGGCATATTATATGCGAGAGGTTGCTCGTATTAGCGAGGAGATTGAGTTTTATAGAGCGAGATATTATGATGCAGTTCCTTTTGAGTAGAGAGTCAGCTAGGCGAGGTCTTGTTCTGCCAGGTCACGTTCCAAGACTGTTAGTGCGGGTGTTACACAGTCTCTAGATAGAGATCCCAGGGATCTCGGTTCCTCTAGTGGTAGGGGTCCTAATCATGCGATGCCTACATTTTCTAGAGCCAACAACACTCGATTTGTTTTCCGTGTTACATTTGAGATGTGATGTACACTTTGATTATTTTGATATACAACCATTTTTGATGTTATATCTCTCTTCATTTCAGACATCATTGTATACTTGACATTGTGATTTTGATATATATGAGATGCAGTGGATTCTTCGGTCTATTATGTGTTCTATATGATTCTCTAATGGGTGCATTTTCTTCTATGTTTTATATGCTATGTGATGGTTTTATTGTTATGATGGTATGCTTTGATATGATGTTGTTCTATCTATGATGCGCATAATGGTAATGTATGGATGCATGTTATATGGATACATGATGTATATGGATTCATGATTATGGATATGATGTGTTTAAATGATATACTATATGTGATGTAAATGCAAATATATGATGCAATAAATTGATGGACTTTATGATAAAATGGATGGATGATATATGGATATGTGATATAATAAATGGATGGATTTAATGAGTTATGATGATGATGTATGTTTGTGAAAATGGAATGATAGAGATATATGTTTGTTGATATTTTTGTTATGATATGATGAGAATGCAAAAATGATTTGATTGAAATGTATGAATGATGAAATGATGATGTAAATGCTTTTAATGTATGTAAATGAATATGATGATGCAACTATATGATCATGAGGATGTTTTTGTTAATGTCAAGTATACTCAGTCTATTATGATAAAAGATAATTGTTTAATGAATGATTCACCATTTTTGTAACAAATCTCTGCAAATGTAACACTATTATGGATGCAATCTAATTTTACCATCCAAATCTACATGTAAACATAGGCATTTTAACAATACTTTTGTGATTTGTATCATCATTGAGCGTTTAAAATGTTGAAAGTGAGTACAAACATCAAAGGTATAATGTAAACCGATAATGACCTGAGTACTACTTTCATGATTTTTGATATTGCAAGCGAACACAAGCATCGAGGTATAATTAAACTAAGATGACCTAAGCATTTCTTGCATAAACAAACAAGAATTAACCACTTTCCTATGTGAATTGGAATGTCATCCATGATACTTTGTAGAGCATTTCTCATGACAATTCACACAGTAATTATGATTAATTCACAGATAGCAGACAAAGAAAATACCATTTCTTCTTCCTGGCTTCTCTAGTTCAATACATCATTGAGTTGCTCCAAAGAAATGATAACAATGATCAAAGTACAACTTATCCAAATTTTGCTTAAAGTATTTCAATCATTATTCAGATTAGATCATCCATCTTGATTTTGTGATGTTTTTGTGTTTTCGAGTTTTGGATCAAACTAACCTAAAGACCTATCTTAGGGGCCTTGGGGGTTGATCAAAGATTAGCCTTGCCTACGTTATACACGCAGAGACCACGTAGTTCGACTAACTCAGACTCCTATTTTTGAATTTTTTGATACTGACTATTTAACTTGTTTTTGGATTTTCTATTGTGATTATGGATGGCCAATGTGTTTCTGATGATGATTGATATTCCATGTTGTGTTGTGTTTCAATCATTGTTTTTGTTTTGTTTGTCTTCCTGTTGTTTGTCCATTTTGTTAAGGTCGAGATTTATTGCCCCCAATGATGTTAGATGTTGCCTCCAAGCTAGTGTGAGACATGACCACGTGATATGATATGATAATGGATGCAAAAATGATGATGGTGAAAGCAACGACCATGACATGATTCAAAATAGATGGGAGAGCTGGTTCGAATCACAAATAGCGCCTATTTCCAAGTTTTCACTATATGTTTTTATTGCACTTTTCAGTCCTTTTTTTAATGTTTTTTGATTTGTTGTATTTTTCTGTCACCAAGATGCATGTTTGCCAGGTTTTCATCAAGGTAATTATTTTTCGAAACTTAATTCATGCACTAAGTGATTTAGGTATAGAATTTTCTGAGATGGATACTGTTGATAGGTTCATCAAACAGATCACCTTCAAGTGTTGACAATTGATATGCTCCTGATCCATACACTAATGTGATTACAAAGGGACCTAGCCAGTTAGGTTCAAACTTCCCTTTCTTTTCTCTATCTTGCTGATTCCTAGGGTTTTCCTTTAGGACCAAATCTCCCACTTGAAAGATTCTAGGTTTTACCTTGTGATTGTAACTCCTTGACATTCGTTGCTGATAGGCCTTCAAATGATTAAATGCTTGCTAATGACGTTCATCCAATAGTTCTAGTTCCTATAGACTAGAGGCTTTGTAATCCTCATTTGCTATGATACCCTTTAGTGAAACACAGAGTGATGGTATTTCTACCTCAATTGGTAGAATGGCCTTTGATCCATACACCAAGGCGTATGGTGTAGCTCCTATTGGTGTTCTAATGCTGGTTCTGTAGGCCCATAGTGCAGGATTTAACTGAACATGCCAATCACATCCAACATCGTTTACCATCTTCTTTAGTATTTTTAGGATTGTCTTGTTTGAGGCTTCTGCTTGGCCATTTCTCTGTGGATAGTACGGTGTTGAAAAATGATGTTGAATATGGAATTGTTCACATAATTCCTGGATGTCCTAATTTTTAAAAGGCCTACCATTGTCTGTGATAATGGATTGAGGTACCCTGTACTGATAGATGAGGTAGTTGAGTATAAAAGATGAAATTTGTTTTCCAATGATAGTTGTCAAAGGAACTGCTTCTATCCATTTTGTAAAATACTCTGTTGCTATGATGATGAACTTGTGCCCATTTGACGAAGAAGGATTTATTCTCCCTACCAGGTCCAGTCCCCATTGACAAAAGGGCCATGTGGATGTGAAAGGTTGTAACTCTTGCATCGACGCGTGTATTAGATTACCATGAATCTGACATTTTTGACACTTTTTAATATATTGATAGGCCTCTCTCTCCATGATAGGCCAACAATACCCTAAATAGAGGAGTTTCTTAGATAGGGTTAGCCCACTTGAATGGGTCCCACAAATACCTTCATGGACCTCTCATAAGGATGTTTCAGATTCGTGATGCCCCAAACATCAGAGAAGAGTACCATCTAGACCTCGACGGTAAAGGATGTCAGCGATTAATGTATGTCGCACAGATTGATGGATAAAGTTATGTTTTTGGTTTCTAGAGAGATCAAGAGGAAGAATGTTTTCTTTGAGGTAAGTATAGATCTCTCCATATTGTGAGGGTTGAGTGTTGATTATTTGGCATATGGTCTGTGAATCAAGATTATCATATGCAGGATTAGATACTTGTTCAACCATAAACTCATATCGATCTTTCTTTTCTGATAATTGCAAAAGGGAGGCAATTGTCGCCATGGCATCTGCAGCTTTGTTTTTTGCCCTTGGTATTTGCTTGAACTTGATATCCATGAAGTACTTTTTAAGATCGTCTATCATTTGCTTATAAGGCATGAGCTTCTCATCCTTTGTTTGATACTCGTCATTTACTTGATAAATGACAAGTTGTGAGTCCCCATACACTTGCATTTCTATGATTTTCCATTCAATAGCTACTTTGATGCCGATAATCAATGCTTTGGACTCAGCTATATTGTTTGTACATGGAAACATTAATCTATAGGATCTTGGAATGGTGTGTCCTTGAGGTGTGACCAATAGAATTCCTACACCAACTCCTCTTTGTGTATATGATCCATCAAAATAAAGCCTCCATTATTGTGTTGTAATATTCAAGATGTCAGCATCTGGAAATTCAATGTTCATTGGATGATGATCCTGTAATGGAGCTTCAGCTGGTTGATCCACTATTACCTGTCCTTTGATGGCTCTTCTGTCAACATATTGGATGTCAAACTCGTTTAAGATCATGACCCATTTTGCAAGTCTCCCTGTTAGAGCAGCTTTACCAAGTAGGTATTTCAATGGGTCTATTTTCGCTATGAGCCTAACTGTATGAGTCAACATGTAGTGTCGCAATTGTTGGGTTGCAAATACCATTGCCAAACAATCCTTTTCTATGAAAGTATAGTTTATTTCATATCTGTTGAGAGTCCTGCTGATGTAGTAAACTGCTTGTTCTTTTCCTTCAGAATCCTCCTGTGCTAATAGAGCTCCAAAAAAATGTTAGTTGTTGAGATATATAGTAATAGTAGTCTTTCTGCTATGGGTGGCATGAGTATTGGAGGTGACACCAAATACTGCTTTATCTGACTAAAATTTGTTTCACAGTTATGATCCCATTTGAATGAAACATTTTTATGAAGTAGATGATTAAATGGGCGACTCTTATCTGCTAGCTAGGAGATAAATCTCCTGATGGATTGTAACTTGCCTTGTAGGGACCGTAATTGACCGATATTTTTAGGCGGAGACATCTCCATTATTGCTTTAACCTTAGCTGGATCAACTTCAATACCTTTTTCTGACACTATGTAACCAAGAAGTTTTGTTGATGTCACCCCGAAGACACATTTCTTTGGGTTCAACCTTACATTGAATTTTTCCAGCCTAGTGAAGATTTTATCAAGTATTTCCAGATGTCCTTCCCTGGTGTGTGATTTTTCTAAGATGTCATCCACATAATCTTCCATGAAAGTATGCATCGTGTCATGGAAAATTGTGGTCATTGCCCGCTGATATGTCGCACCCGCATTTTTTAATCTGAAGGGCATGACATTCTAGCAGAATGCGCCCCAAGGGCAAGTGAATGTCATCTTTTCTTGATCTTTAGGTTCTATTTTTATTTGATTATATTGTGAGAAGCCATCCATTATAGATAACATGGCTTGTCCTGCTATTAGATCAACAATTATGTCAATGATGGGCAAAGGAAAATCATCCTTTGGGCATGCCTTGTTTAAATCCCTAAAATATGTGCATATTTTGATGCTATTATCAGTCTTGGATACTGGCACAATATTTGAGATCCATTCTACATAATCTATGGAATTGATAAAACTTGCATCCAATAATTTCTTCAGCTCAACTTCAACCATAAGGGCGATGTGGGGATGCATCTTTCTCAATTTCTGTTTGACCAGTTTGATTCCCTTTGGTAGTGATAGATGATGCATTAGGAGTTGTGGATCCAATCCTGGCATGTCAGAATAAGACAATGCAAAATTTATGTGTCGTTGCTTAAAGAATCTGGTGAATGCAGGCTTCTCCTGTTCTGTCCTGGATGCTGCTAGATGTAAGATCTTTTCCTTTTCAGTTGTTCCCAGATTTATAGACTGTGTCGGCTCTACCAGTACCGATGATCTATCATGGTAATGCTCTAGGAGAGTGTCAAATATTCCATCCTCCAGTGCCTCAAAAAGGTTTTCACTGTTGGATAAATTCTTTATTTTTCTTTTTTTAAAGTCTATTGTTGCCTGAGAGAGGTTTTCACCATTAGATTTATTTATTTTTGTTATTATTTTTGCAACTAAAAGATTTGGCACCCTCCTGTTGTAAAGCATCAATATGAGTGTTATGGATAGTACTTGTATCAGTTTCGTCACTGCAAAGATAATTTATGATGGCATCATCGTTTGAAAAGATTGGTATAAGAATAGGTTTGGTGGGTTCCCAGTTAATAAGTTCGGGGTGCATTAAAGGTAACAAGTCATCAGATTGAATAAGGTCAACTATTGTAAGTGTCCTGATAGCTAGGTGGTCAAAGTTATTGGTAGGAAGTTTAAGGTCTATGATAGTACTCACCTCCAAGTTTTCTGACTCACTCGATGTCTGATCATCCTCGCTTGAGTCATCAATATTTGTTGATCCCATAACAAATGTTTTATTTCCTAAACTTTGTCCCTCCTCTCGTAAGGGTGTATATACTTGGATAACATCAATCTCGGTTTTAATTCGGACTTTATGTTCATAGGAGTTGACCCAACGTGGCGAGAGACCATTGCTTCCCTTCTCGTCGGAGCTAACTGTGTGATACTGGCCTTTGTTCCAGTACCCACTTTTATATCCTAGTTGAAAATACACTTGGCTTTAGTGTGTTATCGGTTGAGTTGTTCCCTTGGGTGATTACTTTTTCCCCAAGGAAGGCCCTCTAAGATAAACAAAAGCAAGAAAACACATCCGTAGTTCAATCAACCCTCATTTAGAAACAAGGAGAGCACACACGATGTATTCCACTCACACTCGCAAGATTTGTTCAATTTTAGTCCCAAAATGAAGTGTGAAGGAAATTACGTACACAACTTAATATCACCGAAAAACGTTTTGATTTTCAAGATCGCTGTGAGGCGCGAGAGAAGTGCATATGTCTTTTCAATGATATTACTTTGGATAGATAATTACAAAAAGAAGAAGCACTTATTCATTTTAACCTTTTCAAAGCAATTGTGACTTCTTTTTAGAGCACCAAAGGACAAATGAGAGTTGCTTTGTTCAATTGTTAACCTTAAATAAAATCTAGTCAATTTTGCCTAAAGTTCTTTTCAAGCCTTTTGTAGAAAGAATTGAAAATTGTTGTATTGTTCTTTTTAGAACCCAAAGGAAATCTAGCAAGTCCTAAGCAAATGGAAAAGTGACAAATCTTTAAAAGAAGGGATTATAATTTCTCCCCAAAGTGTTTAAAAACACTTGATACAATGACGTGATAATGTTTTTTCTTTGACTTCCATGCTCCATTATCCCTTAAAACCTATAAAAAAAGCTCCAAATGTTGGATGAAATCAAGAAACAAGAAGATATGAGGGTTAGATAGATGATTAAGCATAAAAACCCTAAAAGTTAGACCAAGTTTTTGTGATTTTACATTAGGTGAAATTTTGAAAATTTTAACTCTATAAAAATTTAGAAACACCTACACCATTGAATAGCTTATGAAATTCTACCCCATTTAAAAAAAAGCTTCGAAAAAGACCAAAAAATGACCAAGATATGGCCATTTTAAGTTTAAATGAAAAAGAAAAAAAAGTCCAGCGGCTCTGCTTGCAATGGCGACTCTGTTTGGAGTCTAGCGACACAGTTTGAAGTTTGTAGCAGTGCAGTTTGAAGTTTGGAGCAGTGTAGTTTGTGTCTAGCGGTGCAATTTGAAGTTTGGAGTGGTTCTATATGGCCCCGCTAGACTATGAGCAGTGTTGTTTCCTGTAAACACACAAAAACACAAAAAAACATAGAATTTTCTCAAAAAACATGATTTGATCTTCTGGTTTTCCCTCCTTCTAGCACAAAAATGTGAATGCTTGATCTAGACCTGCATAAACATGAGTAAACAACACAATGTTAGTCCACAAACAAGTCCAAAACAATCATTCCCCATAAGATCCATTCAAATGAAATGAACAAGAAATAGGCAAAGAATTCAAATGAAAACTATCAAATCTTATTCAAAACCATCAAACCGCTATCCCATGGGGGAATTGGTGCCAATTTGATGTGGAAATTGGCCCTTTCCCAACTCCTTTGCAAGCTTGATGATCTTTGATGAAGATGTGATCCACTTTGATTGAATTCCTGCATAACCTAGCTATGAACTTGATAAAATTGATGAAAATGGTGATGCTTGAAGATGAATTTGAGCATAATAAGTTTGCTCAAATTGTGGATGAACTAAAAATGACTATAATAATTCTACTTGGACTGTGGATGATAGAAATTAAGGATGAGCTCTCTATTTATAGAAGAATGTGAAGAGAGAAAAGACAAAAGGGATGAATGTGAGACTAATCTTCAATCAATGAGAAGAAGCCACATGTCATCATGTGAATGGTTGAGGAATGAGCAAATTTTAGAGAATGTGCAAATAGGGGGGAGATTCAAATTCAAAATATGGCTTGAAGGATGAGGTGAAAGGTGAAGTTAATGCCACATGGCTCAAGAAAAGGACATGTAAAAGATTTTAAATGCTTTATTAGATGTACAAACCCTTTTGAAGGGATTTTTCAAATTTGGGGAATATTCCAACCATTGATGCCTTTTTGAATGAAATAGAAGATTTAATAAATCAAATAAATTGATTTATTGTGCAAGTGGGAAAAGCTAGAGGATGTGACATGCATTTAGATTAGATTAATTAAGATTTGATTAATTTAAGAGGAGATTAGATGATTTGACCATTTGATTTAAATAAATCAAAATGAAAGGAATAATGATTTTAGACTTAATTAAATAAGATTTGATTTATTTAATTAAAGAGGATGGTGTTAGCTTTAAATCAAATAAAGATTAATTTATTTAATTTAAATGAGACAATTTTAGATATTAATTAAATAAAATGAATTATTTAATTAAAAGAGGGACTATAGGTTAAAAAACAAAGTGATTTATAATTAATAGGAGATGATGACTTAATCAGATAAAAAATGATTTATTTAATTAAGAGATGAAATGTGATGAATTTAATTAAATAGAATTATTTAATTAAATGATTACAAGAGAGATGATTCAGGTGGAACTGTGTTATAAAATCAGGATCAAGTGCATGTACATTTTACGTGTCAACAAATCAGCTGAAATGGTGATCTCTTGTCCATTGAAATAAAATTTCAAACATTGGTATATGTGGATGGCACCACCTATATCTCATGGATCCAAGGATGTCCCAAGAGTATATTGTATGTCAAATCCTTGTCTTCACTTGGCAGATTATATCTTTTACAACTGGCCCTACTTGAATTGGTAGCACAATTAGTCCTTGGGAGGATCTCTCTTCATCATCATAGGCTTTGATAGTAATCTTTCTTCTGGCATCAATTGCATTTTTTGAATATCCTAGTGCATGAGTAAGTTTTAAGGTGCAGATTTTAGGCCAACTCCACCATCTATTAGAACATGTTTGACCTGATGTTTGTGAAAAAAAGCTCAATGTGGAGGGAAACATTGTGTGGATGTGTGATTGATATGTCATCATGCTATGAAAATGATAGGCAATGAGGTGTGGTCAAGTGTCCCACCATAGCTTGAAATTGGCAAATTTCCAAATTATTTGGTACTGTGGTGGCTACTAGAGCTTGTTCTAGAATTTCTTTATGAGCTGGTGAAATTTTGAGAAGTTCTAATATTGATATCTAAGTTGGGATTTTTTGCAGTTGATCAACTATGTTGTATTGATTTGACGGGACAACGGGTGTTTTAGAAGTACTTCCCTTCAAGACATACTTTGACTGAGCTCTTATGGTCGCCTTTACTAGCATGTTGTCTTGTTTTTCTCTGATTTTAATGACATTAATCTAATTATCAATTGCAGCCATGTTTGTGATTAGATTTATTGGTATGATGTCATTGATTTGATTTTCAACTGTAATAATGTTTTTGTTTTGATTACCAGTTGTAACAATGTTTTGTTCACGCTCAATTGTGATGTCACTAATTTGATTCTCAGCTACAATACAGTCTTGTTGGTCATTGATTTTAATGTCATTGTTTTTATCTTCAACTACAGAGATATGAAGGATAGTGGTGTCATAAACATAGTTCACATTTTTCCCTTTCGTGTTTGATGAAGAGGACTCCCCCTTTTTGTAGTTAGGTAAAGGATTCTTAAATGCTCCATGATCATTATTTGTTTGAGGTCCTTCTACAAATATTTATTTTCTATCAATCAAATCTTGTACCAAATGTTTCAATTGCATACAGTCATTTGTTTTGTGTCCTTTGTTGTGGTGAAACTCACAGTAATGTGCATCATTCCACCAAGATGGTTTTACCCTTGGTTCCCAATCTCGTGCCTCTAGTAATGTTATAACTTTGGTTGCAAGAAATTCCTTCAATGTTGATTCGAGTGACTATCCCAAAGGTGTGAATCTTCTTCGATTTGATGATGTTCGATATGGTGGTGGTTTAGATTCTGCATTATTTTGATTGGTATTTTGATTGGTGTTTTGGTTGGCGTTTTGGTTGGTGTTTTGGTTGGTCTTGGAGGTAGCAACTGTCAAGTTAAAGACTGGTTTTGGATTTTGTGTTTCAGCTGCAGCATCATTGTTACCAACATTTTTACCCTTTTTCCAAAATTTTGGTTTATCATTGCTATTATAATGATTAGAGGAGTTGGCTGAGTTGTTTCCTTCATTGTAGATTTTTAATACTCCTCTCTTGAGCAAGGCTTCTTCGATTTTGATTCCATTTTCAATCATTTTTTCAAAGGTGGGTGGGCATTGCAATTCAAGTCTATAGCTCATCTCATCATTTAGATTGTCAATAAAGATTTCCATCTTTTCCTTTTTAGGTATGGGGCGAGCATATCTTGCAAACAATCTTCTCCATCTTTGTAAAAATATAAGGAATGATTCACCCTTTTTCTGTTTTGTATTGCAAAGGTCCTTCATGGTTATCTCGTGTTGGATGTTATAGGATTATTGTGTGATGAATTTATTAACCAGCTCTTCAAAGGACCTAATACATGGTGGTAATTTTGAGAACCATTCCATACATTGGCCACCCAAGCTTCGTGGAAACAATCTCATCAAGTAAGTCTCCTCATGTGCAAACTCTAAGCTCATGGTTCAAAATTCCCTTGCATGATTTATAGGATCAGTTTTGCCGTTGTATTTATCATATTTTGGGAATTCACAATGTTTAGGAAAGGGTATCATGTTCACTATTTGATCAAAAGGATATGGGAAAATGTCTTGCAACAAGTATCTTTTTGTGGTTCCTCTTTGCATGTCAAGAAGTTGTTATTGCAGATTTTTCATTTGATTAGTTAATGCAGCCACTGGATCTGTGTTTGGTAGATCAATTTCTATTCTTTTAGGAAGTGCTTTCAATTTTTTTATATCAAAGTCAGTAGGTAGTTTCACACCTTGGCTTTCCAACATTAAAAGGTATTTCTCTCCATCTTTTTCCAAAAATTTTTGCATGAATTTGTGGAACTTAGGATCTTATTGAGTAGTTTGAATGTCTTTATCAATGATTTCATCAGTCTCAGGTTGGTGTAATCTATGAAAAGGGTTTTCTTCACCTTCAGCCATGGTAGTTTGAGTTTCAATTTCTTGTTCTTTGAGATTTTTCTTTTGAGACCTTGTTAAAATGGGCATACAAGTGTTATAGTTTTGACTAAACTTTGATCTTTGTTTTGAGAAAATTCCAAGGATAATAACTAAGTCAAATAGAATGACAAATCCTATTGATGAGACTAAGTTAAATATGATTGTACAGCGTTGTTTTGTGATGAAGGATGAAAGATCCTGATGATGAAACTTAGCTTAATAATCAGAGGTGTGATTGATGATTAGGCACTTTAAAGTGTTAGATCTTAGTTTAGTTTGAAGAATTTCACTTGCAAAGTCTAGTTTCTCCAAGTTTAAGACACTGTTGTGACTGAGGAATGATTCTATTATGAAAAAGATCCTAAATTATGGTTTTTATTGTTTGACAGATGGTGAATTCTAGTCTTTAGTTTTGAATTTACTGGATACGCTAAAATAGGGTTAAAATGTGCTAAAAGATGGGTTGAATGCGCTAAAATGTGGCCTAGATGCACTAGACTGTTCCTTGGATGCACCAGAAAATGGACTCAATGCGCTGGAAAATGACTCAGATGCACTAGAGAAAGCACTAAATGCACTAAAAGATAGACTCAATGTGCTGAAAAATGACTCGGATGTGCTAGAAAATGGGTTAAATGCGCTAAAAGATGCTAGTGATGCACTAGACTACCCCTAAATGTGATTTCAACTTTGTATTCTATAGGTGAATGTGCTAAAAGGATTTGCAAATGTGCTGTAAGATGGAACATATGCGTCAGAAAATGACCTAGATGTGCTAGAAAATGTTGTGTATGTGCCAGAAAATGACTCATATGCGCCAAAAAATGCTATGGATGCACTCAAACAAGGAATGCATGCGCTAAACTTGAAGTGTTCACTATTGTTAAAAGTCTTCCTGGTTATTTTGCTTTGACTTAGTGAATTTGAGTGTTTTCAGGGGATAATCTGTTGAACAGTGATTATTGTCTACTTTTTCCAGTTTGTGAATTATATGATGATTTCTTGAATAATGAATTTAAACACAGTGGCAAGTTGTAAAATAGTTGTGTCAAGCCTATGATCTAAACATTGAGTGTATGTTCAAGAATCTAGTCTGATTCCTTTGATTTCCACAAGTATTAAACAAGAGAAAATAAATCAAACACTTTTCTAATGTCAAGGGTCATTTATAATATCACAACCCACATCTTAGAACTATGTCAGCTCACACAACCTTGTCACCCCCTAGAGGGCGCCCATGTTTTTTCCTTTCCCGGGTCTTAACCAAAGTCGAATCCTCCACTTTTGGCCAGTAATCCTTGATAGTTATATGGTAAGTATCTTGGGGGTAGATTCTTCCCTCCCCTTGCACTGTGATATTAAAAATGTTTGGAGACTGACTTAGTTGGCTTCTACACTTAAGGTTCATAGTAAGGGTTTTTGTTTAGTGCGACAAATGATAAAACTCCCTAAGGAGACCTCCCAACATTTAGAACAAAGGTTTTAGGGATGGTTATCTTGCACACTACCGTTGAATTGTGAGTTTCCTCAGATTCACTTTTGATTATAGTGGGTCAAAAAACTTGGCTTTAGTTGTTCCCATAAGGTGAGTACTTTTTCCCACTACGATAGGCCTTCTAAAGGTGCTATCAAAACATGAAATAGTGAGTTTTTCATTCTGGTCACAAAGTGAACGGGAGCATAGGCCTATCACTTTACAAACACAGTAGATATGGTGGTCATTAATCCTTCTAATTCAACTAGATGCCTAATTTAATCAAAAGCAAGCAAAAATAACTCCAGCCCCTGCAAACACCATTAGTAGTTTGATATATTTATCTTTGACAACGTTTAAAAGTACCTGCAAAACAAAAAGTATTGATTAGTTTTTCAGAATTTTGAATTTTTGTAAAGTAAACCAGATGCGCTAAAACAGAGAACATATGTGCTAAAAGGTTACACCAATGTGCTAAAATAACTACTGAATGTGCTAGAGAAACTACTGAATGCACTAAAATATCAACTAAATGCGCTAAAAGAACCCCTGTATGCATTGAAAGATGATCTGGATGCGCTGAAAGATGGACTGTATGTGCTATAATAGGGACCGAATGCGCCGGAAGATGTTTTGTATGCGCTGCAAGAAATCACGGATGCGCTACATAGAAGTTCACGTCCAACTTGTTCATGAAAACTTTCCAAAAATTGTTGAAAATGGGGCTAGGCCCCATAGTGGGCGCCAAAATGTATTGTGAAGTATTGAAATATGTGTAAGTACAAAAACAATAATACAACACAATCAATGAGACATTATATTAAGAGATTCAAATACAATAATCAAAATCAAAACAAAAAATCTCTCCAAAGTTGTCCCATTGTTCTCTATCTTCAGGGATTTGTTAAATCATAATGGCTCTCAGATTTTGTGTATGCACTATGACTGTTAGAATGACAACCTAAAGAACGAGATGCTCGAAATTGCAATAAATCTATTCCTACATGATGATTGATAAACTATATGATATGTTGTAAATGATAGTGATGATGTGATAAGGATATGATGCTAAAGACTATGATGCAAATGTTGTATGAAAACTGCTATGATAACTAAGATGCAACTAATATTAAAGCCATGATTATGCTAAACTAAATGTTTCTAATTGCTAATTGCTAAATGCTCAAATGCTCTCAAATGCTCAAATAAAATTTCTATAGAGTAAGATTTCTCAAAGTTGGGATATGAAATGCTGTAGAATGAGGCTGTATTTATAGGATTTCCAAGGCATATTCTAATGTGGCAGCAACCAACGGTCAATATTTTAGCTGGAGAGATGAAGGGTGGAGAATGAAGAAGTTAGAGGGAATCAAGGAGAGTGTTACCTTTAATAGAACACAGTGCCAAGTGTGAGAGAGAATAAAATGATGGAGAGAGCCATGTGTCTCAAGTTTGTTTCAAAATTTGTTGAGGAAAAATCCCATTTAAATATTAAGGATATTTAAATTCATGAGACACTTGATGAGGTGGCAAGAGGAAAAGTTGTAGACATGTGACTAAATTTAAATTTGGAATTATTCAAATTTAGTAAGATATTAATTAAATAAAACAAATTATTTGAATTTGTTTATTTAATTAAGATTAGAGGAATATGATTTAAGATAAGAAGAATTAGAAAATGTGAACTATATAAATAAATTTAGAATTTATTTATAAGTAGACAAAATAAGAAGTTTATTAATTAAATACCTTGTATTTAATTAATTAATTATCCTGACTGATTTTAGGTGTATACACCTAGCATGGCCTAGTAGTCGGGACCCATCTTCATCTTCATACTTCATATTTGCATAGTTTGCATAATAATCTTCTACCTAAGTTGCACTTAAGGGGGGGTGTTGGTGTGAATAAATGTCTTGTACCTAGCTAATTAATTCACTAGGTAATTAGGGGACATATTCACATGTTAAGTTTACTTAAGATATAAGATTCTTTCTAAGAGTCTTAGTTGGCTTTTCTAGAACTTATCTTGTCTAGCTAGTAATGCTTGATTCCTAGGTAGTTAGTTTGTTAGTTGTCTCATGTCATAGGATTAAGACACTTGCCATGATCTTGTCTAATCCTATCTCTCTACCTTGCCTTTATAAGCAAGGCCTCTCATGTATATTCAATCATTTTCAACCATTATTCAATCTTGCATTGTTGAAGCAAGCTTTCTTTCCATTCTCTCTCTCTCTTGTGAAAGATTCTTTGGTCTAGCAACTATTCCTGGGGGTGTTGGGTAGTCACCATTTTCTCCCACAATATTTACTAAATGCAACATAGAATAGGGAGTATAATGTTGCACATGATTAAATGCACATAAGAGAGGAGTTAAAACATTGCATAGCATGAATAAAAATCTGACAAGTATAACAAGTAAATTTTGTGCATAATGCGCTTGAGAGAGAAGTTTTAGAACATCACATAACATAGGAATAAGTCAACACATAGATAAAAGGTGTATATTATATGCAACACAAATAGTTTCTCAAGTTTGTGAAGCACATAAACAACGCTATAGAGAGGCATTTCATTATATTTAAGTTGCTAATAATGCAAACATGTGCTAGCATGTTGATGTGTAAATAGGCAGTGCCATGATAGGAAGGATAAAGTGAATAGAAGTCTAAAACCAACGCTCAAATGGAAATAAGCATGCAAACTTTGTCAAAGCAAAGATGGTTGAAGCTCATGAGGGTAGTCTACTTGCAAAAAAAATAGGAAACCTGTAGATATGTGTTGTCGTGCTTTAAATCAATAAAAGAGTCATGTTGTCATTTGAAAGGAGGCAACTCATCCATTCTATGAAGTTTGAAATGAGAGGGTTGTTTATGTGTTGCAATTTGTAAGTTTAAATCAGCCACATTTCATTCTAAAAGGCTGAGTTGATGCATTGTTAGTTTGTTGTTATAGTGGTGGTAGAAAAGAGAGAAAAGATGGCTAATTTAATAGCAAGTTCATAGCATTGAGTTTCTCATATTTTGGTATAAATAGGGGTAGCTTCTCTAAATTTTGTTACACTCATTCATTATGATTTCTTCTTATTCGTAATTCTAGAGTTTTTTTAGTTGTTGTGTGAGAGAGTTGTTAAGAGTTTAGTGAGGAAAAAGTGTTTGTTTTAGCATATTTTCATATTATTGAGAGCTTTGTAAGAGGCTAGGATTTGGAGATAGGTTGATTTTAGAAGGAGAAGAAAGTGTGGCTGCGGGATTGATCTTGAGAAGCGATATCTTTGTTGGGAGCTATAAAATCCAAGCATACTGATTTTACTTTAATATTTTTATGTTGAATCATATTTGAGTGCAAGTGTTTGAGGAGAGATGAATTATCTATTTTTGTTAAACTTGCTTGTTTGATCTTTCAATCATTCTTATTTTAAGGAGCTTTCCTGATCTTTGGGTGATTTATTATGAGATCTTATTGTTTGAGACTATATATATACATATCTATTTCAATTATTTAAATTATGTGGTTAAATAAGATAATCTTAGTGAATTTTCTTAAATACCTGAATTGTCGTAGATTATATATACTTCATAGGTTGTGAAGTATGGGAATTAATATTACATTGAAGTGCTAGCTTGAATTTGTTATATCAATATTCAACATTAGGGTTGATAAAACATATATTTTGATTATGTTATTCTTGACTAAGAGTCTATTCCTATTCATAGAATTCTAGAAGAGGACTCACGTATCAGCAACCCAAAACCATATGGAGAAGAGGAATTGTAGGTGCAGAAGCACAAACTCCTCTCAGGTTGATAATGTCCTCCAGATTATATACAAATGTAGTGAACATTGTAAACATGTGAATATTTGAATCATATTGAATGTAGAGGTTTTAAGATCATTTATGATCACTTGATTGTTGAGATTATACTTTTGATGGAGTCATTTATTGTTGAGAATATACTTATTGGAGTAGTTTATTGTTGAGATTATACTCTTGAATGGAGAAATTTATTTTTGAGATTATACTTTTGAAAAAGAGTCATTTAATGTTATGACGTTATGTTTACCCATGTGGATAATTTAGTTATTCATGGGGTTAGGATAATCCATAGAAAAGGGAGTAACCTAGTTGGTCACTAGCTATGCCATCACCATTTTAGGTTGGAATTATATTATGATTGAAAAGAGAATGAATGGTCAAATACAAAATCAAGCTAAGGGGTGGGTGAACGTACAACTATGCTTATGAGTGACTAATTAGAAACTTTGGCCAAATTAGTGTAAGTAGCCACTGTTTACACTATCTGTTCACTATGACCCAGATTTGCATAACTAGGTTGGGGATATCATACATGTAAGTTGTAGCTAGTGTATGATAGCACTAGATTATGTAGGACACAACACCATTCTCAGGAAAGGCTAGTATTATAAGGTTACCAACGCAATCTCTTTGTTGAAGGGTAGGGCCATCTTACTTGTTTGGTAGATGTGTAGGGGATCGTAGTAAGTTTGTGGTTGGCGAAAAAGCACTTGAGTGATACTCTCCCTCAGATAAGTTGGCAACCAAGATTTGAGGATGTATGCCAACAAAGGCATCTAGACCATTTGTATCTCTGTATCATTAAGCTCATGGAAGTTATGTATGTATTCATGTATCTTTATTCTTATTGAGAAATTGTAAAAGGGAAAAATGTTATCATTGAAATGGAATTATGGAATATGAAAGTGTTACTTGGGATTTTGTAATGTTTATTTATAAATGCAATGGGAGTTTGGAATGAGATTATTTCAAATGTGCACCTTATTATTGAATTAGAAAAGAAAACAATGTATTACTAAATGTTGGTATCATAAATTATTCACTTGTGAGTTAAACATAGTAAAAATTAATGGGTAGAACAATGGACATGTTACACATGGTATGGGAGCTACCTGGTTCAACATTGGAAACTATGAGCCCATTATGTAAGTATTGCATAAACATTATCAGTAGATAATGGTTGAAAAGTTCTTAAGCTAGGATGGCATGGGGAAAAAGAACAAGAGAAATAATAAGGAAGACAATCTTCCTAAAACTTGTCTTAATATGGGACTAGGAAAGAATCATCCCTGCAGTTTAAAAATCCTAAACCAAAAACTCATTAAAAGAAACCTTTGGATTGTGGAAGTTATGCAACAAGGTTCAACAAGAAGGATATGGGGGAATACCGATGCGAAAATTGTTTAAATGACTTTGAGGGTTAGAAAGAATTGAAGTAATCCCTCTTACTAATAGAAACCTATAGTTGCAAAGAGTCAAGGATTGTGGATTAAATAAGGATACTATGAGTCTATGAGTATACTCTATTTCTATTCATACAAATGCTTAAGTTGGAGAAACTAATTGTTAGCATAAATTGGAAACATCAGATGAAGAAGAAAAGTCAACATATTGTGAACCAGAATCAACTAGAGAGGTATCTAGGAGGAAAAATAACCTTATGACAATCTCGGTTGAAACAAAATTAAAATCTTTTAATGATAATTGAAATTAAGACTGTGGTTCTAAGCCTAGAGGTAGGGGTAGACCTTTGTTGCAGCAGCTTCAGGAGAAGGAAAGAAAACTTGATATTGCTTATGGTTCACAGATGACTCTGCTTGAGATGGGCCTGAAAGGCTCCTCACAAAATATTCCATGAAGATCCTCTCCTGGAATATTCGAGGATTGAATAATCCTCACAAATGGGATCTCCTTGCTAATTTAGTAAGAGATCACCGACTTGATATCATCCTAATTTAGGAGACTAAAATGGGGGTGGATAAGGTGGATAAAATCAAGAATATGTTGTTTAAGGATTGTGGTTATCAAGCCTTTGATTCTGATGGGGCTTTTGGGGGTGTGGCTACTTTCTAGAACCTGAAGGTGTTTACTAGGTCTACTTTGTTTGGGGAAAAAAACCATGTGGCTACTTGCTTTTCGATCCCTAGAGATAAGTTATTGTGGGTTATTTCTAATATTTATGCTCTGAATTCGAAATGTGCCAAAAAGCATTTTTGGGATGGTTTGAATAGGTTTAAATCTTGGTTCCCTTTCCAGAACTGGTTGGTGATGGGGGACTTCAATACCTCGTTGAATGATGCTGATAAGTATGGAGGTTCTTAGGTGGTGGAGGATAGTAGATTCGATCTTATGAAATTTATTAATGATAATGCCTTACTGGACCTAGACCTTTGTGGGGCTTCTTATACTTGGTCCAATAGGCATGCAAGGGATGCTCTTATTTAGGTGAAGTTGGATTGTGCTCTCCTTTCTCTAGATTGGCTACTCTCCTTTTCCTACTCTCTTTTGTCCCTTACTAGACTTGGCTCAGATCACTTCCCTATCTCCTTGAATGTGAAGCTTCTAGGCCGAAGGAAATCCTTCCCTTTTCAATTTGAGAAGATGTGGGTCAACCACCCGAACTTAAGAGACAAAATTGCTGCCTGGTGGGGTATTAATGTGGATGGTTCCACCATGTATAAAGTTGCTAAGAAGCTTGCTTCTATTAAGAAAAATATTATTAAGTGGAATAAATCATCTTTTGGCAATATTTTCAAGGAAAAAATCTGTGATTAAAGCTAAGTTGGATGTCCTACAATAGAGGATTCAGGCTATTGGGAATGATCATGCTACCCTCTAGGAGGAAAGTATTCTTTTGGCCAAATTGCATAACATTGTGGCTATAGAGGAGGAGTTTTGGAAGCAAAGATCTAGGGCTATTTGGCTTTGGAGTGTGGATGAAAATACTAGTTTCTTCCATCTCACTACTTTGAAGCATAGATCTTCTAATAGAATTTCCAAAATTGTTGTAAATGATCAATCTTTGGAGGGGGACGATGAGATTATAAGTGTAAACAGGCAAAAATACGTGTTAGAAAATGAGCAGCAAACAAAAGAGTGCAAACAACAAATATAAACACCCTACACCTCAAGATTGGGCAAATGATTAACTTAACAAAATAAAATGGAACATTTTACCTTGTTGAGTTGTCATTTGGTTGGCCCTTCGATATTTGATGTTGTATGCTCCTTTGATGGCGGATAATGAGGATGCAAGATGGTTGAAGTTGGATGACAATGGAAGCAAATGCTATGGTGAGTGCAAGAAAAAGAGAAATTTGACCAAGTATGACTCCAATGAAAAATTTGCAAGAGTTTGACTAGCACAATGATCTCCCCTCAAAATGAAAGAAAAAAGGGGGTATTTATAGAGAATTTTGAATTCTCTAGAGAAATGGATGGTTGAGATTAAACCAACATGGCCAAGATGTAGGGCTATGGTGAGTTGAGAACTCACAAGCCCTCACATCTTGACATGTGGCATGTGAAGTGGCTTGAGATAAATGATGTGGACATAACATGGAGGTACTACATAGTACCTTGGGATTTGGACAAGATATCCTCATAAAGGAGGTCCTTGTCCCCATGTGGGTGAGAGGACATGTGAGGAATTAAAAATTCCTCAAATATCCATATGGGAATGAGAGAAAGAATTTAAAATTCTTTGAAATGCATTAGGGGATTAAATGCGAATTAAAAATTCACATGGGGAAAGGGGGTGCCTTCTCCAAAAGGAGAAAGTCTTTAATAAGATTGACTTAGGACACATTCCATAAATGACATGGAGATTAGGTTGACGTAATTGAGTGATTAAGGTTGTGCAAGTAATTGATTAGACAAATTAATGACATATTAGAGGCAAGTGGGAGATTATGGAGGAGTTCACATGTGGCTTGATGTGACAAGTCAAAGATCACATGGGAAAGAGAAAAATGAATTTAATATTCCTTGGAAGGATAAAAGGAATTAAAAATTCCTTGAGAGGTTGATTAGGCTAGTTAATGAAGGATTAGAGGAGGGTTAGGTGGCTAAGAGAGATTAGAGGCCAACTTACAAAAGTTGGAGGATGTGGCACATCCTAATCAAGGATTAGGCATGTGCACATCCCTAATGATGAGATTAGGAGAATAATTAGGATTAAGAAAGGGATGTGGCATGTGAGGAATTAAATAAATGTCATATTTATTTAATTCATTTCATGAAAATAAGGATTAAAAAGATAAGGTATTTATTTATTAATTAAATACCTTAGAGATTTGGTAGAAATAAGGATATTAATTAAATAATAGGGATATTACTTAATTAATGCAAATAAGGGGATGCTTAGACGAAAGGGGATAAATTTGGATAAATTAAGTGTCCAAATTTAAGTGTCTACATTTTTCCCCTCTTTGAGATGGTGTTACGAAGTAGCATCATTTCAAAGAATATTAAAACATAGAACCTAGAAGAAGGTGGTTAGATTGGGAAAGATGCCCCAGTCATTTAAAGGAGTGACTAGGAAGGGAAAAAATGATGAAAATTAGGGATGAAGGATGCTCCCTCGAGAGGACATGTGGGTTCAAGAGAACACGGGCATGCTCTCAAAATGGAGGAAATGATGCAAGGCGTATATGAGGAAGATGATGCAAAGGTATATGAGGAAGATGATGCAAAGTGATGGGTAAGAAAGGATGAAAAGGCAGTAGGAGATTGGGAGGGGAGAGTGATGAAGGATGAATGAATGGGGGGGATTTTGATAGATGAGAGGATGGAGATGAAATGCAATCCAAATGCAATTTTCCATCTTTAGGAGCACTGATTTTTGCTATAGAAGAAGACATGATACACCAAGGTATAAAAGACCAAGGCAGATTAGTGTCTAATGCATGAAACAAACACATCAAACAAGAAGGCTATCCCAACACTCCAAAGTCGCGATGACCTTGGTCGGGCCAGGTATCGGGATAACCACAAGCACACAAGGATGCCCCGGCGTAACACAAGACCTCAGGGATCTTGGTGGGTACTACGTGGGATAACCAATAAGACAACAACAAAGAAAAGATCAAGATACGCCCCTATGTTGACTAGTCAAAGCACACCATGATATGATGGATCAAGGCGACCATGACAAGTGATGATAGGGAGCTCAAATGATAAACAAAATCCAAAAGCATCAAATTTAGCAATCAATTTCAAACATCCTTTGCCATAGGATCAAGGGGATGGATGGGATTGATGAGGTCTGTTAGGAAGGATGCATCTTGTTGAGACTGATGATGGATACTAAACTGAAAGATCGATATGACGCATGATATTCAGAACCGATTGGATATGATGATACAAGTGGATCTTGTTTGTTAAGAACCAGCTAGATAAGTGCATAGCTTGACGACACGACACAAGATAGGAGACTGACACATCCTAGTGACCTAGGGGCTCAGGGGCTGATCAAAGATTAGCCTTGCCTACATGAAAGCACAGAGCCCTCGTAGTTCGATAAAAGGCTGACAACTGACCACGATGGAGACTTCGATGGATGATAGGATGGAAAAAGAAGAAAGACCGATGATAGATGATAAAGGATCAGATAGACAAAAGCCTTGAGGGCGGATCAAATGATCGCCTTGCCTACATGAAAGCGCAGGGGAAACGTAGTTCAACGAAAGGACCAAAGACAAACGATGGATAAAGGATGATGGGATAACCCTAGATAAGGGGATAAAATGATTGGACCGACACGATGGGACATGATAGACCTGTTAGATTGGATCGAAGGATGGTGACTACACAAAGCTCAAGGATGGGATAGTTATCCAAATCAACAAAGATGAAGTGGGAGGATGACAAGATGGATAGATGAATGATGAGAAAGGATAGGAGATTGAAAAGATGTGTAAAAGAAGTGGAAGGGATGATGATGAGGTAGATGGCATTGGGTTGCATGGGGAGTAGCCGATAGCTAGAGACCAACAACAAGGGATTATAAGATGGGATGAGGAGAAGGAGATGATGATGGGGAGATGAAAAGGATTGGTTGGATTGATGGATAGGAAGATAAGGATTTGGATGAGGAAAAGGTGACCAGATGGATAGATGAAAAGGGATGCTATGATGGAAGGATAGGAAGATAAGGATGGGGAGATGGATATAACGATAAGGAGATGAGGATAGGGAAATGGAAGGGATTGCTCTGATGGAAGGAATGATGTCTCCAAGGACTATATCACAAAGGAAGATAGATGCCCCCACTCTAGATATGTCATGTGCGAGGAGGCATGAAGGATGCAATAGAGAAGGATAGGAAAATAAAGGAGTGAGATGGATGAAGATAGGATGCTTGGATAAGGAAGGGAGATTAAGGGTAGCATGACGAGTGGATAAGGAAGGTAGACGAGTGCGAATGAGGAGTAGGATAGTGTGCAGATGAGGGGAATGTATGCTAAGAGGTGTCCAAAGCATGTTTATATGTTTTCCCCTATCGTTATCAAGATCACAAGGAGGATGGAAGGATTGGGATAAATGAGATATGCCAAGAAGGATGTGTAAGATAGGTAGGATGGAGGGGATGAATGAAAAGGATGTATAGCAAGAAGATGGGTGCATAGCTGGAAGCATAGCAGGAAACATAGCGGATGGAGGGAATGCATATCAGGGCTGAAAAGTCTGATGTTACATGACAGTTTTCATCATGGTACTTATCCAAAACTTGTTTGCAAAGTTTTTCACCATTGGATAGATTATTTCTCTTTACTTTTATTTTTTTGATTTTTGATTTTTGAATTTTTTTGACTTTTTTGGATTTTTTTGACTTTTTTGGATTTTTTTGACTTTTTTGGATTTTTTAAATTTTTTGGATAGCATGCAGAAGGAGATGGATAAGGATAGGGAGGTGAATAAGTGGATTTAGAAGACATGTGATAAGGAGATGGATGAAGGACTCAAGCATCAAGTTCCATACAAGGTGTTAAGAGCCCATATTTGAAGTGACTGTTGGACATTGGTACAATCTTATTAGGATAAATAGATTATGCAAGAGGATGAATTAGAGGAATTTGATGGGGGAGATATGTGGGGTAATGGATGGGATGCTCGAAAGGGTGTGGATAGAATGATGGGGTGGATGTGTGACGGGGTGGTGAGTTTAGGACCAACATTGACACATATGGTGATGAATGTGAAATGATAGTAGTATTAATGGATGGGGAATGTGGGGATAATGGAGGAGATGGGATGGTGAATTTTGGAATATAAGGACCCAAAATAGACTTAGGAGATGAAAGGGGTGTATGATTAGCTTTTGTATTAGCAACTTTGGATGTTCTTACAAATTTTTCATTTGATGGCATTGCATCTTTTTTCTTTGGGATCCACATGGTTTTGATCTTTTCTTTGGTGGACCCTTGCAAGCTACAGATTTGATTTTGATTTTGGATTTTATTTTTCTTTTCTTCAACATGTCGTTTAGGTTCATGTGGATCTTTAGATTTAGGCACTTTTGCTTTGGCATCCAAAGTGCTTTTACTAGCAATGGGATGGGTGTGAGGAGATGGATGATGTGGAGCGATGGAGGTAGGATTATGAGGATTACGTGTAGGTATGTGCCTTTTTTGATCCTGATTAGGGGACATGAGAGAGGGATGTTTATGATGGATGACATGGATAGGTGTTGGATGGATGAAAGGATGAGATGGAGGAGGTGATTTTGGGATATACAGACCCAAAGCAGATAGAGTGGGTGGAGGGACATAAGAACCCAAGATGGATGGAGTGGATGAAGGATGAGAGATGGTGGATGGAGGGATGTAAGGACCCAAAATGGATGGAGAAGATGAAGGAGGAATATGGACGGTTTTTTTGAGGCGATATGATAGAGGAGGAGGGATGGTAGTATATGATCGGGTGGAGCGATGGGAAGAGCCGACATTTCTTTTAAACCTTCGTTGAGGGCGTCTAGAGAGTTTGTACCAACATCTTTAGATTGTGAGTCTTGGGAAATAGGTCCAAAGGCCTTCCATACTATATTTTTTCTTTTGACTTGGATGGGCTCTAAAATACCTTGCTCATGAGGCTCTAGACCTTTTCCTTGATAGTTCATTTCTTGGCATCACGATCCATGATAGGATTTGTGTTATTCTTGATGCAAGTCCATTATTAGGTGGAGGATGATGGGTGGTATATACACTGTGTTTTTCTTCTGCAAGGAGGCCACCATGGAAGAATGTGAGAGTACCAAGGGGATATGCAAGCAGTGTGGGGATAATAGTTTTAGGCGATGATGTGGGATCATGAGAGGGAGATGATGGGATAGCAACATATGGATGGGTGGTATCGAGAGAGGGAGTAGGGGATATGATAGGATCTGGATTTGTGGTAGCGGGCTCATGCGATGGAGATGGAGATGGAGCGGTGGAATCTTGAATGACAAGGGGATCATGGAATGGAATGGATGGGGGACTGTGATCTTGAGGTGGAATAGATGGGATGGTAGGATCTTGATCTGGAGAAGGGGATATGTTGGCATGCTTTGGATTAGGCTCTTGGCATGACTCATCTTGTGTGGGAGGCATGATAATGGAGTCTTGGTGGGAATCTTCAAGTGGAGAAGATGGAGGGATGAAGGATTCAAAACATTCATTGGAATGGATTTTAGTGACAATAGGAGTGGAAGAAGTGGATTGGATTAGGGTGTCATCGATAGGTTTGATGACTCTTAGAGTAGGAAGTGGGTGTTCAATGGATTCGGTAGATGTGATGGTAGGAGATGGGGACTCAATGGATTTAGAGGATGTGATGGTTTCGATGGTTTGAGTGGTGCTAGGGGTGGTATCATCAATGATAGGTGTTGGGTGGAGAAGGGTCTCGTCACTAATGACCGTGGATGATGGGTTGGGATGGCATGATTCCACAACTTCAAGGTGTGGAGTGGTAGATGTCTTCTTTGCTATAAGTCCTTGGAGAACTTCTAGAGTGAGAAACTTGAATACTCTAGGCTAAGATGGCATGGTAGGAGTGGATGAAGGATTATGGATTGGTGGGGGATTAGAACTAGGGATTGGTGGACTAGGATTAGATGGGGGAATGGGATTGGATGCAGGACTGGGAATAGATGGGGGATTAAGATTAGATGAAGGGTTAAGATAGGGGTATTGGAATGGTGAATTAGGACACGAGGATGCGGGTGGTGGATTGTAGTAAGGGTATTGCAATGGTAGATTAGGATGGGAAGATTGAGATCACAGATTGAGATAGGGGAATGTGGATGTCAGATTAGGATAAGAAGATGTGGATGTTAGATTAGGATAAGTTGATGCGGGTGTTGGATAAGAGGATGATGTAGATGATGGATATGATGGATATCCCTTGTCAAAGGTAGCATAAGGAGCATGATTAGGCATAGATGAAGACATAACAAGATAAATTGAAGGGGTGATTGGATTTTGGAAAGTGGGTGGAGAAAGCTTACTAGCAATGATAGTGTCGAGGGGATCCATGTAGTATACCTCTTGATCAATAAGACTTTCGTTATCTTCGTTGACATAATTAGGGTTTCCCTTGACCACTATTGATGGAGGATAAGGATTCATGATGATGAAAGGATAAAGAGGATGGATCAAAGATTTTGGATGGGAATGGACTAAAGCTCAAATCAGGATTTAGGTCAAGCTCAGATCGAGATTGGATTAAAGCTCAGATTGGGATGGTTGGATGATGCGATGGGATTGATTCTGATGATCGGATTTGATTACCAAAGGATGACCTCGGCACCGAACTTGCTTTGAGATGGAAGTAGATTGATTGGGTCGAAGGTGATCGGATAAGGATGCGTTTGGATTGAATTAGATAAGATCAATCGATGATTGATAAGATCGACTAATGGATCAGATAGGATGACGAAAGGGACTTTAAACCCCGTTCAGAGATTACCCTAGGTGACATAGGATGCTGATTGATCAGATTAAAGGATAAAAGGATGATTGCGACACCGAATCCACTTTGAGATTGAAAATGGATTGATTGGGCCGACGATAATGATTAACTTAGGACGGATGACAATCCTAAGTGGATGTTGATGATGATGATCAGATCAGACAATTAGGTCAATTTGGATAATAACCCAAGATGAAGTTCAGGGGATTTGGATGGGGAAAATGATGATTTGATTGGAGAAATGGATGATAGAAATGGACAAACGACTGCTCAAAACAAGAGAAGGAGGTTTGAAATAGATGAAAGATTACTTAGAACGAGTAAATAGTTGGTCGAGAGGGATGAACGACTACTCAAAATGAGTAAATGACCACTCACAATAGATGAATGATTCTCAGAATGAGAAGATGAAGGTTTGGAATAGATGAAAGATTACTCAGAATGAGTAAACGATTGATCGAGATTGTTGAACGAGAGTTCAAAATGATTGAAGGAGGTTTGAAATGGATGAATGTTTACTCGAAACAAGTAAACGGATGATTGAAATGGTAGAACGAATATTTAGAATGGATGGATGAAAGGTCGAAAAAAATGGCAGATTACTCAGAACAAGTAAACGAATGATCAATAGGGATGAACGACTACTCGAATCGAGTAAACGATTGCTAAGAACATATGAATGACTCTCGAAAAAAGAAGACGAAAGCTCAGAATGAATGATAGATTAATCGAAATGAGTAGATGATTGATCGAAACAGGTGAACAAGAGCTTGAAATGACAAAAGAAGGTCCAGAATGGATGAAAATTTACCCGGAACAAGTAAACGAATGATTGAAAAAGAGGGAACAAATGTTCATAATGGATGGATGAAAGGATGAATAGGACAAAATTGAAGAAGATGGAGGGAGGGATCTTAATATTTATTTCGATATCCAAAAATCTTGACTGCAGATGGACTAAAGCTCATATTAGGATTTTGGTTAAGCTTGTTGGAATTGTGTGCCTCAATCTCACAGGCTGAAACCTCTAAAAGAGCAAAGTCGCTGTGACATCTTTATTGTCTGGCCGACTAGTAGTTGTGTAACCTTGTGAAATGTTCAGGTCGCCGAGACCTTGATGATGTCTTACCGACTGGAGCTATTGCTGTGACTTGTGGTGTTTAGTGTAACCCTCTGCCGAGTGGGTTGGTCTGGCCGACGTTTTGGTTCCTAGTAGATGTCGGGGAGACTCATGGCGACTGCAGTTATCAAGGAGACTCTTGGCCGAAAGGTTTGCTTTCGGTATGAAGTCTTAGCGATGTGAGATGTCTCATCGATAGTTATACACTTGGAGTCATCAGGATAACATAAGGGTTCGGTAAGAACTCTTGGTGACAGATGTTTGTCTCACCGATGCTTTGGCTATTATCGGTATGACTCCTAGCGAAAGGTGGTCTCGGGGTAAGATGGAGGCTTCGGTAAGAACTCTCAGTGATGGATGAAGTCTCGCCGACAGTAGGACATTTCGGAGTAACATGGTTGTCTCGGTATGATCTCTTGGCGAATAGAGATATTCTTGCCGAATAGCGCTACATGTGATGATCATCGGTATGACGTCTCAGCGATATGGCTTGTCTCTCCAACAACTTTGCTCGATGAATATCGGTATGACATAAAGATCTATGAGACTCTTGGTGATAGGAAAACTCTTGCTGATAGAGATTCACAAGATGGTTTTGCATTCGGTATAACGTCTTGCCGAAGGTGATGACTCTTGCCGATATCGATAGTTGGGCTTTGTGGCATCGGGGAGACACGGTTAGTGTCTCACCGACATGCGAACACTATTTGAACGCCTTGACTGATTGAAAGACTATCCTACATGGTGTGACTTCGACCAATCAGGAAGCAAAATGGGAACCACTAGCAGTTGGACTGTTGCGGCTGTTACTGAGAGGAAGATCAACAGACCAGGGTTGACATGGATATACTCTGAGATTGAAGATGATGTTCGGTTGGGGAATACAGTGGGTTCAATGAATGGTTGGATGAACAGTTCGATGAGTGATTAGTGTGAATTCAATTCTGAGAGCATTGTAACTTGAATGTAAGGTTGATCATTGTGTATGTGCTGTAATTTGACATTAGAGAGTGAAGCCCGTACTATATATGTAATTTTGTTTACTGTAATACAAAGGGTTTTTTCTTGGTGTGGTGGGTTTTTCTCCCATAAGGGTTTTCCCACGTAAATCTGGTGTTCATGTGTGTATGGTCATTTCTTTGTTTCTGTTATTTCTTTCAAGTGTATCTTAATTGGACTGTAATTGAAAATTTAAAAGCACCTCTACATTCTTCCCTGAGGTTGTGACGTTAGGAGAGTTGTTTCCGCACCTTAGCTTTCCTTACAAGTGGTATTAGAGCCTGGCCAGTTGTGTTATCCTTGTGGGTACATTGGGTTTTTTGTGTCAATTCTATTTAGTGGGAGTCTTGTAGAAGTTTGGTAATTTGAATTATAGGTTAAGATGGCAAGCACGTTAGGAAAGATTGAAATTGAGAAACTCAATGGCAACAATTTTGAGTTGTGGAAACTTAAAATGGAAGATCTGTTGGTTGATCGTGATTTTTGGATTGTTGTGTCTGGAATGAAGCTTACAGGCATGAAGCAAGAGAATTGGGACCTTGCAGATAGAAAATAAAAGGGGCTGATAAGGCTCTGTTTAGCAGACTCTATTCTTTTGAATGTTCATGAAGAAAAGACTAGCAGCTATTTATCAGGGCAAGTCCTTGGTGAATAAATTGTTCTTGAGGAAGAAGCTATACACTTTGAGAATGTAGGAGGGAGGGTCTGTTGCTGATCATTTGAATGCATTCAACATGCTAATTGCTCAGTTAACATCTATGGGTGTGAAGACTGATGAAGAAGATCACTGTATACTGTTATTATGTTTTTTGCCAGATTCTTGGGATCACCTAGTGATGGCTATTGGGAGTACGACATCCACTTTTAAGATGAAAGATGTTGCTTCTTTGTTATCAGAAGAGATGAGAAGGAAATCTTCTGAGATGGAAAAGGAGGCTCTTGCTGTTAGAGGAAAATCGAAAGAAAAAGGCAAGAAGAAGGACAAGAAGTCCAAATCCAAATCAGAGGGGAGATCAAAGTCTCCTAGAAAGAAGTCCAAGGTGAAGTGCTGGAATTGTGGGCAACCTGGTCATGTCCGAAAGGATTGTAAAGAGGAGAAAAAGAAGAAGAAGAAGTATTCTTTCGACAATGATTCTTCTCAAAGTGATGCAGACGCCTTCATTGCAGCCTTGGCTACGCAGGCATCAGATGATGTCTGGCTGATTGATTCTGGAGCATCTTTCCACATGACATCTCATAGAGACTGGTTCATGAAGTATGAAAAATACGATGGTGGAAAGGTGTATTTGGCAAGTGATTCATCTTTGGAAATAGTTGGCCGTGGAAGAGTCAGAATTCAATTCCCTGATGGAAGAGTGAAGGGAATCAATGATGTAATGCATATACCAGGTCTGGCTTAAAATCTACTTTCTGTTAGTAAGCTGAATGATATTGGAGTGCAAGTCACGTTCTATGGAAATGGCTGCAAGATTACTAGAGGCTCTATGGTGCTATTAAGGGGTGCTCGTATTGGTACCTTGTATAAGTTAGATGCACATGCTGTGCAATGCAACAATGTCTTTGCAAAGTCACAAAAAGCTCTCATGGAGGTAAAGAGAAAAAGTTCCTGATAGTGTAAACTCTATGGAAGTTAAACTTCCAGCAGAAAAGACTATGCTCTGGCATCATAGGCTAGGCCACATTGGAGAGAAAGGTTAAAAAACCTTGAAGAATAAAAATCTGGTTGAAGGGCTTGATGATTGTAACCTCGAATTCGAGTTTTGTGAACATTGCATATATGGTAAACAACACCGTGTTTCATTTTACTCCAGTCCTCACAAATCTTCTAGTTTGCTTGATTATGTACATTCTGATGTTTTTGGTCCAGTGAATGTTCCTTCTTTGTCTAAGTCAAGGAACTATGTATCGTTTATTGATGATTATTCAAAAAGAGCATTTGTCTATTTTTTGAAAAGTAAATCAGAAGTGTTCAGACAGTTTAAGGTTTTTAAAAACCTTGTAGAAAATTAGACTGCAAGAAAAATAAAATGTTTAAGGATTGACAATGGTGGTGAGTTTTATTCTGATGATTTTCAGAGGTACTGTAAAGATCATGGGATTAAAAGACATAAAACTACACCTTACACTCCGCAGCAAAATGGAGTTGCAGAAAGGTTCAAAAGGACAATGATGGAAAGAGCACAAAGTATGCTAAGCAGTGCTGGCTTGGAGGAAAAATTCTAGGCTGAGGCAGTTGTTACAACATGTTACTTGATAAACCATTCTCCTAATTCTGCTCTTATTGAGGAAACACCTTTGGAAGTATGGTCTGGTAAGAAGCCCTCTCTGAAACACATTCGAGTCTTTGGCTGTGAGGCATATGCATATGTGCCGAATGAGAAAAGATCTAAATTGGAGAACAAGGTTGTCAAATGTATTTTTATTGGTTATAGTGTTGGCATAAAAGGATACAAGCTTTGGAATCCTGATACGGAGAAGGTTCTATACAACAGAAGTGTTATCTTTCATGAGCTGAAGCCTTCTACCTTGGATCTGTAGTCAGAGACAAAATCAGAAAACAAAAAGGATGTAGTTGAAATTTCTCCAACTCCAGATAAAGAGGAATTGAAAATTTAAAATGTACCTGAATCTGAGGAGAGCTTAAGTAGTTCTAAGAGTTTTGATGAAGAAGAACAACCTCAGCCTCATCAAGTGAGGAGGTCAACTCATGAAAGAAAACAACCTGATAGGTATGGGTTTTCTTTGATAGATTCTACTTGTGCCTATGCTTTAATTTCTAGCACTGATGAGCCTAGGACTGTGAAAGAGGTATTTAGAATGTCTGATTCAAACTCTTGGTTGGAAGCCAAATGAAGAAATGACATCATTAGAAAAGAATGATACTTGGAGTTTGGTGCCCTTGCCTGAAGGCAGAAAAGATGTGGGCTGCAAATGGGTATTTAAAAGAAAATAGGTCTAGATGGCAGTGTGGAAAAGTATAAGGCGAGGTTGGTTGCGAAGGGTTATTCCCAGGTAGAGGGAATTGATTATGGATAAATTTTTTCTCTTGTAGCTAAGCTGACATATTAGATTTCTTTTGTCACTTGTAGTAGCGTATGACTTAGAAGTTGAATAGATGGATGTGAAGACAACATTTCTTCATGGTGATCTTGAAGAAGAGATTTATATGTCTAAGCCCCGAGCACTTTGTGGAGAAAGGTAAAGAAAGATTGGTTTGCAAGTTGAAAAAATCTCTGTATGGATTAAGCAGTCTCCTAGAATGTGGTACCAGAAGTTTGACACTTTTGTTTTGTCATTGGGATTTGTAAAATCAAAATTTGATCATTGTGTGCATTACAAAGCTGCAAGTGATCGAGTTCTTATTATTGCTCTCTATGTTGATGATATGTTGTTCATAGGAAATAGTAAGTTAATAATTTTGATCTTAAGTCTTAGTTGTCTACAAAGTTTGAAATGAAAGATCTTGGTGCAGCAAGGTATATTCGGGAATGGAAATAACTAGGGACGAATAGTAGAAAACTTTGGCTCAGTCAGAGTAAGTATGTTAAGACTGTTCTAGAGAGATTTTGTATGAATGATTGCAAGCAGCTAGTTGTTCCAGTTTTGCTGGGAATGAAGCTATCTGTTGAAGACTATCCAAAATCTCCTACTGAGATGGAGGACATGACCAATGTACCTTATGCTAGTACGGTTGGCAGTCTAATGTATGCAATGGTCTGTACAAGGCTAGACATTGCCCAAGCAGTGGGAGTACTTAGTTGGTTTATGGCTAATCCTGGGAGATCACATTGGGATGCTGTGAAAAGAGTATTCAAATATTTGAAGGGCACTTTAGAATATGCTTTGTGTTACCATGTGAACTTGGTTGAATCACAGAGGACTCTTAGTATTTGAGGCTATGCAGATTCTAATTGGGCAAGGGACATTGACAACAGAAGATCCACTAGTGGATATATTTTCATGTTGAATGGTGGTGTAGTTAGTTGGATGAGTAAGCTGTAGGCTGTAGTCACTTTGTCTACTACAGAGGCATAATACATGGCAACAACACATTCCTGTAAAGAAGCAATTTGGTTAAAACGTTTGTGTTCTAACATTGGTTTTGATGCAGGGCAAATAACAATTTACTATGACAGTCAGAGTGCTATTTGTTTAGCGAAAAATCCTACTTTCCATGCCAGGATGAAGCATATAGATGTGCAGTATCATTTTGTACGAGATATGGTGGAGGATGGAAGGGTCTCTTTAGAAAAAGTGGATACTCTGGAGAATGTTGCAGATGCATTGACGAAGCTAGTGAGCACAGACAAGTTCAGGTGGTGTGCCAATTTGATGGGCCTCAGTGCCCATGAATTTCAGTAGCTTTGTTGTGCTCTGGAGGTGCCTGTGTGATCTTCGTCAAGTGGGAGTTTGTTGGAATTGTGTGCTTCAATCTCACAGGCTGAAACCTCTGAAAGAGCAAAGTCAATGTGACATCTTTATTGTTTGGCTGACTAGCAGTTGTGTAACCTTGTGAAATGTTCAGGTCGCCGAGACCTTGATGATGTCTTACCGACCGGAGCTATCCCTGTGACTTGTGGTGTTCGGTGTAACCCTCTGTTGAGTGGGTTGGTCTGGCCGACATTTTGGTTCCTAGCGGATGTCGGGGAGACTCATGGCGACTGTAGTTATTGGGGAGACTCTTGGCTGAAAGGTTTTCTTTCGGTATGAAGTCTTAGTGATGTGAGATGTCTCGCTGATAGTTATACACTTGGAGTCATCGGGGTAAAATAAGGGTTCGGTAAGAACTCTTGGTGACAGATGTTTGTCTCGCCGATGTTTTGGTTGTTGTCGGTATGACTCCTAGTGAAAGGTGGTCTCAGGGTAACATGGAGGCTTCGGTAAGAACTCTCAGCAATGGATGAAGTCTCATCGATGGTAGGACATTTCAGAGTAACATGGTTGTCTCTGTATGATCTCTTGGTGAATAGCGATAGTCTTTCTGAATAACACTACATGTGATGATCATCGGTATGACGTCTCAGCAATATGGCTTGTCTCGCCAACAACTTTGCTCGATGAATATCGCTATGACATAAAGATCTATGAGACTCTTGGCGATAGAGATTCACAAGATGGTTTTGCATTCAGTATAACGTCTTGCCGAAGGTGACGACTCTTGCGAATATCGATAGTTAGGCTTTGTGGCATCAGGGAGACACGGTTAGTGTCTCACCGACATGTGAACACTATTTGAATGCCTTGACCAATTGAAAGACTATCCTACGTGGTATGAATTCGACCAATCAGGAAGCAGAATGGGAACCGCTAGCAGTTGGACTGTTGCGGCTGTTACTGAGAGGAAGATCAACAGACCAGGGTCAACATGGATATACTCTGAGATCGAAGATGATGTTCGGTTGGGGCGTATAGTGGGTTCGACGAATGGTTGGATGAACAGTTCGATGAGTGATCAGTGTGAATTCAATTCTGAGAGCATTGTAACTTGAATGTTTTGTACAAGGTTGATCATTGTGTATGCTATTGTAATTTGACATCAGAGAGTGAAGCCCATACTCTATATGTAATTTTGTTTACTGTAATACAAAGGGGTTTTTCTTGGTGTGGTGGGTTTTTCTCCCGTAAGGGTTTTCCCACGTAAATCTGGTGTTCATGTGTGTATGGTCATTTATTTGGTTATGTTATTTATTTCAAGTGTATCTTAATTGGACTGTAATTGAAAATTTAAAAGCACCTCTACATTCTTCCCTGAGGTTTTGACGTTAGGAGAGTTGTTTCCGCACGTTAGCTTTCCTTACAAAGCTCAGATTGTGATTAGATTAAAGCTCAGATTAGGATGATTGAAGCCTAGATTAGAATGATTGGAGGATGTAATGGGATTGATTCTACACCAAGTTCCAAGGTTTAAAGGACGTAAGGTGTTGACAATCAGATTTTTTACAGATTTGGCAATTTTCAAAAATCGTCAAATTTTGCCATTTTAGGAAACTTCATAGACATACTTTTGAGAGTCCATTTTTTTCCCAAAAAATACCCAAAACTAAGATAGAATGAATTTCCAACTAACATCTCAAATATGAGACATTCATTCCGAGTTATTAGTGAAAATAATTTTTCAAAAATTGAAAAAAAACACTAAATTGCGATTTTGAGGGTGAAGATGAAAGTTTGAGGCCCTGAAAATGTGGTGAAACGGGGTCCAACCAACTATTGTTCTTTGGGAATCCACATGCCACCTCATAACGCAACCACCCATAAAATTTCAGCTCAAACGGACACTCGAGTCAAAAGTTATGGCCTTCGAAGGTTTCGGCATAAAAATCAAAACTCCCAAAACGAAGTCTAAGTGATTGGGATGGATGATCCAATGATGGATATGGAATCTAATGATGTTATAAGTAGCACTTATGTGATTTTGGTGATGAAACGATGACTTTCAGAAAAGTGTTGATGGTGGGCAAACGGGTGCTCGAAACGACTGAACAGAGGGTGGAAAATGTTGTTTGAAGGGTGGGTCCACCCCTGGATGAGGTCAGGTCCACCTCTCCAAGGGGGCAGGTTCTCCTATAGGGCAGGTCTACTTGTCCAAGGGGGCAGGTTCTCCTGTATAGGGGGGAAGGTCCGCCTGTACAGGGGGTAGGTCCGTCCCTAGAGGGCAGGTCCACCCCTGGCTAGGCAGGTCTACCCGTGGGAGGGCAGGTCCGCCCCTAGCTAAGCGGGTCCGCCCCTAGGAGGGAAAGCTCGCCCCTGGATGAAAATGTTTAAAAAAATAGTTGTTCAGGCGCATGAAACGAGGAGATGGATGCTTAGAATGGATGGATGAGAGCTCAAAACAGATGAATGAATCTCAGAACGAGGGCAGGAAGATTCGAAAGAGACGAACGAGTGCTCAGAATGGATGAATGAGTAATCAGAACGAGTAAACAGTGACTCAGAATGGACGAAGGACTCTTAGAATGAGGAGATAGAGGTTCAGAATGGATGGATGTTTACTCAGAATGAGTAAATGAATGGTCAGGATGGTAGAACGGGAGTTCAAAATGGATAAACATTTACTCAGAACGAGTAAATGAATGATCGAAACTGCTGAACGAGAGTTTAGAATGATGAAACAGGATGTGAAATAGATGAACGTTCACTCAGAATGAGTAAATGAATGATCGAAATGGCAGAACGAGAGTTCATGATGATAGAAAAAGGTTTGAAATGGGTGAACGTTTACTCAGAATGAGTAAACAAATGTTCTGAACGACATAACGAGAGTTCGAGATGAGGAAAGGAGGTGTGAAATGGGTGAACGTTTACTCAAAATGAGTAAACGGAAGATCAGAATGGTAGAACGAGAGTTCGAGATGATAGACGAAGGTTCGAATTGGATGAATGTTTACTCGAAATGAGTAAACAAATGATCAAAATGGCAAAATGAGAGTTTGAAATGGAAAAATGGGTGCGCGAAACGATGAAACGGGTGTCTCGAATGATGAAACGGATGATAAAAATGACTGGTCAAGGGTCAAGTCCACCCCTGGGATGGGTCAGGTCCATCTGTGGAGGGCAGGTCCGCCTGTCTAGAGGTCAGGTCCTCCTGTCAGACAAAAGTTGGTCAAATTTGGCTAAAACAGGCTGAAAAAGGCTGGTTCAAAGGTCAAGTCCACCCCTGGCTAGGTCAGGTCTGCCCCTGGAGGTCAGGTTTACCTGTCGGGAGGGCAGGTTTGCCTGTCGGACAAAAGTTGGTCAAAATTGGCTAAAACAGGCTTAAAAGGGCTAGTTCAAAGGTCAAGTCCGCGCCTGGATGGGTCGGGTCCGCCCCTGAAGGGCAGGTCCACCCCTAGACAAGTTTAAACTTGATGTTTGAAAAGATGACTAAGGAAAATGACCCAAAACACAACAAACATCAATCAAAAGGATACAACTGAACATAAAATTACTGGTTTTGCACAAAGAAGACAATTTAGACAACACAATCCTAAGACTAGTAGAAAGGGGTATGGCTGACAAAGTCTTCTATTCTAGGATGAACATGGTTACTAAGGAGTCCTCGATATACACCTAGTACGTGAGGCCCAAACCGTGAACACCAACCCGTGACAGGCGTGAGTTGAGAACCTTAGCGAGATACTAGAGGCTCAGACCAACTCTTCACGTCATCCTGACGCTTCACCAATTACAACGTGGTTGGATTGAGGTACAACTTTTTCTCTCCCTCCTTTATATACGCCATTGGTACGTGTGGTTGGAATCGTCCCTTGGGGTGATGAAATCCCCAAACAGGGCCCGCTAAGAAAAGAAAAAAGAGGGTGACTCAAAGGACTTGGTAAGCTACGATTTCTCATCACCTAGGATCGCCAGATGGTGTAAGGGGATTAGATACGTCAAATAGCTTACCAACAAGCACGACAAACAAGATTAATTGACACCCCTAGTTAAATTATGTGCTTAAGTTATGAAAAACAACAAGTAGCAGTTGGTAAATGACTAACCCTGCAAGGAAAATTGTTAGTGAATCTTGTCCTTGTTCCTCGCCAAATGTCGATCAGATGCTTGTACAGACTCAAACAAGACACGTTAGGGGGTTAGAAACACTCAAAACAACAAAAAAAAGTGCTAAAAACTAAAATTTCACCTTTTGAAAAAAACTATCCAGGTCAGGTCCACCTGTTTGGAGGGCAAGTCCACCTGTCTAGAGGTTAGGTCCACCTGTCTGTCAGGTTAGGTCCACATGTCTGGAGGTTAGGTCCGCCCCTTTGTGAAAAATTTGCAAAAAATTAGTTTCTGGAGTCTGTGGAGGGCAGGTCCGCCCCTCTGCAACCTGAACCTGCAAAAAGTGAAAAAAATAGCAAACGTGAAAGATACAGACCTGTTTGTGGGTCCCACCGAGCGTGCTAGAAATGTGAATGGGCGAAAATACGTGTTAGAAAAAGAGCAGCAAACAAAAAAGTGCAAACAACAAATATAAACACCCTACACCTCAAGATTGGGCAAATGATTAACTTAACAAAACAAAATGGAACATTTTACCTTGTTGAGTTGTCCTTTGGTTGGCCCTTCGATATTTGATGTTGTATGCTCCTTTGATGGCAGATAATGAGGATGCAAGATGGTTGAAGTTGGATGACAATGGAAGCAAATGTTATGGTGAGTGCAAAAAAATTAGAAATTTGACTATGACTCCAATGAAAAATTTGTAAGAGTTTGGCTAGCACAATGATCTCCCCTCAAAATGAGAGAAAAATGGGGTATTTATAGAGAATTTTGAATTCTCTAGAGAAATGGACGGTTGAGATTAAATCAACATGGCCAAGATGTAGGGCTATGGTGAGTTGAGAACTCACAAGCCCTCACATCTTGACATGTGGCATGTGAAGTGGCTTGAGATAGATGATGTGGACATGACATGGAGGTACTATATAGTACCTTGGGATATGGACAAGATCTCCTCAAAAAGGAGGTCCTTGTCCCCATGTGGGTGAGAGGACATGTGAGGAATTAAAAATTCCTCAAATATCCACATGGGAATGAGAGAGAATTTAAAATTCTTTGAAATGCATTGAGGGATTAAATGTGAATTAAAAATTCACATGGGGAAAGGGGGTGCCTTCTCCAAAAGGAGAAAGTCTTTAATAAGATTGACTTAGGACACATTCCATAAATGACATGGAGATTAGGTTGACGTAATTGAGTGATTAAGGTTGTGCAAATAATTGATTAGACAAATTAATGACATATTAGAGACAAGTGGGAGATTATGGAGGAGTTCACATGTGGCTTGATGTGACAAGCCAAAGATCACATGGGGAAGAGAAAAATGAATTTAATATTCCTTGGAAGGATAAAAGGAATTAAAAATTCCTTAAGAGGTTGATTAGGCTAGTTAATGAAGGATTAGAGGAGGGTTAGGTGGCTAAGAGAGATTAGAGGCCAACTTGCAAAATTTGGAGGATGTGACACATCCTAATCAAGGATTAGGCATGTGCACATCCCTAATGATGAGATTAGGAGAATAATTAGGATTAAGAAAGGGATGTAGCATGTGAGGAATTAAATAAATGTCATATTTATTTAATTCATTTGATGAAAAGGAGGATTAAAGAGATAAGGTATTTATTTATTAATTAAATACCTTAGGGATTTGGCAGAAATAAGGATATTAATTAAATAATAGCGATATTACTTAATTAATGCAAATAAGGGGATGCTTAGATGAAAGGGGATAAATTTGGATAAATTAAGTGTCCAAATTTAGGTGTCTACAATAAGTGTTGCTTGCTCTTTCTTCTCGGACTTTCTTTCTGAGGATCGGCCCCTTGACCCTATCTATCAATAGAGCTTTTTGAATTTCATTCCTAATCTTGTGCTTGAGGAGTTAAATAAGAGCCTATCATGCATTCCATTTGATGAGGAAGTCAAGAAGGTTGTCTTCTCCTTTGAAGATAATAAGTCCCCTGGGCCAGACGGTTTCCCTATGATTTTCTTTCAAACCTATTGGGCTATTGTTGCTAAGGATGTTATCAATGCCACTAAATAAGCTTTTGGTAGTAGGCATCTCTTGAAGGAGTTGAATTCAACCTTTATTGTTCTTATTCTGAAGAAGCCTAGGGCCTCATATTTTGGTGATTTCAGGCCTATAAATTTATGAAATCCTCTCTAAAGTTTTGGCTTCAAGGTTGCAGTTGGTTCTTCCTCATATTATTTCTCCTTAGCATAATGGTTTTGTCCCAGGAAGGCATATTTTAGATTATGTGATTACGGTGCATGAGAATATTCACTTTCTTATGGTTAATAAGAAAGTTGGTCTTATTCTGAAACTGGGTCTTGTGAAGGCCTATGATCATTTCAATTGGTATTTCTTATTGAAAATATTGAAGGCGTTTGGCTTCTCTGATCGGGTTCTGCAATTGATTGCCCAATTAATCTTCTCTCTTTCTTTCTCGGTGTTGGTGAATGGTTCTCCGTATGCAGCTATCAGAAGCTCTCATGGGATAAGGCAAGGCGATCCTATCTCTCCTTTTCTTTTCATTATTATGGTGGAGTCATTGAGAAAATTTATTCTTCAAGTTGTCTCTAATGGTGCTTTCAAAGGTCTTTCTCCTTCTTCGCTGCATCAGTCTTGCTTGCTTCAACAATTTGTTGATGATACTGTTATTCTTGCTGAAACATCAATTGTTGTGGCCAAGTCTATCCACCTCATCTTACAACAATATGAAGTTGCTTATGGTCAGAAGGTGAGTTCTCCCAAGAGTACTTGTTGTGTGGTCTCACAACACACCCCAAGACTATAAGACTTGGGGACCCAAGTGAAAATTTTATTCTTATGGTAGGAGTTAGCAAGTTGAAAAGATCACCGGAAATGAAGAGTAAAGAGAAATCTTTAATACAAGAGTACTTCGTAATGTAGTGTTCCGAGTACTAGATACCGAGAACTGGGAATGTTTGAAAAGGAAAAAAAGGGTAATTAAAATGTGAGTAGAATGTTTCGGTTCGGTAAGTTGAGGTTCGATAAAATGGAAGTTTCGGTAAAACTAAAGTTCAGGGAAAGTTTATGGGTAAAGCTAAATATCAGGTACCGAGTACCTGGGAGCGATGCAAAATGAAATTTTAAGATCTTATGGTTATCTAACGAGTCTGATAGTTCGGTAATCTAGTATATACAAGATAATCATGCAGGAATTTATGATATGCTAGAAAACGTGTTATTTATGAGAAATTTATGCTATAACATTTGAATAATGGTTTTAGTTACATGAGATGTTTATAAATGTTTTCTTTAAAAGGGATTTAATGAGTGGAATTTGTGATTGCAGGAGATGTAGAGTTCGGGTATGGACAGTCAGGAAAACTTGAATCACAGATAAAATTATATCTAGATCAGGTTGCATACTTTGGGATACTATAAGGCAGAGGGATTTGAGTCTACCAGAATGCTGGAGATCCCGATATTGTTCATGCGGTGGAGAAAAATGCCAATCTTTGGGAGAGCCCATTCCCGAGAGTAGCAAACCTGGAGAAGAACAGAGTGTGGGAACAAAGTGATAAAGTAATTGTTCTGAATATATGGGAAGTTCCTACACACTATCTTGATTCAAGATATTTTCCTGGTGATAATAAAATATTAAAACTTGAAGTGCTTCAATGTGTGATCGGAGTTGACCTTCGTTGACTTCAATTGCAATTCTCTTACTAGTCACAACATTCCACGTTCCTTGATGTGATTCATCCCTTGGATTTCCTCTCATGTATTTGTCTTATCCTATCTATGCCTTACTTCTATAAAAGGCCAGACGATTCTTTTTTTTTTAAAGTTAAGTTCAGAATTTGTGGATTCCGGAAGAGCCAAAACTTCTCTAAGTTTTGTTCTTTTTTCCTATTTTCTAAATAATTTCGGTCTAAAAACTTGTATGCACGTAGATATTAATCAATATTGAAGCCAATTTGATAGCTACCTATCTCATGAATCTTTGTAGCTGGTTTTGTTAGTTCAGCCAAACAGGATTGTGTTGCGCCATTTAAGGGTGCATGCAGAACCTACTCGGTGTCCAAACTAAAACCGCTCACTTTAAAAGCTCGCATTGTTTTATATGTAGTTGTGAATAATTCTAGTGAAGTATAAAGTGGTTTGCTTCAATTTGGTTAATTCTTTGGGGCATGCGTGGAGAATAACCAGGAGAAATTTTAATTTTCAATATATTTTTAAGCTTTCTTTTAGAATAGATATTAAATTTTGAAAAAATGTTTTCAAAAAATAGATGAATGAATAGAAATTTATTAAAAATATTTCATTTTCTATGAAATTGCTGAATGCTTAAAGCTAAATCTACTTAAGTGATAGCAAAATTGTTGATATTCATGAAATATTATTTCAAATCTTTTGATTTCATGATATTATTTTGTGACTTAACTGAAATTCAATGTCTAATACATATGATTTCAAATAACCATATTCCCTTTGAGATTAACAGTAATATCACATCATACCCTGAAGTGAACCTAGTACTGTCAAGACTTGATTACTGGAGACTTGGGATTGAACTAAGCCAACCTTTGTCCTATCATACAAATCCCCTTGGGGTTGTCTTTGGTTACGTCTTTCAAGAAGGATAGGCTCTTCGCGAGTTGTCTGTGGAGAATTTATTTGCCTTGTTGCTGCAAATAACATTGCCATCAACAGGAACTAGCGCTAGAAGGAGGGTGTATTTTGAATTTTGTATTAGTCCCGATTTCAAGGGAGAAAGCTTGCAAAGTGAATGCTTAGTGCAAACTAGTGTCTTAATATGGAAGTTGAGAAACTTTGGAAAAAAATTAGCCAAAGATTACATCCTTTGAGTTTATTTACCTTTGGTAGAGTCACCGAGTGTAGAATTCATGATACAACTGATCACGATGAACTTGATTGTGAATTTTTTTTAACTAGGGTAAGTTTGGCCAAACAGAAGAAGTTCTAATTGCTAGAAGAAAATAACCGTTAACGAGAAATGCATGCAACCCTAGTGGAATTGGAAATATTAAAAAACTAGCTAATACATCAAAACAGTTTGATAACTATAATTATTATAAAGAAAATCCTAACATTTTGCAGGAAAATAAGCGAGAATGCCAAGATTCAGAGACATTGCATCAAAAATGAGGAAATGACATTGATGAGTCATCATTCTCCTTATATGTGGAAAATGCAAATGAGGAAAATGTGTGGGAAAATCGATCGGGAGATGCGTGTATTTCACTCCAAGTTGAAAATTTACAAGTTAAAAAAAGAAATTTCCCTGATTTTATGCAAGATACAGAGTATCAAACTTTTACTTTTTCTCTCTTTGATAACAATATAAATTGTGATACATCTTGGTCTAACAAAGTGCAAAGTGAAGACATGACCAAAGACACGAAGATTTTTAGAGGAGAAAGTCAAGAAATGGACACAACTGTTTATGAAAACGAATAGAGTACAAAGGAAAACCATGAACCAGGGTTCGAAGAAGGTAGAGTATGGTCGCATCAGATAAAGTTTGTGCAATCGACCTTTAATGAGGTCGTTTTCATACATATGAGCCAAGTCATTGGTAAGTACACCTTTGAATTTACAATTATTAAACGGAAAAAATTTAGAAGAATTCATTGTTACAGTAGAGTTGTTGAAATATTTTTGAATGAATTTAAGGATAAACCTGCTATAATTCATAACAAAACAACAATGGAAATAGTCATTGAAATTAAGATAAATTGTTTTGTTAGGGTTAGTCGTTTGTTAAATTAGAAGTTTGGTAATGAGTTTTATTTTTGTAGGGTTTATTTTTGTTTTTCTTTTCTTTACTGCCACTTTTCTTTTTGTTTCTTTTCTTTTCGTTTGGCCTTTGAATTAGCAAATTCTACTTATCTTACACATGAGAGTTAATCTGAAAATTTATAAAATTATGCTGTGAAATGAAAATGATAAAACCATGCACAATAAATACACACTTTAAGATGTACTAGAAAGCTATATATATGTATATCATGTATATACATGGGTATTGGAATTCTTGCTTCAAAAGATCAAAAAAGTCAAAAAAGAGTAAGTCGAGCTGTAGGTAGTAGTAGCCATTCAGTTGATATGGGATGCCTCATCTATCAGGGCCAAATACCCTATGTAGGCGAGTTCCTAGTGAACTTCAAAGTCACGAATATGGAGGTCAGTGAGGAAAGGCCAGAGTGGAACCACTTCCCCGTGTTCCAGGAATCAAGGAATATCATCCATGAAAGGGATTCTGATGGTCGGGTGTGCAACAGAAAAAATAATATCTGGATTCTCCAAATATTTAGACCTTACTATTGAATTGGAAACCAAGCAAACATCTTCTACAAGAAGCCCAATATCCAAAAGTGATGCTACAAAATGAGAAGCCACATCGGAGTAAAAGCGAAAGTAGCAACTGTATTCTACATACTTTTCCTCGAGAACTAAGCACAAATTTGGTACAGTGAAACTAGAAGTCTAAATGAAGAAAACCTTTTCAAGCCTTTGAGGTGTGATACTTCCTAAGAAAAAATTCTGGCGGCGAGAGCAGGACAGACAAATTGGAGTATCCATAACCTAGAAGCAAGAACTAGCAGAGAAATAAATGCAGAATAATAAAAATCTAAGTAAAATGTGAAGAATTCAAGAAGAAGTGCGAAATTTATAGAAAGCCATGAAGAAGTCGCGGTACATAGTTTCCTTGAGTGAAGTCTTAGAAATCATAAGAAAGGTGGCAACTGGATAACTATCTTCAAAGTGGAATGTTAAATCAAATTAATTCTTTACACAAAGTTGGTGATAAATTGCTTCAAATTTGAGCAGTACGAAGATTGCGAATCAAGCAAGTTGAGATTTTGAAATTAATAGTGGTCATTTCATGTATTTTTCTTAAGCTGTATTAATTATGGAGGTGCTTATGTGTGCATAGTAGAAATGAAAATGAAGCCGGTAAGTTAGCACATGTCATCACCAGGGTAAATTGAAAGAAGTAATACGTGCGAAGTAAGGAATACGAATTTAATCGTGTTTCAATGTCATCATGACATTTTTGATTCATTAATATGGTGCAATGCTGTCAAATCAGAAGTGTTATTTGAGTATTTAGCGGTTGCCATAGAATTTTAATTGGAAGGGTGGTGACTAATGGTTCTAAATTTAGATTTAAATTTGGTGATTAAATTTCTCATTGGTAAATTTTAATTTATGCATATTTTCTAACATATAGTGAGTTGCAGTTAGCTAGGATTTGGCATAATGTGGTAAAATTTAGCCGAAAATACACACCAACAGGGAATTTATTAAATGATTTTTTGGGAAATGGTGAATTGATGAAGGGATTTGCATTGAATGAAAAATCAAAAGGTAACCTTCGCTACCACTGTAATTCCCCACCTAATAGCAGGATTCATTGCCTGCAAGTTGAAAATGAGCTATCATTGAAATATATATATAAAAAGGAGCCATCATTGCAATATCAATAAAAAAAAAATCAACTCTTTAAGCTATCTAAATATCTCTACCGGGGCTATGGACGCTTGGCTGGAAATAGAGCTATGTTTGGGGGAAATTACAGAGATAACCTTGTCGGGGCTATGGATGCTTGACTGGTAGCAAGGCTCTATCCCTGGTTGTCTTTGGAGGATTACCATATTATGTAATTCAATGTCAATGAACTGATTCTTTTTACTATGTTCCGAAAATAGGAATTAATCAGAGCACACACAAATGTTTCTAGTGGAGTTTTACTTTTTATGCCAGAATCTAGGTAAAGGTAAAAGTTATTTTTTTAAAATATGTATAAATTACAATTTACGACTGGTGATTTAATTTCAAATTTTTGTTTAAATTTGGTTTTATTGGTTGCAAGTTGTTGTGTGGTCTCACAACACCCCAAGACTATAAGACTTGGGGACCCAAGTGAAAATTTAACTCTTATGGCAGGAGCTAGCAAGTTGAAAAGATCACTGGAAGTGAAGAGCAAAGAGAAATCTTTAATACAAGAGTACTTCATAATGTAGTGTTCTAGGTACCGGATACCAGGAACTGGGAAAGTTCGAAAAGGTGAAAAAGGGTAATTCAAATGTGACCAGAATGTTCCCATCTAGTAAGTTGAGGTCTAGTAAAATGGAAGTTCTGGTAAAACCGAAGTCCAAGGAAAGTTTATGGGTAAAGCTAAATACCGGGTACTGGGGAGCGATGCAAAATGAAATTTTAAGATCTTATGGTTATCTAATGAGTCTGATAGTCCAGTAATCTAGTATATACAAGATAATCATGCATGAATTTATGATATGCTAGAAAGTGTGTTATTTATGAGAATTTTATGTTATAACATTTGAATAATGGTTTTAGTTACATGAGATGTTTATAAATGTTTTCTTTAAAAGGGATTTAATGAGTGGAATTTGTGATTACAGAAGATGTAGAGTTCGGGTATGGATAGTTAGACAAACTTGAATCACGGATAAAATTATATCTAGACCGGGTTGCGTACTCTAGGAGACTATAAGGCAGAGGGATTTGAGTCCACCAGAATGCTGGAGATCCCGGTATTGTTCATGCGGTGGAGACAAATGACAATCTTCGGGAGAGCCCATTCCCGAGAGTAGCAAACCTCGAGTAGAACAAAGTGATAACGTAATCGTTCTGAATATATGGGAAGTTCCTACACACTATCTTGATTCAAGATATTTTCCTGGCGATAATAAAAGATTAAAACCTAAAGTGCTTCAACGTGTGATCGGAGTTGACCTTCATTGAATTCAATTGCAATTCTCTTACCAATCACTACATTCCACGTGTCTTGATGTGATTTGTCCCTTGGATTTTATCTCATGTATTTGTGTTATCCTATATGTGCCTTACTTCTATAAAAGGCCAGAGGATTCTTTTTTTTAAGTTAATTTCAAAATTTGTGGATTCTGGAAGAGCCAAAACTTCTCTAAGTTTTGTTCTTTTTTCCTGTTTTTTGAATCATTCCGGTCTAAAAACTTGTATGCACGTAGATATTAATCAGGTAAAAGCACAAACCTATGTCACACATTATAAAAGAATCGACCAACAACAAAAAAAATTCTGAACTTCGACCACATAAAAGTGGTCTTTATGTTTTGAATTTCAAAATGGTGTAAACTAATGAAATGTAGAACTTTTGATGAAGTTTATTCCTGTAATTTGTAATAAAAATTGTTTTCATTATATTTTTATCAATTTAAGGACAAATTTTGGAATGCTGAAAATTTCAGAAAATAGTGACTTCACGGGCCATCAAGAAACAAATTGAAAAAAACTTCATTTCTCCCTTTTTCTTTTCTCCAAATAGGTAACTTCAATATCTTGTGCATGGAAAAAAAATTCAAATTTTGATGTATATTTTTCTTGTAATAACATGTTAGAATTTGACAGTTTTCATAGGCCGTCAACTATTTTCAATTTTTTTAATCATTTTCAAAAAACAAATTATACCCTTTTGAAGAAGACTCTCTCCTCTTGTGCCCCATATAAGATTTGAATTTTTTTAATAAGTTTTACTATCTTTTTTTTAAAAATTTCTAATTAGCCTCTTTTTTTCATTTTTAAAACCTACTTTCATTATTTTAAAAATAAAATATATTAAAACTAATTAAATTATTTAAAAAATTATATATTTGGATTCTCCACTCCGAGCTCTACAAAAGGGTATTTTTACTTTTTGCAGAAAGATCATTTTGACTAGAGAAATACTCTGCCAAAGTTGAATGTTTCAGAAAATTCTGAAAAAAGGATGAGTTGGCTGCCAAGTAGGATGCCAACTAGATATTCTCGACCGAGCAATTTTTGGCCGAGTACGTTTCAGCCGAAACCCTCTCGGATGAGAATAGCTCAGCCAAAAAGTAATCGGCTGAAACATTGCTAGTTGACAAGAACTCGACCAAAATTGATAATAAAAAAAAAAAAATTCTTTTAATTTTTCAACTCAAGAAAATTCAAAAAAATAGATATTTCGATTATTTTGACCAGGGAAAGCTTATTTCGATCAAAGAAAGTTTATTTTTACATTTTAGAAGGTTTATAATTTCGACAATTTAGAAGACTTATTTCGACAAAAGAAAACACATTTGGACAATAGGAGATCTATTTTTGAAGGTATGTATTGATCTTCAACTTATTTAATTGATTATGTCTTTATTTTTATGAATGCATTTGAAGTTTGTTTTCACTATTTTTTTATTTATTAAAATATTAACATCAAAGAAATATTTGTAAAAAAATTAAAATAAAAGTTACATCTCCATTTAAAAATATTGTACCTAACTATTATCATTTATTTGTTATCATTGACAAGTGTGTATAGTAGGTAATTTGATAATTACTTTTATATATACATAAAATTAGCATACTTATGTTTAGTAAAATTTATATAAAAAACATAAAAAATATCATTATCAAGAAGTTTATTTATTTGAGAATTATATATAATTTTAAGTGCCTCTTATGTAAAATTATATATTTATAAAGAATTATATAGAAAGGAGATTATTTTATTTTATTTATATTATTTATTGACGAATTATTTTATTTATTTAAAAATTGTTTGAACATGAATGCATTTGTTGTTTTCACTATTTAAATTCTTAGATTTCATTATTATTGATCACCAATTCTATGTTCTTCCATTCTCGTTCTTACATGTCCTCCTTAAATACCTATGTTTTATTAAATTTACCTTTGCCTTTACTTCTATTTCCAACTTGGACTTATCTTTTATACATGTATATATTATGAAATTATATTTCATGTTTTGTATGTTTATGTTTATTAGACTTTTGTTTAAAGTACTCAAGATTTACATGATCTTTTCCTTAGAATTTTGGTTTCTCTTGTTGCCTCATTAATTCTTAAATTTTCATGCATGTATTGTGATACTTTAAATGAGCATGTACAACTTTTCCACAAAATTATTCTTTGACTATTGATTATTTTCTTTGATGCTATATATATGTTCATGGACCACACTTTTAGATAGATAGTTACCACATAGACTAGAGGGCATCATGTGCATTCTAATACATCTTAAACCTTGAGTCATCATGTTGCATAGATTCATATTATGGGAATCATGTCTCTATCCCTTTACATCTTATGCTTATATGGTTATATCCTTAAAAAAAATTTAGGTCATTAATCCTTCCTCCTTTTAACATAGTGCGATTTTATTTGTCACATCCAAGTTGCATTTAAGGAATCATGCCTTGAACCCCTTTGTAATTTCTTATCCTTTCATTGCTAAATACCTTTTCATAGGAGATATATATATATATATATATCATGTTTTCTCTCTCACATCAAATATAAGTGGTGATCTACACATTTAGGTATATATCGAGCTCATGATGAACTTCTCTTTATATGTTTTATAGTACTCATTTTATTAAAAGACCTGGACATATATTTCAATGCGCATTTAGTGGTGCTCTAGTAAGTGATGTCATGATCTAGCACGTGCGTCTAGTTACATGCTTTTAAAGATATTTATGCAATATTAATAGTACATGTTTCATTGAAAGCTCATGTGTGTACAAATTTGTATGCAGGTGAATTCAAATTTGAGTGCAATTTGTGATGGAAAATCTAGGAATTAGATCGAGGAAGTATGATCGAACATGAGTAAGACAAAGAAAGAGAAAATCGGATGAAGGAACATCTACTAAACAACAACCCATGGAAAATATTGATGATCAAGGTGACATACAGGTACAAGAACAAACTAAACCTAGTAATAGAATTTTTTTGGACTATGGTATGGAAAATATGATGGAGATGGATGAGGATTCTCTTTTCAATAATATTTCATCTGAAGATATGTTATCTAAAAGCACATTAAAATTACACTCTAAAAAAATATGGGATGAATTTTTTGAAAAAAAATCTCTAATTGGAAGAGCACAATTAGTTGTAAAGTTATTGAGATGAAAAGAAATGACCCCTATTTTGGAGTTGTTAGGGGTTGATAATAGGAAAAGGTCATCAGATTTAAAATAAACAATTGTTGAAAACTTGTAAGAAGCATTGGAATGTATTGAAAAGAAGAGTCGATCTAGTGATCTAAGTGCTACACGTAGAGCGTTGATGACTGTAATTTCTAGTAAGAAATTATCACATAGAAGACAAGTTCAAGAAATTTCTGAATTACTAAATGTTTCTAGGAGAACTGTTCAAAGGTATATTGAAAAGAGAAATGAAATAGATGGAAAAATTGAGAAAAACTGGGTAAATTTTTGTAGGGTTCCCAGAAAAGATAGAATTTCAAAAGATGTAAAGAAACAAGTGGTTGAATATTGGACCACCCACTCTCGTGTTTCTTCCAATAGAAGGGATACTATACAAATAATAGGTGATGATGGTACAAAAATTTCTCATCCAAAACATTTTATAGATACAACACAAAGTGAAATTTTTGAAGCATTTAAACAATAATTTTCAAATGTGAAGATTTTTCAAAGGATGTTTGAAACACTACAAACATCATTTGTACGTATAAATAAAGTACGTGAAACTTGTTGTTGTCAAAATCATGTTGAATTTGATCTACACCTACAATCATATAGAAAAGCTATGGCAACAATTGATCAAAATTTAGCCATCCCTGGAAGCACAAAATAATTTGTGAAGTCTCTTCTATGCGAAAAATCAGAAGATTCAGATGAATTCAATGTTCAGTGTATAAAAAATATATGTAATGATTGTGGAGATTTGAAGAATCTTTTACATGTTGACAATAATGAAATGCAAGTTACTTGGAAAATATTTGAATATGAGACATACTTAATGAAGTTAGGAGTTGAGGCCAAAAAAATTGTTCTCAAAGAGAGTGGATTGCCTTACAATGAATTCATGAGTAAATTTTGCAATATCATATATCCACATATCCAACATTGTCATGGTGCAAGATGGCAAGCTAAGCAATTTCGTGATTCAAAGAATTGATTTCCACCAGGTTGTATTCTCTCTATTGTATATTTCTCTGAGAACTATACATTTAGTCCTCAAACTGAGATTCAAAGTTGAAATATTATCATTCAAAGCAGGTTGTAATCTTTGTGCAAGTTTGCTACAGGCATGCCAAGTTAGCGGTCGATGGAATACAAAGTAGCAAAGATGATTGAATCATCATCAAAGAGGTTCAATTTTATATCAATGATGATATGAATCATGATAGAAGCTATGTAGCTCATTGTTTCAAAATGTTTTTTGAAGACTTGAGATGACGTGGCATAAATCAAGAACAACACTGGATATGGTCTGATGGATGTGCTGGTAAGTACATTTTTTATTTTTAAATTTATATTTACTTTTAACTTTGAGACTTAAATTGTTTAATTGCTTATATATATATAATTACTTTTTTGAAGCTAATTTGGTTTGAGTGATTAATTATTTGTAACTTCACAGGACAATTTAAGTCTACAAAAGCTTTTGTTTGGTTAAGCAGTCAACATGCTAGATGCAACACCAATTTTTTATGGATTTTTTATGAGAGTGGACATGGAAAAGGAGAGCACAATGGAGCAGGAGCATGTGTGAAGTGTGCACTTCATCAACATGAACTTGCTGGTATGTAACTTTCACCATATATATAGATGGAATCTAGCTCGATATTTTTTAAAAGATTAGATATATATATATATTAAAACTAAATTAAATTCTTTTAAGTTCCTTGAAAGTAATAGGTGAAAAATTGTGCCAACTTGTGTACTTGCAGGTAATGCCATACATAATGCAAATGAAATTTTTGAATGGTGCAAAAGTCATTTTTTCGCTCGCGACTCAACATACAACACGGTATTTTTGGGAAGTTACAGGTATATCTAGTCAAAATTTGTTAAAAATTTGAATTTCAAAGTTCAAGTGTACATGATTTCAAATTGAATTTTCTTGAGTTTGAATTTACAGATATTGATCGATCAAATCCTTATAATTGTCAAGCAATTCATGGTATTAGAAGTCTACATCAAATCATGACAATGGGAAGTAGTAGGCCTTATGCAATTAATGTGAAAAAAATCATGTTTTTGTGTTGATTGCATTGAGGATAATGCAAACATTGATCAATGTGAGAATATTAGAGATGGGTATGTTTCACAATGGGAAATGAAACAATTAATATCAATACCTCTGTGATGAACCACACTCTGGTGATCCACTTCGCTACCACTATAGTGATATGCTCTGATACCACTGTGATGAACCGACACTCTAGTGCAATGATTTCACGGTGCTTGTAGGTCTGATTTGTGGTTTTGTATTTTTCTTTTTCTTGTTTTTGTGTTTTGATGTTTGATGCCAATGATATACATGAATTTAACAAGCATATGCATGTAATATGAACTCAAAATAAACTAAACTTCAATGATACTAAAGCAATGACTCAATTTCATAGTTAAGAGACCTTCATTTTAAAGAGAATACATAAATGGGCTGCTTGCATACAATTCAAGAGATACTTGACCAAGATTCGAAATGCTATTCAAGATGCATTCTACATGATATAAGAGCTTACATGGAATAGACAACTTGCATCAAATTAGAGAGACAATACATCTTGTGTCTTAATTTTACTTACAACCAAACTTCACTGTGAATAGTGACTGCTACAGTACCCGCGCCCATGCAAATGCTCATACAAAATTAAATACAAGTTTCTCCTACCAATTTCTTGATGGAATGTATTCTATTGACAGGGGCACCCACTTTAGGAGTGAAATCAGCCACCAAAGAAAGGCGTATTTATTTCTTTGAGCAAATCAAACCCTTAAAAATTGCGGCTGGCTGTAGCTGTTAAAAATCAGCTCCAAAGTCTTCATAAAATTCAAATAAGTACCTTTGGATGGCGAATGGCGTCACTAGCAGCAAGTATCCTTCTGAAAGATGCCTCCAACAACTTGTTATCAGCAATTCCAAGCTCCAAAATGCAGCAACAAGAAAATAACCAGCACTTTAGGGTGGTCTTTCACACCTTCAAGATGCCCTAAATTTTAACTACAAGCCCAAACCAGGCTTACCCACTGCTGAAATTGAGAAACCCTAGTTTCTCTCTTCCACAAACTCCACACTTCAAACTTCACTCAACAAAATAACTCATAGCATGAATGGGTCGAACTCTCTCTTGCTCTTTTATAATTTCACTTTGAAAACACTATTCATTAAAATGGCACTATTCACTTAAGTTATGTCTTTTTTCACTTTATCAGTGAATAGTAACTGAAAAATATAAAGTGACCCCCTTTAACTAGTAGACACATGGCCCCTAAGCCTGAGTAAGTGAAATAAATGGTGAAGATCAATATTTTAAGCTCCAATAACACACCAAATGCACAAATTCACCACGTCACCATACTCCGGATACCAATACTGCCTTTTACCGACCAAGTGCCCGTTCAAGTGACCCTCTATCCAGAACCATTAGCCTACGAGGGTTGATGTAATAGGAAAATCCACCAACTCTGATGCTAGTGAAAGAATGGGGACATTACAGTCCGCCCTCCCTGAAATTGCTTGTCCCCAAGCAATCATTACTGCAAAGAAACTTCACTCCCCGGAAGGCCCGAAAGAAGAACTGTGAAACGTCCCATGCATTGCTAACTAATTCCTGAAGCGCTAGCATAAACACCACTACGCAAAATATCCCTGGGTCCCAAACCCATAATGGAAGTCTACCATGTCTGATAACCTTTGACTTCCGCTGCGCAACTCTGATCACAACTTCACCACGCTGAAAATGGTAAAGCAACCTGTCATAACCCAACCAGACTGCAGTGCCAGAATTGTCACCACCCGGATCCCAATACAACCAGAAGTCACATTCATCTGTCATGAAGAGATAAAAATATCTAGAAACTTTCGCAACACAATATCTCTCTACAACCTCTCCAAAACACCCATGGAAGTGATAGCTAATAAACCCATCATGTCCCCTGACACTGTAATCACCTTGTAACCATGTATCTATGTGAAATCCCTGTGGCATTAGAGTAACAAACCCTGTCGGATACCTATCAGCATGATGGATAACAAACTATTGTCCCTGCCAGTAATCCCCCGCAAGCAACTGAATCGGGTACTGGCAGCCTTTAGTCCCATCTTCTGAAGATGGCAACTCTGGACACAATGAAGAGTTACTCCCCTTGACTGCACCAAGAGAATCACCTTGCGCCCAAGAACTGTGTATCGAATATGAATCATGTACAAGTGGATCAAAGGAAAAACTATAAGCACTCCTCACCGTGTACACACTATTAAACTCTTCCATGAGCCCTATTTGGAATCCCGATGCACGAGGACGATCCAAAACACTGCGATTGTCACTCAACCTAGAACTAGTATCAGGAGTATGATCGGCTTCTAGCTCGAAGAGTGGATCTTCAAAGATCAAACCACCATCACCCTCAAATAAGGGATTATTAACGAACTGTGCAATCCCTCCATGCTGATCTGAATCGTCCATCTCTGAGTCCTTGGAGCAATACACTGAATTGTGCTCCTGAATTGGCTCATCAAGCTGCCAATCATAATCAACTATATGGGATGAAATGACGGATTTGCTCCCAGGAGAGGGAAACAAATCGACATAAGTACCAATCTCCCAACTAGATGTTGCTTTGCATATCTCCTGTGAAGATGATGGGGTAGCCTCATGTCCTAACACACAACTCTCAGGAGAATCCATCATTGCATCACAAGAACTATCAGTAATCTGTCCTGCATCATCTATCATGGTACTGACCATAGGGGAACCCAATGCAACAAGTGGTTCTCTACTATTCTCAACCAAAGTACTCATCCCAATTGAAATTGCTGCCCCTATATCCATGATGGATGTAACCACATCCTCACTACCACCCGTGGAGATAAGATCATCACCAATTGTCGTTGTAGGAAACTGAACTAAATCTATAGCTCTTGAAGATTGTGCCTGTCTCAATTCCACAGTGAGCTCCTCTAACCATGTCTGGGACTCACGAAGAGTCAACTGAGTGCTTTCTAATGAGTTCATAGTCACCTCAAGCTCATGAGTGAGCTCGTCAACCTCCTCCTCCTCCCCCTTTAGCGCATCATAGCAAATACAATCCCACTCGAGAAGATAGTTCCTATCAGCAAGTAACTGCAGATAATTATGTTTCATTAATCTAATAGGTTCTCGTAATGTATGGAACTCTGTAAGGGAAAGGCTACTGTTATTGTGCTCATCTGACATAAGAGTACTCCACCCATAGGTTGCCAACATCTGTCGAGCAACAACAAAATGCTCCAGAGCTATAACAATCATATCATCACTAACCTTTAACTGCCCCACTAGATGATGATACCCCTGTGACTCATCATTTCCACCCAAATCTGCACTATAGTAAGAGGCTGAATCCTCATCACTCACCTAATGATCAGCAACATCATGTGTGCTATCATCAGTGCACACATCAACAACTAAGGTACTGCTGCTATGTACCTCAAGGAATGGCTCAACTGATAAGGTAGAAGTTGCTAATATGACCGTATCTTCACACACTTCCACTTCCAATGTAATTGTATCACCATCCAACTCACAATCCTGGAATTCTATGCCAACACATGAGCCTTCTAGTTTGTTTTCTAAGGTCTGATTTGAGAAATCAGACTCACCATGACATGAACCCACATCAAACACTGCACCATTAGTACCCAAATCTTGAGTACCTTCTTGCGACAACTTAGTAGAATCATTTTGCACAGGTGTAGCCACTGCTGTCTCAAGTTGATGCAAATTTTTCCTACTGCTATCATGTAAACCAGATCTATTAGCAGTGTTGATAACAACCTCTGGAATGTTGTGAATATCACTTTGTGGCTCGATCATACTCTTGTCATGATGTAAAATTTCCTTATCAACAACAACTTCAGTTCCAATCCCATGTCCATCTGTAGATTGTAGGTAGTTCTCTGTTGACTTATCACCTTTTAACCCAAACACATCATAGGGACTTTTGGGTACTACGCCAAGTCTCTCATTTTTGCTTCGTGATAAGGTTCGTCTTGGAATGTAATCTTCATACTGCTGCCAACTATGAGCTAATCTCCATTGTGAAGGCATGAGTTTTCGCTGTGTATTATTCAAGATGCTCTTCCTCTCCAGTTGCCTTAGAAATTCCAATTCTATCATCAACAAGTAGATCTTCTAAGTTTTGATTTTTGCTCACCAAGGAATCTGCTGAATGCTGGTAAGCTTTTTTAGGCTCTGAATCCTCATAGGGAGCCCACATTATTCTATGTGCCTTGCCCTTAGGTCTCAAAGGACAATCATGGTTTAAATCGTACGGCTCTCTGCAATAGGAACACAACTTCTTTCTATTTTGTGATGTTCGACCTTTGCTAGAACTTGAAGTCATATACTGAGATAAAATGCTTCTAGTTGCGGGGTCTCTAAGCAATTTACTTATTTCTTCCAACTTCTTTAAGCTTTGTTTCAGCTTCTCCATATTCTTGTCCCACTGCCTCTGGGAAATAACCATGTTGTTTAACTAAAACTTTTGAATTGCAATTGAAACTTACCTAACAGGTTGGCAGGAAACGACTCTGATACCACTATGATGAACCACACTCTGGTGATCCACTCTGCTACCACTCTGCTACCACTGTAGTGATATGCTCTGATACCACTGTGATGAACCGACACTCTAGTGCAATGATTTCACGGTGCTTGTAGGTCTGATTTGTGGTTTTGTATTTTGCTTTTTCTTATTTTTGTGTTTTGATGTTCGATGCCAATGATATACATGAATTTAACAAGCATATGCATGTAATATGAACTCAAAATAAACTAAACTTCAATGATACTCAAGCAATGACTCAATTTCATAGTTAAGAGACCTTCTTCATTTTAAAGAGAATACATAAATGGGCTACTTGCATACAATTCAAGAGATACTTGACCAAGATTCGAAATGCTATTCAAGATGCATTCTACATGATATAAGAGCTTACATGGAATAGACAACTTGCGTCAAATTCGAGAGACAATACATCTTGTGTCTTAATTTTACTTACAGCCAAACTTCACTGTGAATAGTGACTGCTACAGTACCCGCGCCCATGCAAATGCTCATACAAAATTAAATACAAGTTTCTCCTACCAATTTCTTGATGGAATGTCTTCTATTGACAGGGGTGCCCACTTTAGGAGTGAAATCAGCCACCAAAGAAAGGCGTATTTATTTATTTGAGCAAATCAAACCCTTAAAAAGTGCATCTGGCTGTAGCTGTTAAAAATCGGCTCCAAAGTCTTCATAAAATGCAAATAAATACCTTTGGATGGCAAATGGCATCACTAGCAACAAGTATCCTTCCGAAAGATGCCTCCAACAACTTGTTATCAGCAATTCCAAGCTCCAAAATGCAGCAACAAGAAAATAACCAGCACTTTAGGGTGGTCTTTCACACCTTCAAGATGCCCTAAATTCTAACTACAAGCCCAAACCAGGCTTACCCACTGCTGAAATTGAGAAACCCTAGTTTCTCTCTTCCACAAACTCCACACTTCAAATTTCACTCAACAAAATAACTCATAGCATGAATGGGTTGAACTCTCTCTTGCTCTTTTATAATTTCACTTTGAAAACACTATTCACTTAAGTTATGTCTTTTTTCACTTTATTAGTGAATAGTAACTAAAAAATATAAGTGACCCCCTTTAACTAGTAGACACATGGCCCCTAAGCCTGAGTAAGTGAAATAAATGGTGAAGATCAATATTTTAAGCTCCAATAACACGCCAAACACGCAAATTCACCACGTCACCATATTCTGGATACAAATACTGCCTTTTATCGACCAAGTGCCCATTCAAGTGACCCTCTATCCAGAACCATTAGCCTACGAGGGTTGATGTAATAGGCTAATTCACCAACTCTGGTGCTAGGGAAAGAATGGGGACACTACAACCTCATTTTACTGAAGATGACAATGTCGATGTCTACGATCCACTATATTCAACTGATTACGAACGTGTATCTAATTTAGTTGTTACAGGTATGGAAATTGATTAATTTAGTTAAAATCAATATTTAAATATATTCTATGTTTAATTAAGTTTCAAGCATGTTTATATATATTAAAAATATATTTACAACTTAAATGTATTTACTTTATGTATATGTGGTGTGTGTACATGAGATATTTTCGTTGTAGTTGCAGATCCTGAAAATGCGGAAGGTGTAGATTACTATCTACTAAGATGTATGCAACCAAAAAGAAAATTGGTGGAATCAATGACATATGGTGATGGACAAGAGTATCCCATTGGATTAGTCTTTATTGAATGCACATATTATCAACAAATAATGATAGATAAAAATGGTATTATATTTGTTGATTATAGGCCAGGACAAAAGGTTCTACATTACATTCACTTAGTTTTGGAAACAAAAATAAATTTAGAAACTTTACCTAAAAGAGGACGTGCCAAACAAAAGTGGAGGTTTCCTATTGAAGATTATGAAAAGATTTTAGAGATAATTAAAGATAGAGAGGATCCATATTTTATGTACCAGGAGCTTTAAGTTGTTTTTTGGATATATGTACATGTATGACTGGATATATATATATATGTGTGTGTGTGTGTGTGTGTGTGTGTGTGTGTATTCAAACTTAAATTATAGATCTAGATCTATAATATATTTATATTGATTGGACATGTGACATGATTTAGAATGGGTTTTTTTCAAATGCTTGGTTATTTATTTTTGGAATTGTATCTAAATAAATTTGTTCCATGTGGAATTCTTAATTTAGTTCAAGAATCTTTGATTTCATAATTTACATTTTAAACTCCACTTAAATACATGTATGTTAGATCATATATGCTTGATACAAAACATAGTGACTTTAAAAATGTTTTCATTTCCATTTTTCCTAAATTCCTTTAAATCATCTATTTCCAATTGCATTTTTATGTTGGACATGGAATTCTTTTAGGTTCACTCAAGAATATTTGATTTCATTTGTTGAATCTTAGATCATACATATATATGTACATGCACAATTTACTTGAAACCTAGTGACTAAATTAAAAAGTTCACATTTTGCCTAAATTCTTTTAAATCATCTAGATTCCTTGATTGCATTTTTATGTTTGACATGGAATTGTTAAACTTTCACTTTCAAATCTTTGAATAAATATTTGTTCAACTCCACTTATATATGAGCGAGATTGAATATATATGCGTGCAATTTGTACAAAACCTAGTTTATGTTCCAATTTTGCATTTAAATTTATGTTCCATGGAATTCTTAAGTTCATGAATATTTCATTTCATTTGAACATTCAACTCCACAAGTATATTATAGTTGATTTGGTGTTTGAGTGGTGAAGAATCTAGACATACATGTTGTCTCTAGTTTTCTTTATTTTTTATGTTACTTTAATGTGACATTCAATAATTTTAAATGATCATCCATTTTCATGTATCCTAATCATCACATCCTAATTATTATTTTCATCCTAAGCATCCCCAATCCTAATCATCAAGTTAAGATCACTTTATCAGGTAATAACCCATAACCATAATCATCCTATAATCACCCCTTCCTAATCATTCATTATCATGTTCTAATCACATTATCAACCTAATCTCATCCTAATCAAATGGACTAGAATCTAATCCATCTATCCTCATCCAAAATATAATCATTTATTATCCATCTAGATCCATCTCAACCATACATCCATTCTCCATCCTTAATAAAAAATCATCACTTGAACAACAAAATTTGGTTAAGGTCTCAATCTATTCCATACATCATATTGTCCTTTCATCATCACCCAAAGCTTTCATCTAGGGACCTTATCCTTAATCTAGACTATCATCCATTTCAAATCCAATCTCCTAATAAAAAATCAAGACTTTAATTTGATTTCATCTGTAATCCAAACTTGCTTAAGAACATTAGCCTATCTTAAGTGCAGTTATCAAATCCATTTTGTGAATGTTAGATTGTATCCAGGTTCTCTTGGATTGGTCTTTCTTGTTCACCTCGAGGTGCATTGGAATATATTCATTGTAGTGAATCATAGTGATGGTGTTTGGGGTGCTTGAGATAGCTACATTTTGGCATCAACTTAACTTTGTTTACCATGTATAGCTTGAGACCATGTATGTAATGGTCCACCTTTTGTAATTATATATGGATTGATCAATTTTTAATTTATATAGAACTGTCATCCAGGAAGATCTAGATACTTATATTATGTGCATAACTTGAGATTTAAATATATCAATTTCCAATTGCATAAATGTTCCATGGAATTCTTAAACTTTCAAGAATAGAAATTTGATTTCATTTACATTCAACTCCACTTATAGCTCATGTCATCTAGATCACTTTCTTTGCATGCACAATCAAATTCATGTGTACATTATAGATTATATGGAATTCTTAAGTTCACTTGAATATATTTGATTTCATTTACATTCAATTGGACACAAGTATAGCTCATCATCTAGTTCAAGAATTCTTTGCATGCACATTCAAATGAACATGTGTATTAGATTATATGGAATTCTTAAGTTCATGTATAGCATGATATATGCACAATTTATGTATTTAACCTAGAGTGACTTTAAAAATGAACATTTAATAGAGCTAAGAATTCAAGTTATCATCTATTTCCAATTGCATTTTTATGTTCCACTTTTAAATATAGCATTAATCTCAAGCATATTTGCATTCAATTTTTTCTATTTCTTGACCTCTTTATTAAAGACAAATTCATTTCTATTTATTTAAATTAATTGTACATGTCCATCTTTTTAAGTTTACAAATAGCAACCATTAGATAGTCTAACATTTTGATTTCATGATGTAAATAGATGTACAACAAGTGCACGAACAAACCATAATAAATTTAAATAAAGATACTTGAACTTGCTAAATAAATAAAACCATAAATTAATAATGCACGATGTATTTATAGATGCAACAAGTGTTCAAACCATAATAATGCACGTATATAACAAACCTATTCAAACCATAAAACATAAATGTATGAATGTGATGTAAATCATAACAAGTATATACCATAAAACATAAGTGTATGTAAATGTGATACATAAATCATAAAAAGTGCCTCTAGCATAATAATCTGATCTCAAACCTGTAATACTATAAAACATATCTCAAAGAGAGGGATGTCTGGTATGAATAGAATCATCAGATCTCTGGCCCGATCTCTCCCTCGACCTCTCCCTCGATCCATGGCTCAATCTCTCCCTTGATCCACGACTCGATATCTCTCTTGATCCATGGACCGATCCCTCTCCTAATCCAAGATGTGTGGATCCATGTCCCGATCCAAGATCTCCCAATCCGTGTCTTGAGCCTCGTCCCAACCTCTTCATGTGTTCAAGTACACACATGTTTAAATTTAATTTTTAATACATGTATATATATGTGTACATATATGTAAAATTATCTAAAATTACAATGTACAAGTTCAATGTGTTCAAACTTACATCAAGTAATTATTATTTTTATTAAATTTAAATGTACCTCAGTTGCATAGTGCGTGGGATCGCCATCATGCGCCAAATTTCCAAAGTCTGACAAATCACCATATTGCTTAAAATTTTCAAGTACACAATTTCAATCAAGAGTTAAACAACTAAACTTTAAAATGCATTACATGTATAGATATACATACATAATTTTTTAGAACATAATTTTATATGTATAAATTATATTCAAGTACTTGTTATGCTTGATCGATGGCTCTACCAATGTCACTAAGATCACAAGAATGTAAAGACATCGTAGGGGGATCTATAGCATGTATAATATCAGTAGCAAAAAGAAGCTGACTATATGTGCCATGGACAAGATCAGGTGCCGCAATAGCCTCAATGTGACCTATAACATCCTGACGACCTAGACAAGCTAAAGGATCGATATAAACATGATGCACATGGGATCTTGTAGGCTGATGTGGAATATTCTCTGTATTTGCCACCCTGTGGCTCATATGTGTACTCGGATATCACCATCTAATAAAGTCCTATACCTGGTCAAGAGAGTTCCCATGGTCCTCATTGATAACCTAATATGCTTCTAGTAAATCCAAAACTAAGACTCTACACATAGTATGCAGAGTTGTGTGGGTCATCTACTCAACATCTGAAGGAGTAGGTAGATCGAAACAAATAAATGGATCATAGGATGCAGATGTAGCCTCAGTGGGAGGAAGGTTGATCTGTGGGCATAATAAGTATCTACCAATTTGATCAGATGAAATCTGATCAATCTGTGTTGTAATAGAGGCAATGTTATAAAAAATATGCCTTTGAGTGGAGCCTGTTGCTGCCTCCCTTGCTGCTGCCAATTCCAAACGTTTTGGTAAAACCAAAAGGTTTGGGCCAACTAATGCCCTCTTGTCCACAGGCGGTGGCAAATCTAAACGTCTAAACTGTGGTTTGTCAAAAAAATGGCCTTTACCTTGGCCAACATGCTCAGGATAAGATGTGTAGTCCACATCTATCTGTAAATGAAATTATGCATATAACTGTTTGACAAAATATTGTGGCAGCTCATCATTGTGAGGCCACCTATGATATGTTGCCAACCATCTCGAGTATATGAATGATGCAACAAAAGGATCTACACACCTCATAACCACACATCCTCTAATTCTATTTTGTCCTCTATAATGAGGGAACATGGTTAACACATTTTCACTTGAAACTAATTTGGAAACTTCTCTATCTTTCACTGTGCGAGTAACACTCCTAGCAAGAGACAAATAAAACTGCTTAATGTTGATATCACCATAAGGATTGTATGATTGAATTGTCTCGATCATTTGATAAATCTCCTCTCTAATAGTGACTAATCTATCTTGATTAGCCAAATTGGGGGAGTTGTGAATTGTTTGCTCTAAACATTTTAGAGCATTGTGTAATCTAGCAATACTATCCTAATATAAATTTGATCTAGTTTGAGCATCTTGCTCAGAACAAGGGGAATGATGAGATCCCTCATTGGCCATGATATATATATTTGTATATGTAAATAGATAGAGTTCTGCATATCATTAAAACAAAATATACATGATGTTAAATAAAATTTAAATTGAAAATTTCAAAACTAAAACAAATATATATTTAAATTACAAAATTTTTAAGTTTCAAAACTATTTTTTTTTTAACTTTAAATATATCTAATGAGATAGTTCAAACTTTATATCTATCTCTATGTTCAATAGTTCACCTTCTATAACAACTAAAGATAACATAAGAAATTTGACAACTCCAAAGAGACTTTCAATACATATATATATATATATGTGTGTGTGTGTGTGTGTGTGTGTGTGTGTGTGTGTGTGTGTGTGTGTGTGTGTGTGTGTGTGTGCATGTGCATGTGCATGTATATATATACATACATATGTGTATGTATGTATGTACATATGTATGTGGGAGTGCATGTGTACATGTACATGTACATATATATGTGTATGCGTGTATGTATATACATGTATATATGTGTATGTATGCATATATGTGTATGTGTGTATGTACATGTACATACATACATATGTATGTATGTATATATACATACATGTACACATGTACACATGTACATGCCATATGTATATATGTATATATATGCATATACATAAATATGTATGCATAAATATATATATGTACATGCACATGTACATATACATACATACTCAAGTACATACATACACACATACACATATATGCATGTATAATACACACATACACATGTATATATGCATACATACATGCACACACACATACACATACATATATAATACATACGTACATGCATACACACATACACATGTATATAATACATACATACATGTACATATATGTACACATACACACATGTATGTGCATTATGTACATACATACATGTACACACATACACATATATATGTACACACATGTACATACACATATGTATACATACATGTACACATGGTGAACTAGAAATTTGGGGTTTTCAATTTTGGGTTTATAGAAATGTAAACTTAGGCAAAATATATGTATGTACATACATGTACATAAACATATGTATGCATACACATACATACACATGCATTTACATATATATGTGTACACATGTACATGTATGTACACTCAAGTACATACACATACATGTACACACATACATACATACACATACATACATGTGTATGTACACACATACATACATGTAAGGTGAAAGTATATCATGTGCATCCTTCACATTTGATTAATATTGCATCTATATAATCTATAGAAAAAAAAACAAGTCTATTCCACTCCCACATGTAATACAAGTTCATTCCCAGCTTGTTTTCAATTGTGTTGTGGGTGGAAAGTTGCTTGTGGGTATCAATTTTTTTGTTTCAATAATGTGGAATAGTTGCATAAGTTGCCTGGTGTCCATTATGGTTGTTCCTCTCTCAAAGCTTTGGGTTTTAATCCTTGCCATTGTTTCCATGGATCCTCTTTTGGTTTATGAGTCAGTCTGTGTTTTGTAATCATCTGGCAGTAACAATACTTGTTGCATAAAGCCTTTTGTAGGAATTGCAGGGGCGTGAGTTGTAGGCATTCAAACTTATTTGTTGGCTGGTAATGGCATTTTTGACTTTGTCTATGGTGTAGTCATACATGTAATTGGTGTTCAAACTGTCCTTGGGGGGCAGGGGACTAAATAGAATCCCCCACTAATCTAACCAAAAGAAAATCAAATTATTGATAATCAAGTGTGTAATGACAGTTCTCGGTATGCAACCAATACATCAGATGTTCCAGCCATGAAATATGTCTCAAGGCATAAAGGGACTGTAACTGCGCTAATAGAAGAAAGAAAGATCAAACATAAGGTAGGGGATGACTACTTATTGACTCACAAGGATCTATGAAATGATTTAGAAAGGGGCTGAATCAACATTAACATGCAATTTTTTGCAAGTTAAAATAAGTCCATAGAAATATTCTCTGTAAATCATTATCATCTTTACTATTGCAAGCTATTTTCTTAGAGTTCTTATTTTAAGACATATAGATTTTCAGTTTTCCTCTTTGTATTTTGAGATTTTCACTACTAAAGACCAATTCATCACATGGGTGTCGTTTCATCTATGAATCATCAAACTTATTCATGTATATGTTACAGACTTTGTGTAGAACCAATTTCAATATAGGGGAACATTAGTTTAGCCTACATATTTTATACTGTGTTGAAAGGGTTTTTAGAAGGTGTTTAAAGAATACAATCACGTTTATAGAAGACCATTAATGATTTTTTATGGAGCTTTTGGGAAAGGAAAATTTTCTCATAAAGAAAGTTTAAAGGATGCACGCTCATGCCCAACATTGGTTATGGATCAAGCAAGAATTTAACTTGCCTTCTGGCTTTAAAAAAATTGTTGTACACAATGTTAGAGAGTTGGACCTTTCGACCTTTTGATGATGCACAACATGACTTACTGTGCTAAAATTGCACACAATGTTTCAACACTGAAGAGAAAGGCTATGAATTTGAGGTTATAACTTACCTTCTGGCTTTAAAAAATTTGTTGTACACAATGCTAGAGAGTTGTACCTTTGGACCTTTTGATGATGCACAATAGTACTTACTGTGCTGAAATTGCACACAATGTTTCAACACTGAAGAGAAAGGCTATGAATCTGAGGTTATGAATCTAATCATATTTTTTAATGAAATTGATGTGTATGGGTAAGTATGGTGTCATATTACATGGTCATTTGATCATGACCCACATAACTTAGGAGTCTCATGATGATTTGTCTAAATTGTTGTCTTATTTATTATTTGTATTAGTACAAGAGACAATGTGAAAGACCCATCAAATTCTAATACTAAATTCGTTGACTATGTATATGAACAAGTAGCATATGCCTTTTCAAAAATTATAAATTAAACTATGCTCAAAATTTGAATGATGAGGGGGACAGGATAGGCTTTAGTTGAAATCCACACACCTAATCTCTTCTTTTTGGATACGTTTGGTATAGGTTTTGAAATATTTCAATATGGGTATATTTTGTACTACAAAATTAGTCTTAACCCAAAAAAATCATCAATTTTATAATAGAATATTTGAGTGTAATTTAAAATAATAAATTGAAGTAGAATATTTTTGATATGATTTTGTAATAGATTATCATCTTAAATAAATAATAACCAGTTATTCTTCAGTCACTAATATCTGTACAAACAACCACAAAATATTGCTCTTCCAAATTGATTGGTTCATCCATTGATTGAGCCTAGTTTTTTATGCATCTATCTATCTCCCTTGTTCCTCTCTGTGGGGTACTTATTTCAAACCCTCCAGAATATTGTCTGGAATAGATAAAAATGCTATGTTGGTGTCAAGAAATCTAACAATTGCAAATTAGTTAACCATCGATTGTCCCAATTATGGTACATTCAGAGAAAGCATGCATCTGTCATAGGAAATTCATGCATCTGTCATAGGAAATGCTTGAATTTTCTTAATATGTAATGAACAATATACACCTTGATTTCACAAAATTTTGACTTCTGAAAGAGAATTCCAGTTTATTATGTGTACAATTTGACTTTGCAGGAGAGTTCGATAAGCTATATGCCAAAACTGCTCCTTTGCCTTTTTTCTAAATTTCATTCATTGAAAAAGATTACGCACATGGTAACTGTTTTGCTTGTTGGAGGAAAAATAAGGAAGTGCATTGTTTAATGAAAATATCATACAGCCTAATGTAAATTGAATTTTGATTAAACATTTGGAAATTGTTATCGGTCATTTACAAATTCTATGTTGAAAGTAATTGACATTGGATGTTTTCTAAATTGCTACAGGATAGCAAAAGGAGATTACCCAGTGCAATGGAAAATATAATTTTGAACCCAAAATTTAATATGGGGCTCCATGGATGGTTTACCAATTCATGTAATGGATCAATTTATTCAGATTATTCTGAAGATTCAACCTTTTGTGTAGAGATATTTCCAGCATGAAGGTTCACAACATCAAACCCTACACTGTGGTTTATGAGTCAAACACATTTCAATCTAATAGAACACTTATTTCCATTTTTATAAACCCAATATTTAAAACCCAAAATTTCCATTTTTATAAACTAGAAACTAAAACCCCATATTATTAGTTCACTAGAGAATTTTTTTTACAGAGTTTAAACAACAAAAATTTCCATTTAATGTTCCAAAATAAAAATCACAAAGACATATGCACATTTCTTTTATGTAAATCACAAACACTAGTAATTTGCAACAACATTTGGCCAATAAAACAACCAAATGCGATTACTTCACCAATCACACAAACCCTAACTCCGATAGAGCTCCCAAAACACACGTAGCATAAGGTAAAACAAAACAAAACCTGGGTATTTATCAACTGGTAATATTCACTTCGGCCGATGAGCTCTCGCCTCAAAATGTTTCACCCGAGCATGCAAAATGGTTGGGATCTGGTCTTTTTTCTTTTATTTTATTTTCAGTGTTTTGGCCGGTACCTTTTCGGCTGAGTGGCTTTTGGCCAAAAAGGTACTGCCACATCAACACCATGTCACTGCCCCGTGGATTTGGCCGAAAAGGTACTAGTTGAAAATAATTCGCTCAAAATTATTATTTTGGCCGAAAGTGTGACATAAGTTTGTGCTTTTACCCAATCAATATTGAAGCCAATTTGATAGCTACCTATCTCATGAATCTTTGTAGCTGGTTTTGTTAGTTCCGCTGAACAAGATTGTGTGTTGTGCCATTTAAGGGTGAATACAGAACCTACTCGATGTCCAAACTAAAACCCCTCTCTTTAAAAGTTCGCATCGTTTCATATGTAGTTGTGAATAATTCTGGTGAAGTATAAAGCGATTTGCTTCAATTTGGTTAATTCTTTGGGGCATGTGGAGAATAACCGAGAGAAATTTTAATTTTTAGTATATTTTTATGATTTCTTTTAGAATAGATGTTAAATTCTGAAAATATGTTTTCAAAAAATAGATGAATGAATGGAAATTTATTGAAAATCTTTCATTTTCTATGAAATTGTTGAATGCTTAAAGCTAAATCTACTTAAGTGATAAAAAAATTGTTGATATTCATGAAATATTATTTCAAATCTTTCGATTTCATGATATTATTTTGTGACTTAACTGAAATTCAACGTCTAATACATATGATTTTAAACAACCATATTCCCTTTGAGATTAACAACAATATCACATCATACCTTGAAGTGAACCTAGTACTATCAAGACCTGACTACCAAAGACTTGGGATTGAACTAAGCCAACCTTTGTCCTATCATATGGATCCCCCTAGGGTTTTCTTTGGTTACGTCTATCAAGAAGGATAAGCTCTTCGCGGGTTGTCTGTGGAGAATTTATTCGCCCTGTTGTTGTGAGTAACATCGCCATCAACAATTGTCTTCTTTCTTAATACTCTAGAGCATCTTCAACAGAGGATTGCAAGGATTCTGGAGTGTGGTATTGGGGAGCTCCCTTCTACCTATTTGGGTCTCCCTCTATGCCCAAATGTGGTGCCAGACTCCTTTTGGAAAGGGATTATTGATAAGTTTAACTCTAAAGTTACTGGTTGGAAGGGGGCTCTTCTTAGCCAAGCTAGGAAAATCCAATTGATTAAGTCTACTCTGCAAAATCTTCCAGTCTATTCTTTGAGTCTGTTTTAGATCCCAAGGAGGTTTTGGGAGAAGATTGAGAGTATTCAAAAATATTTTCTTTGGTCTGGGGTGGAGGACAATAATCCATTTCATTTTCTCTCATGCAAGGAAGTTTGTAGGGCTAAAAGTAAGGGTGGTTTGGGTATCCGGAAGTTGAAGGAGTTTAATATTTCTCTCCTTACTAAATAATTATGGAATCTACTTTTGGATGGTAAGGAATGGAATTCTATTTATTCTTCAAAGTACTTAAGGGGAATTGACAAGTTTAGAGACATTTTGAGGGGTGGTTTTGTTCCTCCCTCAGGTTCGGACTTGTGGAACTTCATGATCAAAGCTCGTTCTATTGTGGCTAATGGTTTGCAGTGGGTTCTTGTGAATGGTAGGAGTATCCTCTTTTGGAATGATTGGTGGACTGGAAATGGCCCCTTGAAGGATGAACTTTGGGCGACCCCTTTCAAATACTTTTGTATTGGGTCTTGAGGTATTTTTGTGTGAGATTATATTATTGATGGTAAGTGGAAAAGGCTTGACTTGGCTAATAGCAATCTTGAACCCCTTTATCAGTTCTTATCCTCAATTCATATTTCGGCTTCCTCCCCTGCTAATAGAGTGGTGTGGCGGTTTTCTCCAAATGACCAGTTTTCTGTGTCTTCAGCTTTTTCTAACCAAACTCGTATCTTTGGTCCTTCTCCTTTATGGGTTCGCCTATGGAATCCGAAGCTCCTGCCTAAAGTTATCATATTTTTTTGGCTTCTGTGTCAAGAAAAAATCTTGACTCTTAACAATATTTCTAAGAGGGGTTATGCTTTGCCTAATAGATGATTTTTATGTAAGGAGGTTGCTGAGGACATTAATCATCTTCTTGTTGGTTGCAATTTCTCCTCATAAGTTTGGGCCCATTTCCTTCAGTTGTGAAATTTATCATGGGTTTTCCCTTCATCTATCATGGATCTTTGGTATCAGTGGGTAGCTCCTACCCTGAATCTTGCTCTTTCTCTGTTGTGGTCTCTTATTTTTCCACATGTGGCGTGGGGAGTTTGGAAAGAATAGAATAATCATATCTCCCATCAGCTAGAACTTCCTCCCTTAAGGTTTTCTTTCAAGATTTGTGAGGCGATAAGAGAAAATTTTCTTTCTAAAGTCTCCTTGCTTCATATCCATGGTCTGAAGGTTGTGGTATCTAATTATGACTTGTTGATTGGTAGCAAATGGAATATTTCTTGTGACATTTCTCCTCCAATGAAGAAGCCTAAATCTTCTAGGGAGGGGGTTCATTGGAAAGCTCCCTCTTAAGGATGGCTCAAAGTTAACTTTGATGGTGCTGCTAAGGGGAATCCAGGAGTTGCTGGTTGTGGGGGAGTGTTACATGATGAGTATGGTAGGTTTGTCTCTACGGTGGCGCTCCCTTTGGGAACCTAGAAAAACCATTTTAAAGAGGCATCAACAACCTATCATGCCCCCCTTCTTGCTAAAGAGGCTAGGGTGAGAAAATTGTGGTTGGAAGGGGACTCCCTTAATATTATCAACTATCCAATGAAAGTGAATCCCCCGTTGTGGTCCATATCACATATCATAGAGGATTCCCTTTCTATTCTAAGCTCCTTTGATGATTATAAAATTTCACATGTCTTTTGTGAGGCAAATACTATGGCTAATGGTTTTGCGAACGTGGGTGTCTTGTCTCATAAATGTTGGCATTCTTATGAAACCATCCCCGTTAATCTACAAAGCATAATTTATCATGATAAAATGTCTTGTCTTGGTGGTGGTAACCTTGGGAGATAACGGTTTATTATTTTGGCTTTATCTCTTCTCGATTTGGTTTAAGATTATTGAGTTTAGAGCCTATTTGATTAATAATTACATATCTTATGGAAACAAGCTCATGGGAGTGGTAATTATAGATGGGTGTACTCACGTTGTTAGGTTTACATAGATTATGGGGGCCTTTTTTCCTTGTTTCTAGATTGTTCTCTTAGTTTTTTCTACTCATTAGAACAAGGAGAAGGTTGTGGTGAGGGTGTCTTTGGTTGCTATGGGTGGAGATCGTTGTAGACAGGAGCCTCTCTCCTGTGAAGAATTTAGTGGTAATGCAATTGTGTGGGAGTATCTGGAGAAAGGGGGCATTTGCCCTTATTTGCTTAAATTGCATGGGTTTGATTTTGAGGTCACTGAGGTGTTTGTGAAGGGGTAGAATAATCACATGTTGCGCTATTAGGGGTTAGAGGTGAATGTTACCGAGGGTTTAATTATTGGAATCACAAGATTACCCATAAAGGGTAAGAAATGTTACAAAGACCGTGGGGCTCCTAAGTGCACTTTGGCCAATTTTTTCAAGGGTTAGGAACATGAAAAACTCAGGAGTGTGGGAAGTGGAGGGTATGACCATTCTTCTATCAAACCGTTGCGGAGGGATGTGGCGCTGGCATTTATGAAACATTTCATGCTTGATGGTAGGTATTCTATAATCTATGGGTACCATTTCATGTTTTTGAATCAATTTAGGCTCAATAGTTTGGTGTTGTTTCCCTACTATTTGTTCCTCTCTATGGAAAATAGCATAGAAGATCATAGAAAAATCCTAGTAAAGTTATCCTCCATTAGGGACTCATGCTCCTTATCATTGACTATCAAAATGAAGTTTATTCCTGAAATCCCTAAGATTTCTAGTGGACGGAAAGGTAAGGGGTCTGCGCTAGGTTATGACACGGGGGACTCGACAGAGGAATGGGATGGGGATTATGAGGAGGATAGATTTGAAGAGTTGGAGTCATCAGATAAAGATGGTAAGACTGTGTAGGACCTTGATCCAGAGGTTTCTAACTCTTGGTCAAAAGGCTATGAGACTGATATTAAAATGAAGGATGTTGTGTCATTTTGTGCAAAGAAGGGGTCTAAGGGGAAGAAAGGTGGTCAAAGGGATGAAAAGTGAGAATGTGGGAAAGGAAAAAACTTGGTTGAGGAAGGGGTGAAAGGTTATGGTGTGTCCCTTGTTCATACTATTAAGGGGAAACAAGGGAGTAATAGGGTTGATAAGGGGAATCATGTGGAATAAAAAGGTCTTGAGGGAGATGGATTTGAGAGTACTAGGGATGTTTCCCCTATGCAAAATGGGTTGGTGACTCCTGACTGTAAGGATTTTGAGCAGGTTGAGGATAAGAAAGGGCTATTGTAGTTGCTGGTGAACTCGACGATGAACTCTAGTAAGTAGCAGGTGGAGGTGGAAGTAGTTGATTTGGAGGATTCTCCCATTGAGGATGTTTTAAAGGGAAAAGGTTTGGATTTGAAGTGTCATCCCGAGAATGTTGCTACTCCTTCTATCGAGCCTTTGAACTGGGATGAAATTGACCTAGATGTTTTTTGTAGATGGTGGAGGATGGGATGAAAAAGATCCTTTTGTTGTTCAAATGGATTTTCTTGGAGGTCAAGGATATTAATGCTAAGTTGAATAAATGGAAGAGTGTTTGAGTGGCATTGGTTAATTGTAATAAAAAGGAATGGACGGTGAAAAGCAAGTTTAAAAAAATGAATGTTGTTCTTGACAAGGTGGTGGTGGATGTTGAGAAAATGGGTAGGGACCATGAGGAGAGGTTGGTGTCCTTGGAGGATCATGTCTGTAGGGATCATGAGGAGCTACTTGTGTCATTGGAGGAAAAATTCAATAAGATTTGTAATGATTTGTAGTCTATGGTGCAAATTAATAACCAATCTCTCAATTCAAGAGCATAGGGACTAACTTTGTTGAATGAAAAAACCCTTAGGTGGACTGGTAAACAACTAGATCTTGATGAGAATGAGGAGGCGATTGTTGATGTTAATCATAAGAATTAGATGGAGAAGAGTATGGATGATGGTCTATGTGTGCGAACTAGAAGCAAGACCAAAAAGAGGGATGCTATTTTTGTTACCTAATTTCACTACTAGCTCAATCAGGTAGAGCTATTTGATTTTAAACTGAGAGAAAGGTACATTTCTTAATATTTCCTAAGTTACATTCAGGTGCATAAGCATAAATCAAAAGATTACATTAACAGATTATTGCATTTATACAAGTGCATGTAACATAGGAAGGATTTACACAATTGTTTTTTGAAAAAGTAATCTTTATTGATATTAAAAGTGTATATCGTCTCACACAAGCCATGAGACTAACTTGTTCAATGTAAATGAAGAAAAACATATACATAGATAGGTAAAAAAAAATAGAGTGCACATATAAGGAAAGAGGCCAGGACCATTGCCTGAATGACTGGTTCAATGTGTGTTGCCTTGCTTTATCTTCCGCCTTGAGCTACTTTGTGTCCTCCTTAGCTCCATGTTGCTCCTAGTTCCTACATCTGAGTGATAAAATGTTGTTAGAGAAATGAAGGTCTCTCACATTACATGTACAAGCACCCATGAACATATAAACTGATCTCCAAATGCATTAAACAAGCGTGCAAACTTTAGATGTCCAAGAAAACAACATGATCATCAAACACATCAGTCATATGCACATATTTTCTAACATATTTGCTTCCTGTGCAGGTATAGGAAAAGTAATGTTGTTGGTTTGATTCATCTAATTACAACATGTGGGGTAAAATGTGGCTCCCACAAGGGTTGAGCCCAACATGCTGCCCTCTGTTTCTAGAGGGATGAGAGTGCAAAAGAATAGAGTGTAAAAAAATCATATTTCTCAACATAGAGCACATATCTTATCACCTGTGACAGTGAGTTCTCCCCATTATCATAAATGACAACATAATTGCTCAATTGGAGCATAGCTAAAGAAGAACAGTCAACCAAAGGCCATCAAAAGTGAAGGAACAATCATCTTTGATTGATAGGAGCAGTTTTTTGGATGGGTCATGTCATGGTAAGTTCCATAAATGACAAAGTTTTGAATGTTAAAAGGTAAAATCCTTTGATCAGTTTAAGGACAATGGAATAATAAAAATAATCATATAGTGAGGAGCAGCTCCAACACAATAGTAAAATATGACAAAGAGATCATTAATGAGGCAACATGAGGATGCTTTGTATATCTCTATAAATGACAGGAAAATGTCAGTCATAGCTTGTTAGCAACTTATGAGGTATTAATGGCAGTGATAAGTGCTCTGTGAATCTATAGTGAGGATAACAGAAATCAAATATGCCTGTACATGACAAAGATCGGTGGGGATATAACCCATACATGTTAATGACAGGTTAAGGATATAAAAAAAGAGTTCAGTTATGGGATCTTGAGAACAATCATATGGATCAACGAAGTAATCCCTCATTCACGAGTATGGAAAACCTGTAAAAAATATGATGCTTGACAATCCTTGAACAACAAAGTGATTTAATATATTAAACAATGCCATGTAGAGAGAGTATGCCAATAATACAGTTGAAGAGGTAATCCCATAAATGTGCTAGTCAATAAGGAAAATTTGCTCAGCAATACTGTAAATCAAGATGTACAATCATTGATTGTGTCCTAGCAATTGAAAGAAGGCGTCATAGGTGGTAGGCCTTATGAGAGGAGTATGACAAAATACCTTGGCAGTGTTTTGAAGCAAAGAATTGTTGTACTTGTTCAAGACAATTTTTTTCAAAGAATGGGTATGGAACAAACTGTGTAATCAACATGAAAGACATTCATATGAATGTGACATGATAACCTGAGAGATGAGGTAAGTTCCAAGATGCTATCCCAGGAAAGATGCTAAACATGAAGGTTAGTCTGTTATAGTGAAAGAATGCATTGACAAGCATGACTGTCTTGTGAGACATGATGCCTGAAAATGCACATGGGGACAGGCTTTGCACAAGATTATGTCAACATAGTTAAATAATTTTTAATATAGAAGTGGGAACGAAGTTGCAAAGGCAAAATACCGTTACAAGATACTACATGAATAATGACTAAAAATAGTATATTGTCACAAGTCCCGCAGAAGAAAGATAATCATAGTCTTAAAATATTTTACCAACAAAGCATGAGATTCAAATGATGGATGGAATAGTTGGATATAGTTCTCATGCCATGTTACAGATTAGGGTATCTTTCATTTTTTCAAGAAATGTAGAGTAAGGCTCTTAGCCTATGTTTAGAGGTCAAAAAATCATAAATCTCATGGTTAAACAAAACCCCAACATAGGAGTTCAAGAAATGCTCAGGTAAAGTGCAATGTATTCTTCACATTGAATCAATAAGAAACGGAGTCATAATGAGGTATGAAATGCATCTCATTAGGTGATAAAGCCATGAAACTCTCAGTCGAGCAAAAGGGCATCAAGCATATGGTGTGCACAGAGATTCACAGAAAGGTCGAGTCATGGCCATTTGAAAAAAAGGAAGAGATATTATGTGTACATAAATAATTGGAGGCGCGGGTTTCTTTTTGATAACCCAAAAACAATTAAAGTACTTGCAATAGAATATATGGCTACGACCATTGAATTCAAAATGTCTATGTTTTGCATAGAAATTCCAAATGAATACACAAAATGCTTAATTTTTCTACAGGAATCAAAGGAAAGAAGGCACAAAAAGAAAAGCAAGTATTTTTGTCATTTCTACATGACAATGAGCTTGAAATAAGTATTTTTTCACAAAAAGAATGAAAGTGAAATGTAGAGATCTCACATATAGAGAGGCTTACCCAACACGACATCAATAATTTCTTCAAGGATCTGCATAAAAAACTCCAAACCCTATCTATCCATCATGGCGGCGCCCTCAGTTTCTAGAAAATGGAGGAATGAGAGAAAAATGAACCTTGCAAATGAATGTTTGGCTGCAGTTTTTGTTTTAGGGTTTACAAAACCCTAAAGTTAGCCTATAGCCAAAAGGATTTTTAGCCTTGTTTTTTTTAAAAAAAATTCTCCTCATAACTAATACCCCATGCTTATATGCCTTGTCTTTTATTTCATTTTTGTTTGCAAAGTCTCATTCCTTTTGTATATGCCTTTCTACTCATGGGCGAGAAAGTGCCTTTATTTTTGCTTCAAGATTTAAATGTAAAACTTTATTTAAGTGATGATTTATAAATCACTTTAAATAATGTTAAAAATGCAAAATACATAAAGGTGTGTTGAACACATCAAGGATTGAGTCAAAGGGAGTTAGTAGTTCATGGAGGTTATGCTTTTGCAAGCATATTGGAGGAGGTTTAAGAGGTTTGCCAACATGTGCCAAGGATATAGGCATGGTTGAGAATCAATTTCCAAACATATGGAGGAGATATAGGAGGTTTTTACTTGCTTTTTGAGAGGTTGGGAGACATTTGGAGTGAATTTAGGTCTTTTTGACCAAGTTTTGGAGATGGTTTTGCATGCTTTATGATAGATTTGGTCAAAATTGACCTTTTAAAACATATTGGAGCTCTTTTTGGAAGGCTTCAATTGCTAAAAAGTGGGCTTTTTGGAGGCATACGAGTTCATGGAGCTTCTAGATCCTTCTTTGGTGGAACTAATTGGAAGGATGGATATATTCTCATTTTGACTCATTTTTGGAGTTAGTTCAGATTATGCAGGTTTTTGTACTTAGTGACTTCTTGAAATCCTGATACAGTTTGGAGCATACTTTGTAACTCTTGGGATATGGAATACAGAGGATACCTTGGTCATTTCTGGTGATGAAATCCTTTCCTCTTTGTTCTTGTAGTCTTGTGTATGTTGAATGATTGATCAAGCTCTTTGTGAGATTCTTCAAATTTCCTTCTAGCTTTGTCTCATGAGGTTATACCTTTTCTACAAATGTAAGTTTGTGTAGGTTACTAATTGTGCTTAAGAAATGCATATATCTTTTTCAATTGTGAAGTTTTCCTTCCCTTTGCTAGTTATTGTATTTTGGCCCTTTAGTGAAATTTATTTATGCAGAAACTTACTGTAACAAGCCATGCAAATTTAGTTTTCTGTCATTTGGTAGCTAAGTGTAAATAAAGTTGAGATTTCATAATCATCATTAGTTTGGTGTATCACCTTTCAATTTTCATTTCAAAGCATTCCTTTTCCCTTTTCCTTTGCAAAATCAATAGTTTAGGTGATAACTAGCTAGGAGCCAGCCTCATCTGGAGATTCACTTCATTTGTTAGGTGACCCACAACCTAGGAGTGATTCCATGTTTCTTTGGAGTGTTAAGTCCTACAACTTAACTTGTTAAATCTTGCAACTTAGCTAGGGTGCAACTTCAAAAGATAACAGTTTTGGCACACCTGGTGGGACTGTTGAATCGAGACAGTTTAGAAATTTTAAGTTCTTGCTGGTTTTGATGTGCAACCAATAGGTTTCAAGCCTTTCAAGAGGTTATTGAAGCACATTTGGCGACTCCATGAGTAGAAGAACAAAAGACCAGTGTTTTTAGCACTAGGTGTGTGGAAGAAGCAAACCAGTGCATCATTGAGAAAAATCCCAATATTGAGAAATTTTGTGTTTTTCTCATTATCATCAACGTTTGGAGGCAGTACAAATAACACCATGGCGACTCCAATTTAATATCAACTAGTTTTAGCAGCCTAGGTACCTGTAGTTAAAGGATGTTTGTTGTCTAGACTTGCTATGTTTTATGTTTTTCTCTTGCAATGTCTAGTTATCAGCAGTACAATGGTTTTCCACCTCCATTATATGAAAATCCTTCATATATACCTTCATATCAGCCATATCACACAAAAAAACTTGCTGGTTTTACTTCAAATGACCCTGTGATAGCAAGTTACCAACTTTCTCATCATGTTTCCCACTCTCCCACTCCTGCTCAACCTTTATATCAGCCAATATATGATCAAAATTAGCCCCAAGAAGACGTTTTTTATGCTAACTAGTATGATTATTCACATAACCAGCCTCAAGAGCATCCTTACCATAATGTATTGGATTTGATCCAACAATTTGACCATATGTTGTGGGATCTGAGCCAAAATCTTGATTATATGAAGATTAATGATATTAGTAAGGTGTTCTCACACATGAATAGAATGTTGGTTGATATCAAGAAGCAAAAAAAGACCATTATGCAACAACAAGACAAGTTTGAACAGGCCTATTTTTGTGATCAAAAGTTGAAGACACAGAGGATGCAATTTGAGGGAGGTATTGAACGCGAGATAGCTGCTAGGGAGAAGCAAAGGAAGTTGTTGTTTGCTCGGGTCCAAAGTAGTTAGGCTTACTTAGAATATCATTACAAACTACATGAGGAGGTTCGAAGGAAGCAATTTGAAGAGGGTCTTGAAAAGCAGAGAGTTGCAGCTAAGGAAGACCAGATGAAAAACTTACTTGCACAAACACAAAGGCTGGAATCCCAATCAACCTATTGTGCTCCAAGTCAACTTGTGAAGGAGGAGAGCCCCAAGTACAGTTTTCCAAATTTCAAGCAGGATAAACCTTCTAAGTGCTCAAATGAGCGTTCTGAATTTGAAATTCCAAGTTTTAGGAGTGTTGTTACGTTGCAGGATCATGAACTTGAGAAAAGTCAGTCTACTATTCCTGAGAAAGAGCAGACCTTTGATCAAAATATCTCACTCAACATGGAGGAAACTATAATTCCACATTTGTTGCATCTAGCTATGGAGCATTATTGGTTAACTCAAAGAAAATCTCTCCAAGATGGTGCAACTGAGCCCATAGGACAACAGGATGAGAATGTAAAATTGACTAATGATGAAGTGTATCCTACAGTTTGGAATGAGGAGTTACCTTCATTCATTCAACATGATGAAGAAGTTGTGGGTTTGTTCACACCAAGAGCTATTTTAGAATAGCAAGAGGACATCAGACAAAGTAGTGAGTTGCTAATTGATGACAATCAACAAGAAAATGGAGCCTTGGACCATGAGGAAGAACATAAAAATGAACCTGACACTATTCTCCAAGGTGAGAGATTTGATGTTTTCGAGCATGTTGTAAATGAGAAGGCTAATGTTGAGCTTTATGAAAAGGAATACATGGACATAATTGAACAATTTTTTTCAAATCTTGATGGCAAAGAATTAGAAGAGGTTGAGACTCATGATGAACTAGAACAACAAGTTCACAAGTTTGAATAGGTTCTAAAATAATAGGAGGAATATGGTCCTAATAAAGAGGGGTTCATTCTCTCAAGACAAGATACACCTCGTGAAACTTTTTTGCAAGATTTTATCTGGTCAGAAGAGCTTCCTTTCTGTTGTACAAAAGAGCTAGAAACTAATATACTAGTTGAAAGTTTGTTTCGAGAAGCTACCTCATTGTTTGAACACTTGCTTGCCTTCATTGAAGAAGAAAAGCCTATTTTGGAGTGTATCTCTTTGAGTGATAATGAGGATTTTAAGGTTAAACAAGATGATTCTAAGAGTCTTTCAAGAGTTGATAGCTTTGATGAGTTATTAGCTACCCTAGTGGAAGAGGATAGCTCACTCACCATGGAGGACAATATGGCAAGTTATTATGCAAGGTGAAGATAATGTTGTTGTTTCTAAGCATTCAGATTGTTTTCTTTCTAGTCCAATGTATGGAACGACAATGAATGTGTAAGAAAACAACAATGAAAGCTCAAGCTTTGTCCTTTCAAGGGGTTGTCCAGTCAGATATTTAACCCAGATGGAGTCCAATAAAGTACCAATAGTTGATCTTGCACCCATGCATGAAGGTACAACTAAAGATAGTATCAAAGATGCGATGGCAACTGGACAAGAGTATGTTCAACTCACTTATCCTCCTTTGATTGATAATACATATGATCAGTTTAATGAGGTAAGTGAACTTGTTTACCTCTTTCGAGAGGCAGTGCATCGTCTTGTAGAACATTTCTCTGTGTCTCACCTTTACTCAACTGTCCTTAAGCATGCCAGTCATTATATTTTGAGAAGAAAGGGCAGCTATTTCAGTCATCTTGTAAATGGTTTTGTTTGACTAGTTTCTTTGTTGGTTTGAGTAGGATAGAATAGGTTTAAGTCCTAGTTTTCATTCCCTAAGTGTTTTCCAGCACATTCAGTAGTTTCCCTTTTGCATTTTTTGGTGTTTTCAATAAGTACCCTAGTGTTCTGATCAATTTTGATGAGTTACAACCATGTGCAAAGTTGTTTTAGGTTCGTTTCTGAGTTTGCTAAGTGACTCTGTGCCCAATGGACAAGCCTAGGCAATTGGTCTCATGTTTAGCATGCAAACATACAATAGATGTCGCCAAAAAATGTTACCTAATTTCACTACTAGCTCAATCAGGTAGAGCTCTTTGATTTTAAACTGAGAGAAAGGTACATTTCTTAATCTTTCCTATGTTACATTTAGGTGCATAAGTAGAAATCAAAAGATTACATTAACATATTATTGCATTTATACAAGTGCATGTAACATAGGAAGGATTTACACAAATCTTTTCTGAAAAAGTAATCTTTATTGATATTAAAAGTGTACATCGTCTCACAAAATCCGTGAGACTAACTTGTTCAATGTGAATGAAGAAAGCATATACATTGATAGGTAAAAAAAATAGAGTGCACATATAAGGAAAGAGGCTAGTCATTGCTTGAATGACTGGTTCAATGTGTGTTGCCTTGCTTTATCTTCTGCCTTGAGTTGCTTTTTGTCCTCCTTAGCTCCAAGCTACTCCTAGCTCCTGCATCTGAGTGATAAAATATTGTTAGAGCAATGAAGGTCTCTCACATTACATGTACAAGCACCCATGAACATATAAACTAATCACCAAATGCATTAAACAAGTATGCAAACTTTAGATGTCCAAGAAAACAATAGGATCATCAAACACATCAGTCATATGCACATATTTTCTAACATGTTTGCTTCCTATGTAAGTATAGGAAAAGTAATGTTTATGGTTTGATTCATCTAATTACAACATGTGGGGTAAAATGTGGCTCCCACAAGGGTTGAGCCTAGCATGCCACCCTCTATTTCTAGAGGGATGAGAGTGCAAAAGAATAGAGTGTAAAAAAATCATATTTCTCAACATAGAGCACATATCTTATCACCTGTGATAGTGAGTTCTCCCCACTATCATAGATGACAACATAATTTCTCAATTGGAGCATAGCTAAAGAAGAACAGTCAACCAAAAGCCATCAAAAGTGAAGGAAGAATCATCTTTGACTGATAGGAGCAGTTTTGTGGATGGGTCATGTCATGGTAAGTTCCATAAAGGACCGAGTTTTGACTGTTAAAAGGTACAATCCTTTGATCAGTTTAAGGACAATTGAATAAAAAAATAAATCATATAGTGAGGAGCAACTCCAACGTGCAATAGTAAAATATGACAAAGAGATCATTAATGAGGTAGCATGAGGATGCTTTGTATATCTCTATAAATGACAGGAAAATGCCAATCATAGCTTGCTAGCAACTTATGAGGTATTAATGGTAGTGATAAGTGCTCTGTGAATCTATAGTGAGGATAACAAAGATCAAATATGCATGTACATGACAAAGATCGGTGGGGATATAATCCATACATGTTAATGACAGGTTAAGGATATAAAAAGAAGAGTTTAGTTATGGGATCCTGAGAACAATCATATGGATCAATGAAGTAATCCCTCATTCATGAGTATGACAGACCTGTTAAGAATATGATGCTTGATAGTCCTTGAACAACAAAGTGATTTAGTATATTAAACAATGCAATGTAGAGAGAGTATACCAATAATACAGTTGAAGAGGTAATCCCATAAATGTGCTAGTCAATAAGGGAAATTTGCTCAACAATACTGTAAATCAAGATGTACAATCATTGATTGTGTCCTGGAAATTGCAAGAAGGCATCATAGGTGGCAAGCCTTATGAGAGGAGTATGACAGAATACCTTGGCAGTGTTTTGAAGCAGAGAATTGTTGTACTTGTTTAGGTCAAGTTTTTTCAACGAATGTGTATGGAACAAACTGTGTAATCAACATGAAAGACATTCATATGACTGTGCCATGATAACCTAAGAGATGAGGTAATTTCCAAGATGGTATCTCAGGAAAGATGCTAAATATGAAGGTTAGTCTATTATAGTGAAATAATGCATCTACAAGCATGACTGTCCTATGAGGCATGATGCCTAAAAAATGCACATGGGGACAGGCATTGCACAAGATTGTGTCAAAATAGTTAAAGAAGTTTTAATATAGCAGTGAGTATGAAGTTTCAAAGGAAAAATACAGTTACAAGATACTATGTGGATAATGACTGAAAACAATATATTGTCACAAGTCCTGCAGAAGAAAGATAATCACAGTCTTAAAATATTTTACCAACAGAGCATGAGATTTAGATGATGGATGGAATAGTTGGATATAGTTCTCATGCCATGTTACAGATTAGGGTATCTTTCATTTTTTCAAGAAATGTAGAGTAAGGCTCTTAGCGTATGTTTAGAGGTCAAAAAATCATAAATCTCACAGTTAAACAAAACCCCAACATAGGAGTTCAAGAAATGCTCAGGTAAAGTGCAATGTATTCTTCACATTGAATCAGTAAGAAACAAAGTCATAATGAGGTATGAAATGCATCTCATTAGGTGATAAAGCCATGAAACCCTCAGCCGAGCAAAAGGGCATCGAGCATATGGTGTGCACAGAGATTCATAGAAAGGCCGAGTCATGGCCATTTCAAAAAAAAAGGAAGAGATATTATGTGTAGAGAAATAATTGGAGGCGCAGGTTTCTTTTTGATAACCCAAAAACAATTAAAGTACTCGCAATAGAATATATGGCTGTGGCCATTGAATTCAAAATGTCTCTATGTTTTGCATAGAAATGCCAAATGAATACACAAAAATGCTTAATTTTTCTATAGGAATCAGAGGAAAGAAGGCACAAAAAGAAAAGCAAGTATTTTTGTCATTTTTGCATGATAATGAGCTTGAAATAAGTATTGTTTCACAGAAAGAATGAAAGTGAAATGCAGAGATCTCACATATAGAGAGGCTTACCCAGCGCAACATCGATAATTTCTTTAAAGATCTGCATAAAAATCTCCAAACTCTATCTATCCATCATGGTGGCACCCTTAGTTTCTAGAAAATGTAGGAGTTAGAGAAAAATAAACCTTGCAAATGAATGTTTGGCTACGGTTTTTGTTTTAGGGTTTACAAAACCCTAAAGTTAGCTAATAGCCAAAAGGCTTTTTAGCCTTTTTTTAAATTTTTTTTCTCCTCATAACTAATACTCCATGCTTACATGCCTTGTCTTTAATTTCATTTTTGTTTGCAAAGTCTTATTCCTTTTGTATATGCCTTTCTACTCCTGGGCGAGCACGTGCCTTTATTTTTGCTTCAAGATTTAAATGTAAAACTTTATTTCAGTGATGATTTATAAATCACTTTAAATAATGTTACAAATGCAAAATACATAAAGGTGCATTGAACACATCAAGGATTGAGTCAAAGAGAGTTAGTAGTTCATGGAGGTTATGCTTTTGCAAGCATATTGGAGGAGGTTTAAGAGGTTTTCCAACATGTGCCAAGGATAGAGGCATGGTTGAGAATCAGTCTCCAAACATATGGAGGAGATATAGGAGGTTTTAACTTGCTCTTTGAGAGGTTGGGAGACATTTGGAGTGAATTTAGGCCTTTTTGACCAAATTTGGAGATGGTTTTGCATGCTTTATGATAGATTTGGTCAAAATTGACCTTTTTAAACATATTGGAGCTCTTTTTGGAAGGTTTCAGTTGCTAAAAAATAGGCTTTTGGGAGGCATACGAGTTCATGGAGCTTCTAGATCATTCTTTGGTGGAACTACTTGGAAGGATGGATATATTCTCATTTTGACTCTGTTAGCACACAGATTTGTCCTTCAAAGATAAATACATAAAATGACTCAGCATGCCCAGAAGGAAGAACAGACAATGCCAATAGTTGAGTCACTTGCAATGATTGTTGCAAGTGCTCTCTGCTTGTTTTACAAGGCGCAACTACCTTTGAATGGTTTGCAATGAATGACAACTAGGTATGCTTTTAACCAGAAAGTATAAAAGGTATACTAATTGCTATATGTATGAAAGATTAATTTGAAATGAAGTGGATGCAAATAAACAACACAAAGTTTATCTATTGACACCCACAAATGAAAACCAGGAAAAGAATGAGTAGCAAATTTCCCATTCAACAGATGAATTATTCTGAATTCAAAGCTTAAGAAATAATTACACATACAACTTGACATAACATAATTAATCTGGAAAGTAATTGCAAAGACCCAAAGTTCATTGACAATAAAAAAAAACATTAGCAAATATAAAGATCTGAAAACATCTTTCTTATTTCTCCAATATCAAAAATGTGAACGCAAAGACTCAACACTCCTGTACAACAAATTGTGATTGAAAGGAAAATAAAATTGCCTATTTCTCCCCTTTTTTCCTTTACACTATTGGCAAGAAAAGTTTCCCATAAGTCTCAAAGTACTCTTGGAGAGTTGTGAAAAAAAAGATCCCCTTTCTCAGACAAGTTTTCAATAAATAGAAAGGAAGCCACCTCCTTCGATTCCCACGATGACCTTTCGGTTATCATAACGGCTTCTTTTGCGTAGCTGATGAAAGAAAACCCCCCCTTCATTTTATGCAAAAGGTTTTTGTACTCAGACGTTTCGCTTTCCATTGTTGGTGATGTTTGAATACTGAAATCACATTTTAAAATTGAATGAAGATTTTCTCCTACCTCAACCATGTGTAGAGGCAATATTCTTTACAAAGCAACGATGGTTTCCGACACCTGGCATATACTTCTACTTGTAATTTCCTTTTCTATGTAGTACTGATTCTTGAATTTGATTTTTCAAATTTCAAATAACTGTTTTTAGAAATTCAAGTTTCCTCCACTTTTATAGAAACTCTTCGATTTCTCTTAGCTTCTAGGACTTCTTTAGACAAGAATCTTTTCAAATTCTCAGTTACCATGAAAACTCTTTCTTGACTCAAACCATGATGGTTTTGAATCTGACTTCACATCTTTGCATTGCCTTTAATTGTGCTGCCAATTTTTCTGTTATCATTGTGGCGAAAGTTCTTTTGATGGATGGCTCATGTATCCTGAGAAAATCCATAAAACAATCCATATAGATCCTCTATATAGTGGCATGAGTTTAGGAGATTGTCATCACCCTCTTAAACCTCCACATCTTGATCATTCGAGATTTCATCTATGATAAATTCAGCTTAATTTCAGAGGACTCCCATTTGCAGCATTATAAAATTCTCTTGATAACATGTTTATATTGGTCTATGCCAATCTGATTGATATCAGCCTTCCGAAAGAAGATGAGAGCGTATTTTATGCACAGATACAATATTTGAGCAACAATCACCAAATCGATAGCTTTGATGGGATAACATCCTTTGAGGCATTTCGTTCAATAACTCACATGTCTGATTGCCTGTTATGCCGCCTTACATTACTTCTCCAATCTTATTCTTTCCAATTGGAAAAACTCCAAAGATGTTAAAGAAATCGATACCCTCCATGTCTCCACTGCAGAGAATGTTGAGCCGTTCCCATATACATTCGAAATCCAATTAACATGTACCACTGCCTTTGAAAGTTTCACAAGTAGAATTTGTTTTTCAATTCATCACTGAGACATTGTAGCAACATGAAGACAAAATGATGAATAATATGTTTTGTTTCCATTTTTAACATTGCCAACATATACTTGCTCTCGGCCCTTTTAGTGTTATCGGACTCTTCTAATCTGACAACATTTGGATGATTCCAGTTTGTGTGTCAAACAATCTCGATCCATAAGCATGAATAATGACAATCAACATGCAAATTCTTTTGCTTGAAATGGAGAATTGGTTGTCATAATATTAAGTGATTGAGATATTCTAAATCCCTGGGATCATTGCGCATTGGAGGTTCCTGTGGATGTGGTCACTACACAAAGCTAGATTCCATCATATTGGTCCATCAAACATATCTGGTGACTCAATCCTCCGTTACATACTTCAAGGTATCTCTGTCATTCGATAGAGGTAATTTATACCTCAATATGAGATTAGCATATGCTTGGTCAATCTCCATTCAAAATAGCGCTTGCGCTGTGAACAGGGGCATTTCATCCAAACCATTACCAATGAACATTTGGAACTGTCGCACTGTCAGAGGTTTTCCAAATTTTAGAACCCGAGAGTCGGGAAAAATTAAGTTCTATAACCTATAAATCGCCTGACAATGAAGAGCTGTGCCCCTCTTAGGTAAAGTCTTTTATAAAGTTAAAAATCCTCCAATATTTAAAGCCACGGCAACAAAATTTATTTATCTTTAAAACCATCAAACTTTATAAGGCTTTATTCATTTTCCGTGGGACCATGTTATAAGTGAAAGGCAAAAAATTTCATATCTCCCACAAAACAGCCCCGATTTGCATGAAATTTGGACAACATAATGATTTGAATGCCCCCAGCAAAACCCAAAAACCATTTAATCTCCAGCGACTAGAAAGTTCAATTTTGACCCAGTTTGCAGATCATGAGTAGAAAAATGTGAAGTTAAAAATTTCACAAATGGTAAAGCATATGGGCAAGAGGACTGGCCAGATTGGTTGAAATAGGGTCAGGGTCATGTTCACATAAGGATTTCGCACCAACTCTTTCAGATTTGCAAAATTAATTGTTTTTGTGATTTGGCAGGCTCCGGAGGATATAGGATGCACCAAAAATTTGAATTTTTTTTAAATTCAAAATTTAGGGTAACAAACTCATTTTTTAGACTTCTTGAAGTCCTGATACAGTTTGGAGCATACTTTGTAACTTTTGGGATATGGAATACAAAGGATACCTTGGTTATTTCTTGTCATGAAATCCTTGCCTCTTTGTTCTTGCAGTCTTGTGTATGTTGAATGATTGATCAAACTCTTTGTGAGATTCTTCAAATTTCCTTCTAGCTTTGTCTCATGTGGTTATACCTTTTTTGCAAATGTAAGTTTGTGCAGGTTACTAATTGTGCTCAAGAAATGCATATAGCTTTTTCAATTGTGAAGTTTGCCTTCCCTTTGCTAGTTATTGTATTTTGACCCTTTAGTGAAATATTTATGCAGATACTTACTCTAACAAGCTGTGCAAATTCAATTTTCTATCATTTGGTAGCTAAGTGTAAACAAAGTTGAGATTTCATAATCCTCATCAAGTTTGGTGTATCACCCTTTCAATTTTTAGTTTAAGTTTTCATTTCAAAGCATTCCTTTTCCCTTTTCCTCTGCAAAATCAGTAGTTTAGGTGATAACCAGCTGAGCCGGCTTCATCCGGAGATTCACTTCATTTGTTAGGTGACCCACAGCCTAGGAGTGATTCCATGTTTTTCTGGAGTGCTAAGTCCTGCAGCTTAACTTGTTAAATCTTGCAACTTAGTCAGGCTGCAACTTCAGAAGATAACAATTTCTTTCCAGGAGCTTGAAGATGTGGTGGAGATGCACGATAATGTTATATCTAGTAATCTGGAGGCGGCTAAGGTTTTAGATAATATGCTTTAGTTTTTGTTTGTTCGACTTCTGTGTTGTTGTTTTGCTATAGGTTTAGTTGTTGGTTTGTCAAGGTTTATATTATAACAGCTATTTTGTTTTTTTGGGGCTAGTAGGTGTTAGTTTCTTAATCTTTTGCAACCTTCTCTCGCTGTAAAGGGTTTCAAGATCCCTTCAAAACCTGCTTTTCCTTATTAAAAAACACAGGAAAATCCTACAAAAACACAAACAAATTCTATACAAAAAACATAGGGCAATCCCTTTATAAAATTCACAGCCCCCAACTAAATGGAACTATACCGCCTTATAACTTAACTATACTACTTTTTACATTCTTTTACAATGCAATTGAAAGTCTCTTGAAATGGTGAATAAAGCAATTTAAAACGAAACAGACCAAGCTAAAAATATGCCCTTCATGCATTAATCGCACAATAGCTTAAAAAATAATAAAAAATAATTCCAAAATCGGTGCTTGAAAAGCTTTGACTTCATGGTGGGCATCACTTATCCAAAGGGAATGTGCTGCAATCTCCTTGCATTGCCACAACAGCTAACTTTTGATCAATAATTACAAAGTTCAAGAACAGAGTTAAATGTAGAATTATTCTCTAATATTCGAACAATGTAAAAATTCGTAACTTCCATTATCATACCCACATGTTCCAAATACTTTATGTTCAGCATTTTCAACTGTGACGACAAATTTCATCAATGGATATCTTTAGGCATAGTCTGCATTTCTTCATTTCGTGACATGGGCGAGAGAGTATATGCAAGTCAAAGACATGATATTTTCATAGTCCATTAAGATTAGAAATTTCTCATTCAATTTTCTACCAAAAATTGTTACAATTTTATTTTCAGAAACCCTTCAATAAATATATATACAAGTCTCAAACAATTTTCTGTAAAAAGATCTTCAATTAATATTTGTATATGAGCAATACTTTTTTCTGTTCCTGTGATATACAAAAGTAAGATATTGCTTAGTACTGGTTGTGCTGAGCTCTCAAGTTTACCAATTGAAAGCAAATGTAAATGAAAACGATCAACATTCATTGCTTTATATAATACATAAAACAATGGGTTTTGTCTTTTAGCAAATGAACATTTAAATTCTATCCCACATTACTATGCAGCAGTCAAAACAGATGTCAGAGCAGGAGGCATCCTGGGCAAGGCAGATAACAAGAAATTCTCTATCACTTGGTGGAGACCGAACATGGTCTGTGCATCCGATATTACGTCTGTCCATTTGAAGTCCAGAGTTGGATCGTTGTAAATCTCCCACCACTTGTTTACCAGCATATATATCTCTCAAGTATTGCATCTCCCTGTCACCAGGCTTGTATAGATTCACAAAATAAATTCATGCAATAACACCTGTTCCTTCAAATTCACAAACTTTTTTATCAAATCATTATTATTCGTGGAATACACAATACCATCTGCCTTATTTAATGACAGATAACACTCTTTGATTGCATTCAAGCAGGGTTTGTAACCGGTTTCTTCAATTCTTCTCTCTCCTCCGTCTTCATTGGTTTTGTACTTGAAGCCCTCATTAAAGATGAATGTAACATGAATCATATGAAAAAAACTTGGTAAATCTTTTTTCACTTGGGAGCTGTTGGATCCTGCATTATCCATTTATGCACACTATAGCCTCTTGTACCTGTGTCACCCACATTTCTAGTTTAGCACCAGACACCCCCAATTCAAGAGCCAGTAAATAAAATTTAAGGGACTTCGGTATTCGCTCTTTGGCAGACCGAATTGCTTGCAAAGCTTTGCTGCTTCCTTCAAACTCTTCCATGTATATCTGCCATTCTGATTTTCCACAAAACCAATTTACAGTGGCCATATTTTTATAACTCGAAGCTCTTTCGCTCTTATCGTGGCCTAATCCAATCAGTTCACCTTTGGCAGCATAATCACAACCTGTGCTAACATGGGAGTTGTATAACAGTTGGAAACTGCCACATAGATCTCATTCTAAAACCATTATTTACGGAAGTATAGTAGACTACAAATTAAATGAGGTAGAAATTATGCTCTTTGGATTTCATTTGACTGGACTATGTTAATATTATTTTCTTAAGCAAACATGAGGCCATAAGAAGAATAACCTACAGATGCTGCAATCAAGGCAAATAAATAGCTGCATTAGCACATCCAACAAATGCATATACATTAATTAATAATCCCCTAGAGGAAATAAGACCTCTTTGACTCTATAAGGAGAGACTGATCCTCCCTAGATTTTTCTGAGCTTAAGTTCAACTCACTCGCAATATAGCTACACAAAGCAATAGGAGGATAAATTTTCAGAAATGTTACTGATAGGAAAATGGATTAAAGACAAAATAATTATGAAAAACCAACGAGGAACAAGGCCAGCCCAACCCAGGCTAACCTAACAAACAACCACAAAATAAAAAACCACCAAAAAGAGCACCCTTTGACCTGCATGAAAGATAAACATGAGGACATAGACATCAGGTGTGGCAAAGAAGAAATGGGCTAGAATTGTCTCATATTGGCACATTGAGGGAATTGCTGCCCACTGGTTATAATCGAGTAACAACATTTCCAGATAATTTTGATCCAGGCAATGTCTGTTCAAATGTGTCTGACATTTTTAAACAGGGAATCCGTTCAACTGTCCATGATAGTGAGACTGAATTACATACATCTGTTCCACAGTGGCTAATAGAGGCATCAAACCTTCAACAACAACAACTACATAGCATTCAAAGTACACACTTGCCAAAGACATTTATGGGAACAGGATACCATGAAGTTGAGCAATCTCTCTCAGTGATGAAAGCTAGGCCACGTGTGTTTTCTATTGGTACAAATGGCATCCTGAGTAAGTATTTTATGTTCCTGTTTGATTAATAGGTTCCCTTCAGAAAAAATATTAGATAAAAGAATCGTTTTAGAGTGGGTTACCCTTGTGTTTTGAAAAAGCAGTATGGAGAATCTCTGAACCCTGAAGAGGTGTCGGGCATCGTGAGTCGGATGTATGGCTTGCGCCTTACCGAAAGGCATGTTTAGTGGTATGAAGTATGTGTGGTCCGACATCCATCAATCCAATGTATTTTTCGCTCTTCGCTCATTTCGGACTTTGGACTTCGGGTGTACTGGTTACCCTTGTGTTTTGAAAGAGCAGTATGGAGGATCTCCGAACCCTGAAGTGGTGTTGGGCATCGTGAGTCGGAGGTATGGCTTGCGCCTTACCGAAAGGCATGTTTAGTGGTATGAAGTACAGCGGGCCCTCTTGTCAATATTATCACAATTCACGCGGTGGTGACAGTCCTTGCAAGAGTATTGTCATTTTGGGAAGAATACTGTCAATATTTCAGATGTCAAGATTGTCAAATGATAAATGAAAGGGGGTTGCCATGTGTGACATGGAAAGTTGAATATAAAAGATATGATGTTTGTAAGTCCCTTGCTGGAAGAAGAGTCAAATGCAACAATGCGTTGGGATACATTCAAGAAAGAATTGCAGCAGTATGATGAATTTTTTCACGGTAAGAAGTAAGTTGCAGTTCAAAGAGTGTATGACAAGGAACTAATGAAAAGTATCTGCATTTTGGACAGTCATGATAGGAACTTGTTTGAAGGTACTGTCTTTAAGTTGCAGTTCAAAGAGTGTATGACAAGGAACTAACGAAAAGTATCTGCATTTTGGACAGTCATGATAGGAACTTGTTTGAAGGTACTGTCTTTGTCAAAGACATAGCCAAGATTAGCTTTTATCTTTTATTTCTTGTAGATAGTGCAGAGTTAGTTATGGACAACAAACTGTGACAATCGAGAAAGCACAGTGATAAAGGGGGTAAAATAAAACTACGCATGCCAATTCATGCATCCCATCAAGTGTTGAGCAGCTCAAAGTACTGAGACTCATTTTCAAGTTTCTTCTTGTTTAGACTATAGTTCAAGAGGCAGGAGGTACTATGAAAAATGAATATATAACAGAGGTTGCTCATAGCTTTCCAAAAAATGAAAACATTTTCACCATAGATACTCAGCATGCCTACAAATGTCTATATTTGTGTGAAATTACTATCAGTATTTGTGCATTGTCTTAGAATAGAGACTCAAAATGTGTTTGGGAGAGCTATTGAGGACTGACTTGTCAAGAAAAGGGACCAGAAAGTTATCATTTACCTAAGGTTGAGTTTTATATTTATGATGGCAATAGATCGAGACAGTTTCAGACAAACATTTAAGGGATAGTGCCATGAACACAAAATGGATAATAGAATAACAGTTAAGGTAAGGAAGTTTGTTCAGGATCAGTGGTTTTATAAGACCAATGAAGTTCTTGAAGATATTCTTTGCCAACCAACTTCCCATATTTAGGGAACTCTTTGAAGGTAATTTAGCAATGACTTCTGGCAAGGCTGTCTTGACATGGTTTTTCCTTGCATTGTTGGATTTTCAATATCATGTTGTTACAGCATCACCAAATGTGCATATCATATTTGTGCCCGGCTATTATGGAAGTTTTCCTTCAAAGTAGTATGGAAGATACATAATATTAGACGAGGTTCATGGGAGGTATCTACACTACTACTCTGTTACATCACAAGGAATCCACATACTACAATTATCTTGTCTGGTGATGGAAATTCCATATGTGATGAATGTGAGCAACCTTGCCCAACAAATGAAACACTTTAGGACTGCAATAACATTTATCATTTGCCACAGTTTGAAGCTTGTGTTTTTCGATGGAAGGGATGATTTTTATGTTGAATGGGGTTGTCTTCTGTATATAATTCTGGGAAATAATGTCACAGGGTAAGAAGTGTTAGTTATTGCTCTTTTATCACCCTTGGAGAATACATATGTAGAAGAATTAAATTATTGATTTATTTTACCTATGATATTGGTCAAGATAGTTCAGTCATGCTAGTCTGAAAGTGCCAACCACTAAGGAGAAAGTGCACAGTATAATAGTCAATGAAAATGACAGTCCTGCCATGGATGATCTGTCTGCATTAAAATTACCAATCAGAGATTGAGTTTCATTTTGTTCACAAGTTTGTTTGCTAAATGGTTCAAGTCTTCAAACAAAGTTTGCAGCTACAGAACAGTTGCAGGTCATGCAGAGGTACAAAGGTATATATGAGGTATTCAGTGTGAGTTTGCAGACCCCATGGAACATGCCAACTACAAAGCATGGAGATTTTGAGTTTGTTTCTTTTCAACTCATGATGCAGCTGTGGGATATATAAATGGTTTAAACAACAGTGAGCTTGGAGAAGCAGACAAAAGAGTTAAGGTGCAAGACTGTCATGATGAAAAGAATGTCAAGGTATG